>OY998166.1:12529823-13751546 GCA_963921995.1 Oxystoma pomonae
AGACTGTAAAGAACTTTGATTGGAAGAAATTAATATCATCCTATGTCTTACACACTTTATGCTTTGAAAAATTACAATTTTTGCTTTTTTTTGTATAAAAATGGCAAAATAAAATCATATGCACGACACCACTAAAGATGACAGACAGATGACATAACAGAAATTTTTATTAAACAATTGCCTTAAATTATTTTCATCTTTTTCTAAAATACTTTTTTATAGCCTGCTGTCCCTCTTCAACAACCTTAAATATTTTTGCACTTCACTAATCATATTTCTATGGTTCGCAACGGTTGAAGTTAAAAGACAGATTTGATATAGAAGGCTCGTGGCGTAGTGGTAGAGTATCAGACTCTTACTCGGGACGAACAGGTTTGGATCCCGGTTACTTCCAACTCTTTTTTTTTTCAAATTACAGGTAAAATACTCGCACCCACCCGCCTGTCGGCCGACACGTGCCCAAGCGGTCATGGGCGGTATACATGCAGCGACGCCCCAAGTTGTTGAGTCAGGGAGCTGGCTTCCGACCACATTGTGTTTGTTGGGTAGTTATTTGCCTAACAAGAGCGGAAAGCGGTACTTTTCCGCACGCGATGGTAGTTGCACGAACGACGCGGAGCGGAAAAGTTTCTTTTTTGCACGATTTTTTTAGTACTTTAAAATGAAAATTGTGCGTTACATTAAAAGTCGTGCGAAAAAGTAAAAATCACGCAGAAAAGTAAAATCGTGCGGAAAAGTACACTTGATTTAAAAAAAAAACTAATACATGCATTTAGCTTTCCATTAGTGCATACTATTATAAGGCACCACCAGCTTAGTATGCAAACAGCTTAAAATTCAGTGTGACATCCTTAAAAATGCCACAGATATCAACATTTACAAAAGTTCAAATTATCACTCGAGTTATAGAAGACGGCTGGTCTATAAGAAGAGCGGCCACCCATTTTGGAGTTGGTAAAATGACGATAATGCGATGGAAAAATCGCTGGATTGAAAATAATTCTACGGATAGGAAAGATGGATCAGGACGACCAAAAGTAAGTTCTGAAGTGCAAGATGAGAGACTTATTGACCATCTCAGACAAAATCCTTTTTCAACGTCGGTTGAAGCAGCTAATGTAAGATTATTTCCGGGTTCTTTAGCAACAGTAAATAGAAGAGTAACGAAATCAGAAGTCTCTTGTCGAGTTGCTGCAGTTGCCTTTTCTAACAGAAGAACAAAAACAACAACGTTCTTCATATAATGACTTCTGGGAGAGGGTGGTTTTCACTGACGAAAAAATTTTTCAATCATCTTCAAGCAGCAGGAGAATTTTAGTTTATCGTCCACTAAATTCTAGATTTGAACCCGAATATACAAACCAAATTTAAAAAGCTGGACATTTTTCTGTAAACATGTGGGGCTGGTTTAGTGCTAGAGGTTTGGGTTTTTTTTGAGAATCGAAGGAAGATTCAATAGTGAACGATATATGGAAATCCTTTTAAGTCCTAATCCAAGTTCCTATTCCTCAAATTGTTTTCAATCCAGCGCTGTTTCCATCGTTTTATTAGCCTTCTTTATAGAACAGCTTTCGTCCGCTACTCGAGTGATAATTTGATATTGTTCAATAAAGACTTTACTAAAACATTATTTTTGCTGATTTTGAAAATTTAATATAAAAATAAGGTTGCATGTAATTTAAGTAAAAAAATATTTTCAGTTTTAAAGACCTTTTTTAAACAATATGACAAATTGTCGTACTTTTGAAGTTTTTAGGCATTTTACCTGGTAGTCCGTATATATTATACACTTTTAGATAGGTCAATTTTGTGACTGCATGTATGCGTTTTTTTTTTAAATCAAGTGTACAACTTTTAAAACAAAAAATCGAGCGAAAAAGTAAGTTAAAAAATCTGCTCTCAAACTGTAAATTTCATATTCCATTTGCAATGCAATTTTCTGACAGCACCAGGTTTTAGTTTTGCTTCAGTGCATCAAAAGAAAAAGGCTTTATAGTTAAGGGGCATGTGTAAGTTCGTGGGATTTTGAATAAAGGAGTTTTGTGACTATGTCGAATTGATAGTTCTTTAGTCACATAATCAAGTGTTACCGGGTGTTTTGTTCGCATTCGTGTAGACGGGGTTGATATGACGTCATCTTTTAAGATGGCGGCCAAAAATCATGAAAAATACAACTTTTCCAACCGTGGCATGATTATACTCTATTCCATATAATTCCACGACGAGGAGGAAAAAATTTACCTTTAAGGTCATCCGAGCTTGAATGACCTTGAAAATCACAAAAAACAAGATTTTTGCCATTTCCTCTACTAAAAATCTTAATAATTCGACGTTTAGTCAGACTAACTTGAAATGTACCTCAAACTGTTAGGCATATCTGCCAAATTCTATCCTTGGAATTTGATGCAGTTTGAAGGTTCATGACCGTGAAAAATACCCCAGTAAAATTAACATATTGCAAAAATAACATACTAAAGGGCGCTATTCATCAACTATTAAAGAGAAGAGAACCAAATTTGGTAAGAAAGATAAGATGGTCAAGTCCAACAATATTGTTAAAAAAAACTATTACGCGTTTCCATATTGCGCCTGATATATAAAAATGGCGACCTATAACCACATTTTATTTTATCCAATTTCGTAAAAAAGCAAAACTGACAAGGCGGCTATCAGTTCTTGTTGACTTTTTGCGGCTTACTATGAAAAAAAAGTTTAGTTGATGCATGACCTTGATTGACCTTGAAAATACCATGTACAAGTGAAAACCCAGCTTTTTGTTGTAATTTTTCTAATTTACCACTACGCAAAAACTTTAAGTGCCGGAAATTAAATTAACATCTTAGCCCGAACTAAAAACTTTTTGAACCTCCCTACCATTTTCTTTTATCTGGCTTCCAAGATGTTTATATTATAGCCCGATAAAAATAACCTATATGCCTGTCGTTTTTATTAACTTCAGCAACTTTCTACACGGATGCGAACAAAACACACCTGTTACTTGTATATGGTATTTTTAAAGTCAATCAAGGTCATACATCAACTAAACTTTTTTTTCATAGTAAGCGGCGATAAGTCAACAATAATTGATGTCCACCTTGTCATTTTTGTTTTTTACAATATTGCTTTAAATAAAATGTTGTTTTACGTCGCCATTTTGATATATCAGCCGCCATATTGAAACGTATCAAAGCTGAACAAAATTTTCTTTAACAAAATTGTTGGACTTGACCTTATTATCTTTCCTACCAAATTTGGTCCTCTTCGCTTTAATAGTTGATTAATAGCGCTCTGTAGTATGTTATTTTTGCAATATGTTAATTTTACTGGGGTATTTTTCAAGGTCATAAAGCTTCAAACTACTTCAAATTCGAAGGATCGAATTTGGCATGTATGCCTAATAGTTTGAGGTACATTTGAAGTTAGTGTGACAAAACTTCGAATTATTAAGATTTTTTGAAGAGAAAATGGCAAAAATCTTGTTTTTTTGCGATTTTCAAGGTCATTTAAGGTCGGAAAACCTTAAAAGTTAATTTTTTGAAATCCTCGTCCTCGAATTATATGACATAGAGAATCATGCCCCGGTTGCGAAAGTTGGATTTTTTATGATTTTTGGCCGCCATCTTGAAAGATGACGTCACATCAACCTCTTCGACACGGATGCAAACAAAACACCCGGTAACACTTGATTGTGTGACTAAATAGTTATCAATCCCACGGGATAGAAATTATCGACATATGCCCCTACACTATTAAGATGTATACTTCATTCCAAATTCTCCGAACCAATTTCAATATGGCGGCTAACAATTAAACACAGAAGCTAAATGGAACTGTCATCGTCAAACAACCTAGAGAATTTTTTTTTCAAGAGGAAAAAATTTCTCCTCTAGGTGGCGCTGCACAGTGGATCGAGTCAATGTAAAAAAGGGACAAAAGGGGGTATTTTACAAAAGTGATTATTTTTGAAGGGGATTAAAATTTTTATTTCACAAACACTCTGACTCATTCGAAAAATACGATGAAAGCTTTTGGGCCTCTTTTAATATGTAAAGAACGTGATTAATGATTAAACCGATTTAAAAATTGTTAAAAAATACAGAAAATTTAGTTTGATTGTATTAGTCAATTTAAAACATAAGTTTAAAAGTAAAAAAGAAGTAAAAAAAATAAAGATATTTTTTTAAATACTTTGTTTGGCAGTGTCGTACTTAATTTAGGTTTACGATGTCCAAATTTTTGAAAATTATTTAGTTTTTTTTTTAATTTTAAAAAAATGCTTAAAACATCATGAGCTAAAACCAAATGATTAAAGAAGTAGAAACATTGCTCTATTAAACATTGTCAACATTTTCTGCCTGACCTGCCCCCCTGCGAGATATGAATTTTAATTTATTTATTTTGGAGCCAAAGGATATTTTAAATGGAAATTTTTATTCGGTAGGATTGCCTTTTTATATGTTCTAGTTCTATTGTGCCAACTCTCTACTCCCAGAAATACCCTAAAAGAGACGTCAAAGTACTCGAAATCGCACTTTTTAGGAATTTTCGATTTATTGTTCTGACCTTTTTTTCAAACCGACCGCAACCTAATTCTCTTTTTTCACTTTGCCACAAAACAAATAAAATTTTACATGTCAAAACAGCACAGCCATCTTGGATCCGCCATCTTAAACGTTTTCATTTCTTGATGACAATTTTGGACAAATGCTTGACATTAATAAGCTTACACATTTTTAAAGTATATTTCAAAAATAGCAAATGTTCGCCTTCTTGGATTTTCACGAAAAGTTAATTTTGACAGTAAAACTCTGCAAATTTTAAAACTATGTAAATCGGAGTAGCTTTATTGTTTCATATAGCAATTAGGTATTATATGATTTTTTGGGGACTTTTATAAAGAGATAAAAGTAAACCTATTATTTTTGGGCGTAACTTTTTCAATTCTTGACCTATTTAAACAACTGATACATCTGGGTATACAACAAGTATGTCACATTTGGAAAAATTCTGTTTTTTAAACACAGTGGCGCACATAGGTACAAATTTTAAAAGGCATATAAAAATACCTACATTTAGCAAGCGTTCAAAATTTCATGTTTCCAGAATGCTCAAAATTATTTACATCGGACCACCACTTTCAAAGTTACACTAAATTAAACCCTATGTCCACATTTCCCTATACTTCGATCCACTGTACGCTGGAAGTGTATATAACCTACCTTGAATCCAATACTGTTCGTCGAAGAACAAAAATAATTATCGACTTGGGCGTCCAAAGTTACTGATAGTCCCAAATGAGCTCCAGCACCTTAAAATATAAGTTAGTTGTAGGTTCTTAGATTAAATAAAGAAAAGATACCCGATGGTTACGGAGACTTTGGTTATAATATTATCTGAGAAATCTTGGGACTTAATTTTCGAAGCCGCGAGAGGAATCGATCCCTGAACAGCCAAAGCACATCAAATGCATGCTCATAGTTAAAGAATGACCGAAGCAAAACCGATGCTCGCTCTGCGCTCTGCCGTTCACCTGTTCGTTTAGCCATGTTGTCGCGACTGCGTCATACCGTACATATCTTCGTCGCTTTCCTTGTCTAACGTTTAGAACGATATGGAATTTATTCCAACTCATTGTTTTGGTTTTGTCGGGTGTTGGCAAATTTTGTAAATAAACAGCGTTTATTATTTGCCAAGGAGTTTTCGTTCGACCAGGTGTCTTTTCTTTATTTAATCTAAGGGTAGATTAGTACCAAATATCACGATTTTTTTTATTGAGAACATAAACATTGAAACTTAATATCCATTACCTAAGTTGTGTTTATCGATTTTATTTAATACTAGTTCATTCTTCTCACGCAACATTTGTTAATAACGAGAGCGAAAAACGTTGTTTCCACTCTTACACTGTCGTGATGCGAAAAGATGCGGATAAAACGCAAAAATACGTCAATTGAGATTTTTTGTAAGCTTTCCGCTCATACCTAAAAAAATGTTTTTTTCATCCCCTTTAGAGGGTGAAACTCACCCCGACTTCATTTTTTTAAATGGGATGGTACCACTTTTGGCACTTTGTTGAAAAGGTCTTTCTAAAAGAAAATTGATTGTGCCATTTTTTTTTTCATTTTAACTGTTATGCTATTTTCTAGCGTGAAAAAAAAAGAATCGGGGATGAAATTCAACAAAAATTAGTTGTGCATAAACTGCAAAATTCGACCATCTACATGGTTAGGAATACCCAAATTAATCAAAGAACGCTAAGTGGATTTATTTTTTTTTATTTTAACAACTGTTCAAAATGAGCACCATTTACTTCTTGACAAAGAGCAACACGGTGGTAAAATTCAGCTTAAAGCCTTCTTAATGTTTCTGATGTAATTTGCCGAATTTCTTCTCTAATTCTATCCTTTAGCTCTTGAATATTATTGGGTCTTGTGGCGTATACCTTAGATTTTAAGAAGCCCTATAAATAAAAATCTAACGGAGTAAGATCAGGAGATCTAGCTGTCATTTAAATCATTTAAGAACTGTCGCACATTGATTGGAAGAAAATTCTTTGATCAATGGTTCCATCTTCTATCGGAAACGTTTTTATATGTTCAGGTATCAACGTATTTTGTAAAAATTCCAAATATCTGTCGCCGGTTAAATTTTGGTCAAAGAATGTGGATCCAATAATTCTATCTCTAATTATTCCAGCCCATACGTGGATTTTTCCTTGATATTGACTATGCTGCTCAACTATCCAATGTGGATTTGTTTCTGCATAGTACCTACAATTTTGACGATTTACCTAAAGATGAAGACACAAAAGTTACCTTTGATCACACCTCTCTATTTAAGGTAAAAGTTGCTTCATCTAAAAATAATATCCAATCCGGTAAAATATTTTTTCATAAAACTCCACCCTCCGATGGGGATCATCTTCCATCAACTCCTGCACAGGCTTCATTTTGAAGGGTCTTTCACCAGCAGATTTCAAGATAGCCAATACAGTTTTATGGCACAAATCAAATTTCCTACTCACTCGTCTGGCAGAACTGATTGGATTTTCCTGAAATGTTAGAAGAACATTTAGTCTAGTGTCTTCGTTTACTCGTCTACTAATAAATTGATTCATTGCAGCCTTACAATTGATAAAGATGCGATAATTTTTTTGTACCTATACTTACCTTAATTTTTTCCGAGTCTATTTTTTAAAATAAAAAGTCCAAATTAAGATAAAGCGGTTCATACACTTTTCTAAAAACAAATAGAGGAAATACTGACCACTAAAAACTGTACCTTAGAATGGTTTTGTAAGCATCAGAAGAATTTTTTGATATGAAATAATTTTTTCACGCTAGAAAATTACTATTTGATAAAAATGGAAAATAAATAAAAATGGAAATAACTTTCCAACAAGGTGCCACAAGTGGTATCATCCCATTTAAAAAAATCGAGGTGAGTTTTAACCTCTAAAGGGGGTGAAAAAAATTTTTTTTTGGTATTACCGGAAAGCTTACAAAAAAACTCAATCAACGTGTTTTTGCGTTTTATCCGCATTTTTCAACCTGAAGCTGTAGCGAATTTGCGCCAGTTAAAGTCCCCACCCTGTATAGACTCCAAGACCAATAAATAGCCTAATTTATTAGAGACTTAAAGTGACCATTATACTTACGTACCTAATGGTCTTTTAGGAATAACGTTATCGTCAATTTTAGTACCTCCAAACCCTAACTCTGGGTTCCAGTCGTAGACTTTAGGCGGATACGTCTGATTTAGAATTACTAGATCTTTCCTAAAATTTATATCAATAGAATTTACTTATCCTTATTTGACCGAAGTCGTACGCAATTAATTTATTTTTCATTATTAGCCTGTTGCATGGAACTTACGAGTTTCTAAATATTTTTTCTGGGGGAAGTCTATTAAACGAACAACATAAACCTTCGTCTGTTAGGTCGTTATTAAACCACAGGGAACAGTCGAAATCTTCATCGCTGCCCCACTTGCATGATTTAACCATATCGGAACACGAGTTTCCTACCTAAAACAACACTTAAAGCATTTTTGATTTGCAATTCGTCCTGATTCTTGTTGAAACAGAACCGGAACCTACAACCCGGTTATAAAATTTTAGAACCAGCCTGAGACGTTGGTTTGGCACTTTGGTTGTAAACATGACCCCTAAAATTTTGCAAAATTATAGGTATCTTTTTTTCAGTAAAATCAGATTTATTTTTTGCACAATCTTAGAAATGACATTATTATTTTAGCACCGCTGTCAAAATTCTTGCCAAAATAATGTCAACGGAACCCAGGACCAATTCTTATTAGACACAAATACATCTCATTCCAAATTCTCCGGACCATATTCAATATGGCGGCTGACACTTAAACACAGAAGCTAAATGGAACCGTCATTGTCAGTGTCAAAAAACTGGTCCGCAGAAATTTGGGATGGAGTGTAGGTCAGGGATCGTCAGTCAAACATTCAGTAATAAAACGTTATTGATCACTTTGGCAAACAAAGAGTCATAGTCTGTTATTAAAAAAAATCACCAGCCAAGTTGACCTGCTTTTGTCATTTTTTTTACTTCATCAATGGAATCGGGTGGCGTTCGTAAAGTTTTAGGATGGCATCAAACGCGTTCGCCAATTTTCTGATGGAGTCTTGATCCAATCAGTTGCACTGAGAATAGAGGACTTAACCAGAACTGGTTGATAATATTTTTATTTGCTATTCTGAAGATTGATAAAAATAAAAACAAAGTAGCCACGCTTGTCGTTAATTAAAATAATTATAATAATTGCAAGAGAAAAGGTACGTTTACTTTTTAAATTATTTTTTATTTGACCTGCCACGTGCACCCCACCACACATCTATCGCCAAACTAAATCGTCATGCGCTCTACCAAGACGACATGTTCTTTCCCGACTATAAGCATCCAGGTCCCCTATTCTTCAAAAATTCTGCTCCCAGGGAGTCAGATCTTCGGTTTAAATCGGTTTCTCTCATTTTTACCCAATATTGATCGAAAGAATTTCTCTTAGTCAAGACCACAGACCTAAAAACCATAGACCCTGAATCCCATTCATAAATTCTTATTTGTTTTGCCCCCAAGCTAGCCTGTGTGCCAAAAAGGACAGAATGATTTTCAGAACGTTGCTCGGCAACACTGCGATAAAACATGTATATGTTTGTAGCCGTATGTCCTAGATACATCCATTTGTTTTACATATTCTACCAGTAGCGGCGAAAAATTAATAAATATGTAAAAAAATGGGTTAATTTCACAAAAGCAGTAATTTGTAGTTTTCACAACTGGCGGTTAAAAGAGCGTTTTTTTTTACGAGCGTTGATTTAAATTATCGAGCGCAGCTAGTTTTTTTTGTATCGGTAACCATGCTTTTGTAATTTACTGACACTTACTTCAAACACGTCTTTTGGATGAAGTTATAAAAATCCACCGCCTTTCTTGGCACCCTTTCAGAAACCGCCACCAATTTAATTATGTTATGTTGTTAAAGATAACTTTAATACAAGGTTGAGGGCAACAGTTGTTTAATAGTCTTTTCTATCAACTGAAAATATAATAAATATGAAATGAATAATGAAATATACTAAATCACTTGCATAATTATAAGTTTAAAATATTTCATATAAAATATGTTAAGATAAAAGTAAAAATATAATAAAATACGTACTTTTTTTTAAAACTAATATTGAATTAAAGCTTTGAGAATTAAAATATTTTACTATTCTTAACAATTTCGTTTTACCCATTGTTATTTTACATAGGTGAGGTACACAGAACTTGAAACCCTTAGGTCTGTGGTCAGGTACCTGCTTTTCTACTAAAATACCAAAATACCAGAATAAACATACAATAAAACATAATAATATTTTGATATATTATTTTTGCCTTTATTAAGAAATTATAGCCTTGAGCACACCTGCACAGAGGGTATATAAACAGGGTGCTGGTCCTAACAACAAAGCATATTAAAAAAACAGCGTAATTATGCGGTATACGGTTTTCTGCCATTTTTGATTTTTTATGAAAAATTCTTTAGAGGGTTCCTAGGACCCCAAATCCGCCGGCGCCGGTTATTTTTTTTATTTTTTTTTAAATAAAATAACCCAATCCAACACAGCCCAAGTCAACCTAACCCAACCCAACACAAAACAATAAAAAAATACATTACACCCTTTTTTCTCTTAAAAAATACCGGCGCCGGCGGATTTGGGGTCCTAGGGACCCTAGTAGGTGCCTCTATAAACAATTTTTCATAAAAAATCAAAATGGTAGAAAATCGTATACCGCATAATTACCAAAAACAGTAATACCAATATTTGAAAATAAGTAAAGGACGACACTGACCGGTAATTATCACAACAAAACTACAGCTGATTTTAACATTTACCTTTGAAAGGAAATCCCTTGATTTGGATTGTTCCAATCGTTTACACACGATGCACTCCCGCACCATCCTATAGTTTTTAAATTCACAAGTTTATAAAAAACACAAAAACCACACAAAAGGTTTCGAAATCAGAAATATTTGGACACGGTCGGTATGCAACGCTGCAAAACATACCAGGTAGTGCGCAGATGACGGCAAGGTATTGCGACTTGCCAGTTCTTGTTTAGGGATCGTTGGGAGTATTCGAAAAAATATGGGCTTTTTATATTTTTATATGTTTATTTTTATCTTTTGTTTTGTAATTATAGTTTTTAAATAAATAAACATTGTTTTCATGATATTTTTAAATATAGCTGCTTATAGTGGTAAAAAAGCACCAAGATTTTTATGAAATTTCAGAACCAACAAGAAAGTAACCTCAAGTTGACAACAAGGCTTCATCCTACTATGCTTTCATAATTTGGGGAATACGAGCTTATATACTACATATATGTAATCATTTTCACATGGCATACTGGCTCAGACATATTGTATCTTTTTTTCTCCTGCTCTTTGAGGCAAAGATATTGTATAAAGTGCGAGTTAGGATGACTACAAATATTTTTTTAAATTTATATAAAGAGAAAGAGAACGCCTAATTCCGGCGATACGTTTTGAGAGATACATTGTTATTGTAGGAGCCAGGGTATTAGCATAGCATTCAGAGTCTAATGGTGTAGGTCTGTGGTCAAGACCAATAGAAGCATAGTAGTGAGAGAATTTGAATCCCTGGGAGCAGAATTTCTATCAGTTCGAGAATAAGAGCACTGGGAAGCTTGCGTCGTGGTAATGACAAGATTTTTTTTACAATTAATTTTTTGTTTTTATAAAAACCATAATTTTTTAAAACTTAATGTTTTCCCCATGCGTAAGAAAAATATGCAAAGATATAAAATGTGTGCTGTTTCGCAACAAGTGTTTTAAAAGAAGAAAATTATGATACGGTTAAATTATGTTACGGTGGTGATATTTGACCACTTTTTCCTGTGAAACATGGGTTAACTTAAATATTTAACAAAAATTGAGATGGGCCCATGTAGTCCTGATGTTTTTTATGAATTATAAAATTCAGATTGGTGTTAAACCCCTACAAATTTAAAAAATATTAGCTGGGGACACAAAATGTACACTTAACGGATATTTGCCAATATATGTTTTAAATGGCATTGCCCAATCTCTGCTTTGTATTTATATTTAAGTATAATTCTATTACAATTGGCAATATCACTATACTTACTCTAACTAGAAAATCTCTCAAGGCTTCCCAAGCAATGTGTTGAGTATTAGAAAAGTTAGCGTTACCATTACAACTATCGTCCAATAACTTCTTCTCGATCTCAGAACTAAAAAAAACAAATTTGTAGGTTCAGAGAAAACAAAAAAGAGTTCAAGATTTTCTCGTTACGACCCTGCCAAAAAAACCGCATTAAACCTCATAAAAAACCACCTGATTTTTATCAGTTTTTATAAGGTTTATAAGCTTTTGTGAGGGAAATTTTAGGATTATAAAAGTTTTTAATAATTTATGAGTTATGTGTTTGATTTTGGTAAGAATTTATGTGGTTTCATATGTGTCCTTTTTTATTTGATCCTATAATCAGACAGACTTATAAAATTTGAAGTGCAGATATTTTTTTTAACATATTTTATGGTTTTATAAAAGCACCATTTTCTAAGAGATTTTATAATCAAACCGACACATCAAATTTTATGGATTTCTGTAATTACATTCTTTTTCTCTGTATTATGGGATTATATAATCCGATGTTTTTATGAGTTTTCTGAGAGATTTTATAGTCAAAACAACTCATAACATTTTATGGGCTTTTATAATTACACCCTTGTTTTATTATACTGTTTAAAAGTTTGTAAAACAACGTTTTTTCATGAGATATTGGTATATTTTATGATCAGACCAAGTCATAGAATTTGACAGATTTCTATGAACATTTATAATTTTCTATGAGTTGGTAAAAACAATTTTTTTATAAGTCTTTAAATAGATTTTATGGTCAGACAAACTTACAACATTTTATAGATTTTTATATGTTAAACCTGCCAAAAAAACCTCATTAAATCTCATAAAAAAGCACACCTTATTTTGATCAGTTTTTTCGACCGCCTGAAAACTAATTAAAAAAACTATACTTAGTATACTTACTTACTTATACGAAAAAATATTTTTTTACTCATGGAGGTACATTTTATGTCCATTTTACGTCGGAACCAATTAGGGACGTACCATGTACCTACATAGGAAATAAAATGTACGTACTGTGCCACATCCCAAGGACGTACCATTACGTATACGTGTACGTACGTGGTTGTATGAGGAAATCTTAGAAAATATTACAAAATCTCATAGTAACTTATCAAAGTAAGAAGATTCTACCTGCCCTAACTTATATGCCCTTTGAAACAAATATATTAAGTCGTCGCCCACCGGAACTTATAAAATCTAATAATAAAAACTATAATCACGTCATCTGTCGTAAATACTTTTACAACAAAAAAATAGTTTTTCGCTTCTAAAATCTTGTAAGATTTTATAAACAATGCCTCAAACAATCTCATAGAAATTTATCAAAGTAACATCTCTCTCACAGCTCCTGGCGATAAATAAGTACTTATACGAAAACAATTTTCTATTAGATATGTAGATATTGTGCAAGCACAAGGAGTGTATTAGAGTGGTTTAGGTCGTCGTAGTTTATAGTTTAGGTTAGGTTATAGTTTAGTTTGACTGTATATCAATCTCTATTACATTGCTTCTACTACTATTACTACTACTACAACTGCTAAAGGTGTGCCGTAATTAGAATTTTACAGGTAGATGTTATAAAATCTTATAAAATCTTTTAAACCTTCATGAGAAATTGTTATATTAAAAATCATAAAATATTGTAAACTTTTATAAGCCAACTGGCTGATAAAATATGATGAACTCCTATGCGGGATTTCACTTTCACTAGTCAAAAATTATAAAATATCATAAGTTATATGAGCATAAATTATGAAAACTTATGATGTTTTATCTGTTATTTGCTATAATCTTTTATGAGGTTTTTTTGGCAGGGTGCACCATGATATTTTTGCTAAACCAAGATATATTTTTTGGAGACCACTTTTTAAGATTATAAAATACTTTCTTTTGACTATATAAACTACTTCACAACAATCAGAATGGTTTCTTGTTATAATCATTTCTTGTTACAGAATAAAACCTTTTCTATTCAAATACAGTATCCATTTTGCTACTTATAATAAGTTATATGAGCATAGATTATGAAAACTTATGATGTTTTATCTGTTATTTGCTATGATCTTTTATGAGTTTTTTTTGGCAGGGTGCACCAAGATATTTTTGCTAAACCAAGATATATTTTTTGGAGACCACTTTTGAAGATTATAAAATACTTTCTTTTGACTATATAAACTACTTCACAACAATCAGAATGGTTTCTTGTTATAATCATTTCTTGTTACAGAATAAAACCTTTTCTATTCAAATACAGTATCCATTTTGCTACTTATAATAAGTTATATGAGCATAGATTATGAAAACTTATGATGTTTTATCTGTTATTTGCTATGATCTTTTATGAGGTTTTTTTGGCAGGGTGCACCAAGATATTTTTGCTAAACCAAGATATATTTTTTGGAGACCACTTTTGAAGATTATAAAATACTTTCTTTTGACTATATAAACTACTTCACAACAATCAGAATGGTTTCTTGTTATAATCATTTCTTGTTACAGAATAAAACCTTTTCTATTCAAATACAGTATCCATTTTGCTACTTATAATAAGTTATATGAGCATAGATTATGAAAACTTATGATGTTTTATCTGTTATTTGCTATGATCTTTTATGAGGTTTTTTTGGCAGGGTGCACCAAGATATTTTTGCTAAACCAAGATATATTTTTTGGAGACCACTTTTTAAGATTATAAAATACTTTCTTTTGACTATATAAACTACTTCACAACAATCAGAATGGTTTCTTGTTATAATCATTTCTTGTTACAGAATAAAACCTTTTCTATTCAAATACAGTATCCATTTTGCTACTTATCATAAGTTATATGAGCATAATCTATGCTTATGATGTTTTATCTGTTATTTGCTATGATCTTTTATGAGGTTTTTTTGGCAGGGTGCACCAAGATATTTTTGCTAAACCAAGATATATTTTTTGGAGACCACTTTTTAAGATTATAAAATACTTTCTTTTGACTATATAAACTACTTCACAACAATCAGAATTGTTTCTTGTTATAATCGTTTCTTGTTACAGTATAAAACCTTTTCTATCCAAAGAGTTCAAACACAGTATCCATTTTGCTAACATGATATAGTAGTATATTACATAACAAGAGAAGAAAGTGACAAATTTCATACGAGCGTGAATGTTACGAACGAGGCGCTAGCCTAGTGAAACAACACGCAAGTGTAAGAAAATTACTTTCTATCTAATTGTGTACGCTATTTTTCCTACGAACACTGATGAATTGCACTAATTTCTTCAAAAATTGGTGTTTAATTTTGCACAAATCAAATGAAACTGCTTTTCGTCACATGTGTGAAAGAGCACTTTGCAACACATGTGCGGAAAAGTATGGTGACAGTTAACGTCATCGTATACTTTTCCACACATGTGCGAAAAAATTTCTGCACACGGGTGAAATCTATCGTTTTCTAAGGATGCAAATCGTGTGAAATCCATCATTTTCATGTGTGGTCGTAGGAAAAAAGTTTACCCCTCTGTTAGAATTCTGTCAGCCTCGCTTTTCTTCGCCTGGTTCATGTTGCAGATGGTGACAGCTGGAAAAGGTATCGAACTAAGGTCAGCATCAAACGGACTAAAGCTTATTATTACTGGACTAGACCTCCATTTTGTGTATATGTTGCTGATGTAGTAGGCGGCAAAACCGATGGCAAGTGTAAAGGAAATGAACCAAAATACTCTAAAAAGGAATAATAATAATTTGTTATCTAATTTTATTTGTACTTGGGTAGAACGCCACCAACTTCAGTCCTTTTGATATACTCCTTGCGAAATAAATAATCATTGAGTTTGTACTTCCACAACAACTTCGTTCTCGTTCGCAGATATTTGAGTTGACAAGATCCACGACTTAATAGCAGTTTCTGCTAAATAATAGTGATAAAAAGTACTTTGTTACGAGCATTGTATTCTTGTTTAAAAAAAGCATACATGCATTTTTCCTATCCCGCAGAATTTAGAACTTTCTAATAGTGTATCGATACCAACACCGTTCCAAACTAAAAAGCCTGTTAACTCCTACCGCCTCAGTGCCCTTTAGCCTACTATGGCTGCCATTTTTATAACCAAATTGACAAGTAAAACATGGATTTTCTGTCAGTTTGGCGTCAATATGGCATCGATCATAGGCCAAAGGATACTAAAACGAAAATGAGTTAACTGGCTTTTTAGTTTAGAATGGTGTTGATCGATACCTCCAGTGTATGTATTCTATTCACCAGTTTAAAATTACTGACGGTAATAATTTACAAATTATCACTTGAGCTGGATACAAGATATTTCGATGAATAAAAAACATGGATCATGACGAAAGTCTGTAAGTTCTGAGATACACTTCTCTCCACTTAAAACGGGTACAGCAGAAGTTAGCAGTCTGTTTAATTTTTAAAATTTTCATAGTACGGCCAACAGCGTTCTCAACTAAAAAGCCAGTTAACTCATTTTCGTTTTAGTATCCTTTGGCCTATGATCGGCGCCATATTGACACCAAACTGACAGAAAATCCATGTTTTACTTGACAATTTGGTTATCAAAATGGTAGCCACAATAGGCTAAAGGGCACTGAAGCGGTAGGAGTTAACAGGCTTTTTAGTTAAGTACGGTGTTGGTACGGCATTGTCTGCCTGAAAGTGACAATGCCACAGACTCCTGACAACATCATGTTTTGCATGTCAGTGCCATCCAAATTTAAAAAAAATACCGCCGCATCTTTCCGAATTTCATAAAGTTCAAATCTTAGCAAAACCAGACGGTGGTTGATCTATTCGACATTCATTATGGGAGAAGCAAGTCTACGATAGTAAACATAAAAAATTGATTTCAAGAGGAGGGAACTATACACCGAAAGGAAGGCACCGGTTTGACGAAAGTTACTAGCCCGGAGGAAGACCAAGAAGCAATCAACTTTCTGGAAAATCATCCGTTTGCCAAAGCGAAAGAAGTAAAAATTGAATCAAATTTTTCGAGATCCATAACAACATTAGGCAGGAGGATTAAACGTTCGGGGCTAAAGTGATGCATTGCGGCAGAAAAAATAAACTAAGTGAGGAAAAGAAGCAGTCTCTTTTAATTTTCGCGTTGAATTATTCTCTGAGGGGCGAAGAATATTCGCAGCAGGTGGTTTTCACAGATGAGAAGATCTTTAAGTCCAACAGCGATAAAAAACAAATTCTGGTTTATCGACCACCTAGGATACGAAGAACGAAACATGGCGCTCTATTTAGAATTGATGGGCGATTTACAGTTGAAGAGTCCCTTATCCAGATAATTTTGTATTCCAACAAGATAACTGTCCAGTTCATACGGCCAGAATTGTGCAGCGATGGTTCCAGGATAATAATATGGAAGTTTTGCTTTGGCCGGCAAAAACCCCTGATGCGAATTCAATAGAAAACGTTTAGGGACTTATCGCAAAGAAATTAGCAACTTTTAATATCATTCTCAGGAATTCAGAACATTTAATGGAACTTATCTAAGGGCATATAGAGAGGGAATTATTGCTGAAAATCCAAACTTATTTGAAAATTTAACCAATTCAATGCCCAGAAGACTTCAAAACATCATTGCAGCCAACGGTGCAATGACGCGCTATAAAAAATAAGTATTTTTTTGATATGTTTTTAAATTTTTTAGTTTTTTTATTTGATTTATTTTGTTAACTTGATCTGGCCTTTTGAGGGACAGTTCCTTCTTCTTGAAATCGATTTATTATGGTTACTATCGTGGACTTGCTTCTTTCGTAATCAGCTAGTCGAATATAGCTTTTGTTTAGTTTATAAAACATTATTGCTTTTTTGAAATGTGGTTTTTATTTTTAGTGGCCTAATGTTTTGAGTTAGTAAAAAATAAACAAGTCGTTTCCTTATAAAAACTTTATATATGCCCAAAATATAACCTAAAATGACAAAGTTAAAAAGTCAATGTTGCACATAGGAAAATATAAAAAATCGTATTTGCAGCTACCTTCTGCTGTGCCAGTTTTTTGTGGAGAGGAGTGTACAAGATGAAAGGCTTATCAACCACTTTGGATAAAATCCTTTTGCCACATCAATTGAAGCATCTATTGTTCTATTGTAACGATGTTCCCAGGTTCCTTAACAAAAACCGGTCGGGGTTATTTTTGAATTAAATAATGTTCTTTTTGTTTCTATCAATACAATCTCTGATCATTTTCAGGTAGTAGTAGTTTGCACCTGAAGACAATCAGAGATTCTACTGATCGAAACTTCGTATATAAATAAAATATAGACAATAGAAGTCCGAAAGAAAGAGTTAATTTCAATGTTCTTCATGCCGATGACTTCTGAGAGACGTTGCTCTTTACAGATGAAAAGATATTTCAGTGATTTTCGAGCATCAGAAGAATTTTCGTGTATCGACCACCAAATTCTAGGTTTGATTTAAAATACACCAACCAAATTAAGAAAGCTGGATATTCTTTAGTGAATATGTGGGGCTGGTTTAGCACTAGAGGCTTGGGTAGGTTTTGGTTAATCGAAGGAAGATTGAACGTTCAAAGATATGTTGAAATTATTGAGGATATTATGTTGCAAACTATGCAGATGTTTTACGAAAACAACGACTTCGTTTACCAGAGGCGTTTTCTCGCGTTGAAATTATTTTGAAATATTATTTGAAACTATTTAGATGTGACGTCATCATTTAGAACCGAGAAAAAATGAGTATTTCAAAACGCTGACGTAGTTTAGTGTAACCTCACTTTTTTGTTTTTCTGTTTATTTTTTTGGTGTTTAAAATTAAAATGGATCAACTACTGATTTATTTAACAAAACCTTCGAGTGTACGGCCAGTTTTAGTAGCATGGATGGCAAGCAATGGAAGCTACATGGATAGTGAAGTTTTTTTATTTACTGTTCTTTTAAGACCACAGGGATACCATGAAGAATGGCTAACAAGATATCTAGAATACGATTTTTCATCCATTTTCACGCAAAAACAAAAAAAAAATCTTAGGTTAAAACAAAAATGTAGAATTTTGCCGTATCTTCTACGCACGCGTCAGTTTTGAAACTAGAGTGGATTCCGTTTCAAAATATTTTTAACCCGTTTAGATGTGACGTCACCGTTGCAACGCAAGAAAACAAATGTTTCAAACTTTTTAAAAATATTTTAATCAATTTCAACGCGAGAAAACGCCTCAGCAGGTAACTGTGTGTATGAAAACAATAATATTAAAACTCTTCTTTGGCCATCTAAGAGCCCTGATCTCAACCCAGTAGAAAATATATGGGGCCGACTTGTCAGAATTATTCATCAGAGGAACTGGAGACCACAAAGTGCTGAAATCCATCGCGCATTAGAGGAGGTTTTAGAAGATCATGAATGTTTTTAAAATTTAAGTTTTTCAATGCGCAGGCGTTTGCAGAGTGTCATTGAAAAGAATGGTGCACCCACTAATTATTAATTTTATTGGTTGTTTTAAGTAATATTTAATTAGTTGTTTCCAATCTGTTGTGTTATTTTGAATCCATCGCTTTTTTCATTTTATTATCGTCACTCTATCAACCCCAAAATGACTGGCCGCTCTCTTTATAGACCAGCGGACGGACCGTCTTCTGTAACTCGAGTGATAATTACTCTTTTGCAATAAATATAGATTTTAAACATATTTATTTGCTGTTTAAACTCTCAACTATCTCAACTTAAAACCTTCCTTTGCGTTGCGTAGTCGGATAGAGGCCTTTTTATTTTTGATTTTATTAATATGACATAACGTCATCGTAACACTAATAAAAAGTCAAAGTTTGAGGTATAGGGAAAAATAGTAGAGCAGCTTAGGGCATTTCGACTGCACTTAAATGATGATGGTTGCCAAGGTATATTTTTTGACACTGGGTTGACTCCTGACTACGAAAATATATCTTGGCCATCCCCATGCCATGTGCGTTGATCTCTAGATTATATGATGTGCCTACACTTTATTGCATATCTCAAAAACTCAACAAGATATTTTAAAAAAAGTTTTTTTGAAAAAAACAAATTTTAAATTTTTTCCATATTATCTAACCCAGACCAGATACGAAAAAAATGTCTTAATAAATATTTTTCCACCATTTTCGCTCTTTTTAAGAAGGTTATCTATCTATTGGATTTTTCTAACCCTACCCGCAATAGCACCGTTTGATTTGAGCCATTACGCCAAAACTAGGTACGTTTCTGATATGAGCAGATGAGTTATATATATAGTCGGCGACGTGACGTTCGTTATATTTATAGATTTTTCGCATCCAAGAAACCTCTTAAAACGAAGATAAAATCATGCACTTTTTTACAACCCTCTTTACCACTTCCCTCTTCCACAAACCCTCCCATACTATGAATAAAAAGTCAATTTGCACTAAGTCGTCGACCAATTAGTACTTGATTTTACTAAATCTTCAAATTTAAAAAGGGGGAAAATAATGCGCTTATATCGCTAAAAATAAACATCAATTTTTATCATTTTAACAAAGAAGCAGGTACAATTTGAGCAAAACTGAGGAATTTTCTATTTCCAATAGGAACGTAATAAGTATTTCATTAAAAAAAAACACATTATAATATCAATTATCTTCTTTATTAATAATTTCTTCACGTTGTACTGCACATTGATTTTTTACAGCTGCAACCACCAGCTATACGAAGACATTATGTTGGGGCTATTTTCCCAACTAATATTAAAAGCGATTCCCAAGTTACCGGATACTTTGAGATTTTTTGACTGACTGAACCTTTATATTTCCTAACTGCAAGCAACATTGGAAAGGGGAAGCTCCTCCCCACCCCTCCCCCAAGGGATCCCCGGTAGCTGCAACTAATTAATTTTAAAAATTTTTTGGAGCGACATTTTCCCAAGCTGATAATATCGGTATAAATTCGTCAATGTTTTCTAGATTTGGCTGCATTGTGGATGGGGAATGCACATTAACCCATATAAACGTTTGCAGACGAGACCGAAGGAATGCCGGAACTAGTGAGCCTTTCGTGGGTGGCAATTTTTAAAAAAATGTTTTTAGTTTATGAGATATCAGCATTGCACTTATCCTGTCTATTAAATCAAACCATTAAGCAAAAACTTTTTGATATTGATCTTCTTCATTGGTTCCTTTTAGGTACCTACTGTGTCATAGGTAATGGTGGGGTGGGCCTGGAGGCGAGGGGGCGAGAGGGAGAATGTGAGATAGAGGTAGTGAAAATATTGTGAGGCTGCGATATTTATGTTTTAAAAATATATTATGGTCAAGGAAATCATCCTGTCGAAGATGAATACTACGGCGGTGTTGGGAGTTGGGTAGACAAAAACCCATATCTATATATCTTTTTGGAAAAAACGGAAACGCAGAAAAACATTTATTTAAATATTTTTCTCGTATCTTTTTTAGTTTGCAAAATATGAGCAAAAATAGAAACGTTTTTTTTGAAAATGCAGTTTTTTTTAATATCTACTTTAGTTCTCGAGATATGCAAATAATGTAAATGTATCGAACAATCTACTTAAATATACACATACAACAGTGAAAAAATTATTGTTGTATCTTTTTCCTTGCCGAGGTATGATATATTCAAAATTAAATATTTAAGGGGGGGGTGAGGGGGGAAGGAGCAGAGGGGTGGCCGGCCAAGATAGATTTTCAATGTCAAGAGGAACCCCAGATTCCGAAAATATACATTGGCAACCATTATCACCTTCGAGCAGTCGAACCCCTTTTTTATGCCCTAAGCCGCTCTACTAAAATGCATGTAAGTATGCGTTTTTTTTTTAAAACAAGAGTACGTCCAATAACCGCTCTTTTTAGGAAATGGGTGCCAAAATGGGAATACGATTTATCGATCTGGGGGTTTCTGAGGATGAGTAATGCGATTTCTCGTCCTTGTCTAATTATTTTGAAATAAGATGTTTTTTGCAATATGTTCCAACATATATATGCGATATATCGATTTTGAGGTTTTCCAGGATAAGAAATCCGAATTTTACATCCTTGTCTAACTATTATGATAACGCACGTCCATCATAAGCAATCTTTTTAGGCAATTTAAATAAATAGATAGAAATTTTAGCTTATTCGGCCACAAAGTAATACGAGCCATGTTTTAGTATTTTTCCATTGAAAGTTCAGTCAATTCTGATGTTTATTGACTCCAAAACACCACTTCGACATGTCCTGACCTAAGGCCACTGAAAAAATATCTACTCTTAAGACGTTTATTTCATGTAATCGCCATCGAAATTTGAGGTCAATCCATCCAGTAAGAGTCAATTCTTTTAGGATTGGATTTAAGAAGTCAATTCCTGAAAATATAGGAAACACCAAGGCGGCCGCGTGAATTTTCGATCCGGATTTAGCGGTCGATATAAACGTAGTAAGTGTTACCTTTCACATAATGTAAGAGAAGAATCTCCTATATATCTCAAGCCGTGCAGCGTAGTTTTCTCACAATAATTTTCTAAATGCTTTTTAATAGATTTTTTTGCCGGAACATTACTCAATATTTTATCAGGTTTAAGAGCATGCGATGATCTAAAAGAAAAAAATGTCTTATTAGGGAAATTTGGGATCGTTTAGAACATCGCACTGGATACACAGGATCATGGCGATCAACCGATTTCTTTTATTTTTTAATATGTTATTTACCTCCCTCAAAGAAGCATTTTTGGTAATAGGAACTTTCGTGTGACCCTTCCGGGTAAGCCAGAAAATGTCTCCAAACTCTTAACATTTTTTATGTTTAGGCCAGTGGTTTTTAGGAAATCACTCAGTTAAAATCACCCTTTCAGTTGAAATTTTATTATTTATTCATCAATCAAAATTTTATCAAAGTCAAAATCTTAACAATCCGTCAGGTTAAAAAAATAAAGGGTGTTTCTGAAATATCGCAAAACCATTAATCTAACTACAGGGTTCCTAAGATTTTCCTTAGGGATAGGATTCCAATAAATCAAACAGAAATGGCATAGAAAGTTCTGCGCGCACAAAAGAAACAGGTATATTGAGCAATGGTGCCAGTTTGTTATTATCTCCGGACTGCTTTCATGAGAAAAAATTGTCGCCACTCTTTCATTGTGAGCATAAATCATAGTTGCAATAATAACCGTTGACAAGATGTCTGCAAATTCCACTAGATGGCGGCCACACATCTAATCTAATTAAAAATTAGATGTTTTCAGGTCCAAACCACAGCTTTTTCTTGCTTAAAGGAGGCGGCAGGGTCCATTATTTACGATACTGAGCGATAAACTCGTGAGGTTGTTAACATTAGAAAGAAATATCTTCGCTTTTAATTAAATTTCTTTACATTCTGTTCTACTAGTGACATCTATCCGGAAACGGCCAAACCATGCAGCTAGCACTAGCAGCCAAAGAAATCAATAAACGGCGCTGTTTTTCCTGCAGAGCTTTTTGCTTGCGATATTATTGATTTTAAATAAAGCTGGCCCTACACTACATTTGATATTTTCGAGGTGTTTTGTGACATGATCTCGAAACATGTAGCGAACCAATTCTTCAAAACTAGCGGGAGGGTAAAAGCGAAAAATAAGGGGCTGCCAATATTTGTAACACCCAAAAAGGGGTGAAAAGATTTATTTTGCTCTGTTTCTTTACAAAAAACGTTTTTTTTTTACGAAAAACTTGAGCTCTGCCACTTTTTTTATTTTTTTCTTCAGCTTTCTCGAAATTTTCGTCATACCGTAGAAAAAAATTATTTCCCCCATGGTCATACTCTACTTTCATTCGAAAAAACTTAGAAACAGAGACGGGATCAGTTTTCCTAAAACGGGGGATCTTGGTTTCGAGTGAGAAGATAAAGGGCGCCGCAGGCAAAAATTTTTCAATTAAATTAGCCGAACGCAAAAATGTTAGAAAAACAAAGCACGAAATAAAAATGGCGCCGCTTACAATTTTTTTTCAAAAATTACGTAATTTCGGGAACGCAAAGAAATAGATCTAAAGAGTATAATTTTTAAGAAAAAAAATATCAATTTTCTCGTCCTCCTCCACTGGGACTACAGGGGCCGTGCACAAATTACGTAATGGTCATAGGAGGGAGGGGGGTTACAAAACGTTACGTAGGGGGGAGGGGGGTTTTCGACAGCGTTTGCATTTGTGTGAAACTAAGAAAATTTGGAATGAAAATAAGTTAAAAGTTTTTTTTTCGGGGGGGGGGGGTAGTGGTCTTGAAATCGTTACGTAATATTAGGGGAGTGGCGTGCCAAACTGTTACAAAACATTACATAGGGAGGGGGTCAAAAATTGGTAAAATCACCGTTACTTAATTTGTGCACGGCCCCACGTCTGACTGTTCCTCCTTTTTGATTTCGAATCAAAGTGCAAAACCCGGGTTGGACGTTCGAAGGCGTCAACCCGTCCTATTTGCTTGATAAAGTTTCTACGGAAATACTCAATCGATTTCTCCGGCCGTGTATGAACGCTTTAGGTTAGGCATTTGCATGTATCTCAGTCCCCAGCCTGTAAACAGTGCGTAAGGACAATGGTTACAAAATGAAAAGCCGAAAAATATTTTTTTTACGATATCTTTCATCAGTTTGGTATTAAAGTCGAGCAAAAACAATTTTTATTGCAGTCCTAAAGGCATTAGAAAACAACAACCTGGAATGGATTTACTACGTGTAAGATGTAGTGACAACATTGCCCCATGCCCATCCTTTTCTGCCTAATGTGCTTTTCCGTTTGTCTGCGTCTTATACACTGCTGCTTGGCCCCCTAAGGATTTGCTTAGGAACCCTGTATAAAAGATATTAAAGAGTTGAGAATGATTTGTGGCTTATCCGGAAGGGCCACACAAATATGTTTCAATTATCAAAAATGCTTCTCTGACCGTGGACAATAATATATCAAAAAATTAATGAAATTGGTAGATCGCCAGGAGCCTATGTATCCAGTGCAGTATCCTTTTACCCGATTTTACCCGGGAACACATTAAAGAAGGTCATTGGGTTTTATTTTATAAAATAAGTGTTTTATTTTACAAAATAAGTGTTTTATTTTACAAAATAAGTGTTTTATTTTACAAAATAAGTGTTTTATATGTTGGAACCTGGTAATATTTGACAATTTTGAAAATTAATTGCGTCAAAATTCTCTAGAATTAACACAAAAATTTACCACAACTACAACAAAATGGGTTCGCAGCTTACGGCAGTGGTAGTAGTTAATTACCACTACGAAATGATATTACCACAACCACTACTAAGTGTAAAACAAGCATTCCAAAATGTTCCTATTACCTTTAACATGATAGTAAATCAAAATGACACTTAAAGTTAAATTTAGGGTCTATCGGCATTATTATCCTTATCTCTATCGAGTCGACCTATCGAGCAGGTGTACTTTTAAACTAATGGCGAATGCGGGACAGCTCCAGCTGATCAAATGCGTTAAAACATCATTTCGTATGCAGGGACTCCCTTATCGTACCTAACGAGGTTTTTGTGCATTTAATTAGCTGGAGCTGTCACGCATTCGCCATGCTTTTAAAAGTGCACCTGCTTTTTTATGCGATGTTTCGAACGATACCCGCTTTTTTGAAGGTTTCGATGACAGAACTGGTGATTGAAATCGTCAAAAAATGTAGTGTATTTTGACTTTGTTTCGAACGCGTTACGTATACCGATACCCATGCATTTAAATATTTCCTTAAGTGTCTATTAAATATTTCAACGCATCGGTATCGGTATACGTAACGCGTTCGAAACAAAGTCAAAATACACTACATTTTGTCCATCCAAGTTTGAATTTTCGTTATTTCCACCCAAGATCTTTTGATCTTTTGTTTTTTAGTTTCTTTTCGGTCGAAGTAACTGATTTGGAGGTTTTTTTAACTTCTTCTTTGTTTTAATTGCCTTAGGAGCATAATCCTACTGGAAATATTAACACGCTAGGACGAATTCGTATCAGGTAAAATATCAGGTGGAAATCTAAGTGTATGATGGTGTTTAATGATGTATAGTGGAGGGTGACCAGTGAAACTACTGATGAGCCCACGCTGGTTACCCAGGGCGAAACGTCGTTTAATCATTTCTCTTTTTGCTTTGATCTTTTGTGTGTTCCTTGTGGGATGCTCATCCAAGTTTGAATTTTCGTTATTTCCACCCAAGATCTTTTGATCTTTTGTTTTTTTAGTTTCTTTTCGGTTGAAGTAACTGATTTGGAGGTTTTTTAACTTCTTCTTTGTTTTAATTGTCTTAGGAGCATAATCCTACTGGAAATATTAACACGCCAGTGGATGGACTTGGATTAGTAAGTACCAGTGCGGAACGATGCCTATTTGTGAGTGGTTCAAGGTTGGAAATCAAAGTGTATGATGGTGTTTAATGATGTATAGTGGAGGGTGACCAGTGAAACTACTGATGAGCCCACGTTGGTTACCCAGGGCGAAACATCGTTTAATCATTTCTCTTTTTGCTTTGATCTTTTGTGTGTTCCTTATGGGATGCTCATCCAAGTTTGAATTTTCGTTATTTCCACCCAAGATCTTTTGATCTTTTGTTTTTTTAGTTTCTTTTCGGTTGAAGTAACTGATTTGGAGGTTTTTTTTAACTTCTTCCTTGTTTTAATTGCCTTAGGAGCATAATCCTACTGGAAATATTAACACGCCAGGACGAATTCGTATCAGGTAACTTGGATTAGTAAGTACTAGTGCGGAACGATGCCTATTTGTGAGTGGTTCAAGGTTGGAAATCAAAGTGTATGATGGTGTTTAATGATGTATAGTGGATGGTGACCAGTGAAACTACTGATGAGCCCACGCTGGTTACCCAGGGCGAAACATCGTTTAATCATTTCTCTTTTTGCTTTGATATTTTGTGTGTTCCTTGTGGGATGCTCATCCAAGTTTGAATTTTCGTTATTTCCACCCAAGATCTTTTGATCTTTTGTTTTTTAGTTTCTTTTCGGTTGAAGTAACTGATTTGGAGGTTTTTTAACTTCTTCTTTGTTTTAATTGCCTAAAGAGCATAATCCTACTGGAAATATTAACACGCCAGGACGAATTCGTATCAGGTAACTTGGATTAGTAAGTACCAGTGCGGAACGATGCCTATTTGTGAGTGGTTCAAGGTTGGAGATCAAAGTGTATGATGGTGTTTAATGATGTATAGTGGAGGGTGACCAGTGAAACTACTGATGAGCCCACGCTCGTTACCCAGGGCGAAACATCGTTTAATCATTTCTCTTTTTGCTTTGATCTTTTGTGTGTTCCTTGTGGGATGCTCATCCAAGTTTGAATTTTCGTTATTTCCACCCGAGATCTTTTGATCTTTTGTTTTTTAGTTTCTTTTCGGTTGAAGTAACTGATTTGGAGGTTTTTTAACTTCTTCTTTGTTTTAATTGTCTTAGGAGCATAATCCTACTGGAAATATTAACACGCCAGTGGATGGACTTGGATTAGTAAGTACCAGTGCGGAACGATGCCTATTTGTGAGTGGTTCAAGGTTGGAAATCAAAGTGTATGATGGTGTTTAATGATGTATAGTGGAGGGTGACCAGTGAAACTACTGATGAGCCAACGTTGGTTACCCAGGGCGAAACATCGTTTAATCATTTCTCTTTTTGCTTTGATCTTTTGTGTGTTCCTTGTGGGATGCTCATCCAAGTTTGAATTTTCGTTATTTCCACCCAAGATCTTTTGATCTTTTGTTTTTTTAGTTTCTTTTCGGTTGAAGTAACTGATTTGGAGGTTTTTTAACTTCTTCTTTGTTTTAATTGTCTTAGGAGCATAATCCTACTGGAAATATTAACACGCCAGTGGATGGACTTGGATTAGTAAGTACCAGTGCGGAACGATGCCTATTTGTGAGTGGTTCAAGGTTGGAAATCAAAGTGTATGATGGTGTTTAATGATGTATAGTGGAGGGTGACCAGTGAAACTACTGATGAGCCCACGTTGGTTACCCAGGGCGAAACATCGTTTAATCATTTCTCTTTTTGCTTTGATCTTTTGTGTGTTCCTTGTGGGATGCTCATCCAAGTTTGAATTTTCGTTATTTCCACCCAAGATCTTTTGATCTTTTGTTTTTTTAGTTTCTTTTCGGTTGAAGTAACTGATTTGGAGGTTTTTTTTAACTTCTTCCTTGTTTTAATTGCCTTAGGAGCATAATCCTACTGGAAATATTAACACGCCAGGACGAATTCGTATCAGGTAACTTGGATTAGTAAGTACTAGTGCGGAACGATGCCTATTTGTGAGTGGTTCAAGGTTGGAAATCAAAGTGTATGATGGTGTTTAATGATGTATAGTGGATGGTGACCAGTGAAACTACTGATGAGCCCACGCTGGTTACCCAGGGCGAAACATCGTTTAATCATTTCTCTTTTTGCTTTGATATTTTGTGTGTTCCTTGTGGGATGCTCATCCAAGTTTGAATTTTCGTTATTTCCACCCAAGATCTTTTGATCTTTTGTTTTTTAGTTTCTTTTCGGTTGAAGTAACTGATTTGGAGGTTTTTTAACTTCTTCTTTGTTTTAATTGCCTAAAGAGCATAATCCTACTGGAAATATTAACACGCCAGGACGAATTCGTATCAGGTAACTTGGATTAGTAAGTACCAGTGCGGAACGATGCCTAATTGCGAGTGGTTCAAGGTTGGAAATCAAAGTGTATGATGGTGTTTAATGATGTATAGTGGAGGGTGACCAGTGAAACTACTGATGAGCCCACGCTGGTTACCCAGGGCAAAACATCGTTTAATCATTTCTCTTTTTGCTTTGTTCTTTTGTGTGTTCCTTGTGGGATGCTCATCCAAGTTTGAATTTTCGTTATTTCCACCCAAGATCTTTTGATCTTTTATTTTTTAGTTTCTTTTCGTTTGAAGTAACTGATTTGGAGGTTTTTTAACTTCTTCTTTATTTTTGACTTTTTTATGCGATGTTTCAAACGATGCCCGCTTTCTTGAAGGCTGCGATGACAGAACTGCTGATTGAAATCGTTGCGTATGTTCGTGGATCCGTAACGATACGTACATCCTTCCGTAAGCAACGAGATTCTGTCATCACACCCGTCAAAGAAGCAGGAATCGTTCGAAACATGGCATGAAGAAGTCAAAAAATGTAGTGTATTTTGACTTTGTTACGTATACCGATACCGATGCGTTGAAATATTTACTTTAAAATGTCTAGTGTCTAATAAACTTTTACGTTAATAAACTCAAACCTCTCATTTTGACAGTAAATTTATACTTTATTTTTCGGTTTGTTTTACAGGATTTTTGAGGTAAGTTCGGTTAGTATTAAAGAGTTTGAGTGTGGGAGTATAATAGAGTGAGATTGTTTGGAGTGGAATTGTAAGTTTTAATTATCTAGGCTTTAATGAGGTGTTTTTCACGTATTTTCGTTTGGTGTACAAACAAAAAAAATCTTTGCTAGTTTTAAATGGGTTTTTCCGAAAATGCTTCACATATTGAGGGCACCGTAATCGTCTACTTAATTTCCAAAAGGAAATTTTATATGATGATTCGTCGGATAAGTGGTTTTAAAAAAGTTTAACAATTCATTTAATTGAAACTGATTGCACAAAATTTTAAAGAAGCCTCGAAAAAGCACAAAATGTGGTAGAAGGACTAACTGCGCATGACCGCACCGGAACCCTACCTTCGCGAGGTGAGACTTATGGAGTGAGTGAGTAAAAGTAGTGAAAAAAGTATCCCGCCGTTTTTACACAACATTGACATGCGACAAAATTTTTGTTTGTAAATTGTTAATTACGCTGACGAATATCATCGATATATAGCTGCGGTCAAAGTTGTCAAAGAATTAATAATATCGGCGAGTTTATAAATTAAACATTTTCTTGACAGCGATGGAATATCGGTGCCAACATTCGGTTGGCAAATGGGTTTGACATCCATCTGACATCTAGCATTGATCAAATGTCGTTGTTCCCACGAAAGTAAAAACAAAAGTGGAATGATAATACCCCCTGAGAAATTTCACAAAAATGACCGCCTTATGCAGGTGACAGTTATGAGCCTAAAAGAACGTAGTCACATCAATCGAATCGATTTGACATTCTTTTTTGTTTTTGGTGTGTCTTTTCCACAATAGGTAATTGGTATGTTTTAGCATGATTTTTCATAATATATTAAAATTTTGTTTTTTAAAATTTTTGTTAATAGAAAAAGTAAAGTTATATCATTTTTAGATGGCTTTTAAGTCCCCCTGTAAACATGATATATATTTGCCTGCTTTTTTTATTAGCCACACACTTGTTTGAACCAAAACAAAAGTTACTAGGATGTTACTCCGTTGTTTTTTTAGTCAAAATAAAGTGTTTTCGTTTTTTTTGCCTGTTTTTGCAAAAAATATAGTGTTTTGATTTGTTCAGTGCTGTTATACAACCGGAATGACTAGTTTTTTGCCTTCCATAAGTGATGTGCGATAACCTTTTTTATTATTAGCCTCAGAGTTAGGGGAATTTTGTCAATACCAACTTATTTAGGCTCACAAATGTCAAGTACATGTAGCGGTCATTTTATTTACAGGATATTATCATTCCACTTTTGTTTTTACTTTCGTGGTTGTTCTATTGAATACAAAAAGAACGCGCAGCTGCGATGTAAACAGTTGAGTGCTAATAACCACACTTTTCGGTGTTTAGAAAAGAAAATGTGACTTAAAGGCACTCATGCTCTACTTCTGGACAGTTCTTCAACATAGTCGTCAATGCAAGTAAGTTTTTGCCTCAAATTTAGTATGATGTCTAACTCATCATCAGAGTCTTCACTTAAACTTCACTTTCTGTACTATATGTACCTTGATTTAACCAAAATGCATAACAAATATCTTGGTTTGAATAAGTTAAAAAAAAATAAATAACCATAAAGTAGGGTTATGTTTAATACAACGACGATTTGCCACCGACTCTCGAAGCCGGTGGCGATTGCTGCCAACATTTGTTGGATTGGTAAAATCCATCGAAAAATTTAAGAACTCTATTGTTGGACTGGTGAAATCCATCTAAAATTTATGAATCCTTTTGTTGGCACCACTGGATCCTCCGGTGGATTTACAAACTCGCACTGTGTTATTTACCTAGCCCACTTACCTGTGATAATCTTCTTTTGTCAGGGCAATAGCAAAGTCATTTTCCGAGCCCATTTTAAATATATTATTTCTTTTGGACCTTCCAGAAGGATTTTCAAATTCCTTAAAACTCTTGGGATCAAGAAACCACGCACCATTATTTTTTCTTGGTCTTGCGATATTACCGTCAAACATTTTGACCATTCCCCTAAAACAATTTAATTTAGTAAAAAAAATACATGCATTAAATCCCTTAATTCTCCTGCTCTAGGCGTCTATAATATCCCACTCCTCTAAAAGACTATTCCTGCCTGCATTCAAAGGTCGCCGAAGACTCAGAGTGTCGTGCATATAACTATGAGATACTATAATGGCATGATACAAGTAAAACAGATATGATATGGCGCAGGAGTAGGCGTGGCTAACTGACGTCACCTGGTGAGAGACGTGAGAGACAGCATTCAGTAGCCATTTTTATTACGAGGTGGTCGTTTGTTTACAAATATTTTTAATAATTTTTCAATGGAAAAAATTAACAAAATTAAGTGCGGTGTACACAGAGACCTTTTGCACCTCTTGTAAAAAAAATCCCCGTTAGGTGACTTTATCGCTTAATAACACGCTATTTTTAAGACAGCATTTTTAGTTTTTGCACGCCGCCTTTGATTTGTTTATGGCCGACTTTATACGGTATGTATTATTATAAAGATTTACAAAAAGAATATGTCCAATAATATTTTTCATTTAGAATATCTTATTCTTGTGTTTTTACGGTGAATTTTAATTATTAATAATCTTTAAAAATTTAAAAAAACCAACAGAGAAAAGGGAGGTTATGATAAACGAGATCGGAATCACTTGTCATAGTTGCCAGTGCAAATCAATGTTTTACATTTCTTATGAAATTCTAGCCAAAGAAAATAATTAAGTAAAAATTGATACTTATCTTTAAAATTAAAAAGAATATAGAACATATTTGCATTAAAAAATCAATTTAAATTTTTTGTTTTTTTACTTAACGCTTTACTGTCGGCAACCATGTCAATTATAAGGAATATGGTGTTTTTTCGCAGGTAACGTGAAACTTTATCGGTTAGTAAGGCATTCCGTTATCACCTCGTAACTGCGCATGCCCGAAATAAGCGATAAAGTAAAAAGGCATCAAAATTATAGGTGCAAAAGGTTTCTAATCAGACAAAAGGTTTTTCGCCTGACATTAAGTTTTTAAGATTTCCAAAAGAAAATAAAAGGTATATGGAAGCATTTTTGTGGACGCCCGCTAGGGCCAATATTTCATTTGAAGTCTTACACAATAATTTTGTGGAGATTTTTGACACATGGATTGACAAATGTCAAAAAAAATTACATGATCGTTTTTCCTTCTGATAAGCTTTGCAACAAAATGTCACAAGCGGGGCTTTCTGATTTGGAAAAAAAAGTTGTATGTGAATAGACCCTTTTCTGAGGGTCTGTGCCGAAAATTTTAGCTGCTAAAAATTTTAGATGTGTTTTTGGATTTTTATAAAAAACAAATTTCTAACCCGCTAGGGCCAATATTCCATTTAAAGTCCCCACCCTGTAATTTATTTCCCTTGCGTCTTACCTTATGGAACTCTGAATTCAGGTATACTCCCTCACAATCCCCCACCCCTTCGTTGTTTTCCAGATTGCATTTCGTTTAATTTAAAACCTTTTAGTATTTTTTGATGTAAACTATTCGTACCTGCCACCCCCTCCCCCACCCTAAATTGTTACTTTTGAAAAAAAAACATTGTTTTAGTTTCCTGACTTTGTTTCCTTTAGTTTGATACCCCACAACCCATATTTTGACAGATTAAAATATTTATCGGATACAGGGGTGGTTGCAACCACCCGTTCAAATTTTTTCAAAATCCAAAAACACCTGTTCGTTAACTTTTCAAGAAGAACCTAAAGGCGAATTTTTTTTGTGCTCACCTTCAAAAAAGACTCACCCCTATTTCTCAACCCCCCGTCTGAATTTGAAAAAAGGCCGAAGTACGTGTTTACTTATTTTATTAGTAGAGTCTACATACGATTTATCAAACTTATGTTGCTTTTCGTTTTTGAGATACAGGAAATCCTTTCAGCCCAAACTATCCTCAAATTTGCATGTTTGTAGGTGAGCTATGCGTAGGTAGTTCCTTGTTCGCGCCACAAAAATCTCACCCGGTGACGTCATGCACGGATCAAGACGAATTAAGAACCGCTACGTATCATACCTTTCTTTTATTGTATCATATAATGGCCTAAGTGTCACAAAATGTGTAACAATAATCGCTTTGAAAAACAAAGAAAACAATGTAAAAATCAGAGTTGACCCTGGGAAACTTTGACTCTGCATTTTTGCCAGGCTAACTTGATTGGAAAGGTTATTATCGCTATGGCTTGTTTTCTATAAAATGCCGTTATAGTATCTCATAGTTATATGGTGCAATGGCGTAGATAAGAGGGGGGACTAGGAAGTAATGTCCCCCCCCCAAACCGGTGTTCGTACCCGTTACTACGCATGAAAAATGTGGAAAATACCTTTTTTGCAGCTTTACTAAAAGTTTATAACTATTTTGATTTTATAACAACCAATAACTAATATTTTTATCCCTTTACCTACTGATTATTTTCGAGAAATATGTAGGACCGCGGAGCGGGCGAAGATTTTACAGAATCGTATACGAAAATACGTATACCGGGTGTCCCAAGGTAAGTAACCTATTAGAATATTTTGGAAACTATACAATGGAAACGTTTCAAACTTTCTATTCTAACATAAGTCCCTGTAAACTATCTTTGTGAAATACTCTCATATTTGCAGTGTTGCCATTTGCAGGAAAACTTGGCAACAACTTTCTTATTTTAAATTGAACACCCTGTATATTTTTATATTTTTGGATTCTACCAAATAGTTTAGGTACATTTTATGTATAATGTCCTATAAGTTATGTTCAACTGTTTTTAAAATATTGAACGGTGAACATTGACGTTTTTTAACTTTGACAGCCCGTAACATCGAAACGGTTAAGGATAGAGCAAAACGGTTATTATAATCTTATCTTGGTTTTTCACAAGCTATCGTTTTATACTGTTTTTAACCCAGGGTTAAACTAACCTTGGAATATTTTAACCCTGGGTTTACATATAAAACGATAGCTTGTGAAAATACAAGACTGTAAAAACCGTTTTGCTCTATCCTTAACCGTTTCGATGTTACGGGCTGTCAAAGTTAAAAAAATGTCAATTTTCACCTGTCAATATTTTAAAAACAGTTGAACATAGGTATAAGACATTATACGTAAAATGTACCTAAAATATTTTGTACAATCCAAAAATGCAAAAATATACAGGGTGTTCAATTTAAAAAAAGAAAGTTGTTGCCAAGTTTTCCTGTAAATGGCAACTCTGCAAATATGAAACTATTTCATTGTATAGTTTCTAAAATATTCTAATAGGTTACTCATCTTGGGACACCCGGTATATACGCATTTTGGATGTTTTAGTTTTCTTGTAACCCGATGCTTGCTCGCGCGTTCTGTTTTTCCGTCTTTGTAGCTGACCCAACTCACATTTTTTTAAATAATTTACAAAAAAACATGAAAAATTTAAAATTTGTACAGCTGGTTCCTTTAAATTTTAGGACGACTCTTAACAACACCGTTCTCAACTAAAAAGCCAGTTAACTCATTTTCGCTTTAGTATCCTTTAGCCTATGATCGGTGCCATATTGACACCAAACTGACAGAAAATCCATGTCTTACTTGTCAATTTGGTTATAAAAATGGCAGCCACAATAGGCTAAAAAGCACTGAGGCGATAGGAGTTAACACGCTTTTTAGTTAAGAACGGTGTTGCTCTTAAAGCAGTTTTTCCTTGAATTTGAGCAGTGTATTTTATTTTGCCTTTTCAATGTTAGTCAAATTATAGTGTCAGTCTACTTCAAAAATTTATTTTCAACGTCAAAATCCAGTCGCATAAAATTCTTAAATTTAGTCAATCGCGACATACACGACGAAGGAATTGAGAGCGCAGATTGTAACGAAGCTGGAGGACGGATGGTCTCTTGCAGCTGTGGCAGAACATTTCAATCTCAATCGGAATACTGTATTCTTGATCAACAAAAGGTGGAGGGAAGAAAGAACGCTAGAGAGGAGAGGAGGATCAGGCAGACCCGCAGTTTCCAGCCAGGATGAAGATGCAGCTCTCATTCAAAGACTCGAAGAGGACCCTTCAAAACAAGCAAGGATTTTGTCTCAGTTCCCAGGATGCAAGACACCCGCTTTCAGGAGGATAAAGAGATCACACTTAAATTGCCGGGTTGCAGCTACTAAAACTGAGCTTACAACGTAACAGAAACATCTCGCTTGCTTTTTGCTCTGAATTATATCAACAGAGATCAAGATTTTTGGAATCACGTGATTTTTACGGAAGAAAAAATCTTTCAGTCATTAAAGAAAGGCAAAATTAGAGTGTATAGGCCAGATACCGCCAGATTCAATCCACTGTATGTGAGTCAATACCGAACAGCTGGTCATTTTAGTGTGAATGTATGGGGATGGATGTCGGTGAGAGGATTGTGGGTGATATTGAGAATTATTCCATAAGATAACTGTCCGGTTCATGCCGCGAATATCATAACAAGGTGGTTACAACAAAACAACGTTGAATTACTTCCTTGGGCAAGTTACAGTCCAGGTATTAACCCATTAGAAAATGTTTGGGGTGTTATTGTATATAGGCTCCAACAACGCAGGTTCTTTACACAAAATGCGGAACATTTCTGGGAAGAAATCGTAACGATATGGGAAGACCTTACAGGACAAGAAAATTTCACGGATTCTTTCTATGAATCAATGTCTCGCAGATTACAAAGAGTTATTGACGTAAACGAAGACATGACAAAATATTGATTTTTTGTAGTGTTTTGTTATTATTATAACAACTACATAAACACACACAGAATGTATTTATTATTTTTGGTATAAAAGTCTTATAAATAAAGTAAACAAAATAAAAAAATAAAGAAGACCTTAGTGTAAGAAGTATAACCAGTTCCCTTAAAGAAACATAGATCATCCTGTAGTTGTAAATAACCTACAAAATTTTTAATGTCAAATTAATAGTATAAACTGCTCACAATAATCAAACACTTTCTGAAGTCGTCCTAAAATTTAAAGGACCTAGCTGTGCCTTAACTTTAAAAAAAAATTAGCTTGCGGTGCTATAAAGTGGTTGATTGTTAAAATTTTAGTGTGTCTCCGGTTTCACAGCAAATTTTACCGGCGGCACTGCAACACATTGATTGATCGATTAAATAAAAAAATAGCATAATTTTACAAAATTTTTGCCTATGGCACATTTATGACATGATTTTAGCAACAAATCTAAAATCAAGACCAGGTCCCAACCCATTTTTTTTATATTTAATAAAATACGTAAAAAATATCAAAATAATTAAAAAAATTCCTGTTTAAATTGCAAAAAATTTTGCTTGCGGCGCTATAATACACTAATTGCTACAGTTTTAGTTTAATCTTACGCAATTTTTATCAACGGCATTTAGGTGTTAAAAAACTGGTGCTAGAAAGCACAGATGGTCCACGATACAATCAAATATTTTATGTTGAAAGGAAATGAATATATCTCAAAAACTGTAGCTTTCAAAGATTTGTACCTTATAACAACATTTTTGAGTAATATTTACGAAAACCAAAATCTGAAAACCGCATATCAATAGCTGCTTCCCGTCTTGTTTTTTCACAAGCTATCGTTTTATACTGTTTTTAACCCAGGTTTAATCTAACCTTGGAATATTTTAACCCTGGGTTTACATATAAAACGATAGCTTGTGAAAAAACAAGACGGGATGTAAAAGTTAAAAAATGTCAATTGTCACCTGTCAATATTTTAAAAACAGTTGAACATAGGTATAGGACATTATACATAAAATGTACCTAAAATATTTTGTACAATCCAAAAATGCAAAAATATACAGGGTGTTCAATTTAAAATAAGAAAGTTGTTGCCAAGTTTTCCTGCAAATGGCAACTCTGCAAATATGAAACTATTTCATTGTATAGTTTCTAAAATATTCTAATAGGTTACTCATCTTGGGACACCCGGTATATACGCATTTTGGATGTTTTAGTTTTCTTGTAACCCGATGCTTGCTCGCGCGTTCTGTTTTTCCGTCTTTGTAGCTGACCCAACTCACATTTTTTTAAATAATTTACAAAAAGATATGAAAAATTTAAAATTTGTACAGCTGGTTCCTTTAAATTTTAGGACGACTCTTAACAACACCGTTCTCAACTAAAATGCCAGTTAACTCATTTTCGCTTTAGTATCCTTTGGCCTATGATCGGTGCCATATTGACACCAAACTGACAGAAAATCCATGTTTTACTTGTCAATTTGGTTATAAAAATGGCAGCCACAATAGGCTAAAGGGCACTAACGGTGTTGCTCTTAAAGCAGTTTTTCCTTGAATTTAAGCAGTGTATTTTATTTTGCCTTTTCAATGTCAGGCAAATTATAGTGTCAGTCTACTTCAAAAATTTATTTTCAACGTCAAAATCCAGTCGCATAAAATTCTTAAATTAGGTCAATCGTGCTTCCATACACGACGAAGGAATTCAGAGCACAGATTGTAACAAAGCTGGAGGACGGATGGTCTCTTGCAGCTGTGGCAGAACATTTCAATCTCAATCGGAATACTGTATTCTTGATCAACAAAAGGTGGAGGGAAGAAAGAACGCTAGAGAGGAGAGGAGGATCAGGCAGACCGGCAGTTTCCAGCCAGGATGAAGATGCAGCTCTCATTCAAAGACTCAAAGAGGACCCTTTTTTAACAGCAAAACAAGCAAGGATTTTCTCTCAGTTCCCAGGATGCAAGACACCCGCTTTCAGGAGGATAAAGAGATCACACTTAAATTGCCGGGTTGCAGCTACTAAAACTGAGCTTACAACGTAACAGAAACATCTCGCTTGCTTTTTGCTCTGAATTGTATCAACAGAGATCAAGATTTTTGGAATCACGTGATTTTTACGGAAGAAAAAATCTTTCAGTCATTAAAGAAAGGCAAAATTAGAGTGTATAGGCCAGATACCGCCAGATTCAATCCACTGTATGTGAGTCAATACCGAGCAGCTGGTCATTTTAGTGTGAATGTATGGGGATGGATGTCAGCGAGAGGATTGTGGGTGATATTGAGAATTATTCCATAAGATAACTGTCCGGTTCATGCCGCGAATATTATAACAAGGTGGTTACAACAAAACAACGTTGAATTACTTCCTTGGGCAAGTTACAGTCCTATTAGAAAATGTTTGGGGTGTTATTGTATATAGGCTCCAACAACGCAGGTTCTTGACACAAAATGCGGAACATTTCTGGGAAGAAATCGTAACGATATGGGAAGACCTTGCAAGCCAAGAAAATTTTACGGATTCTTTCTATGAATCAATGTCTCGCAGATTACAAAGAGTTATTGACGTAAACGAAGGCACAGAATGTATTTATTATCTTTGGTATAAAAGTTTTATAAATAAAGTAAACAAAATAAAAAAATAAAGAAGACCTTAGTGTAAGAAGTATAACCAGTTCCCTTAAAGAAACATAGATCATCCTGTAGTTGTAAATAACCTACAAAATTTTTAATGTCAAATTAATGGTATAAACTGCTCACAATAATCAAACACTTTCTGAAGTCGTCCTAAAATTTAAAGGACCTAGCTGTGCCTTAACTTTAAAAAAATTTAGCTTGCGGTGCTATAAAGTGGTTGATTGTTAAAATTTTAGTGTGTCTCCGGTTTCACAGCAAATTTTACCGGCGGCGCTACAACACATTGATTGATCGATTAAATAAAAAAATAGCATAATTTTACAAAATTTTTGCCTACGGCACATTTATGACATGATTTTAGCAACAAATCTAAAATCAAGACCAGGTCCCAACCCATTTTTTTTATATTTAATAAAATACGTAAAAAATATCAAAATAATTAAAAAAATTCCTGTTTAAATTGCAAAAAATTTTGCTTGCGGCGCTATACACTAATTGCTACAGTTTTAGTTTAATCTTACGCAATTTTTATCAACGGCATTTAGGTGTTAAAAAACTGGTGCTAGAAAGCACAGATGGTCCACGATACAATCAAATATTTTATGTTGAAAGGAAATGAATATATCTCAAAAACTGTAGCTTTCAAAGATTTGTACCTGATAACCAAAATCTGAAAACCGCATATCAATAGCTGCTTCCCGTCTTGTTTTTTCACAAGCTATCGTTTTATACTGTTTTTAACCCAGGGTTAATCTAACCTTGGAATATTTTAACCCTGGGTTTACATATAAAACGATAGCTTGTGAAAAAACAAGACGGGATGTAAAAGTTAAAAAATGTCAATTGTCACCTGTCAATATTTTAAAAACAGTTGAACATAGGTATAGGACATTATACATAAAATGTACCTAAAATATTTTGTACAATCCAAAAATGCAAAAATATACAGGGTGTTCAATTTAAAATAAGAAAGTTGTTGCCAAGTTTTCCTGTAAATGGCAACTCTGCAAATATGAAACTATTTCATTGTATAGTTTCTAAAATATTCTAATAGGTTACTCATCTTGGGACACCCGGTATATACGCATTTTGGATGTTTTAGGTTTCTTGTAACCCGATGCTTGCTCGCGCGTTCTGTTTTCCCGTTTTTGTAGCTGACCCAACTCACATTTTTTTAAAATAATTTACAAAAAAACATGAAAAATTTAAAATTTGTACCTTAAGTTTAAAAAAATTTAGCTTGCGGTGCTATAAAGTGTTTTTTTGTTAGAATTTTAGTTTATCTCCGGTTTCACAACAAATTTTACCTGCGGCGCTATAACACGTTGATTGATTGAGTAAATAAAAAAATAGCATATTTTTACAAAATGTTTGCCTACGGCACATTTATTACATGATTTTAGCAACAAATATAGAATCACGACCAGATCCCAACACAGTTTTTTTGTGTTTGATAAAAAAAGTAAAAAATATCAAAATATTTAACAAAATCCCTGCTTAAACTGCAAAAAATTTTGCCTGCGGTGCTATAACACACTGATTGCTACAGTTTTAGTTTAATCTTAAGCAATTTTTATCAACGGCATTTAAGTGTTAAAAAATTGGTGCTAGAAAGCAAAGATTTGAACCTTGTCACAACATTTTTGGGTAATATTTACGAAAACCAAAATCTGAAAACCGCATATCAATAGGTGCTTTACTTTTAAAGTTATGATTTTTTTATATATTTTAAGGTTTTGTTCAAATAACACGGAAACTGAAGCTCCCACTGAATTTGAACTTTATAACAAAATATGTAGTCCATATTCACGGAAAAGTAAATCTGAAAAGCGTCGCTACTTGCTTTTGTTCCAAAGTTACAATTTTTTTAAATATTTTATACCCCATTCCCCCCCTTTTGCCCCCTTTAACCACCCACCACCCACCCACCAAAAGTTAATCAGTTTATGGTCAGCCGATAGAGGATTTTTTTACAAAATTTATTTAAAATTGAATAAGGCGTTCTTGAGTTATCGTGTATACAGACAGACAACAGACCGACAGACCAACAGACCGACAGACAACTTTTTTTTTTCGTCGATTAAGGTATTTTGGGACCTTAGTAACTCATTTTTGATAAAATTAAGAGAAGTCAAAATTTCACGATTTTAATAGTAATGGTGGACTAATAAAAATGCCCACAGCACATTTATGACATGATGCTAGCAACAAATCTGGGCTCCAATCCAACCAATATGGTATGGGGGACTATTAAAATCGTGAAATTTTGACTTTTATTAATTTTATCAAAAATGAGTTACTAAGGTTCCAAAACACCTTAATCAACGAAAAAAAAAGGTTGTCTGTCGGTCTGTTGTCTGTCTGTATACACAATAAAACTTGGTACAAAATCGGCTGACCATGAACTGATTAACTTTTGGGTGGGGTGTAGGAGGGTTGAAGGGGAACAAAGGGGGATAAAATATTTTTAAAAAATTGTAACTTTGGAACAAAAGTAAGTATTGATATACGGTTTTCTGATTTAAGTTTCCATGATTATGGACTACAAATTTTGTTATAAAGTCCAAATTCGTGGGAGCTTTAGTTGCCGAGTTATTTAAAAAAAATGTTAAAATATATATAAAAAAATCATAACTTTAGAAGTAAAGCAGCTATTGATATGTGGTTTTCAGATTTTGGTTTTCGTAAATATTACCCAAAAATTTTGTTATAAGGTTCAAATCTTTCAAAGCTATAGTTTTCGACATATTTTTATTTCCTTTTAACATAAAGTAATTGATTGTATGGTGAACTATCCATGCTTTCTAGCACCAATTTTTTTTTATAGGAGTTGAGTTTATTTCTTTGTACTGTCCCCCCCCCCAAGTAAAAATCGTATCTATAGGATGGGCCAAAAAACAGAACTTTTTGTATTGTCTATTACTTAAAAAGTAGTTGTCCGATTTTAAAAATTTTGGTCACTTTGACAAACCATGACATTAGAATTTTGGAATTTGATGTTAAAATTGACATTTCGTAAAAATCCAAGATGGCGGGCAATTTTAAAAAATAGGTATTTTTGACCCCCTCTGCAAATTTTAATGTTCTGGTTTTTCAAAATGACCAAAGGTTTTAAAATCGGACAAATAATTTTTAAGTAATAGACAAGTAAAAAAGTTGTTTTTTTTTACCCACCCTATATATATGCTGTCGCATTTCGAAAGCTGTATAACTAACCTTCGTTTTGTGGCATTCGAACTCTGAACCTTTCTTCTGTATATTTGTGTGAATTATTTGGACTTAGTATGGACTATAGGTGTATGGAAAAATCCAATAAAATATTTTTACACTCAATCCCACACAGCGCAATTATTAGTAGTAAACAAAATAATTTGATTGCTCCAGATTCTTTTAAATCCATTCTGTAATTTTCCAACAAAAACAAACCGCATAGAAATTGAGCCGGATATTAACTACACTAGGCAACAAATTTTCGTGGGTAAAAATAGAATTTTTCTATTGTTTATCACTAAAATAGAGCCAAAATGTTTTTTGAAAAATTTTCTTAGGTTGTAAATAAAAAATAGGACCACAATATTTTAGTGCCATTTATTGTATAGAGACGCCATTTGATAATTTTAGTATGGACTACCTAATTTAATAACCACAAATTTTAATGACCAAAAATTTTAAAATGAAAAATCAACTACTACCATTGAAAAACCAACCACTACCATCTCCATGTAGCTGCTACGATCGAAAAACCAACTACTACCATCTCTATATAACTACTACCATTGAAAAATTAACCACTACCATCTCCATACAGCTACTACCATTGAAAATCAACTACTACCATCCCCATATAACTACTACCATCGAAAAATCAACAACTACCATCCCCATATAACTACTACCCTCGAAAAAACCAACTACTATCATCTCCATGTAGCTACTACCATAAAAAAAATCAACTAGTAGTAGTAGTTATATATTATAGAAGCTATATGGGAATGGTAGTAGTATATTTTTCAATGGTAGTAGATATACGACGGTGGTAGTTGTTGGTTTTTTGATGTAGTAGCTATATAGAGATGGTAGTAGTTGATTTTTCAATGGTAGTAGCCATATGGGGATGGTAGTAGTTGATTTTTTAATGATAGTAGTTATCTAAGGATGGTAGTAGTTGATTCTTCTATGGTAGTAACTATAGTAACAATATACAGATGGTAGATTTTAATTTTTTATTTGACAATCAGTGGTCATTAAAATTCGTGGTCATTAAATTAAAATTTCCATTTTAGTATGATATTGTTTTTAACTGATAATTCGGGTTTTCATAAACCACCATATCTCTACATATCATAGATGTTAGATCTTAGATTGCATAAGTGGTGGTCAGCACCCTTTCGGGAGTCGACCTTGCTTGCTTGCTTGTTTCCTGTAAGCTATAGAAATGTTGTGCCGACGTTATCTACTAAGTTATTTAGAATGGTAATTGAACCACACACCTGCAGATCATAATAATATGATATAGGCTTCAAAATACGGCATCAAGTTATTCCACTTGATGCCTCATTTGTTTGCCATCCAGGTACCACCTCCAAACCAACGAGAAGGCACAAGACTCCCAATGATACTTGTGAGGCGTCTTTGTTTAGGTGTGTAAAAAAAGGGGTAGTAATCCTTTGCATAAGGGTCGGGAATTGAGTGATCCTAGCAATTTTAGATCTATATCCCTTCTGCCGATTCTATCAAAGCTAGTAAAAAAAATTGTCAAAAAAGGGTATGGGATAACGTGTAGACAGTTTGGCTTTAAAAGCTCCAAGGGCACACATGATGCAATATTTGCCTTTCTTGATAAAGTTTATAATAAGATTAATGACAAAAAAAGCGATCGCGGCTGCCTCTTGTGATCTGTCGAAAGCTTTCGACTCTGTGGTTCATGAAATACTGTTGCGGAAGCTAAAAAGGTATGGTTTTCGTGGTGCTGTCCTTGACTGGTTTCGATCTTATTTGAGTGAAAGAAGTCAGATTTTTTTGTGCTCCGATGAAAGGTCATCTACTCAAAGTGTGACTCGTGGTGTCTCTCAGGGATCAGTGTTGGGAACTTTACTTTTTTTAATATATATTAATGATCTTGTTGAGTTGGAAATTTCTGGATTGTTTACACTTTTTGCTGATGACACCTGTGTACTGTGGGATCATATATTTTTATTTAACTTTAAAAAGACTAACATCCTTGGATTTAGGTGCAATATGTCAGAACTCAAATTGTCTGATGAACAACTTGTTCAACAGAATGTAACCAAGTTTCTGGGGGTTTTGATCAATAGTCAGTTGACATTTGATCCTAAGCCTTACTTTAAATCCCAAAAAAATATGAACTTTAACTTCATATTCTGGAAATCGCCTCTCTTATGTTTAAAAACTACCAAAAGTTTCGTAGCTCTAAACCCCAAAGATTTATGCGCCACAAAAATCAATTTTGTTTACCAATTCCTAAGTCGATACTAATAAACTAAAAGAACTAAAAGAACTCGTTCCTGCCGCTATTCGGTCTAAACGAATATTGAAACTTTTCAGGAGGCATCTTAAGGAAGCATTACTTGTGAAGGCTTACCATGACATGAGTGAATTTTATGCCAGCCCTCCAGCATAACATAAAGTATTTTTTGCATTTGTTTGTCCTTTAATAATTATTCATTTTTCACTTCTCTTGTTTATGTGTGTAAATTTTTTTTTGTATTTTTTTTGTTTTACCTTTTATCTTGTCGTCTGTGTATCTTATCTTATGTTAACAATTAGTCACGGTTTTAAAATTATTTAATTTGGTTTTGTAAAGTAAATTGTTTTTCCCTTCATACATTTTTGAAAATATTTTACATTTTGTGCCTTAATTGTGCTGTTTTTAGTTTTTAGTTGTTATTTATATAGTCTTTTTTATTATGTATTAATTTGTCGAAGTATTTAAAACTTACAAATAATCTTCCTAGTGGGAGCTGGTAGTTAACTTTATAGCCATAAATATTGCTGTTTTTTAGTTTTATTTCTTTATACGATTTATCTGTATTTTTTTATTAGTTATAGCATGCTTTATCTGATTAATTTTGAATTGAATTGAAAATTGAATTGTTGCCACAGATGTCACAACGCATACTATGGCACCGCCACATCCAGGTGTGCCACGTGGAGGCAGACGTCACATTCATTGTATTCCCATCTTCCAGTAGGGCCACACGAAAAACCCTTTCTAGAGCGATTTTTTTCTTATGTAGAATGGTTTAACGATCCTATTTTTAATTTTTCTGGGTTGGGGGATCTTATTAATGAAACGACCTTTTTTTGAAATGCCAACGTTTCGCAAAATTTATTTGCTTCTTCAAGGCTATTCAAAACGGCCGTTCCATATGTCGATTCTATATATTGCCAATAGACGTCGTCCTTCGATAAAAAGGCATTATTTTTATACACAAAAGACGTAAACAAACATTAAATTATTATTACTACGACTTATTTCGTTCACATTTAATTTTTACAAAAATTGCCTGAATAATACCTTTTTACCGAAGGATGACGTCTATTGGCAATAGAATCGACATATGGAACGGTCTCTTGAACAGCCCTGAAGAAGCAAATAAATTTTGCGAATCGTTGACATTTCAAAAAAAGGACGTTTCATTAATAAGATCCCTCAACCCATAAACCTACACCTTTAAAAAAAATTTCTCTTATGTTTATTAAGGTTTCTCTTATATACAGCCTCTGCTTACTCTCAACAAAGCGTCCAATAGTAATCCGCTTTTCCATATTTGCAATTTCTTGATGGAATCGTTCTCATGAAGTTTGTTTACAATTTCTGGATAATTTTCTACTACTTTCTATTTCCTAAGAATTTGGTCACCATTATTCTAAAGGCTTCCCATGCCTCTTTTTCTTTTGCCTCAAGCACAGTGTCAAATTCCCTGTTTAATCTTGGCTGAAAGCAGGAACATCTCTATTCATTTTTAAATAAGCCAAGTTTAATATGTAACGGCGGAAGTAATGTTGGATTTGAGGGAACTAAAGAATTGTTCTTAATATTTTTCACTCCCGGTGCAAAAGACTGTCTTTGTGTCGAATTTCTTCTTTTATAGTGATCCTTTTTATAACAGTATTTTGTACACCCCAACTGCATGCCAAGTGAAACAACTACTACCTTCAAATCTGCACAAATTTTCCAACCATATTTGTTCAGTTTCCAACAATAGCTTGATGGGAGATTGGGATATACAATACCTCCCATTATCTAAATTCAAATAAACCCACAAAAATCATTCTCTTAGTCTTATCCGTGACAATATGTTAACACAGTGGCGTAGCCAGTGGGGGTTGGGGGTTAAAACCTCCCCAGGAGGTCCAACCTAATCTAAAATAAATTAATCATGATCAAAGGTCCCAGGGAGAGCTATAGCTCCCCCACTTTTTTGACCATTTATTTTTATTTTATTTTATTTACAACCTCTCAACTCAACTCAACTTAAGATTAAAAAAATATACATAATCTGCAATTAAATAAATTGATACAAAAAAAAAAGAAATTTAAAACAACAAAAAGAAAAATAGTCTAAAAAAGAGAAAAAAAAGAAAGAAAGAGAAATCGCAGAAAAAATCATTAAATAAATCGAACTTTTTTAATTGATGATAAATTTCAGTTGAACATATCACATCCACCACTGCACTCGTTACAAGTCCTACAAATTCGGTTTAATGGAGAGTACTTACAAATATTAGTACGCTGGTTTGGAATGTAAAAAGTTACAGGGTTTCTTGACTCAATTCTTGGAACAAGAAAATTTATTTTTTGCAGCAGTACCGGAGAATCGATTTTAAAATGCAGAAGTTTATACATAAACTGTAGCTCTACCGATTTACGTCCTCTTAGCAAGCGATAACACATAAAATCTTTCACATAATATTTGATTGGATATTCCATTTTCTGGGTACATATACACCTTCGGACTTATAGGCAAGGTGTTTTAAAAATTTTCGCTGGATTTTTTCTACACTATCAATATGGATATTGTAGTAGGGTGACCATACTATAGAGGAGTATTCCAGTTTGGATTGAACATAAGCGAAGTATAAAAGCTTTATACTTTCGTAAAGTATTGGGAGTTTTCTGATAATTAGACCTAACATTTGATAACTTTTTTTCACTATGCCACTAATGTGAGTTACCAATGACAAATTTTCATCAAAGGTCAGTAAATTCAGAGCCCTGGGGTAGTACTGTATTATCAATTTGATAGTCAAACTGAATAATAAGTTTTTTTTAAGGAAAAAGAAACTAAATAATTGGCAGGATTGAGAGGTAAATAATTATTGCGATACCACGTGTTGACGATATACAACGCCTGTTGCAATTTGAGACAGTCAGAGATGCTATCTATTTTGCAAACAAGCTTTGAATCGTCAGCGTATAGCAAACATATAACTTGAATGTCTTTAAGGATGCTAAAAATAGAGGGCCCAGGATAGAGCCTTGAGGGACTCCGGAAGTAGCCAATATCTTTGACGAGGTACGACCATAACATTCTACATATTGAGGACGTTCCGCCAAATACGTTTCAAACAATAAAATAAGATCATCTGAGAGACCAAAAGAGTCAAATGCTCGTAATAGAATGTTATGGTCTAGCCTGTCAAATGCTTTTGAAAAGTCGGTGTAAATCACGTCGACTTGAGAATTTCCATATAAAGATTCAGCAATAAATTGTGTTACAGTAAGAAGGTTTGTCGTCGTTGATTTACGTTTCATAAAACCGTGTTTTATTACTTCGGTTTGTGACGTGTGTGATATCTTAAATTTAAACAATTTTGCCTGCGGTGCTTTGACGTCATTAATTGTTACAATTCTATTTTAATTCCAAGGAATATTTCTCACTAGCATTCAAAACGTGTATAATAAAAGGCATTCTTAGTATAATTTTTCTTAAAATTTTTCAACAAATCTATATGTACCACCGCAACTAATCTACTTTTTCAAAAATATTTTACAAAAAGCATCCAAAATTTTTAAAGAATTCTTGGTTTTTATATTTTTTTATTATATTATACAAATATTAGATATTATTACAATTTATTTTTTTATTTATTTTAATTTTGAAAAAAAAATCTGCAAATGAGAATTTTAAAAATCAGTATTTTTGTTTCTACAGTTAAATAAATTGATACAAAAAAAAAAGAAATTTAAAACAATAAAAAGAAAAATACTCTAAAAAAGAGAAAAAAAGAAAGACTCAACATCTATTAAACCGGCCCTCTCCCCTCCTTTCAGTTCAAAAGCTCAAGCAATAGGCACCTACCTAATTTTAAAAAATTTGCCATAGGTAGGTAGTTGAGTTTTATAAAAGGATGAAACTCCCCCAGAGCCGATTTCTGGCTACGCCACTGGTTAACAGCATGCGCCAGCGTAAAAGGTTTAAGGTTCGTAGTTAGGTACAATATTTTTTCTACTCGCTTGAGTTAAGTATTCATTTAACCCAATAAAAGGATTTTAAAAACGTAACTTTGTAAATGTAAAAATTTTTAAAAATATAGCAATATATTTATTTTTTATTTTTGGTTGAGTGCGGAAAGGTACCATAAAGTTAACTTTTCCGCACTAGTGAGGAAAAGTGCACTTTTCCGCACTAGTGAGGAAAAGTGCACTTTTCCGCACGCAAAACAGCGCCTAAAAGATTTTAAGCGATGAATTTGTGTCGAGCAGGTCAAAATCTATAAGTCTAAGCTATGTTTATTGCCGACATTTTCTTTCTGTTGACCAGTGTTATCAACGTAGTCTGTTAAAAAAATACACAGCTTTCAGCCTAGATATCTAATCCAGCAGTTAACATGTTTAAACGAATGAATGAAATAGCATTCCAAAAAACGACCAGGGTGTTTATTCTTGACAGTTAGAGGAGCAAAACTCTGCCCCATACCGACCATTGACGAAGACAAAAGCGGTCACTAGTTGTCAAAAAGCAACAAACCGAACCCGAGACACCACATTATGATTTAAACTTCTCTACTGGTACAAAGCGGTATAGTGGTCCCGATGGAACGAAACTGCAAAGGAGTGTGTTAGGACGTACTTGATTAGCTTTCGGGAAACTCGACACAGTAAGGAATTATTGAAATACGGCTGCACTGGATAAGGCCGACTTAGCGCCGACCTTGACACAGGCTGTGCCTGCCCCGCCAAAAAACCGCATTAAACCTCATAAAAAACACACCAGATTTTTAGTTAATGAGCACAAATGAATCGGACGAAAGGATTTCCGAATAGCCAGTTACAAAACCCCAGTTCCTCGGTAGCTCAGTTGGTAGAGCATTAGACTGGTTTCTAGAGGTCCCGGGTTCAAATCCTGATCGAGGAAAATCTTTTTTCCGATTTATTTTCTCACCCTTTGCCCTCTATTCCACAAATCTTTTCTGTAAATTTATTAGAATGCTAAATTTTCCCATCATTTTGTAAATATATTAAGTCGTCGCCCACCTGTCGTAAATACTTTTACGACAAAAAAATAGTTTTTGGCTTATGAAATTTTGTAAAATTTTATAAACAATGCCTTAAACAATCTCATAGAAATTTATCAAAGTAACATCTCTCCCAGCGCCTGGCGATAAATATGTACTTATACGAGAACAATTTTCTATTAGATATGTAGATATTGTACAAGCACAAGGAGTGTTATTATATTGTAGTGGTTTAGGTCGTCGTAAATTATTGTTATTAATCTTCTACAACTACAACTGCTAAAGTTGTGCCGTAATTTTTTATTTTAGAATGTTGCAGGTAGATCTTATAAAGTCTTTTAAACTTTTATGAGGAATTGTAATAAAATATTGTAAACTTTTATAAGCCAACTGGCTGGTGAAATGTGATGAATTGCTATATAAAATATCATAAGTTTATATGAGCATAGATTATGAAAACTTATGATGTTTTTATTTGCTATGATCTTTTATGAGGTTTTTTTGGCAGGGTGGTCCTAAAAGGTGCAAATTATAGAGTTATTGAACGCGCCTCTAGCGAAACGTAGACGACACGGCTTCATTTCTAACCTACAATTATATGCTGCCTGTTTTAGAAATTCTCTGGTGTTCTGGAATTTGGGAAATAATAGGGACATTTTGGAACGACTATTTGACACTTCTTAGTGGTTGTGGTAATTACTGCGTCTGCGCAATAGCTAAACGTCATTCTGTTGTGGTAATTAACCATTACTACTGCCGTAAACTACGCGTCCATTTCGTTGTGGTTGTGGTTTTTTTCTGGTTAATTTTGGAGAATTTTCACTCATAAAATTTTAAAAATAATAAAATATTACCAGGTTACTTTTTCCTCATCTCTAAATTTTTTTACATGTGACAGTTTTTAATGTGTTCCAAAAACTGGTGACTGTGGTAAAATCGATGAGTGGTAGTGGTAGTGGTTGTTAAACACTACCACAGTGGCTGTCAAAGTTGTCAAAATTTTAAGCATTTCAAAATATCCCTAATATGAGAAACGAAAACCAGCAAAGATTTTTGCTTTTTGGTCGTCACAACATCAAAAATTGTTGTCAAAAACGTCAAATACACAGCCAAGATACGGCCCAAGATAATTCCTCCACAAATAAGAGCAGGCCCTAACCTTATTAGTATCGGCAGTAAATGTCAACAGCGTCAAAATAGTGCCTGGCCTTATTACTGCCGGGCCCTAAGTGCGCTTCAATAATTCCCTATTGTCTAGTATTCCTTTTCTATCAAATCAAGAATAAGACACCTGAAAAAATACCCATTAATTTCCTAATCCGCTGTTCATAACTACTTAAACTTTTAAAACTATTTGGGGTTAAAACCCTCCCCGAGAAGCCTGGTTATGGTCACATCTTTACTTCAAATTAAGTTTTTTTTTTATTATTTATCCTGAACCCCCCCCAGCCCCGAAGTTCAATTCCAAGTGGGTGCGCCACTGCTTTAACAATGCTAACACCCATATACTACTTTTGGGTGCCCCACTTTTTAAGAGCAACTTAGAAGCCACTTTTTGTGGTTCTGGTTTTCCAACAGTTGTTTTTTGGGCTTTTTTCTTCTCTATGGCGACTACTGGCTACTACCCAGCAAACACAAATCGTCGGCATTGAATCGAGACAATGTCGACAACGTCGGCAGTGTGTCGACATCGTCGACTACACTCTAGCCCGATGTTGGTCAGATTGCAATTTTCAGTTTTTGGTCAATAATCGGCAACTGACGTAGGTCCACATTATTACACTCGACTTTATGCCGACACCACTTTAGGACTGACGATAGTCCGATGGGAACTTTGTTTAATCGGTCGAAAATCGGCAACTGACGATGGCCCGATTTACTATAGTCGACTTTAGCCGAAGCCCACTTTATTTGCTTTAGGTCCGACGACGGTCCGATTGGAACTTTGTTTAATCGGACGAGAATCGGTAACTGACGATGGCCCGATTTACTATAATCGACATTATGCCAACGCAAACCTTATCTGCGTTAGAGCCGATGATGGTCCAATAGGAACTTTCTTTAATCGGTCGAAAATCGGCAACTGGCGATGGCCCGATTTACTATAGTCGACTTTATGCCGACGGCTACTTTATCTGCTTTAGAGCCGACGACGGTCCGATTGGAACTTTGTTTAATCGGACGAGAATCGGCAACAACGCAAACCTTATCTGCTTTAGGGCCGATAATGGTCCGATTGGAACTTTCTTTAATTGGTCGAGAATCGGCAACTGACGATGGCTCGATTTACTATAGTCGAATTTATGCCGACGACCACTTTATCTGCTTTAGGGCCGACGATGGTCCGATTACGTCACCTTAAAATTTTTAAACTGCTTAATAGTTTCTTCCTAGTATGTAGAGATGGCGCTAATGTCACTATGTTCTCTGTACAGTGGAAGATAATATCATATATGTAATGAGCAAAGATATTTCAAAACTAGAATGCGGACTTGACAAGATGGTGGTACTTCTCTACAAGAATCACCTCTTCTGCCACTTAAACCAGCCCGACTGGTTAAGCACCCGCATTATTGAAACTTTGTAGCTTGCCAATGTCGGGCCGCTTTAAGCCATCACCGACAAACCTCCGTCAATCGCCGACGTTGGACCGTTTTAGGAAACCAATGTCAGACTTGAATAGTTTACCGATGTCGGGCCGAGATTAGCTTGCCTACGTTAGACCGACTAAATTAAGCAGTTATGGGCGGATGGTCGGTACCATGTGGTTAAACCATATCGGACCTTAATCGTACGGCGACGGTATGCCGATGTCAGCAAAAAGTAAAATTTACTATTGGTCCGTTGACGGGCCACAGTCTAACGCTGCATCGGCAAACATACATTGGGCCTACATCCCAAAGCAGACAAAAAATACTGCTGGTCCGATGTCGTAAATCGACGTCGTGCCGATGACGACAAATTCGGCAATCGACATCGGACCGACGAAAGCCCGAGGCAACCGTGTTTGCTGGGTAACCTAAGTAGATGTTTTATATTTTAAAGAATCTTTTTCAGTTTTATACAGTTATCAAACGCTTTATATTTGGGAAATTAACCCACGAATTTCCTTACCCGTTGCTCATAGCTACTTTGATAATACCACTTTTGGGCGTTGCACTTTTAAAAGGCAACTTAAAAACCACTTTTTTTAAATTGCTTTCCCCGCTGTTTTTGGGGGTTTTCTTTTCGTTAGCCACTACTGTCATTAATTTGCTTTTCAGAGACTGGTAATATTTCTTTAAGGAGTAACATAAGCAAATTAAAGTCGAACGTGGGGGAATTAAAGAGAAAATAATAATAACGTGTAAGCAACGTAAAATAGATTAGGTTGTGTTTGTTTTAACTGTAAAAATGGAATGGCCATAGACCTTTTAAAGAAAAATTTTATCAGCAATAAACTGTATAATGAAGAATCTAAAACAAACTGGTGGTTTTAGTAAAATTATTTAGCTAAATAAGCGCCAAAATTCTTAATGCAGATTTTAAGTTCTACTAAATTTCCTATCTTCTGGCTTCAGCGAAAAACGAATGTGTCAAAAGCTTTGCCAAATTTTGGATATTTTCACCAGAGAATAGGGAAAAATATGCCCTTAATATAGTTATTTTTGTACAGGGTGTTCGTTTATAGCTGGAACACTCAGTATCTTTTTTTTTTAATGAAATGAAAGGGTAAGTTTGAATTTAAAAATTTCATGGCAAATTGCAACGAACTTAAGCGCTATAACCGTGGTATACAGGGTGTGGCAATAAAGCTAATATACCCAGTATATTTTTGCATTTTTGAATTTTTCAAGAAATTAGCTTTAAAAAAATACCAAACATTATTGACATATCTTTTGTAGTTTCTGAGATATTTGCGTTTAAAATTTTAATAAAATACGACTATCAATCATCATCATTTTGATGATGATTTTACGAAACCTTTTTAATCGGTTTTAATCGGTTACTAATAGACCACTTAACATCACCTTGCCTGTGAACAGCCTCAAAAGTACTACCGTTAAAAAGTGAGGTTGGGGCGTCAAAATATGTTTTTAAATCTTACCGGTTTGACCTAAGATGATGAAATTTGCTACACATATTGGCCTTCTGGCCAGATTAAATAATATATTTTAGAAAATAACATTTAGTGTATCTACGGGCCGGTAGAGGGCAAAATGTGTTTTTAGATTTTTCCCTGTATCTCCTGAACGACTTATCCTGCACACTTGAAACTATGTGGTTTTGTAGTACATACTACTACCAATCAGCCTGATATGACAAAAAATTTTGTTGCCTGTGTTTTTGACAATTTCGAAAAAAAAATCTATTTACGCAAACTTAACTTGAGGGCATCGAAAATTTATATAAATCGGTTACTAATAGACAACTCAATATTTCTCCAACTATGAATAGCCTCAAAAATGTTGCAGTACAAAAGTGATGTTAGGGTGACAAAATATTTTTTTAAATCTTAACGGTTTGACCTACGATGATGAAATTTGGTAATCATATTAGCCTTCGGGTCAGATTGTATTATAAAAATAAAAAAATAACATTTAGGGCCTCTAGGAGTCGGTAGGGGGCCAAATGTGATTGTGATTTTTTGCGTAAAAGATTTTTTTTTCGAAATTGTCTGTTCAGGGCCCTCTGCTCACAGGCTAAAACATTTTTTTGTGATATCGGGCTAATTGGTAATAGTATGTACTACAAAACCACATAGTTTCAAGTGGTCAGGATAAGTTGTTCGGGAGATACAGGAAAAACACACACATTTCGCCCCCTACTGGCTCCTAGAGGCACTAAATGTTATTATTTTATTTTTATAATACAATGTGGCCCGAAGGACAATACTATTACCAAATCATCGTAGGTCAAACCGTTAAGATTTAAAAAAATATTTTGTCACTCTAACCTCACTTTTGGACTGCAACATTTTTGAGGCTATTCATAGGTGGAGAAATATTGAGTGGTCTATAAGTAACCGATTTATATAAATTTTCGATGCCCTTAAGTTAAGTTTCCCTAAATATATTTTTTTTCAGGGCCCTCCGCTCACAGCCTAAATTTTTTTTTTGTGATATCAGACTGATTGTTAATAGGTTATACTACAAAACCACATAATTTGAAGTGTGCAGGATAAGTCGTTCGGGAGATACAGGGAAAAATCTAAAAACACATTTCGTTCTCTACCGGACCCCAGATGCACTAAATGTTATTTTTTTTTCATTATCGTAGGTCAAACCGTTCAGATTTAAAAAAATATTTTGTCGTCCTAACCTCACTTTTGGACTGCAACATTTTTGAGGCTATTCATAGGTGGAGAAATATTGAGTGGTCTATAAGTAACCGATTTATATAAATTTTCGATGCCCTTAAGTTAAGTTTGCGTAAATATATTTTTTTTCAGGGCCCTCCGCTCACAGGCTAAACATATTTTTTGTGATATCAGACTGATTGTTAATAGGTTATACTACAAAACCACATAGTTTGAAGTGTGCAGGATAAGTCGTTCGGGAGATACAGGGAAAAATCTAAAAACACATTTCGCCCTCTACCGGACCCCATATGCACTAAATGTTTTTTTTTTCATTATCGTAGGTCAAACCGTTCAGATTAAAAAAAATATTTTGTCGTCCTAACCTCACTTTTGGACTGCAACATTTTTGAGGCTATTCATAGGTGGAGAAATATTGAGTGGTCTATAAGTAACCGATTTATATAAATTTTCGATGCCCTTAAGTTAAGTTTGCGTAAATATATTTTTTTTCAGGGCCCTCCGCTCACAGGCTAAACATTTTTTTTGTGATATCAGACTGATTGTTAATAGGTTATACTACAAAACCACATAGTTTGAAGTGTGCAGGATAAGTCGTTCGGGAGATGCAGGGAAAAATCTAAAATCACATTTCGCCCCCTACCGGACCCCAGATGCACTAAATGTTATTTTTTTTTCATTATCGTAGGTCAAACCGTTCAGATTTAAAAAAATATTTTGTCGTCCTAACCCCACTTTTTGACTGTAGCACTTTTGAGGCCGTTCACAGGCAGGGTGATGTTAAGTGGCCTATTACTAACTGGTTAAAATTAATCAAAAAGCCCACGGAAGTCCATATGTCCCCAACTATAGATTTTTAAGTTAATATTGTTAAAATAAAGAAATACATTCAAGGCTCACTTGATCCGTTGGTCATTTCCAATATATTTTCATTTTGATAATTATTAAAACTTAAACGCAAATGTCTCAGGAACTACAAAAGATATTGAAAGAGTATCTGATATTTTTGTAAAGCTAATTTTTTAAAAAATTCAAAAATGCAAAAATATACAGGGTTTTTGTTTTAAAAAATTGTCTTTATTGCCACACACTATATACCAAGGGCAACAAAAAAAAGTTGTTATATCGCTTAAGTTCGCAGTAATTTGAAAAAAAAAAAAAGATACTGAGTGTTCCCGTTATAAACAAACACCCTGTACCTAGGGTAAGAATAGTACTTTTGCGTCCGCGGCTTAATTGAGTAGTACCTAAAAACCCCTTAAATTCTGCTTACGCTCTTCTATCGGGCTATCCGATCAAATGGCTTAACGGAGGGGACACAAATAAATTTAATTAGTGGTGCATATTGGTGCATAATGCAATCTAAGGCAATATTTTGTCCTTCAAAACTATCATCGGAGATGAGGCTAACTTTAAGGTAAAAAAAACACGTGTAACTACTGATGAGAGGGGGTGCCATGCAAAAAGTTTTATGGGTGGTGCATAGCAAAAATGGTGCGTTCTAGTTCAATATTTATTTTTAGTCTATTAAAATTGTGAAATTTTGACTTTTGTTAATTTTATCAAAAATGAGTTACTAAGGTTCCAAAACATCTTAATCGACGAATAAAAAAAGTTGTCTCTCGGTCTGTTGTCTGTCTTTATACACGATAACTCAAGAACGCAACAATCGATTTTAATAAAATTTGGTCGGCTGACCATAAACTGATTAACTTTTGGATAGGGTGGTGGAGGGTTGAAATGGGAAAAGGGGGATAAAATAATAAAAAAATTTTAACTTTGGAACAAAAGCAAGTAGCGATATACGGTTTTCAGATTAAGTTTCCATGAATATGGACTACAAATTTTGTTTAAAAGTCCAAATTTGTGGGAGCTTTAATTTCTGAGTTATTTGAAAAAACGTTAAAATATATTAAAAAATCATAACTTTAAAAGTAAAGCAGCTATTGATATGCGGTTTTCAGATTTTGGTTTTCGTAAATATTACCCAAAAATGTTGTTATAAGGTTCACATCTACAGCTACAGTTTTTGAGATATTTTCATTTCTTTTCAACATAAAATAACTGATTGTATGGTGGACTATCCGTGGTTTCTAGCACCAATTTTTTTAAAAATATTAATAGGGGAGGGGGGTAGCGTTTATTCTTCCCCCCCAAATAAAAGTCGCTGTAGTTTCTCGGAAAAGTGGGGGGGGGGGCAACTTCACTTACCCGTTTCAGTTGCAATTTTAAAAATTTCAGTTCATGTCTGGGTAAACTATTTGAAGCAGCAGTACACGGTTGAGCTTTTAAAATAGGGCTATACTTTGACTTTGACTTCGACTATGCATGAGTAAAATTGCAGGTAGAAAATAAAGGCGATTATTTACCTCAACGGATCTGTCATTAGGTAAATCATAAAAAAATGGATGTAGAAAGTTTTAAGGCGCAATTACACAGACGAACATGCTCAAACAAAAGCTCGTGCAAAAGATTTAAAATTTTTTGCGCAAACATTTTTGTGAGCTTTTCTTTGAACATTTTGTTCGGGTAAATTTTTGAGCAAATTATTGCTATCTGTTTTGAAAATATATTTTTAAACATGAGAATAAATAAAATTTCACATCAGTGATCAGTGATCTCAATTCTTTAAAAAAATGGAACACCAACTTTTATTCTAAATTTTTGTGAAAAAAAGCCGACGGCAAGCAAAACATTATTATTGACTATCAGTTTTGTCACATGGATTAGGGTTACTTATATTTTTTTCTTAGGGTTTTTCCCGGATTTTTTTGCCCGGGAGTTCTTTGGGACTTTCTTGCGAGTTTTTTTATTTCCAAGGGTTTTTTTCCTAAATTCGAAAAACAACCCAGGAAATTTTTTCTTTTCCAAAAAATTTTTGAATTTTTCAGATATCGGCAAAAAACTCAAAAATTGCACTTTTAAGCGCTAATCCGCGCCTCACGACTATGAGGAGTGGTGGGGAGGGGATTTTTTTTAAAACATATTTTTGTAACTTTACTTTAACCTTAGCTTTGATTGTTTTTTTTTTTTAATTCCTCACACCAGATTTACCTACTTAGTTTAAGGCCCCAAGGATTGTTAAAAAAGCAAAAGGTTTATGAAAATGCTGAAGATATATATTTACTGTCAATTTAATGTAATAATCAAGGTCGATTACTGACAATATGCAAAGGGGCAACATTCCGATTCAAAAGTCTAGTCTATTACTGCTAAATTATATTTTTTAGCCATGGGTCGGGATCGTAGGGTTGTAAAAGTGGGTAATAAACGGGTATTATTTAAATCGAACGTGCTTTTGTTTATATATTTGAGATTTAATAAATGTAAATAGGTTTTTTCATTTGACTTTATTATTATCTAGGAAGTAATATAAAGAGATATGAGTGGCAAGGCGTTTATAACTAACGTATCAAAAAGACAATAAATACCATGAGTACAAAAAATGCTCTCACCACAACTACGAGGTGTAAATATAAAGAATTCTTTATCTGGTATTGTAAGTTCAATTTTTTGTGAAGTAAATCCAACCCAACTCGACCCAAACTACTCTACATTTCTCTGATATATGGATGGACATTTTTAGTTTTAGTTTGCGCACGTCGCTTTTATTATTATGATATGAGAATGCTAAAATTTATTTTCTACTTTTTAGTGCACTTTATATTTTATAAAAGCTTCTTTTTATTTAAAATATTTTTTTAATTTTTAGACTATCATAAATCTATCCTTTCGATAATTCTCTTCCCTAAAAACCCCTATATGCCAATTTTGATTGAAATCGAACAAAATAAATGTTTTTCTTCCTCCACTTCCCTCATTGGCGGGAGGGGGTGCCTAATAATACCATATTATTGTATTGTCGCCGCAACTATAAATACACACCGAAAACTGAAATTGAATACCAAATTTGAGTTGCAAGATTTGAGCCGAACATACAAACATACATAAATAAATAAAAGCTTGTAAAAATCGCCAAAAATGTCAGTATTTAAAAAATCGAAAACGCAAGTTCTACGCGTCAATAAAATAAAACGAATTTCTTTGTTTTGCGTCGGAGAGCCCTTTCTTTGTGGAAAGATTTGTTCTAAAACTTTCATAAAAAAACTGCGTTGACCTTTGTTTGTTGTCATGTAATTTTGTGTGACAAAACCCCAAAACATTTGACCAAAACCCCCTCTCACTAGTCTACGGTTTCTACCTTCTCCTAACCCAGCATCAGCAACAAATAAGTGCCAATTATGGTATACTGGCATATTCCCTAAAAAAATCAAATCAATCGAAGTTGCTTATGAGGTAAAACGTGAATTTCGACATCATATCGTTTTTCCGTCGGAAAGCACTTAATTAAAATACCTTGTTTTAAAACTTAGTCTTTCTATTTTCAGTTAAGTTCAATGAATTCCCATAAAACTATAAAATTTAAATTTGTAAAGAAATTTTTATACCCCCAAATCTTCAAATAAATTTTGCTCAACATTCTCTCCAAAATTTACGTGTGTTTTTTTGTACGAGATTTTGCTCGAACATTTCTTTGAACATTTTGCTCAAGAGGCTCCTGTAAATGTTTGTCGGCATTTCAACATCAAAGGAAAGTTTGTCTGTGTAAATGCGCATTTAAGCGTTTTTGGATAGCTTTAAGAATAAAGGCGCATAATAAAAACTAAAAATAAAAATTTTGTTTTTTTCCGCCTATCTCCGGAACTATCCGGGTTTTGTAAACTTTTTGTTAATTTTAAGCAAAGCAATAAATTGCGCAACCTTTTCGTATCTCCTACCGTTTCGGAGATCCCCATAGTAAACATCGAATTTGAAACACCTTGTAATTATATACAGTAATACAGTGTGTTCCAATAGAAACGAAACAGGGGTATTTTCCCGTATTTAGAGTCTTATTTTGGAAAAATATATATCGGTGAGTTGTATTACTCTATACCCTAAGTACCCAAGGCTCAGCTTCTTGAGATGAAAGCATTATGTTAATCATTCGAATAGAAGAATAATTTAGTTCTTCTTTTGTAGTTCTCTCTTTGTTACCGTAAACTTAAAATTTCTAATTTGCGGCCATCGCTTTTATTATGGTATAAGAAAGATAAGAAATTATTTTCCACTTTTGAGTGCATTTAATAAAAGCTTATTCTTTTCTTTTTAATAAAATATTATTTTTTAATTTATAGATTTGTACCCTAAATCGTCAATTTTGAATCCTCCATATTGAAATTTTTAAATCTGATCATATATCATATCCTCTTCCCGAAAAACCCCTGTATGCCAATAATAAATCGAACAAACTAAATCTTTTCCCCCCTTCACTTCCCTCGTTAGGGATGCCTAATAATGACATATTATTATATTGTCAACGGAACTATAAATGCATGCCAAATTTGAAGGCAATCGGATGTGTATAAGTTAGTTAAAATTAGTTAGTAAAAGATGACCAAAAATCCTCTTCTTGAATCTGCCATACTGAATTTTCGAAATCTCATTAGAAATTCCTTATCTCCATCCCCAAGTGCCCCAACACACCAAATTTCAACGAAATCGGGCGTACTTCAACTGTACTCCCCTCCACCCCCTTCGAGTAGGGGGAAGCTGTCAATTTCGGATGTCGGGAAGTTGGTAAAATTAAGTTGCAAGATTCCACCCGAACAAACATATCGATAAATTGCAAGTTAAATTAAATCTTGTAAAAAAAATCAAAAACACGACAATTTTTAGGTTATCTTGTGGAAAACAAAGCAAATGGGAGCCCCCTCTGCTCGACAACTTAAACAATTTACAAGATACGCAAGAAGCGTTGCTTTTAGCCTTTTTTAGCTCGTCGTAACTAGGGACGTATCCTCTCTGCGTAACATACATTGCGTTTACGTCATGCCTTGGCTTATAACCCCTAATGGGCCACCTTCTCACTTTGGATTAAGTTAAATCTTAGACTTAAGTGCTTGCACAGGCTGTCAAAAATTGCAACTTAGGCTTAAGTGTTTGCAGGTGATGTCATATTGGCACTTAAGTACGTTTTTGGCTTTTATACTTCAGAGCTCGAATTTGGGGACTTAAGAGGCAAAAACGTTTATTTTTTTTAATACATTTTGGATTTTTTACGAAAAAAATCGTCGTACAGGCGAGACTAATCTTTCCTCTACGCAAAAATCCGATGTAAATCGTTTTTTCCTTGCTTCATATTTATTTTTTTGGCACAAGGTTTTAAGGTCGATTTATAAAACTTATTATTATTATTTTTATTATTATTATTATAATTATTATTATTATTATTATTATTATTATTACTATTATTATTATTATTATTATGATTATGATTATGATTATTATTATTATTATTATTATTATTATTATTATTATTATTATTATTATTGTTATTATTATTATGTATTTAAAAGTTGGTAGAATACTAAGCAACACCTCTTTTTCTTGCATTGTAAAGTTAGGGGCCCGCCCCTACCCGTTCTGTTTTTCTTCTTGCATTGCTACAAAAAATTAAGTTAACAAAACAAACAAAAACAAAATTATGATTGTTTTCCGCATACCAAAACTACACTTTTTTGCACTCGACGCGCGTTTCGCTAACAACGTTAGCATCATCAGGAGACGATAAACAATGAACTAAATTAATCTACGCTCTATCTTATATACAATCCTTTAGTGGGCGGAGATAAAACTAATAATTTGTGATTGATCGCGATTTTTAATCCTATATCCTTTCAACTAAAGAATAAAGTGTACTAAACGGGATGGGTCCTCTATCTTTATTTAAACTATTTCTGGATTTAATGATTTCCATACTATATGCATTCAAAAGTCTTTTGTTTGGTACACTTTTTAGAAGTTTTAGGTGATCTAATGTGAATCAATTCTACAGGGTTCCTAAGATTTTCCTTAGGGATAGGATTTCAATAAATCAAACAGAAATGGCATAGAAAGTTCTGCGCGCACAAAAGAAACAGGTATATTGAGCAATGGTGCCAGTTTGTTATTATCTCCGGACAGCTTTCATGAGAAAAAATTGTCGCCACTCAGTTGCAATAATAACCGTTGACAAGATGTCTGCAAATTCCGCTAGATGGCGGCCACACCATGAGATGATCGAGGAAAAAATTAGATGTTTTCAGGTCCAAACCACAGACTTTTCTTGCTTAAAGAAGGCGGCAGGGTCCATTATTTACGATGCTGAGCGATAAACTCGTGAGGTTGTTAACATTAGAAAGAAATATCTTCGCTTTTAATTAAATTTCTTTCCATTCTGTTCTACTAGTGACATCTATCCGGAAACGGCCAAACCATGCAGCTAGCACTAGCAGCCAAAGAAATCAATAAATGGCGCTGTTTTTCCTGCAGAGCATTTTGCTTGCGATATTATTGATTTTAAATAAAGCTGGCCTTCCACTACATTTGATATTTTCGAAGTGTTTTATGACATGATCTCGAAACATGTAGCGAACCATTTCTTCAAAACTAGCGGGAGGGTAAAAGCGAAAAATAAGGGGCTGCCAATATTTGTAACAGCCAAAAAGGGGTGAAAAGATTTATTTTGCTCTGTTTCTTTACAAAAAACGTTTTTTTTACGAAAAACTTGAGCTCTGCCACTTTTTTTATTTTTTTCTTCAACTTTCTCGAAATTTTCGTCATACCGTAGAAAAAAATTATTTCCCCCATGGTCATACTCTACTTTTATTCGAAAACATTTAGAAACAGAGACGGGATCAGTTTTCCTAAAACGGGGGATCTTGGTTTCGAGTGAGAAAATCAAGGGCGCCGCAGGCAAACATTTTTCAATTAAATTAGCCGAACGCAAAAATGTTAGAAAAACAAAGCACGAAATAAAAATGGCGCCACTTACAGTTTTTTTTCAAAAATTATGTAATTTCGGGAACGCAAAGAAATAGGTATAAAGAGTATAATTTTTAAGAAAAAAATATCAATTTTCTCGCCCTCCTCCACTGGGACTACAGGGGCCGTTCAAAAATTACGTAATGGTCATAGGGGGGAGGGGGTTACAAAACGTTACGTAGGGGGGAGGGGGGTTTTCGACAGCGTTTGCATTTGTGTGAAACTAAAAAAATTTGGAATGAAAATAAGTGAAAAGTTTTTTTTTTGGGGGGGGGGGGTAGTGGTCTTGAAATCATTACGTAATATTAGGGGAGTGGCGTGCCAAACCGTTACAAAACATTACATAGGGAGGGGGTCAAAAATTGGTAAAATCACCGTTACGTAATTTGTGCACGGCCCACATCTGACTGTTCCTCCTTTTTGATTTCGAATCAAAGTGCAAAACCCGTGTTGGACGTTCGAAGGCGTCAACCCGTCCTATTTGCTTGATAAAGTTTCTACGGAAATATCTCAGTCGATTTCTCCGGCCGTGTATGAACGCTTTAGGTTAGGCATTTGCATGTATCTCAGTCCCCAGCCTGTAAACAGTGCGTAAGGACAATGGTTACAAAATGAAAAGCCAAAAAATATTTTTTTTTACGATATCTTTCATCAGTTTGGTATTAAAGTCGAGCAAAAACAATTTTTATTCCAGTCCTAAAGGTATGAAAATGGAAAACATTAGAAAACAACAACCTGGAATGGATTTACTACGTGTAAGATGTAGTGACAACATCGCCCCATGCCCATCCTTTTCTGCCTAATGTGCTTTTCCGTTTGTCTGCGTCTTATACACGGCTGCTTAGGAACCCTGTATATATCTATTCAAAAGCATGCTCGGCCACACTTGACTTTTCTGTTCTTCCGTATTTTAAGTATGCTAAGTGTTCTTTAAAACGTGTTTGAATATGGCCAACATATTTTTTGTCACAATCCATGCAACTAATCCTAATAATCCTAATTATACGAAAGGATTACAAGAAGTATTTAATAACACCGGTCTTAAATTAGTATATCAATCCGGTAACACAATAAGAAGCTTACTAGGAAATCCCAAGGATAAAACTACAGTTCTAGATAAAAGTGAAATTTACGAAATTAGTTGCATGGATTGTGACAAAAAATATGTTGGCCAAACGAGACGCTCTATTCAAACACGTTTTAAAGAACACTTAGCACACTTAAAATACGGAAGAACAGAAAAGTCAAGTGTGGCCGAGCATGCTTTTGAAAACAATCATAGATTTACATTAGATAACCTAAAACTTCTAAAAAGTGTACCAAACAAAAGACTTTTGAATGCATATGAAAGTATGGAAATTATTAAATCCAGAAATAGTTTAAATAAAGATGAGGACCCATCCCGTTTAGTACACTTTATTCTTTGGTTGAGGGTAGATAGGATTAAAAATCGTGATCAATCACAAAGTATTAGTCCTATCTTCGCCCACTAAAGGATTGTATATAAGATAGAGCGTAGATTAATTTAGTTCATTGTCTATCGTCTCCTGATGATGCTAACGTTGTTAGCGACACGCGCGTCGAGTGCAAAAAAGTGTAGTTTTGGTTTGTGGAAAACAATCATAATTTTGTTTTAGTGCAACCAAAGGTTCCAAATTCCCAACATAATACAAACAAAGTATAGCAGGTATGCAGACTTTTAACCAAACTGATAATAGCTACTAAAGTTAGCATACCCTTAAATAAGTAAAATTAGCTTAGCCAAGTTAGAACTTATTCTAACCTCTGCAAGCCAGTCTTTAAACTTAAGTTAAGCCAAAGTGAGAAAGTGGCCCAATGGATCCCTAAAACAATAAAAGAGTGTCCCGAAAATTGATTCATGCTGCTAAAAAGGTAAATTTCTTAGTGCCCTTAAAACGATATAATGTTTCAAAGCAACCACGAATAAAAAACGGTTGGTTATTATTTTGCTAACCAAAGTTATTGTTCCATTACAGAAAATATGTTCTTAGGCGCTACTATGACGTCAGGGCAACTGCTGAAAAATCTGACTTTATCACCACCCAGCTTTTTTCCAGAGTTTATCCATCTCTTTAGTTTTCTATGTAAAATCGCGTGACATATTAGTAAAGCCAAAGCTGTGTTTGATAATCGCTACCATCGAAATTGATCCTATCTTTAAAGTGATAATTTATTATGTTGACTCCAACTTCCAGCCAGATAACAACGTTTATCCAAAATTATGGATAAGTAATTAATGGGTAGGTTTTCTGGATAATATAAAATTGCTGCCGTATTTTTAGAAATAATGGTGTTGACGTTATTTAAGGGCAAGACTACATAGCTGAATTTGATTCTATAATACTCCTATCAAAAATCCCACATAAAACTAACAAAAGATTTGAGGACATTTTAGTTTTTTTATATTGTTTATGGGGAATGCAAAACCACGATAACCCTCTGGCTCTCAGAATCTTATTATAATTGCACCGTTACCATTTTTGAAAAAAGAGATTTAGTACCATCAATCTAACAAACTTATTAAACAAAATTACCGTTTTGCTCATTTTGAACGAGAACCGTACCTACCTTCTGAAATAAAAAAAGCCTTCTACATCCATAAACGAGTGAAGTCTTTAGCAATTTTATTATGTTTTTTATGATATTATTTTCAGTTACAAATGGTAACGAAACACAGTTGCCAACTTTCCTTTTCCCCCTTTTACCTACTCCTCCGCGCCGTTACTTAATTCATAGAAACCACCAAAAAGTTGAAATGTGGACTTTCGGCATAAGGCATGGTCTGGGAGAAATGAAGGGATGAAGGGAGTGGGCAATTGCTCTCCCTCTTCCCGGGTTCCCAAATTTTTATAACCATTTAGTACAATTGCTAAAATCACACGTTCTTTTTCCGGCCCCTAGCGCGCAAGAATTTATCGCGGAAGACTTTTACCGGCGCGGCGCGTAATATGACATTACCGCACAAATCACAAAACCGCGCAATACCACCAAAACAAAAAAATTAAGCACATTCCCCAACCACCCAAAAATGCATTTTTTTAATAGCTTTTATTATTAGTATTTTTTTTCTTAATTTAAGAAAGCAGTGATCTCCCTGAATCAGCTTAAAGTGAGATGTCATACGTTTCTATTGGTTTGGAATTTGTTTTTTCTCTAAATAAAATACTTCAAATTATTTATTTTGAACAAAAAATTAACCAAATCGTGATTGTTTTGAAATTTAAAGCAGAAAAATTACCTCGTGGCGGTGGTCTATAATATACGTCGATTTTACTCAAAGTACGACTTCCCGTGTCACTTTTGACAGTTCTTACATATCTTGTTTACCTAGATTTTATTAATTTTAGAGATTATTCGGACTGTTTTAAGAAAAAATGGCCTTACGCGTCCCATTCAAGGTGAAAATATATTATCAATTGCGTTATAGTTTGGCTTCAAATAAATTTTTATATACCCATACATATGTCAGCCTTCAAACCAAACTTTCCTTAAACTATAGTCCTGCATTTAAAAATTGTAAATATTTACTACGTGGTAGAAACATCAATTTTTGAAAACAAAACTTTGACAACTTCAAAATGCTTGACAAACCCTCTAAAACATGTCATTGTCAGCACTCGTATAGACTTGCTTGATTTCATAACTAGTGGCTAAAATAGTGCTTTTTTTTACAAGCTTTGGTGTAAATAACGAATGCAGCAAGGTATTTAAAAACGCGACTAAAAAAAGCATAGTTTAGCAACTTGCTGCTAAACTATGCTTTTTTGTTGTTAACACTATTTTTTTTTAATACCTTTATCAAAAAATCCAAGAAAAACAGGAAAATACTTTTAAAAATCTCGAACGCAACACACCATCTTTACACTATAAATCAAGGCGGCTGGTAAATTAAATGACAATGGTTTCCATAGCGATGTGCCTTTTTACTCGGTGACGTTCATTGTTGCGACATTTTAATCTTTGACAGGTTGATATTTTGACGATGTTTTTAAATGATTTTTTCGTAAATACTTGGTGAAAACTGGCGGAAATCGCTTAATTTTTAGGCAAGAATATTTAGACTTTTTTGACATTACTATCTTCCGCTATTTCTCTTTAATTTTGGGTAAAAAACAGACAGAAATTTTTTTTTGCACCCGTGATAAAAAAAATTTTGTTTTTGCGTCGGTAACCAAAAAATCCATGCTATAGTTATCTGCAGACTGGTACTAAAATCATGTTTTTGATGAAGTTATGAAGAAAAAATATTTTAAAGGCGATTTCCAAAAAAATACAAAAATTTAACTCTTAAATTCAGGGAAAAAAATGTGAAATTTAAACAAAATTATCTCGTAACTTTTCTTAAATGAATGTTATCTACCACTGTTCAAATCTTTCTAGGGAATTTTGAATCACCCTGTATATGTTACTAGGCGCACTGTGGGTATATTATTTCTTTGAACAAGTTAATTTTGTCAATTATTTTTGGATTAAGGTTAACGCTAAAAAGTTGTTTGTTTTTAACATTTTGTTCAAATATTTGTTTTTTTTTCTGAAATTTTTATTAGTCCGACGAATCATTCTTATAAAAAATATAGGCAGTTTTGTAGTTTACGTGTAAAAGAAGCTTTAACGATGAAATTTTTGCGTGACGCTACTTCTCGGCAATATCTTTTTAAGAATGTCAACATAGTTTTAATTTTATTTTCGATTTTACCGAATAACAAAATTGTTTTTTCATCCAATTTGGTTTTGAAAAAACTATCACCTATCCCCATAATGTGTTTTATCGTATTTAATTCAACCGTATTTTATTACGATTTGTCCAGTGGCATGCTATCTAATCCAAATGAAAGTAGAATAATTAAATCCTTTCACATGGCCATCTATTGGTTGAATAACATTTACTCTTTATGTATGATCATTAATTTTTATACAAAGGGCTCATCCTATGCAGAAATGTTGAGCATGCTTTTAAAAATATTTAACAAATTAAAAAACAATAACGTTAACATGACGACAAGTTTCTATATGAATCATATTTTTCAGTTTGTATGTGGAAGTTTGGCTTTTTGCCTTGCCAATATCTTGCCCATAATTTACCAAAAAGAAAAGAACAATTTCTTAGAACATATTCTAATTTTTCTTTCTACTTATCGAGATTTTCTATTGTGCTACGTCACCTGGAGTTTTGCATCGGTTTTTAAAGTTCAATATCAAGGCTTGAATATTTACTTAAAACAAGGTAAATCCGGCTTATCAGACAAAAATAGAGCGAACATGAAGGTCACCAAAGATTTGTTACTGTCTCTTGCGAAAGGTGTTGAGGTGTTTTGCAAAATTTTTGGATTACAACTATTTTTTATGGTATCTATAACCATTCTTGCAGTTTTAAAAGAGAGCCTTATTGTGTATCGGTATAACTCTGTGAATTCAGCCTTTGTGGGTATTCTTTTACTTATGGTAAGTAACACAACATTAGAGACTAGACACTAGACATAAAGCTATTGGTAACTCATCGCGGTATACGTATCCGCATCTCGCGAGAACCAGGCACATTAATTGGTTAAAAACTTGTACCACGTTCGAAAAGAGCAGATATATGCTAATCTAAGGTGTTCTTAAACACGATAGGTGTTGAGATGCGTTAGGTTTCACGTATCGTTACGGCACACGTATCGTATCTCAGCACCTATTGCGTTCAGAAACACCTTAAATTAGCATATATCTGCTCTTTTCGAACGTGCTACAAGTTTCTGACCAATCAATGTGCTTCGTTCTCGCTAGATGCGGATGCGTATACCGCGATGAGTTACAAATAGTTTTATGTCTCTAATATTTCAACGCATCGGTATCGGTATACCTAACGCGTTCGAGACAAAGGAAAAATACACTACATTTTTGACTTGTTCGTGCCATGTTTCGAACGATGCCCGCTTCATTAACGGATGCGAAGAACAGCTAATTCCACTTGATACGTAAGGAGGAATGTCCGTAACGTTACAGATCCACGAACGTACCGATTTCAATCAGCAGTTATGTCATCGCACAATTCAAAAAAGCGGGCATCGTTCGAAACATCGCATAAAAAAATCCAAAATGAAATGTTTTTTGGCTTCATTTCGAACGCGTTAGGTATAGCGATACCGATCATTGAATGTCTACTAAAAGCCACCGCGTTAACGTAACCGAGTTCTGAAATCCAGCACTCTCATTGGTGAACACCGGCAGAGGTGGTCGTTTCCACCTCGACTAACGCAATTTCAGGTTCCGGGTCAGGCGCCGCGACGGCGACGTAACGATACACCATCCTAGACCCTAGCCCACGCTAGCGCCCTTATCTCATCTTAAAATTTTGACAATTCTGACAGCGGCTGTGGTAGTGTTTAAGAACCACTACTCATCGATTGTACCAGAGTTTTGCCAACACATTAAAAACTGTCAAAATACTTAAAAAACAACAAAGTGAATCTCGTGTCCGCAAATAAAAATTAAAGTAACACACTAGTACATGGTGCCTGTAATAAGGATGAAACAGGTCTGTAGGTGTCTGGATTCTCCATTAGATATTGGAGGCCTGGTCGTAATGAAGTGAGAAACAAAAACGCTTTTTCCAATATGCCACGAGTGTTACTTTAATTAAAAACTGAAAAAATTCAAACTTGGGGTATGGCAGAAAGGGCCCATGAAGAGGCCTAGTTGCCAGGCCTGCGGGACGCCCCCTTACTACTACTACTACTACTAAGAGTCATGTTACAGTGATCTTATACTTTTACATGTTTCTTCTTTATAACCTGCTGAAAGGTACAGGATTCCGTATTTACGGTCTCCTGCACTTTCCAATTTTGATTTTTTTGTTTCTCAGTTTATTCGACCGGGTGGCGCACACAGGTACTACGTCTCCGCGGATTACAAACTTTTTGTTTTAAACTCGAGAGCTTAAACTGCTAGGTACAATCCTATGGCTCCCTGATGATTCCTAATAAGGATGAAACAGGTTTGTAGTAGGTGTCTGAATTCTCCATTAGATATTGGAGGCCTGGTCGTAATGAAGTGAGAAATAAAAACGCTTTGTCCGGTATGACACGAGTGTTACTTTAATTAAAAAATGTGAAAAAATTCAAACTTGGGGTATGGCAGAAAGGGCCCATGAAGAGGCCTAGTTGTCAGGCCTGCGGGCCGCCCCCTTACTACTACTACTACTAAGAGTCATGTTACAGTGATCTTATACTTTTACATGTTTCTTCTTTATAGCCTGCTGAAAGGTACAGGATTCCGTATTTACGGTCTTCTGCACTTTCCAATTTTGATGTTTTTGTTTCTCAGTTTATTCGACGGGTGGCGAACACAGGTACTACGTCTCCGCGGATTACAAACTTTTTGTTTTAAACTCAAGAGCTTCAACTGCTAGGTACAATCCTATGACTCCCTGATGATTCCTAATAAGGATGAAACAGGTTTGTTGTAGGTGTCTGAATTCTCCATTAGATATTGGAGGCCTGGTCGTAATGAAGTGAGAAACAAAAACGCTTTGTCCGATATGCCACGAGTGTTACTTTAATTAAAAACTGTGAAAAAATTCAAACTTAGGGTATAGCAGAAAGGGCCCATGAAGAGGCCTAGTTGCCACGCCTGCGGGCCGCCGCCTTACTACTACTACTACTACTACTACTACTACTACTACTACTACTACTACTACTACTACTACTACTACTACTACTACTACTACTAAGAGTCATGTTACAGTGATCTTATACTTTTACATGTTTCTTCTTTATAATCTGCTGAAAGGTACAGGATTCCGTATTTACGGTCTTCTGCACTTTCCAATTTTGATTTTTTTGTTTCTCAGTTTATTCGACGGGTGGCGCACACAGGTACTACGTCTACGCGGATTACAAACTTTTTGTTTCAAACTCGAGAGCTTCAACTGCTAGGTACAATCCTATTACTCCCTGATGATTCCTAATAAGGATGAAACAGGAATTCAAACTTGGATGAGTATCCCACAGGAACACACAAAAGACCAAAGCGAAAAGCGAAATGATCAAATGATGTTTCGCCCAGGGCAACCAGCATGGGCTCATCAGTGCTTTCACTGGTCACCCTTCCCAAACATCACTTAACACCATCGTAGACTCTGATTTCCAACTTTGAATCACTCTCAAATAGGCATCGTTCCGCATTGGCACTTATCTAAGTCCCCTGGTACGGGTTCGTCCTGGCGTGTTAATCTTTCCAATAGGATTATGCTTTTAAGGCGATTAAAACAAAAAGAAGTTACTTAAACCTAAAATAATCTAAAAACAAAAGATTTGATTCAAACTGGGATGAGTATCCCACAAGGAACACACACAAAAGACCAAAGGGAAAATAGACATGATCAAGTGATGTTTCGCCGTGGGCAACCAGCATGAGCTTATTAGTAGTTTCACTGGTCATGCTCCCTAAACATCACTCAGTACCATCATACACTCTGACTTCCAAGTTTGAGTCACTCACAAATAGGCATCGTTCCGCGTTGGCACTTATCTAAGTCACCTGATACAGGTTCGTCCTGGCGTCTGTGTTTTATATGTTGGAACCTCGTAATATTTGATTATTTTAAAAATTAATTGCACCAAAATTCTCTAAAATTAACTAGAAAAAACCAAAACCACAACGAAATAGTTTCGTGGCTTACGGCAGTGGTAGGGGTTAATTACCACAACGGATTGACGTTTAGCTATTGCCCATACGCAGTAAATACCAGAACCACTACAAAGTGTCAAATAAGCGTTCCAAAATATCCCCAATATCCCTAATCAGTCTTGATCAGTGCCCTTACATACTTTGTTTTAATTTTAGGCAATGCAAGTAATATTAATGGTTTCATGCGATATGGTCGTGAGAGAATACGAAAACGTTCTGGCAACCTGCAACAAGCTTCAATCCGAATTCGATTTGGGATCTGAGGATTATATGAATTTCAAAGATTCCTACGAAAAACTTCAAATCAGAGGTCCCACCTTTGACGCTAACAATTTTTTTGATATAAATAGAAGAACCATGTTTGCTTTAGTCGGCGGTACCTTGACGTACTTTACAGCGTTTGTCCAGTTTATGCCAAGTAAATAAATTGTTTTATTTCTTGAAATTGTTTTAATCTATTCTTAATTTAAAAAGGAAATAACTATTCTATCTTAATTTAAATTCAAAGTTAGTAGTAAAAATGAAAATATTATTTTACAGCATATAAATTATGCAAGATCAAGAAAAGGATGTATTTTAATTTTTTTTTATTCATTAAATATTTCTAAAAATTTAATTCTTGGGTGTGAGAGTATCCATTGCTTTAGAAGTTTCTTAAATTTATTGGTATTTTTTATAGATCTAATATTTGGAGGGAGAAGGCTATATACTCTTGGCGAATTGTCGTTTAAACTTCTTTTTCCAATTTTTTTGACAGGTTTGTTTGTTTTTATTTGTCTGTCAAGCTTATGGCGATTGGGATATCTGTGCTGTATTATTTATTATTTTATAGTATTATTTTGTGCATAAGCTTGTCTTGGGTCCATGATTCCACTTTCTTTGTAATCAGTTGGGTAGTCTTTAAAAATATTTTTTGCGTTACTTCTAGTTTTTTATAACACATTTATAGGCACCACCCCATGCTGAAGTACCATATTGTAAAATACTGTCAATAAGAGCATAGTAAACAATTTTCGGTTGTTTAAAACTGAGTATTTGTTTAAGAATTTTAAACTTGTAAATTATTGTTCTTAGTTTTTTTATGGTGTTATTTATGTGGTGGTTCCATTTCATGTACATATCCATTTCAACTCCTAAGTACTTTATATGTTTAACTTTTTTAATTGTGAAATTACTAGTGGGGTTGTTAATGGTCAGTTCATCAAATGGCGGATGTGTCCTTTTATCACAGCAAAAAGGTAAAAATTTTGTTTTTTCAAAGTTTATTGACAATTTCATTTGATCAAGCCATTTTTTTATTTTTTGAAAATCATATTCTGCAAGTGTTTTTAGTTCTTGCCAAGTATTTGCAGTGTATTCAACAACAGTATCATCACAAAATGATCCAATTTTCCCGTTGGTGTCAATAGAGAAAATACCATTCAAGTAAATTAAAAAAAGTGTGTAGGACCCAAGACAGTTCCTTGTGGAACCCCCAACTCTATTACCTTTGGTTCACTTAAATTTTCCTCAATTTTAACATACTGGTTTCGTTTATCAAGTTAACTGAACATTAATTTTAATGAGATTCCAAAAAACCCAAGACTTTCTAAAACAGTTTTTAAGATATTATGTCTTACTGTGTCGAAAGCCTTGGCTAGATCTAAGTAAATGCAGAGGGTAAGTTTGTGTTTGTTCATGGAATTGTAAATATTTTTTTTAGTTCAACTATAGCATTTTCAGTTGAAATTTCCTTTTGAAATCCGTATTGTTCTTTTGATAATAATTTATGTTTTTCTAGATATTCCATTACTTGATTTTTTATTATTGTCTACAACTTTCGCCAAGCTTGAAATTAAAGTTATAGGCCGATAATTACAAACCATCCCTCTGCTACCTTTTTTGTAAATAGGCGAAACCACTCCAGTTGTAGGCTATTTGGAAAGGTTTCAGACGACAAAATGCAATTAGTGATATGACACAAAGGTTCTGATATATGTGGTGGCAAAAGTTTTAGAGTTTCTGATCTTAAATTATCTATCCCTGGGGCCTTTCCTACCTTAAGGTCTTTTATAGCAGTGCACATATATTTTAGTTGATCTATATGCTGTTAAATATTAAAGAAAGAGTTCGTTGATTGTTGTTTGTTTTGGTTCGAAAATTTCTGTTAAATATTTTTTCCCAGTGTAAACAATGCCCATGTACTGTTAAAGTCGATAATTGCACAAATGATATGAAACGTTGATTTGTTTAAGTAGAAGCATTGTTTAAATTTTTCGGCAGTGTATATAAATTTTGTCTCATGTCATAGGCAATCGCTTGATACCGAGTATGATTGTCCTCTATTCTGTATCGTCGCTATCTATTATGCGTTTTTTGATGGCTATGTAAGCCAATTCTCGAGCCGCACACCCTTCCACAGTCCTGGCACACCCAGTCTCCGACAGCAACCGGGTGCTGTTCCGTCTTTAGTCTACGTCGTTGCTCTTCAAAACTTTGTGCTCCCTCATGGACTGTTCGGCGCCATGAAGGCCTATCGTTTACCGTGGTCTCGAAGTTGTTTATATCGATGTGACCCTTTATCATATTGCCTTTGAGAACGACCTTGTACCTTTTTTGTTGACCTCCTTGATTTCTCTTGCCCTCCTTCAGTTGTCCATAAAATATCTGCTTAGGGAGACGTGTTTCGGACATGCGGATAACGTGACCAGTCCAATGAAGGTGGTGCTTGAAGATAAGGGCTTCTATACTAGTTGTTCTGGCTTCTTCTAAAACATCTATGTTTGTTCGTCGGTCTTGCCATTTGATTATCAGGATTCGTCTTAAACAACTTTGGTCATATTTTTCTAGTCGTTTGAATTTGTAGGAAAACTTGGCAACAACTTTCTTATTTTAAATTGAACACCCTGTATATTTTTGCACTTTTGGATTCTACTAAATATTCTAGGTACATTTTATGTATAATGTCCTATACCTATGTTCAACTGTTTTAAAAATATTGACAGGTGAAAATTGACATTTTTTAACATAACGGTTTTTACATTCCTATCTTGGTTTTTCCCAAGCTATCCCAAGGTTATTTTACCACTGGGTTAAAAATAGTACAAAACGATAGCTTGTGAAAAAACAAGACAGGACTTAACCGTTTCGATGTTATGGGCTGTCAAAGTTGAAAAATGTCAATTTTCACCTGTCAATAAATTAAAAACAGTTGAACTTAGGTATAGGACATTATACATAAAATGTACCTAAAATATTTTGTACAATCCAAAAATGCAAAAATATACAGGATGTTCAATTTAAAATAATAAAGTTGTTGCCCAGTTTTCCTGCAAATGGCAACACTGTAAATATGAGAGTATTTCATAAAGATAGTTTACATGGACTTAAGTTAGAATAGAAAGTTTGGAAAGTTTCCATAGCCTTCAAAATACTTTAATAGGTTACTCACCTTGGGACCATAGAAATAGAAGGCATTAAAGAATGGGCTTTAACCTGCGCAAAAGAATCAACAAAGAGGGCAGCCATTTTCAACTACACCAGAGAAAAACAGTTGGTTGGATGTGTTGTTTCAGCATTACACTGTTTACATCGAAACTTAAATAAAATTAAGAATAAACAAATGATCCATTTTAACTAAAATTTTTACAGTGCTTATTATAAAAATGATAAAATTTTGTAATTTGATCATTAAATCATTAATTAAAAGTTAGATTTGACAATTTTACTTTAATTTATGTAGTTAATTTAAAAGTTAAAGTCTATTTGAACTTTGTTTGTAAACAAGAGTAGGCCTTCTTGACAGGCGGGAAATTTAAATTTGCAACAGATGTATTCATCAAATTATATTTCTATTTTCTTTTCCAAACTAAACAAAGTGTATTATTTTGGAGTGCGTTAATGAAAAGAAGTTTGTGGATGTTTCAATAAACTGAATGAAACTAAAAATTTGAAAATGTTAAGCTCGCAGAAACGCGCCTACAGTCTTTCAAAAGCCATGCAGTTACCCAGGTAAAAGATTCCTATATTTAAATATTTTGTTCTATATTTGACTAGAGTATGTAGTTCATTTTGTGAATGGGATTGCCCTGTTCAAAATATTTACCTTTTATTGCTGTTAAATTATACTAAAATCATGATTATTTTAAATGGATGCATTTTATTCTAGTAAACTTTTAAAATAAACTGAAATATTTCAAATAAAACAACATTGAAATCTCGGACTTCCATTTTCTATATTTTACATGACATTTCGATCAGTAAAATCTCTGATCGTCTTCAGGTGCCACGATCAGAGATTGTACTGATCGAAACGTCATGTATAAATAAAATATAGACAATGGAAGTCCGAAACACAGAGTTAATTTCAAATACAACATTGAAATCTTCCTAGTAAACATGTGAATTTAATTACCAAGTATAATAAATAAAATGTATTAGGAAAATAACTATACAAAGTCAAACTTTTTCTAATATTTATTAACTAATTATCCAGTCAAAGGCAAATGGAAATTTATCCAATAGTCAAGTTGTTCACATCTCAAAAAGGTTGCTCTGGCCTCCGCAGTATCCTGAAACAAAGAAAAACAATATAACTTAAGACCCTTTCGGTCATCCTAGCTCAAAGTTCAAACTCGTCAGAAGAACCATGTCAATTCTTAAAACCCAAAAATAAAGAAGATAATAATACATTATAGGGACTTATCGGTACATAAAGTCGGCATAGCCTGACTCGGCACTATTTCTGACAGTTGTGCACGAAGGTTTAAAGGTTTCTGACATTTTCGTCATGTAAACTTGTCATCTAAACATGCTCATATAGTGCCATTCTTAAAGTTGACAAATTAAAGTGAATGCCATCCTTTATTAAAGGCAGGCACAAACACTATGAAAATCGACATTATTTTGATAGCAAAGATGACATATTTAGACAACAACAATGTCAGAATCCCTTTAAACTTTGTGCGGAATTGTCAAAAATAGTGCCATCTTTATTAAAAACAGGCTATGCCGACTTTATGTAGCAATAAGTTCCTAATGACTTAGTTTTCTTGTGTAGGTACTTACAGAAACTGGTGTCCGTCCAGTTCTTTGTTGTCATAGAAATAGAAGAGTTTAGCTATTGTTCATCCTTAAACTTGTATATAGTCAAGGACTCCTTATATTTTCTAAAAATAACAGAAGCAAGTTTATTACAAACATTTGGGCAGTTTACGAAAATAACAACTTTTGTGGCTATCATTATTTGACAAGCCATCAGGAATAAAGTTATTTCAGTTATTTTCCTAGCTATTTCTACGCTTACCTATAAAACAATATAGTCAGTGTCTCCCTCAATCAAAAACTAACGATTCTAAACAACATTTTGAAAAAAATTGCCAAAAACACAAAGACTTTAAAACTGATTGACAGAAGAATATGGAAATATGCATAAAAATTTTAGATAAAGATAAACAAGGTGCTTATTAGCTGCAAAATCATGTAATTTTTGTTGTTAACTTTATTTTGTTTATATTCACTTCTGTCAATCCATGTCAAAGTCTTTTGCTATTTTGCTTTATAGGTAAGCATAAAAACAGTTGGGAAAATAAACCGTAATAACTTTGTTGTTGACTGTTTGTCAAATAATGATAGCCACAAAAGTTGTTGTTTTTGTATCCTTTCAAAAAGTTCCTAATATGGTATTGATTATACAAAATGGCTTTCTTTTTGTCGTCAATTGACAAAACACTCACCTGTTAGATCAGTTTGGATGTCAACAGTCTTTGACTTCCCTATGGAGCATTGTCCACTGACTTAGAGCTCGGCCAGATTAAGTTTGGAGTGTCTTGCGTCTTTGTGCTTGTTTTCAACTTAAATTTTATAATATTTCCTGCTCTATATACTTGGGTTTTGCCCACATCATTGGGTAACATTTTGAATGTTCTTTGCTTTATTTATCTGGGTGAGGCAACCATCTACCCATAGAAATAAAAGGGGGAACTTCTTCTATTTCTATGCATGTGCCTTTTTACCACTCGGTACTGACCTAAAAGCACAAGAAATACGAAATAAAGAAGTTTTAAATTAATTTTAAAGAGGTAAACAAACATCAGTTTTGAGATAGGTATTTATCAAAAATCCGTACGGTAGCTACACCGGTTTAATCTGTGACTTACCTAGATTATTTTTGAAGGCTTTTAGAGGCGTAAGGTGGTCTTTTTTTGGCGAAAATAAGTAAATAATTTTAGCATTTGATTGTTTGTCAAAATAATATGATAAACTTCAACTAGAGTATAAAAATTGGTTTTTTATGCTCGGTGTGGCTAACTGCAAAAATAGGCGATTCGATCAATTTTGCTCTATGGTGTAGTTGAAAATGGCTGACTCCTTTGCGTTCCTCGAAAATTTAATGCGCAGTCGTCTTTGCCCATTCTCAACTTCTTCTATTTCTATGCTTGGGACACCCGGTATAACTACTAATAATGCGAAAGTTTGTTTATGTGTTTATATAAAATAGTAAGTACCTACTGAGGATCAAACAAAATCCGTGTTACTGTGTACTCGGGAACACCGCCTCTCTGAGTTAAAAAATGGTCAGATATTTCCACAGGCACCCTAATCTGGACTTTTGCTGTGCAGGCACCTAAATGCGGCCTTCCCACAAAGCTTTCTGATGGATAAAGGGTTTTTGGGCTAAACACAGTTCGAAACGGTGCTTTTTTACAAGCTTTTATTTGACTTGCATTGTATGCCCAACTAGCAATTTTTAGTTGTGCAAGTTGTAAAAATTAGAGTTGCACTAATTTTAAACGTTGTTTTACGGATAAAGAATAGTTATCATGGCGACCGTCGACAACTTCGACTATTATACGACGCCTAAACGTTTATCACAACTTCAGTCACCATCACAACTATTTATGACCGTCTATTTTACTAACAGTAATTCCTTAGTTGTGAAGGCGCCGACTGCAAATCGGTGTGTGCTAAACCGAAAATTGATCAATTTGCCCCACGTTTTCTGGCCCGTTTGTTGGAGACGCGGGCACGCCTGTTTTCATCTAACCAAGTTTTCTGCAACAAACCAATTTTGGAGCACTGCTGTCTGTCATACAAACGTCAAAAGTGTTTTGTAGAGTTTCTATTAGTTTTGTTTCAACATTTTGCGCTATGAAAAGGAACAAATTGTATAAATATTCTTCGATATTTTATCGTCGCAGAAGGCTTTAGCCTAGCATTTAGCTGATATACTGGATCAAAATGTGTCATCTTCTGTGTGGCGGAAAAGAAAAAGGAAGGTCCTGTGTAAACAACAAGGATGGAAATTAAGTGAGCAGTAGAAAGCCAAACTGTGGAGCAATTTCGATTGGGTAAAAATTGAGGCGTGTTCGCGTCTTTTAAGTTAGGGGATCAGTTCAAAACAAAGTTAAGTAGTTACAGCGGTCGAGATACGGGACTCCTTTGGTTGTCATAGAAACTAATAAGTGCCGCCATGATTGATTGTAAAAACCACTGTATGCTAATATGTAAACAAACATAAAATTTTTTTTTACCTTTTTCTACAATAAACTACGATCTTTGGTAATTATGCAGTATACGGTTTTCTGCCATTTTTGATTTTTTTTGAAAAATTCTTTATGGGGGCACCTTCTAGGGTCCCTAGGACCCCAAATCCGTCTGCGCCGGTTGGTTTTTTTTTTTGATTTTTTTTGTTTTTTTTTTATTTTTTTTCACTAAAACAAACCAAACCAGCACAGTCCAACCCAACCTAATCCAAACCAACCCAAAACAATTAAAAAAACACTTTACAACCCCCCCTGGGCACCCTTTTTTCTCGTTAAAAAAAAAAAAAAAAAAAAATCGGGCGCAGGCGGATTCGGGGTCCTAGGGACCCTAGAAGGTGCCCCCATAAAGAATTTTTCAAAAAAAATCAAAAATGGCAGAAAACCGTATACTGCATAATTACCCGATCTTTTTGCATGTAAAAATTCGTATTTTGTTCTTAGGAATCCTAAGCAACACCTTCAGAGGTTTTTCAAAGCGACTTTTAAGTCATGATTATTTTTTTAGTTTCATAAAATCATCTTAATCGAGGGCGCGCTTGTTTTTTAAAGCTACGACCTGCACCTTTTACAGTAAACTACCGTCTGTTTATATATTTTGGCATTCGTTCGCATGTTTTGACGATGCAAAACATGATATATGACATAGAATATCATTTTATTTTAATAATATTATGGTGTTAGAAATAGCTTAATTTGTAGTCGAATAGTTTAATTATCATTTTACGTAATGAACAATATTTTGAACAAATAATTGTACTCCAAAACCCATTGAACTATTACTTCAACTGTAGTCGCGATCGGGACGTTGACTCAACCAAAAAATCATCCACCAAATTGGTGCAAAAGTGGGTGGTGTTTGAGTAAAAGTAAACGTTGCGACGCAACGTTGGCACGCGGTGCACAACGTTGAGTCGTCGACAAATTGCTAGTTGGGTGTAACTATGTTTGTTCGGGTGGAATCTTGCAACTTAATTTTGACCAACTTCCCGACATCCGATCGGCTTCAAATTTGGCATGCTTATATATTTGCGGTGACAATACAAGAATATAGTGTGATGAAATTGACAGCTCCCCCTACTCAAAGCGGGTGGAGGGGGTACAGTTGAAGTACGCCCGATTTCATTGAAATTAGGTGTGTCGGGGCTGGATGAAGATGAAAAAAGAAAATTCAATATCGTGGATTCAAGATGAACGATTTTTGGTCATATTTTGCTAACCAATTTTAACTAACTTATACACATCCGATTGCCTTCAAAGAACACTGCACAAATTACATGGGAAATGGCTTTCGGCTAAATGTCAAAATTTTTTTATATGTTATAATACTCGATCAACAAAGCACAAAAATGAAAAAATTCAGAGAGGGAGCAAGATTACTTTTTGAGATATGGAGCTTTAAAATTGACGTGTTTTTAAGCTATATTTTTGGACATAGTCCAAGTTTTTTTTTCCACAACTTTGTTGATTATCGCCAAAATAAAATGATTCGAATCACTATTTGTCTGGAATGAAACACCCCTTCTACCCATATAATAGTAGTCCCAACTAGCAATTTGTCGACGACTCAACGTTGTGCATCGCGTGCCAACGTTGCGTCGCAACGTTTACTTTTACTCAAACACCACCCACTTTTGCACCAATTTGGTGGATGATTTTTTGGTTGAGTCAACGTCCCGATCGCGACTACAGTTGAAGTAATAGTTCAATGGGTTTTGGAGTACAATTATTTGTTCAAAATATTGTTCATTACTATTCGACTACAATTTAAACTATTTCTAACACCATAATATTATTAAAATAAAATGATATTCTATGTCATATATCATGTTTTACATCATCAAAACATGCGAACCAATGCCAAAATATATAAACAGACGGTAGTTTACTGTCAAATGTGCAGGTCGTAGCTTTAAAAAACAAGCGCGCCCTCGATTAAGATGATTTTATGAAACTAAAAAAAAAATCATGACTTAAAAGTCGCTTCGAAAAACCTCTGAAGGTGTTGCTTAGGATTCCTAAGAACAAAATACGAATTTTTACATGCAAAAACATCGTAGTTTATTGTAGAAAAAGGTAAAAAAAAAAAATTTTATGTTTGTTTACATATTAGCATACAGTGGTTTTTACAATCAATCATGGCGGCACTTAATAGTTTCTATGACAACCAAAGGAGTCCTGTATCTCGACCGCTGTAACTACTTAACTTTGTTTTGAACTGATCCCCTAACTTAAAAGACGCGAACACGCCTCAATTTTTACCCAATCGAAATTGCTCCACAGTTTCGCTTTCTGCTGCTCACTTAATTGCAGTCAGCGCCTTCACAACTAAGGAATTACTGTTAGTAAAATAGACGGTCATAAATAGTTGTGATGGTGACTGAAGTTGTGATAAACGTTTAGGCTTCGTATAATAGTCGAAGTTGTCGACGGTCGCCATGATAACTATTCTTTATCCGTAAAACAACGTTTAAAATTAGTGCAACTCTAATTTTTACAACTTGCACAACTAAAAATTGCTAGTTTGGGTTTTAACAACTAGTGACTAAAATAGTGCTTTTTTTACAAGCGTTAGTTTAAATAATGAGCGCAGCGAGGTATTTAAAAACGCAAGTAAAAAAAATCACAGTTTAGCCGCGAGTCGTTAATACTATTTTGTTAAATACCTTTATCAAAAAATCCAAGAAAAACAGGAAAATACTTTTAAAAATCTCGAACAAAGAGCACTTCTTGCAACACACCATCTTTACACTATTAATCAAGGCGGCTGGTAAATGAAATGACAATGCGGTTTCCATAGCGATGTGCCTTTTTACTCGGTGACGTTCATTTTTGATACATTTTAATCTTTGACAGTTTGAAATTATGACTATTTTTTAAATGACATTTTCGTAAATACTTGGTGAAATCCGGCGGAAATGACTTAATTTTTAGGCAAGAATAATTAGATTGTTTCAATGTTACTATAATTCGCTATTCCTCTTTAATTTTGGGTAAAAAACGGACAGAAATCTTTTTTTTTGCACCCGTGATAAAAAAAAGTTTTTTGCATCGGTAACCAAAAAAGCCATGCTTTAGTTATCTGCAGACAGTTAATAAAATCATGTTTTTGATGAAGGTATAAAAAAAATGTTTTTATATAGTTTCTTTCGTACTACCAGAAAAGTGGCTGATTTGTAAGTTTTAAAAAAGAAAGAAAACGACCGTTTTTTAAAAAATGACAATTCTGATTTTATTAAAAATTTTTACATATATTATTAAAAATAATTCCACTTAGCTAAAAAAATTTTTAGTTTTTGGCACTTTTAATGTTTTTTAATATTTTTGAAATATTGGAGAAATACGAAAAGTGATTTTAAATAACTTATAGGGAGGTTATAAAAACTTTTTATGAAAAAATCTGATTCAAGAGCTTAATACCAATATGTTGGTACCAAGTAGTACCCATCGGTACCTGTATTTGACTAATCATTTCATTTTTCCGGTTACTATTAGTATTTTTTTAGGAGAATACGATAAAGTGTTTTTCCTACTTAAGTGCGGAAAGTGGTTTTTACGAATGCATTTTCAAGTAAATAGTTAAAAACAAAAGATCAAAAGATCTTGGGTGGAAATAACGAAAATTCAAACCTGGATGAGCATCCCATAAGGAACACACAAAGAACCAAAGCGAAAAGAGAAATGATTAAACGATGTTTTGCTCTGGGTAACCAGCGTGAGCTTGTCAGTAGTTCCACTGGTCATCCTCCCCGTACATCATTAAACACCATCACACACTTTGGTTCCCAACCTTGAATTACTCACAAATAGGCATCGCTCCGCACTGGTACTTATCCAAGTTACCTGATACGGATTCGTCGTGGCGTGTTAATATTTCCAATAGGACTATGCTCCTAAGGCAATTAAAAATCAAAAAAGAAGTTAACTTCTTTTTCCACCCAAGATCTTTTGATCTTTTGTTTTTAGATTCTTTTCGGTTGATTGGAAGTTTTTTAACTTTTTTTTTAAATTTTTAAATAGTTAAAGTTAAAACTCTTTAAGATATGTTTAATATGGTGGCATGCGGCGGCTCTGTATTTTTAACAAAACTTTTGCTTCACAAACGGCGTCATTTGCTTTCATTTTACGCATTCTATTAGGAAATCAGTGTTAACCACCGGCAAAATGTTATCATATTCGTTAGAAATTTGATTGGTCAAATCCAGGTATCAATGGATACCTATCGGTACCAACATATTCGTATTAAGCTTAGAAATTGAATTTTTCCGAAACCAGTTTGTAAAACCTACCTATAAGTTATTTTAAATCACTTTTCAAATTTCAACAATATTTCAAAAATATTAAAAAGCATTAATGGTACCCATGGTAAGCTAAAATTGTTTTTTAGCTTACTGATATTATTTTCATTAACATATGTAAAAACTATTAAAATCTGGCGGTTTGTTTAAAAAAAAATAAAAATTGTAATTTTTTTAAAAACGGTGGTTTTCTTTCCTTTTTAAAACTTACAAATCAGTGACTTTTCTGGTGGTACCAAAAGACCCATATAGAAACATTGTTACATGGATGGAAATAGTGTTTCATTCGGGACAAACAGAGAAACGAATCATTTTATTTTGGCGGTAATCAACAAAGTTGTTGAAAAAAACTTGGACCATTATTAGGCACCCCAGGGGAGTGGAGGAGGAAAACACCTAAGTTTGTACGATTTCAACCAAAATTGATATACGGGTGCTTTTGGGGATAAGGAAAACGAATTTTCGGTCATGTTTTGCTAACCAATTTTAACTGAGTTATCCACATCCGATTGTGTTCGAATTTGGTATGCGTTTATAGTTCCGGTGAAAATACAATAATATGGTATTCTCAGGTACCCACCTCCCTCTAACGAGGGAAGACGGAGGAAAAAGATTTAGTTGGTTCGATTTCAATCAAAATTGGCATACAGGGGTTTTTAAGGAGGGGGATTATGAATTTTTGATCAGATTTGAAAATTTCAATATGGCGGATTCAAAATGGACGATTAAGATTATGAATCTAAAAATTAAAGGCGTGTGTTCAAATTTAGTACGCGTTTATAGTTCTGACGCCAATATAATAATATGTTATTATTAGGTACACATCCTTCTAACGGGGGAAGTGGAGGGGGGAAAAGATTTAGTTTGTTCGATTTAAATCAAAATTGGCACACAGAGGTTTTTTGGGAAGGGGATATGAATTTCTGATCAGATTTGAAAATTTCGATATGGCGATTAAAAATAAATTTTTATTAAAAAAAAATCTTTTAAAGGACAAGCTTTTATTAAATGCACTTAAAAGTAGAAAATAATTTTTTATCTTTTTTATACCATAGTAAAAGCGATGGGCGCAAATTAAAAATTTTAATTTTACGGTGACAAAGAGAGAACTACAAAAGAAGAACTAAATTCTTCTTCTATTCGAATGATAAACACAATGCTTTCATCTAAAGAAGCTGAGAACGGGTGAGATTGCCGTGCTTGCCAAGCCTTAGAAAATTTCCTTAGGTTATAGAGTAAAACAACTGTTTCTTAGGTGAAACCATTTTTTTGATAATGACAGTTCAATTTAGTTAGCCTCCATATTTAAATTGGACCGGAAAATTTAGAATTAACTGTATTATATCTACACTTTTTTGTAATCTCTTAAAATGTGGACCCAATTCAAAATAACTCAGCTATGTTTTAAAAAATATAATATATTACGAACTATGCGAAATAAAAAAAATTACTTTTTCAAAACTTTATTCAACACATCTTTGTTCACCACGCCAGGAATCGACGTGTACTCAGGAACATCACCTTTCAGAGCTAAAAATTGTTCGGAAATTTCAACGGCCACCCTGATCTGGGCCTCTGCTGTGCTGGCACCTAAATGCGGCGTTGCCACAAAGTTTTCGTGCTGGATGAGCTCCAGAGTGACCGGATCTTTTGGCGGCTCTTCTTCGAACACATCAAAGGCTGCGCCAGCGCATTGGCTGGATTGAAGTGCTTTGAGCAGGGCCGACTCTTCGATAATTCCACCACGAGCGACATTAATAAGGCGCACGCCTTTCTTGCATTGGGCGAGAGTTTTGTCGTTGATCATGTCTGAAACGAAAAATTAGGAATGTGTAGTAATTAGGGTAGATACTTACTTATAACTAACGTAAGCGAAGGGGTTATTTAATGGTGTGCAAAACGACATACCAGTCACTTTATTTATTTGTGACAGATTTTTATTTGGTGGATTTTTATTGATACATAATATTACCATGCACCTATGATAAACAAAATCATCAAACTTTTACAAAAAAAAGACACTTTTTAATATTTATTAAATTATAAGCAAAAATCGAACAAACTATAATTTCTTCATTCACTGTTCCATTCTATCAGGACGTGCATTCTTGAAAGTCATACGATCCGGTCTGTCTCTCCCACTAATGAAAAGTAGTTTTAGAAAGGAAAACATTTAAAAAAAAACCTCTTTCTTGCACATTCTTGAACGTATGATTTTAATGAAATCCGTAAGATCGGATCATCGCTCAAGAATATAATGTTTTCGTCCCATGTGATCATTCGCAATAGATCTATGCCGCTCCCCGTTCAAGAATACACGTCCAGGCATCTGAAGAGCAACCAAACTGACTGTCATTTTAAAAATACACATTTTTATTAAAAAACGTCTAATTTTATCTTTACAAAATTTATATTTACAATTGGAGTAGGTGGACCTGTCGAAATCACTAGCATCACAGAAAAAGTAAAAATGTCTTTTTTCAATTTAAAATTTTAGGCTATGCATTTAACGTTAATGTATTCTCCTCGAAATTATTAGACAGTTTAGGTTAGTTGGTTATGACACGTACGATGTGTCTAGCGGTAGATGTAGAATTTTCCTGATCGAACGTTTCTGACTTTTACATTTTTTACCATGTATTTCTGTCTTGCTTTTATTGGTTCTTCTTCTTCTTCTTTTCCAAGTGTCATGGTCTCTTCGAACGTTGGCTATCATCAGCGCGATCTATATTCTGTCCACTGCTTTTCGGAAAGTGTCGTAGTACTAACATGTCTAATGATCAGGAGGTTGCTGCGGCGGTGTTCTGCGATTTTTCAAAAGCTTTTGATTGTGTTGATCAAGATATACTGATGCAGAAGCTAGATCATTATGGTATACGCGATACGCCATTATTTTGGTTTTCATCTTTACTCTCAGGAAGAGATCAGTTCGTTAGTGTTAATGAGAGTGCATCAGGGGTTCAGACGATTAGTCGGGGGGTTTCTCAGGGCTCTGTCCTAGGACCGGTTCTGTTCCTATTGTACATCAACGACCTCTTATCCTTGCCAATCTCAGCGGTGGTTGCTGCTTTTGCTGACGATGCAAATGTTTTATGGACTGCAAAGTCTTTAATTAGTTTCTGTACCACTATAGAAAAAGATCTCTCTTTAATAAGTCAATGGTGTGAAGCAAACAAACTCTGCTTTAATATGAAAAAAACAAACATCCTTACATTTAAATGTGCTTTGGCTGACATAAAACTAAAAGACGAGACTATCGAAAACAAAACAACAATAAAATTCTTAGGCATTCACATCCAAACAGCCAAAGGATGTTACGTCATAAGAATAGTTGCACAGGAGCTTGGCAAACAAGCAGCGAGGGCGGCTTACTTCGCTTTAATTGATGCACACATACGTTATGATATAGCTTTCTGGGGTAGCACAACAGACAGTCTGTTACATTCAGTGTTCGTTCTACAGAAAAGGGCTGTTCGTTGTATGTGCAAAAAAGGATACAGAGAATCATGCAGGCCCCTGTTTAAGCAGGAGGAAATACTGACGGTGTCATGCATATTTATATTAGAGTCAGTCTGCTTAGTATAAAAAAAATTCCTTGGTTATTAATATGAAAGAAATTATAATTTTAGACACAATAACTTGCCATTGCCAATTCCAAAAAATACACTCACAAAAAAATCATTAATTTATGAAAACATCAAAATATTTAATCACTTGCCCCAAGATATTAAAATCATTAACAATTACAAATTATTTCGCACTACAGTTAAAAAATTTCTAGCAACCAAAGCATTCTATAACTTAACTGAATATTATCTATAACTTGACTGAATATTATCTTAACTGAATAACTTGGTAAATAATATAATTTCGTTTTAAATGTCTTGCTTCTTTTAAACTTTAACTGATAACACTATTTGTGGTGTGTTTATTTATTTGTCTTTTACAGGGCATATCATTATTTTTAAATGTTGTATTTTTTGTTTTATACTTTTCTTTAAATTTTTAGCCACAATGTAAATTATTAATAAGAGTATTGCATGATTTAGAGTTTAATTACTTACCTATTTATAATAACAATTGCTTTGTCAATGAAATATGTTTATTTTGAGACAATAAAGCTTATTGAGATTGAGATTGAATATTTTTACTACCCGGACCTCTTCTGCCTTTAAATTTGCCTTCCATTTTATCAATTTTGAAAGTTTATATTTGTTATTTCTCAAAATATGGGCAAAATATTCAAGTTTTCGTTTTTTTATGGTAAATAAAACTTCATTAGTTACTCTGTCCATCCAAGATATCCTTAGTATTCTACGATAAAACCACATCTCGAAGGCCTCTAACTTTTTGCACATGGCCTTAGTCAGTGTCCATGCTTCCATGCCATAATTTAAGATGCTAAAAACATAACACCGAAGCACATGAATTCGGAGAGTGGTATTAAGATCGCGACTACATAACACTGATTTCATTTTGATAAAGATGATCTGGCCTATTCAATTCTTGCACGAACTTCTTGCATCTTGTCCCAGTTCTCATTGAGGAGGCAACCCAAGTATTTGCATGAATCCACGCTTGCTGCCCATTTACTTCTAACATGCCTCTGATGTTTTTTTCCCTTATATATGACCATCCATTTTGTTTTTCCAACATTCCAACATCCAGGCCTTCCAGCGTGTCTGCTATTAATACAGTGTCGTCGACATATCGTAGGTTGTTGATTTTTATGCCCTCTTCGCAGTTATGAAGTGCATTCTCTATTATTTTGTTATTATAGATATTAAACAACAGCGGAGAAAATATACAACCTTGGCGTACACCTCTTCTTATTTGGGTCACTTCGGACAGTTGGCCATCAACCTTTATTTTAGCCGTCTGATTCCAGTATAGATTAGCGATTATCTTAAGATCTCGGTCATCTAGACCAACTTCTTTTAGCGATTCTATGAGCTTTTCGTGTTGGACTCGATCAAACGCTTTCTCATAATCTATAAAACCGCCATATACATTGGTTCGGCTGTTCGTATTGTTAATTTATTGGTTTTTGAAGGTGCCCAATGAGCATTTTCAGAAACTTCTGGTGACAGATATTTATATAATTATTATAAAGAGGGTTCCATTGATACCCTAGGGTATTTAGAAGTTTCCTACAAGAATTGAGTTTGTATATTTGTTTTATTAAAGGCTCTAAATTGATGGTACCCTAAAGTAACATGAAACTGGCGTTAACAATATTTCCACGGACATCTTTATAAAAATTGAAGTCATCGGTTCAAATGTTATATAAATTGGTGTTAACAATGTTTCCACCAATATATTTATAAAAATATAAGTCATCAGTGACAAAAGTTATATAAATTGGTGTTTGAAATCTTTCTGTCAACCCACCTATAAAACCGTAAGTAACTATCAAGTAAAGATATATAATAGATTGGTTTTTAAAATGTTGCTATCAACCCACTTATAAAACTTAATTAACCAACAACAAATTTATATAAGATAAGATTTAAAATATTTCGAGAGACACTTATACAAACTTGGGAACTCACACACAATAGTTATATAAATTGGTGTCTGTAATATTCTTATGAACTCATTCATAAACCTTTTTTGCCCATAAGGTTTTTTCTATAATTTTGTTAATAATTTCTTTGTATAGTGATTATAATACAACTGTTTTTAGAACAAAAAAAAACAATTTTGATTTATTTTGGCAATTATAAAAACAAAACAAACATGATTTTTTAAGGTTAATTTTGTGACATCAAAAGGCGCGTTTTGCGACCTCAAAAGGAGCGTTTTTGCGATATCAAAAGGCACGTTTTTGCGAGATACCATACCATTATTATCTTGTTTTAATTACATCAATCTGAGAGAGATAAGAGATCCAAATCTTTTTGAGATAGTTGCCGATGACAGATATCGGGATCGAATGCATTTTACACCCGATTCCCACCAGCGTTTCCCATGCGCAGTCACCCTGACTCAAAAAACTCATCATGTGGTCCGACATGAACTTGTATAGGCAAATCTCGCTTAGACCACGTGATACGTATTTTGATTCGGGGGACCCACGAATGAGAAACGCATAGATGGGAACCGTGTTTTAGAAAAAGAGAACAATATAGTAACCGTGTTAAGGTCGCAAAAACGCACCGTGAAACGTCGAGCGCATACGCTGATACTGCTGGTCGGCGGCAAATGTGAACACCCCGGAAAATACTCGCCTGTACACCCTTCGACCCCGCAATCTAACTATATTCTTGAGATAGTTACCTCTGATAGTTATGCGGGCTTGAAGTGTGTAACTATGTTAAGCTCGCAGAAACGGACCATCAGTGTTCAACACTGCGCCATCTGTAGCCCTTTGTTCCAAGTAGCATCATTTTTTAAAAGGTTTATAAAATAGTGTTGACGAGGTAAACAGTGGTATAGTTGTATTGTTTTTTTTTATAGAATTGTCGGAAATTTTCGCCATTTTGGATTACAAAAATAGGTTTTTGGCCTAAATAAAAACGTTATTTATAGGGTTTCAACATGTGTTTCAATCGAAATATTGCTTGTTAGGGTTAGGAACAACATACAAAATTCAATATTTGTCCCAGAAAGAAAAAAAAGCGTATTAAAAAAAAACCGATATTTAAATTAATATTTTTTTTCTCGTTTTCTCAAGTATTTTTAGAGCCCATGAAATTTACGTGAGTGTATTCGAAAACTATACAGTACACACGGGACCGCATCTGATTTTCAGAGTAGGATGACTTCAAAAACAGCTTTTATTTGACTATAGTATATAAATATTCATATTCCTGCTTCAGCTTATCTCACTTTCATTTTTATTTATTTTAGAAGATTACTAAACACCATTTTATAAATTTTTTTATTGTAAAAAGAAAAAGAATAATACATAACAAGCAAAGGGAAGAAAGATGGAAAATCTATATTTCTAAATCCATAAAAACCTTTAAATTGTTATGTAGTGTTGTTAGAACAGTTGTAAAACCTTTTTATAATAATCTCTATACTTGAGGGCTCATAAGGAAGTTTTATAAAATCTATATGTTGTTTTTCTATCCATTACTATGTACCATAAATTTTTATAAGCTGGTGATGAACAGTTGTTTTTCAAGTCTTTTTTACTCATTTAAGAGATATATTAGAGTTATAAAATTATCACCAACACTAAATAATATAACTTTTGGTTATTTTATGAAGGTTTTATATTATTTGCTGTAACTTTTATATAGACAAAAATGCTCATTGGGTGTTATATGTACATGCTAGAAATGCACCTTGATGAATTCGGACGGAAATCTTTGTTTTTTTTACAGATTAAAAAAAGACAGAATATTGCATTATATTCCACGTTTACGCGTACGACCTGTGACAAACTTAATCTAATGACAAAAAAACTAACGTAATAACTTACGTTTGGTTGCTGGTATCAGGGGCACGTGTACGGTAATATAGTCAGATTGCGGCCAAATTTGTTCTAAGGTCAGCCATTCCACATTAAACTTCTTGGCGTCTGCAGCGGAGACCAAGGGATCGAATCCTATCGTCTGAAATCAAAATGACCACATGGTAAAATTCAACCACGATTTAATACATTTTCTCTTTCTGTCATCCGTAATATCAGGTTGAATTGTTGCAAGAATTACCTGTACTGAATCTATTTAAAACTAATTTTATGTAACATATAATAATGTTTTGTAAATATATCGGAAAATCTAAATGGCAGATGTAGAGTAGATATTGTTGGATTCAGAAAAAAAAACTCTATTAACAATTGAAAAAATTTACGGGATCTGTCAAAAATAAAAAGGTTAATTAGAAGAATTAGAAAGAAGATATAAGTTTTTTTATCTTTAACATATTTAATTCCACGAAAATACTATTTTGTTTTTTTGAGCCGTTTTTTTACATAACTTTTTTGAAACACCTTGTATGTAAAACGTGAACCTACCAAATTCCATGCTGATTTTTTTCCTACAAATGATATTATAATAGCTTTGCTCTCCAACCCATAACAAACCCACAAAATCCAGAAGCAGAGAAGGCTGGGACACCGCCTGTACAATTTTCTTGTTAAACGCAGCGTTGCTTTGTTTAGGGCTAATTTTACAACCAAAGGTAAAACTCCAGATTAAACCATAGTTTAAACTTCAGTTTAATCTTTGGATTAATCCATCGGTAAACAAGTTGCTCAATTTTAAAAGTCGGAGTTAAACCACGGCCATGAAGAAAGACTAAATTTTCTTTACATATATAGGGTTGATTATTTTAACCAAAATGGCACCAACTAGAGCCAAACTTGATAAAAATGACTCAAGTAGTTTTTGAGATATCAGCGTTGGTTACAGACAGACATACAGCCAGATATACAGCCAGACGACACAACAAAAACGTTCAGATTTGTCAAAAAGATATACATTATATATATATACGTGTGAGCTCGATGTGAGAATAAACCTTGCTGGTCTGTGAGCTGTACAAACTCTTGTCGAATTTCCTTGTGCACAATTTCGCATATCTCTTTAGATAATTCAAACCTCTTTTTAAAATCTACATATCGTCGGACTCCTCCAAAGGATTTGTTCTAGGACAAATAATATTTGGCCTTCGTGCTTCGACAATGTCAATAATTTCGTAATACTTCATCCAGTTGATCAAAAATAAATTTTAAGTCATTGATCATAGCGATTTCACTAAATACTTACAGTCTTTTTACCAAAAACAAATTTTTAATAAATTTTTTGAGGTTAGAATCTTTCGGTAACTATTAAACTGAAGTTTAACAAACACCCAGACCGCCGGTAACGGTTAAACCGAAGTTTGTTGGTAAACTGCACCTATAAAACATAAAAAAGTCGACAACTGTGGTTTAAACTGAGGTTTGACGTTTAACTAAGAGTTGTAAAATTGCGCTTTAAAGTTACATGTAAAAGAGTGCTTATTCCTTGTCGTCATCTTAGTATGCATGCTCAAAACATCAAACGGCGTTCCCAACTAGCAATTTGTCGACGACTCAACGTTGTGCACCACGTGCCAACGTTGCGTCGCAACGTTTACTTTTACTCAAATACCACCCACTTTTGCACCAATTTGGTGGATGATTTTTTGGTTGAGTCAACGTCGCGATCGCGACTACAGTTGAAGTAATAGTTCAATGGGGTTTGGAGTACAATTATTTGTTCAAAATATTATTCATTACGTAAAATGATAAATACACAAATAAAATTAATACACTATACAAATTAAACTATTTCTAACACCATAATATTATTAAAATAAAATGATATTCTATGTTATATATCATGTTTTGCATCATCATAAGATGCGAACCAATGCCAAAATATATAAACAGACGGTAGTTTACCGTCAAATGTACAGTTCGTAGCTCTAAAAAACAAGCGCGCCCTCGATTAAGATGATTTTATGAAATTAAAAAAAAATCATGATTTAAAAATCGCTTCGAAAAACCTCTGAAGATGTCGCTTAGTTTATTGTAGAAAAAAGCAAAAAAATAATTTTTAATGTTTGTTTACAAATTAGCATACAATGGTTTTAAAAATCAATCATGGCGGCACTTATTAGTTTCTATGACAACCAAAGAAGTCTCGTGTCTCGACCGCTTTAACTACTTAACTGTGTTTTGAACAAATCCCCTAACTTAAAAGACGCGAACACGCCTCAATTTGTACCCAATCGAAATTGCTCCACAGTTTGGCTTTCTGATGCTCACTTAATTTCCGTCCTTGTTGTTTACCTTCTTTTTTTCCGCCACACTGGGGAATCACTTTCAATGACAGCTGTCACATGTCAAAATATCGAAGAATATTTATACAATTTGTTCCTTTTCATAGTGCAAAATGTTCAAACAAAACTAATAGAAACTTTACAAAACATTTCTTAGTTACTTTTACTGAATTAATTGATGTTTGTATGACAGAAAGCAGTGCTCCAAAATTGGTTTGTTGCAAACATAACAGAAAAATTGGTTAGATGAAAACAGGTGCGCCCGCGTCTCCAACAAACCGGTCAGAAGACGTGGAGCAAATTGATCAATTTTCGGTTTAGCACACAACGGTCTGTAGTCGGCGCCTTCACAACTAAGGAATTACTGTTAGTACAATAGACGGTCATAAATAGTGGTGATGGCGACTGAAGTTGTGATAAACGTTTACGCGTCGTATAATAGTCGACATTGTCAACCGTCGCCATGATAACTATTCTTTATCTGTAAAACAACGTTTAAAATTAGTGCAATTCTAATTTTTACAACTTGCACAACTAAAAATTGCTAGTTGGGTTACGCCTCACCCATAACCATAAAGTTGCACATAAAAAGGGTGCTTAGTTCTTGTCGTATCTTAAAGCGACTACGCCTCGCCTATCTCTACGACCAGTATTCGTATTGAGAGATACGACAACGACTAAGCACCCTTTTTATATGTGCAACTTTAACGCTGGGATTTAGTAAAAAGGTTTAGTCTATTTTAGAACGGTCCTAAGTTTAAGTGAAATTTTTGGTTTTAAGCATTTTAAACTAACCCTCCTTGAAAGTTTGGACATAGCTTGATTTACAAGAAGAATTTTAATAAATTTGTTACTTGAATAATCATCTTAACACAATCTTTTGTTGGATTTAAGATGAAATTTTCAATTTAAAAGAAAAGAAAATTAAAAAATTGAAACCCACGCGGGGTTTAGATAATAAACACTCTGTAGAATAAATTGAGGTTATATGTCACTCTAATTAACACTTACCCTTGTTAATTAATTTTTCCAATTAATACTTGATGCCAGCCACACAACGATTTAGATGGGTAATAATAAAATAAAAAGTAGATTAATTTTGTATCTATTTAAAAGGTGTTTTTATTTATCAAATATATTAAAAAACTTAAATGCAAGTTTTTTCACTGTAAAAATGTCAGTTTAAAAATATTAGCGCTGCGTTCAATCACAAACAGCGAGTTCGGATCTTTTACCTCTGCTTACACCTTGGCTTGCACCAACCTCTACTGATAGAAGCAACAGCTTTGAAATGAGTGGGCTTTGAGTAAGGAAAGTTTTTTTGACTGAGCTTTTAGATAATCTCAATGTTTTAGTTTCAGTTTTTAAATGAATTAAGATAGTTGTTTTGGGTTTTTTGTTTGGTATATTTTTCGTGCATAATCAGTTACTTTCACTTATGTTCGTTTTGCCTCGTAGTGCCCTTAAAAATATATTTTTTGTGCTGAAAACGGGTTCAAACTATGGCGTTTTTCTGGAAAAAATAGGAGGTGTTTTATTGGGTAATGAACAACTTTGGATATTAAATAAGGTAAATTAATCCTTGTAAAAACGGTTACTTAGGGAAATTATAAAATAACTTATTACCAAATCACCAAATTTATAACCTTAAACACAAATAATGAAGCTTTTATATGCCAAATTTTTGGCGTATTCACCATTTGCCATTTTGAAGCCTGTCAAAAGAAATTAGTTTTAGGGCAATTTCTCCTAAAATATGGTGTATTTTGAGAAAAAAGCACTTTTTCAGTGGTATTTTGCAATAACAATTCAAAATAATCAATAACTTTGTGTCTTTTCTGTATGGCTAAGGTTTTTTTTGAAAATGGGTTTTAAAATTTAGTACCCCCCACAGGTGTAAATTTTTAGATTTTAGATCTTAGTAAATTTTACTGTAAATGTTTATGGGTGAGACGCAACGCCGCACTGAGATACAACAAGGAATAAGCACTCTTTTTATATGTAACTTTTTTGTCTATGTGCACCATTTGACCCTCTAATTAGGGTTAGCTAATCGCAATTAACTTGCTAATCACAATTAAACATTCACACCTATGCACCAATGTTTTTATCAATAATTACCTAATCGGGGTTAAGTAATTGGAGTTAAGAAAAAGAGCTTTGAACGCAGCGTTTTCTTGGGTTTTTTTGGCGTTTATATAATAAAGGACAGTTTTAGATCAGTCTCAAACATTAAATAAATAAAGTGTACTTAGACTGAAGAAAGTCGAGCACAGTTGACCCCAAAACAAAGTAACAAAACCAACATCTTACAGATTTTTTCAAAAATTTTACTTTTTTATTTTGTGGCTCACCACTAGTTGCAATTTGCTTTTTAAAATACCAAATAAATTTTCTTATTTAATAAAAGGTTTACAGTTATTTTATTTAAAGTTTTTAAAAAAATAAATAAGACATCTACTGGTGAATCAACTCCTGCTGCTTGAGGCACTATACTCTTTCTGTTTTCGTTGCAAAGTTCAGTATGTGGGCTACTTTATTTGAGTAATTTCTTTTTATAAAACACAATCGAAAAACTTCAAAAATGATAAAAAGGATCAAATATGACATAAACATCACATAGATAACCTCACTTGTTAGCTAACCGCGGTTATCTTGCCCTAAATTCTAGGTCATCGGGCAATTAAAGTTAATTGCTGGTTAGGTAAAATAAAACGCTTGGTGAATAACAAAAATGTTATTTGACCGCGGCTAAAGTGTTTATCAGAGAAAATGTATGACGGTGTATACCATCATAAGTGACTAATATAACGGCCTGCCCTTGCATTTTCCGAAAAAACAATGGTAGCCTGGAAAAAATGCAGAGCCAAAAAATCCTCAACGTGCGAGCGAACCGGTTGCCCTTGGCCAACCTTGATTTTTACATTATTTTCTTTGTTTTTCACAGTTATTATTGTTACATATTTTGGGACACTTGGGCTATTATCGTATCTCATAATTATATGTTTTAAAACTTTAAACTTTTGCTATTATAAGTAAGTTTACTTTTACCTACCCTCATTCCCCAGGCTTGCATCCTGGCAGCCACCTCCCTGCCAATCCTTCCCAAGCCAATGATGGCCAAAGTTTTGCCGCTAAGTTCATGCCCAGTTGCTCCAAACTTCTTCCTGTCCCACTTTCCTTGCTTCATGGAAATATTGGCGGCTCCTACGCTCCTCGCTAAGTTGGTAATTAGCGAACATGTTAGCTCGCAGGCGCTGACTGCGTTTCCTGTGGGTGCACTAAAAAGATATTTAAATTAAATATACAGTAATTTCCGCCCGCAGTTTATACAGATTTAATTGGTGATTTTGTTTCTCCCTAAAAGCACAGTTTGTCACAGTTGGGCCAGTCCCGCATAGTTTTCCTTAATAGTCGGGGATTTTTTCAAACCTATAGGAAGATTTTTGGTGATTTTGTTCTAATTTGGCACACACTTAGGCATGACTTTGGCGACGGCGTACGTTAGGCGTCGCGACGCCCTAAACTTTTTTTAAGACTCAGGCTCATTTTGACAGCTATATCTTGGTCAAGTGATAACATTTTAAAATTTTGGTTAAACCTCTTAAAAGGCTATGAAATGGCCTTTAATACAGTATGCAAAATGTTTTGATTGAAAAATTTACAAAAATGAATTCTATTCTCTAGTTATGAACGGGATTGTGCAAATTCATTTTGAAGTGAATGTAAAAAGATCCTAGCTATTCGCCGATATCAAAAAAATGCAAATTCATGCCACGGAAAAATCACAAAAAAATTGGAAATTGACGCATGTTCAGAAATTTACAAAATCTCAATTTTTTGACCTCGGCTGCTTAACTTCAAATTTTTTAATCCACATTCCCTTTACAGATCTGCCAAATACGTGTTTTAAAAGGGTATAACACGCTAGAATATTAAATGTAACAAGGCACGATGGGCCCTCAAGTTTTAATAAAATTAAACAATGTACATAAAAAAAGCTTTTTGCTAAAAACTTCAAAAATAACAAAAATTATATAAATGTCGTCAAAACTAGTAAATAATTAAAAACCCAGAAACACCCACGCTGAATAAGCGCTGGACAAAAAAGCGCATGAAAAGAATACCGCCCTGCAATGGTGCAAGACAAAATGGCGCAAGGACCAAATAATCGTGGTGCGTATATTCTCCTGCGCTGGTTCTTATTGCTCAAGTCTCTAACTTTAAATACGTACTTAACAACGACAATATTTTTGGCACTGGCTGCATTCAGATCGATATTGTCTATTCCAACTCCGGCCCTTCCGATAACTTTAAGATTTTTCGCAGCTTCTATTACTTCAGCGACGACTTTGGTTTCAGATCTGACAATTAAACCATCATAATCCTAAAAAGAGTTCAAATTTTTAATGCTTCACAAGATGTCCTCATAAAAGTCAATAAAAAAGTTGTTTTTTTTTGTGTAAAATTTGTCGAGCTTTTCACAAGTTTATTTTAAGGTCAAAAATTCACTATTGGTATTGACAGGGACTCGTTTGATACTTTTTTGAAGAACCGTACGAAACCATCTATTTTAAAAACAAACAAGAAATTTTTGACCTTCGATCTATTTATGTTGGAAAGATTTTTATCAAAAAATGTGACAGAAAATAATTTTATTCGCACACATTTTACATAATAAATAGGTATTTATTCACAACAATCATGTATATATGTTATATACCAGGTGTACTTAAATTGTGCTCACTGAAAAGAAATTCCTTAAACCTACCTTAATTTTTTCTATAAGTTGATCCTTTGACAACTTGTAACTGCAGTCTACTTTTACTCCATGTTTTTTTAGAAGGTCGACACAAGAAGAATCACATTCGTCCGCGATCAATACTTTTTGAATGTTCATTTTAAATAAATTATTTTTCTGACTAAAGTATTTCTTTTTTTAAATACAAGATTGATTTGAATTTTTGTTAAACTGATCCTACACGAACAATATTTTCAATGTTAATAATGCGGCAGACACTTAAAAAGTGAAATTCTGCCTCGGCTGGTTTCCCTTCACTGTGTAGAACACATAATTTACTCTTACTTTGTTTTACTCAATGGAGTATCCGTATTTGTATCTTTTTTTAGCCATCCCGCAAAAGCAAAATTGTCGTCTTAAGTCTATTAACGGAAAATTTTGTTTTATTTATCAAAAATAAAAGGTTAAATGTTTTTATCAGTGACGCCACTCTTGACAGAGGCGTATCAAGAATTTGATGAACCGAGAGAGAAAACATATCAGGCCCAATTTTTAACATTTAAAAAAGGATTTTTTTTGTAATTTTATGTTAAGTTCTTGCGGTATCCCTGTTTACATTTCCCTACTTTATAATTATAATACTGTGACGCACCGAGGAATTGACGAGGGGGGGGGGGGGTTACGGATAATTAATAAAAAAACTTAATTTAAAGTAAAAATGTGACCAAAATTGATACAAGGAAAAAGGTGTATACAAGCGCGAAACGGGGCTCGAATGTAGAGGAGAGGGTGTTAAAAAAATTCAAAATGATGCTTCAATGCACGCAGGCGAAAATTTTCGTGAAGCTGACACTTAAGGTGCCATTTTTGAAACGAAATCGCAGGGAAAATGTTTTGATAAAATTACATTAAAAAGACCATTTTGACACGAAATCGTAAAAATGAAAGGTGATACAGCACCGCCGCAGGCGAAAAATCTTGCAATTTATGATTTTATAAGGATTTTTGTTAAAAATTAAAGTCTCTTGTATTTTATTTGAACTTTTATTTGATTGTGCCAATTGTAACTAGGCTTCTCGGGGGGGGGGGGGGGGGTTAACCCTCTCATCCTAACGGGCGCTTTTAAACTTGACCTGTTTTTTCAAAGTTTAAAAATTTTTAAATAATTAATTACTAGTAGTAGTGAAGTTTCATTTCTTATAATCCTGTTATGTATTACTGTTAAAAGTTAAATAAATCAGTTTCATACTCAAAAAGAAAAACTTTGGGTCTTTTTTGCTTTTAACAGTTTTAATAAATGTATGATTTAAAATGTGTAAATTTCTTAATGATTTTACAGAAAAGATTTGTTTCGTAGAGGGCAGAGGGTGAGAGAATAAATCGGAAAAAAATTTTTTCCTCGACCAGGATTTGAACCCGGGACCTCTAGAATACCAGTCTAATGCTTTACCAATTAGCTCAGTTGGAAATTTCTTAAATCTTTAATTGTGACTCATCGCATTAAGATTTTAAATACCATTTGGCCGACGCAGGTCGTTTATTTTCTCAAATTTTTATAAATTAATTATTTTTATTTTTTTAAACGTCTCCACTGGTCCTCATAATATGGGGATCTTATCAATTTTATTTATTTAGGGTACTTACTTTTGAAGAGGATTAAATTAAAAATGTATTTTTAATATTAAAAATAGCATTTTGTGTGCTGGGGGTAAATCGTACTAATTTATTTACTTTATTGTAGAACGATAAAAAGTATTTAATAACTTGACGTCAGTTTTGAGACCTCTTATTAAAGTATATTCGAGAGGTCTTAAAAGAGTCCCCCAGCTACTCTAGTCTATTATTGTATAAACACGAATTTTTGCAAATTTTAATGTTTAATTGTATAAGTTGGTATAATTTTATAAAATTAAATGGCAAGAAAAATCAATATTTTAAAAAAAGCAGTTTTAGGGTATTTTTTTAGCAACAAAAGCTACTCCTGACGATCATGTCTTCCATTTCAGGTAGAGTGTCCAATCAGAAAAGCGGCTTTAAAACCGATTGTAGGGTCGGCATAAACACTTTAAAATGCTTTAGCGCGTTTCTTCAAACCTAAAGAAATACTTAACGCTGGTTTTATTGAAAAATCTGTTGTTTTACTTGTTTTTTTTTAACTGACACTTAATGACATTTCATGAAGGACGTATAAAACGAAAAGCGATTTTATTTAAAACCATCCTTATATAAAACCGGTTTTAGGTTAATAATAATTTTGTGCTTGACTTTAAAAAAAATATTTCAATTCCTATAAAAGCGTATATAGAGCATGATACTATAATCGCCCAAGGATCGCAAAATGTGTAACAATTACTTTGTTCTTACGGGCCTTTTAAAGCGGTTTGAAAATTTTGCCTTATAAACATCACTAAAACCGTTTCAAGTACTAAACCGAAAGCGGCTTTAAAACCGATTGTAGGGTCGGCATAAACACTTTAAAATGCTTTAGCGCATTTCTTCAAACCTAAAGAAATACTTAACGCTGGTTTTATTGAAAAATCTGTTGTTTTACTTGTTGTTTTTTTAACTGACACTTAATGACATTTCATGAAGGACGTATAAAACGAAAAGCGATTTTATTTAAAACCATCCTTATATAAAACCGGTTTTAGGTTAATAATAATTTTGTACTTGACTTTAAAAAAAATATTTCCAATTCCTATAAAAGCGTATATAGAGCCATCAAGTTTACCAAACAAGATCATATAATTTCAGAATTTTCCATAAATATGAACACAAAATACTACAAAAATATACCATACATTCCTATAACCCATGAAATTTCCCATTAAAGATCATAAAGTATTATAAAAAATTATAAAAACTAACCAAATTATCTGTCATTACAAAATATCATAATTTTCTTTATTATGAACGAGAATTAAAATTAATACATTAATTTCATCATTAAATTTCTTGTACATTCCCATGACAAACTATAAAAACTTGTAAAGTTAACATACAAATTTAGACGACTCCTGCAATTTGTTGTAGAAACTATTAATTGTTATTTGTTATCCTTAAAAAAACTATAAACTACTGTATGACTGGAAATATAATATCCTTATAAACAATCATAATAAACAACAAATCTTTCAAAAATGTTATAAAAGTTTATCAGAACCACTGTAAAATCTTATAAACTTTTACAAGTAATATGCCTTTTAAACCATCGGCGTCGTAAAAATTGTATGATCTTTTACAACGGTTTTTGTTTCATTTTCCGCACGAGACAACTTCAAAAACCCATTAATATGAATGACGTTTTTTCGATCTTTTTTATAAGTTTTTATGAGGGATTTTTGGCAGGGTCCTATTAATTTTTTGAACTAGCTGCAAGATGTTAAAAAAACCTTTCCGTTAAAATTGGCCTCAACAAATTGGTTGATATCGCCCATGCATGCTATATTGATTCAGCAACGGTAAATATAGAGCATTTTTGTTTACACACTCAATTAACTCTTTGCCGTATTCTTAATTATTAATTGTAAAGTAAGCTTTGAAAAGCCGGTTATTTGTCAAGTTTGACATTTAAATCGATATGGTAACAATTTCATCATAATATAGTCAAATCAAGTCTAATAAGTCGCATTGTTGAATTTAGAATTTATTTTATAGTTTAGCAGTCACCGAAATATATGTGACTTTCTTTCTTCTGTGCGTTTTTTTTTATTTTCTGCTACCTTTACGTACTAAAGTACATTGAACCCATTTAAAACAAAGATAAAACTAAAAAACACTTTCAAATTATTGGCAAAAATCCGACTTGTTAGACTTTAGACAACTATAAATAGTTTTAGTGTAAGACCCTAATGCTCATATCCACCGACGGAAAAATTCCCCAATTAGGCTTTAATCGTGATTAGTTACTTATCGGTGTTTAGACTGTGCTGTTTTACATTAAAACTTTGTTTGCCAAGATCCATTATAAGCTCCGATTAGTGTTACCTTGCCAAGAAAACTTCATTAAACCTCATAAAAAACAGACCTGATTTTTTAAGATTATAAAAGTTTGCAATAATTTATGAGTCATGTCTTTGATTTTGGTAAGAATTCATGTAGTTTCATATGTGTGATTTTTATCTGATCCTATAATCGAACAGACTTATGATTATTTATAAAATTTGTGAACACATTTTTTGAACATATTTTATGGTTTTATAAAAACACCATTTTCAACTTTTATAGTTTTCTATAAATACATTCTTTTTCTTTTATAATGTATTATGGGATTATATAAACCGAGTTTTCTGTTCTTTTATAATGTTTTAAGAGTACGTAAAAAAACGTTTTTTTTACGAGATTTTGGGATATAATTTTTTATGGGTAGATAAAAACAGTTTTTTGAAGTCTTTAAATATATTTTAAAATAAGAAAAATTTTATAGATTTTTATGTGTCAACCCTGCCAAAAAAATCTCATTAAATCTCATAAAAAACACGCCGGATTTTTATCAGTTTTTATAAAGTTTCGTGAGGTAAAATTTTAGGTTTATTAAAGTTTGTAATAATTTATAAGTTATGATTTGGATTTCTGGAGATTTTCCTGATCGTATATATAATCCGACAGACTTATAAATATGTATAAAATTTTATAGCACAAACGTTTTATTTTAAAATATTTGATAGGTTTATGAAAGGACAGTTTTCTAAGAGATTTTGTAATCAAACAGACTCATTAAACTTAATAGTTTTCTTCTATGAACATGTTGTTTTGTTAATGGGTTGGCAAAACACAAGATTTTATAAGTCTTTCTATAGATTCTATAGTCAGACAAACCCACAAAGTTTTGTATGATTTCATGTGTCCATCTTTGAAAAATATATGCTATGGGTTTAACAATATCCACAATTTTATAGGTTTACATAATAAATGTACCATTCCTTTATAATCTTACTTACTACATGGGTAAGGCATTTGAAATAGACAAATCTCATAAATACTCCGTTTTTTTCGACCACCTGAAAACTAATTAAAAAAAGCTATACTTAGTATATTTACTTACTTCCACAAAAAAAAATAAGTCATGAAATCTTATAAAATATTGTAAAAAAGCCTTACAAAATCTCATAGAAACTTATCAAAGTAATAATATTTTACCTGCCCTAAGCTCTATGCCCTTTGAAACAAATATATTAAGTCGTCGCCTACTTGAACTGTGAAACAGTTTTTGGCTTTTGACATTTTATGAGATTTTATAAACAATGCCTCAAACCATATCATAGAAATTTATCAAAGTAAAATCTCTCCCACAGCTCCTGACGAGAAATAATACGAGTACAATTTCCTATTAGATATGTAGATATTGTGCAAGCACAAGGAGTGTTATTATGAAAAAAAAAGAAAAGATCAAAAGGCGGAGGAAAGAACGAAATTTCAAAATTGGACGAGTGTCCCACAAGGAACACACAAAAGTCCAAAGCCTAAAGGGAAACAATTAAACGATGTTTCGCCCGGGGTGACTAGCGTGGCCTCGTCAGTGGATTTACTAGTCACCCTCAATCCAGACATCATTTAACACCATCGCACATTCTGACTTCCAACTTTGAAACACTCACAAATAGGCATCGTTCCGTATGGTACTTATTATAAGTCGCCTGATACGGGTTCGTCCTGGCGTGTTAATCTTCCCAATAGGAATATGCTCCTAAGACAATTAAAACAAGAAGTCAAAACTTCCAAATCAGTTACATCAACCGAAAAGAATCTATAAAAGAAAAGATCAAAAGATCTTGGGAGGAAAAACCGAAATTTCAAAATTGGACGAGTGTCCCACAAGGAACACACAAAAGTCCAAAGCGAAAAGGGAAACAATTAAACGATGTTTCGCCCGGGGTGACTAGCGTGGGCTCGTCAGTGTATTCACTAGTCACCCTCAATCCAAACATCATTTAACACCATCGCACACTCTTTCTTCCAACTTTGAAACAATCACAAATAGGCATCGTTCCGCATGGTACTTATTATAAGTCGCCTGATACGGGTTCGTCTTGGCGTGTTAATCTTTCCAATAGGAATATGCTCCTAAGACAATTAAAACAAGAAGTCAAAACTTCCAAATCAGTTACATCAACCGAAAAGAATCTAAAAAAGAAAAGATCAAAAGATCTTGGGAGGAAAGAACGAAATTTCAAAATTGGACGAGTGTCCCACAAGGAACACACAAAATTCCAAAGCGAAAAGGGAAACAATTAAACGATGTTTCGGCCGGGTTGACTAGCGTGGGCTCGTCAGTGGATTCACTAGTCACCCTCAATCCAGACATCATTTAACACCATCGCACACTCTGACTTCCAACTTTGAAACACTCACAAATAGGCATCGTTCCGCATGGTACTTATTATAAGTCGCCTGATACGGGTTCGTCCTGGCGTGTTAATCTTTCCAATAGGAATATGCTCCTAAGACAATTAAAACAAGAAGTCAAAACTTCCAAATCAGTTACATCAACCGAAAAGAATCTAAAAAAGAAAAGATCAAAAGATCTTGGGAGGAAAGAACGAAATTTCAAAATTGGACGAGTGTCCCACAAGGAACACACAAAAGTCCAAAGCGAAACGATGTTTCGCCCGGGGTGACTAGCGTGGGCTCGTCAGTGGATTCACTAGTCACCCTCAATCCAAACATCATTTAACACCATCGCACACTCTGACTTCCAACTTTGAAACACTCACAAATAGGCATCGTTCCGCATGGTACTTATTATAAGTCGCCTCATACGGGTTCGTCCTGGCGTGTTAATCTTTCCAATAGGAATATGCTCCTAAGACAATTAAAACAAGAAGTCAAAACTTCCAAATCAGTTACATCAACCGAAAAGAATCTAAAAAAGTAAAGATCAAAAGATCTTGGGAGGAAAGAACGAAATTTCAAAATTGGACGAGTGTCCCACAAGGAACATACAAAAGTCCAAAGCGAAAAGGGAAACAATTAAATGATGTTTCGCCCGGGTTGACTAGCGTGGGCTCGTCAGTGGATTCACTAGTCACCCTCAATCCAGACATCATTTAACACCATCGCACACTCTGACTTCCAACTCTGAAACACTCACAAATAGGCATCGTTCCGCATGGTAATTATTATAAGTCGCCTGATACGGGTTCGTCCTGGCCTGTTAATCTTTCCAATAGGAATATGCTCTTAAGACAATTAAAACAAGAAGTCAAACTTCCAAATCACTTACATCAACCGAAAAGAATCTAAAAAAGAAAAGATCAAAAGATCTTGGGAGGAAAGAACGAAATTTCAAAATTGGACTTTTGTGTGTTCCTTGTGGGACAATCGTCCAATTTTGAAATTTCGTTCTTTCCTCCCAAGATCTTTTCCTTTTTAGATTCTTTGCGGTTGATGTAACTGATTTGGAAGTTTTGACTGAGTGTTATTATATTACACACTTAAAGCTAATTTTCAGTTTTATCAGCATTCGTGGCCCATCCCTATCGAGTCGACCAATCAAGCAGGTGCACTTTTAAAATCATGGCGAATGCTGATCAAATGCACGAAAACCTCGTTAGGTACGATAAGGGAGTCGTAACATTACGACCGTCCCTGCATACGAACGAAGTACACCTGCTCGATAGGTCGACTCGATAGAGATAAGGATACGAAAGCCGATAAACCCGAAAATGAACTAAGTATCTATTATAGTGGATAAGGTTGTCGAAGTTTATAGTTTAGATTAAGTTATAGTGTAGTTTGACTGTGTTGAACTATATTACATTACTTCTACTACTATTACTACTACGACAAATGCTAAAGTTGTGCAGTAACTTTTTATTTTAGAATTTTAGAGGTGGTTCTTATCAAATCTTTTAAACCTTTATGAGGAATTGTCATGTTAAAAATCATAAAATATTGTAAACTTTTATAAGCCAACTTGGCTGGTGAAATATGATAAAATCCTATGCGGAATTTGTGTTTCACTTTCACTTGTGAAAAATTATAAAACATCATAAATTTATGTGAGCATAAACCACTGACTCTTATAATGCTTTATGTTGTATTTTTTATAATGTTTTATTGTTTTTTTTGCCATGGTAATCTTGATTAAAGCTTAAGCCGATAATGTTATAGTTTAGTTTGACTGTGTTGAACTATATTATTTTACTTCTACTAGGTGGATCTTATAAAATCTTTTAAACCTTTATGAGGAATTATCATATTAACAATCATAAAATATTGTAAACTTTTATAAGCCAACTTGGCTGCTGAAATATGATAAAATCCTATGCGGGATTTGCGTTTCACTTTCACTTGTCAAAAATTATAAAACATCATAAATTTATAAGAGCATAGATCACTAAATCTTATAATGCTTTATGTTGTATTTTTATAATGTTTTATTGTTTTTTTTTGCCATGGTAATCTTGATTAAAGCTTAAGCCGATAATGTTATAGTTTAGTTTGACTATGTTGAACTATATTACATTACTTCTACTACTATTACTACTACTACAAATGCTAAAGTTGTGCAGCAACTTTTTATTTTAGAATTTTAGAGGTGGATCTTATTAAATCTTTTAAACCTTTATGCCAACTTGGCTGGTGAAATATGATAAAATCCTATACGGAATTTGTGTTTCACTTTCACTTGTGAAAAATTATAAAACATCATAAATTTATGTGAGCATAAACCACTGAATCTTATAATGCTCTATGTTGTATTTTTTATAATGTTTTATTGTTTTTTTTTTGCCATGGTAATCTTGATTAAAGCTTAAGCCGATAATGTTATAGTTTAGTTTGACTGTTTTTGACTATTACTACTAACGCAAATGCTAAAATTGTGCAGTAATTTTTTATTTTAGAATTTTACAGGTGGATCTTATAAAATCTTTTAAACCTTTATGAGGAATTGTCATATTAACAATCATAAAATATTGTAAACTTTTATAAGCCAACTTGGCTGCTGAAATATGATAAAATCCTATGCGGGATTTGCGTTTCACTTTCACTTGTCAAAAATTATAAAACATCATAAATTTATAAGAGCATAGATCACTAAATCTTATAATGCTTTATGTTGTATTTTTTATAATATTTTATGGGTTTTTTCTTAGTCCGAGAATTTTGACTTTGGTGGATATGGACACAACAGTCAAATACATTTTTTGTTGTCGGCATTTGTAAGAAATGTACGAACGAGAGGTCCTAAAATCAAGGCATGTCAATAACTTTACCTCACAAAATGGTCGACGAAGAAACACTTACCTCGAGGGAGTCATGCCCTACTTTAACGAGAAAAACAATATGATAAAAGTTGCTCCGTTAGCGTTCTTCAATCAGGAGACGTCCGTACCATTTGATGAACACAATCAAAAAATTATTCAGTATTTGAAACCAATTTTTATGTTTTTAAGAGCTCTTGGTATTTTTCCGATCGCCAAAGCGCAAAATAGATATGTTGTCAGTGTACCATGGCTCGTATATTCGGTTTTAATTTTGGTCACGGTTGTGGGTAAGTAGTACTAGTGGTAGTAGTAGTAGTAGTAGTAGTAGTAGTAGTAGTAGATGCCATACCCCCCGTGTACCCCCGATTGATGCACGTGCCCCTTAGGATGCAAGTTTTCTTTCTCTAAGAGGACTTAATTTTGCCTGACACCTCTTTGACGAGGGTAGGGATCTTTAAACTGCGTAGCAAGTATACACAGTGGACCGCCAGCTTTACACCCCCATCGAAGGGTGGTCCTGCTACATGTTAGACTTGAATCTATCTAAAATCGCTACCGTCCCAGCAGAACTTGTTTGACGGTAGACTTTTCTCCCCAGCAGCCCGCCGTCATATAGGTTGACCCGAAAATCGAGGTCCCGGTTTCGCTGGTCGAGGTCGCCGTCGGAGTCTTGAGATGCATCTCTTTGGAGTGGTCCTACTACCCGAAGGTGGTATCGCCTCTTCCAAGTCACCCTCTGTCCCGCTACCAAATCTGTCGGAGTCCAGCCGCGTCCTATGGAGTCCCGATCTCGGAGAAGTCCAGGTCGTCCTTTTTTTGGGTCACCGGCTAGTCTCCTCTACTCAGTTTGGTGGGGTCCTCGGCCGTCCACCTTTGAGCAAAGTTTTCGGTGCAGTGTCAACCGTGCCACGTTTGTTGTTACTTTATGCACAACGTCAACTGCGGAGCTGCTGAGAAGTTGGGCCGCCCGTCGTCGTCTCGAGTCGCATTCGGTGTTGTGTGAAGCAATGTGATTGATGATCCTGCTACGCGAAGGTAATATCGCCTCTTCCAAGTCACCCTCTGTCCCGCTACCAAATCTGTCGGAGTCCAGCCGCGTCCTATGGAGTCCCGATCTCGGAGAAGTCCAGGTCGTCCTTTTTTTGGGTCACCGGCTAGTCTCCTCTACCCAGTTTGGTGGGGTCCTCGGCCGTCCACCTTTAAGCAAAGTTTTCGGTGCAGTGTCAACCGTGCCCGTCGTCTGGAGTCGCATTCGGTGTTGTATGAAGCAATGTGTACTTGCCGAGAACCGATCCTCGATCGAGGTCGCCGTCGGAGTCTTGAGATGCATCTCTTTGGAGTGGTCCTGCTACCCGAATGTGGTATCGCCTCTTCCAAGTCACCCTCTGTCCCGCTACCAAATCTGTCGGAGTCCAGCCGCGTCCTATGGAGTCCCGATCTCGGAGAAGTCCAGGTCGTCCTTTTTTTGGGTCACCGGCTAGTCTCCTCTACCCAGTTTGGTGGGGTCCTCGGCCGTCCACCTTTGAGTCCCTTAAAGTTTTCGGTGCAGTGTCAACCGTGCCACGTTTGTTGTTACTCTATGCACAACGTCAACTGCGGAGCTGCTGAGAAGTTGGGCCGCCCGTCGTCGTCTTGAGTCGCATTCGTTGTTGTGTGAAGCAATGTGTACTTGCCGAGAACCGATCCTCGATCTCTGTTCTGCAGGCTAAGACTCTGTTCACTGGTCTACGGCGGCCCCCTCTGTGGGTAAGTACTTTTATAAGGAGAATAAGGTGAAGTCATATAACCGTATACTTATAAACTTAATATACACCGCATTGCAATTAGTGAAGGGGCATATGTAAGTCAGTGGGATTTGGAATGAAGGAGTTTTGTGACTATGTGGGATTGATAGCTTTTTAGTCACACAATCGAGTGTTATCAGGTGTTTTGTTCGCATCCGTGTAGAAGGGGTTGATATGACGTCATCTTTCAAGACGAGGACGAAAAATCATAATCATACAACTTTTGCAAACGGGGTATGATTATACTCGATTCCATATAATTATTATAATTCCAAAAAATTTATTTTCAAGGTCATCCGAGCTTAAATAACCTTGAAAATAGCAAAAAACAAGATTTTTACCATTTTCTATTCAAAAAATCTTAACAATTCGAGGGTTTGTCAGTCCAACTTCAAATCTACCTTAACCTATTGGGCATGTATTCCAAATTGGATCCTTAGAGTTTGATGCAGTTTGAAGCTTCATGACCTTGAAAAATACTCCAGTAAAATTAACATATTGCAAAAATAACATACTAAAGGGCGCCATTCATCAACTATTAAGGCGAAGAGGACCAAATTTGGTAAGAAAGATAAGTACGGCAAGTCCAACAATATTGTTAACAAAATGGTTCAGCTATGACGCGTTTGAATATGGCGGCGGATATATCAAAAGGGAGATTAAGAGCAAAAATGACAAGGTGGCAGTCAATTCTTGTTGAATTATCGCCGCTTACGTCATAGCTGAACCAAACTTTTTTTAACAATATTGTTGGACTTGCCCTTCTTTTCTGTATTACCAAATTTGGTTCTCTTCGCTTTAATAGTTGTTGAATAACGTCAATTAGTATGTTATTTTTGCAATGTGTTAATTTTACTGGGGTAATTTCAAGGTCATGAAGCTTCAAACTGCATCAAACTCTAAGGATCGAATTTGGTATATATGCCTAATAGTTTGAGGTACATTTGAAGTTGTACAGACAAAACCTCGAATTATTAAGATTTTCTGAAGAGAAAATGGCAACAATCTTGTTTTTTGCGATTTTCAAGATCATTTAAGATCGGATGATCTTAGAAGTGATTTTTTTTGAATCCCCGTTCTCTAATTATATAAAATCGAGTATAATCATGCCCCGGTTGAAAGGCTGTATCTTTCATGATTTTTGGCCGCCATCTTGATTGTGTGAGTAAAGAGCTATTAATCCCACATAGCCACAAAACTCCTTCATTCAAGATCCCACCCAACTAGCAATTTTTAGTTGTGCAAGTTGTAAAAATTAGAATTGCACTAATTTTAAACGTTGTTTTACAGATAAAGAATAGTTATCATGGCGACGGTCGGCAACGTCGACTATTATACGACGCCTAAACGTTTATCTCAACTTCAGTCGCCATCACAACTATTTATGACCGTCTATTGTACGAACAGTAATTCCTTAGTTGTGAAGGCGCCGACTACAAACCGGTGTGTGCTAAACCAAAAATTGATCAATTTACTCCACGTTTTCTGGCCGGTTTGTTGGAGACGCGGGCGCGCCTGTTTTCATCTAACCAATTTTTCTGTTATGTTTGCAACAAGATAATTTTGGAGCACTGCTGTCTGTCATACAAACGTCAATTAATTCAGTAAAAGTGACTAACAAGTGGTTTGTAAAGTTTCAATTAGTTTTGTTTGCACATTTTTCACTATGACAAGGAACAAATGGTATAAATATTTTTCGATATTTTGAAATGTGACAGCTGTCATTGAAGGTGATTCCCCAGTGTGGCGGAAAAAAGAGCAAGGTCCTGTGTAAACAACAAAGACGGAAATTAAGTGAGCAGCAGAAAGCCAAACTGTGGAGCAATTTCGATTGCGTAAAAATTGAGGCGTGTTCGCGTCTTTTAAGTTAGGGGATCCGTTCAAAACACAGTTAAGTAGTTAAAGCAGTCGAGACACGGGACTTCTTTGGTTGTCATAGAAACTAATAAGTGCCGCCATGATTGATTGTTAAAACCATTGTATGCTAATTTGTAAATAAACATTAAACATTTTTTTTTTGCTTTTTTCTACAATAAACTACGATCTTTTTGCATATAAAAATCCATATTTTGTTCTTAGGAATCCTAAGCAACATCTTTAGGGGATTTTCGAAGCGATTTTTAAATCATGATTTTTTTTAATTTCATAAAATCATCTGAATCGAGGGGCGCGCTTGTTTTTTAGAGCTACGAACTGTACATTTGACAGTAAACTACCGTCTGTTTATATATTTTGGCATTGGTTTGCATGTTATGATGATGCAAAAAATGATATATGACATACCATTTTATTTTAATAATATGATGGTGTTAGAAATAGTTTAATTTGTAGTCGAATAGTGTATTTATCATGAATAATATTTTGAACAAATAATTGTACTCCAAAACCCATTGAACTATTACTTTAACTGTAGTTGCGATCGCGACGTTGACTCAACCAAAAAATCATCCACCAAATTGGTGCAAAAGTGGGTGGGGTTTGAGTAAAAGTAAACGTTGCGACGCAACGTTGGCACGCGGTGCACAACGTTGAGACGTCGACAAATTGCTAGTTGGGCACGGGATAGAAAATATCGACGTATGCCCCTACACTAAATGCATTCCCGTGAAAATTTTTGTAAGCAAGGTTAATCATCTAAATCCAGGAGGCTATGAAAATTTTTGAAATTTCAGCAGTTTTACGATTGCGTGATGCTCTTCACTGCGATGGCCGATGGCATATAAATGTCACGCTTCACGTTGATAGAAGTAGTGTTTACTTTTGAAAAACCAAACAGTTTTCGTTTTTTTACGTAAAAATATTTTTTTATATTATATATATTTTAATCGCATTTTAATCGAAAAAAAAATGATGATGATGTGAAAGTGTCAAGGCCAAGATGTTTACTCTCCTAACTAGCAATTTTAAGTTGTACAAGTTGTAAAAATTAGAATTGCACTAATTTTAAACGTTGTTTTACAGATAAAGAATAGTTATCATGGCGACGGTCGACAACGTCGACTATTATACGACGCCTAAACGTTTATCACAACTTCAGTCGCCATCACAACTATTTATGACCGTCTATTGTACTAACAGTAATTCCTTAGTTGTGTAGGCGCCGACTACAAACCGGTGTGTGCTACGAAAAATTGATCAATTTACTCCACGTTTTCTGGCCGGTTTGTTGGAGACGCGGGCGCGCCTGTTTTCATCTAACCAATTTTTCTGTTATGTTTACAAAAAACCAATTTTGGAGCACTGCTGTTTCTCATACAAACGTCAATTAATTCAGTAAAAGTAACTAACAAGTGATTTGTAAAGTTTCTATTAGTTTTGTTTGAACATTTTTCACTATGAAAAGGAACAAATGGTATAAATATTCTTCGATATTTTGACATGTGACAGCTGTCATTGAAGGTGATTCCCCAGTGTGGCGGAAAAAAAGAGGAGGTCCTGTGTAAACAACAAGGACGGAAATTAAGTGAGCAGCAGAAAGCCCAACTGTGGAGAAATTTCGATTGGGTAAAAATTAAGGCGTGTTCGCGTCTTTTAAGTTAGGGCATCCGTTCAAAACACAGTTAAGTAGTTAAAGCAGTCGAGACACGGGACTCCTTTGGTTGTCATAGAAACTAATAAGTGCCGCCATGATTGATTGTTAAAACCATTGTATGCTAATTTGTAAACAAACATTAAAAATTATTTTTTTGCTTTTTTCTACAATAAACTACGATCTTTTTGCATATAAAAATCCGTATTTTGTTCTTAGGAATCCTAAGCAACATCTTTAGAGGATTTTCTGAATCGACGTGCGCGCTTGTTTTTTAGAGCTACGAACTGTACATTTGACAGTAAACTACCGTCTGTTTATATATTTTGGCATTGGTTCGCATGTTATGATGATGCAAAACATGATATATGACATAGAATATCATTTTATTTTAATAATATGATGGGGTTAGAAATAGTTTAATTTGTAGTCAAATAGTGTATTTATCATTTTACGCAATGAATAATATTTTGAACAAATAATTGTACTCCAAAACCCATTGAACTATTACTTCAACTGTAGTCGCGATGGCGACGTTGACTCAACCAAAAAATCATCCACCAAATTGGTGCAAAAGTGGGTGGTGTTTGAGTAAAAGTAAACGTTGCGACGCAACGTCGGCACGCGGTGCACAACGTTGAGAAGTCGACAAATTGCTAGTTAGGCTGGATGATACCAAAAATTTTACAGGTATTTGTTTTTCTCTGTATAAATAACTTTATTTTGTATAAATGCCTGCCATAAACTAAAAGATAAATTCAAATCACAGTACACTATATTGTGTGTACTGTGAGTAAAATTAAAAACCAAGAAAACAAACCACTTTCGCAATCAAAAATTAAAACAAACAAAAATGGGGTCGTAATTAAAATAAATCCAACGCACTTGCGCAAAACGGCCGTGTATCTTTATTTTCATGGCCTGCTAGACCATGATATGTTGCCAAAGAGCATATAAATCTAAATAGAGAGGACACCTAATGGTAAGTTTGCGACCCAGCTCAACTGACTTGAAAACCAAGTGGCGCTGCTATAGTTTTTTTTAGTTCTTGGCTTGAAAACTTGGTGCGCCACTTTTGTTTTCGATTTTGCTTATTTTTGTTGATCCAAAGCAGTGGCGGCGCACAGGAAAATCGTATTCTTTTGGACGAATACAGAGGAAGGCGATGGACTCCCTCTCCGACGAAATTACGTACCAACTTCCCAGAAAATGTCGCCTTTCGGCGCGAGTATTGCAAGTTTTCGTCTTCGGCGGTCAAATTAAAAAAAAAATAATCAGGTGTTAAGTTTCTGAAAAAATGTCTTTGTCTTTCCCTTTTGGAAAAGACCCCCCATGATGGGAATTGACATGGTTACGTCACAACCGCCTCTTTTGGATTAGGAGAACATAACTATTGAAGGAATATCCAAAGAAATTTATCATATTAGACCATCAGTTTTTACATACCTTTTCACCCATTCTGATCTCCTAATCATGAATTTTTCAAGCATTCGAAAATGTCAGGCTTATTAAAATACATTGATTGATACAGAGCATAGTTTGTGAGGTTTGATGCGAATGTTTGTTTTTTATAGCAAAATAAAAAAAAACACTTATTTTTTACAAGAGAAAACCTAAATTATATGCTCTCTGCTTTTTACTAAATTGTTACAAGTAGCCAGCTCCCTTAGCAACAAGTTCATTTAAAATTGCATTAAATATAAGTATGTACGGCAGTGATAAACGATATTCATTCAACGCGCGGGATTATTGCCGTTTTAATTTTAAATAAATATTACCCCGGTTCATCCTGGCGCATTCAGCTAAAAATAAAAAACTCGCTGTGAATCGCGTTGTCTTGCTGGTCGTATCTTGCCATTGCCACTTTCAGGTTCCAGGGCGTGTATACCGGGTGTCACAAGGTGAGTAATCTATTAGAATATTTTGGAAACTATACAATGGAAACTTTTCAAACTTTCTATTGTAACATAAGTCCATGTAAACTATCTTTATAAAGTACTTTCATATTTGCACTGTTGCTGTTTGAAAAATTTGCAAACTTGGCAACAACTTTCTTATTTTAAACTGATCACCCTGTAGTTTAGGTACATTTTATGTATAATAATGACGTCTGGGGCGGGTGACCGTTGAAACCACTGACGAGCCCACGCTGGTTACCCAGGGCGAAACATCGTTTGATTATTTCTTTTTTCGCTTTGGTCCTTTGTGTGTTCTTTGTGGGCTCATCCAAGTTTGAATTTTCGTTGGTTTCCACCCGATATCTGTTCTTTTTTAGTTTCTTTTCGGTTTAAGTAACTGTTCTGGAGGTTTTTTAACTTCTTTTTTTTTTAATCGCCTTAGGAGCGTCAACCTATTGGAAATATTAACACGTCAGGACGAACCCGTATTAGGTGACTTAGATAGTGCCAGTGCGGAACGATGCCTATTAGTCAGTGATTCAAATTTGGAAATCAAAGTGTATGATGATGTTTAATGATGTCTGGGGCGGGTGACCGGTGAAACCACTGACGAGCCCATGCTGGTTACCCAGGGCGAAACATCGTTTGATCATTTCTCTTTTCGCTTTGGTCTTTTGTTTGTTTCTTGTGGGATGCTCATCCAAGTTTGAATTTTCGTTGGTTTCCATCTTTTGGTCTTTTGTTTTTTGTTTATGTTATTGTGGTGTTTTCGTGTTTTAAAATATTGTGGCGGTCTTTTCTGTGATTGAAATTAATTTTGATCATCTTCAGGTGCAAACTAGTTTGTAGTAGTTTGTATCTGAAGACGATCAGAGATTGTACTGATCGAAACGTCGTGTATAAAATAAAATATAGATAATGGAAGTCCGAAACACAGAGTTAATTTCAAGTACACTATCGGCATCATAAAAGTGGTACGTGATAAACATAGGTATTTTTTAAATTGTATGGTTAACTACCAGATTATATTTTGTGACAGACTGGTACTAAAATGTGAAAATATTGACATTAAAGATTGCTTTCAAAAATAATTTTTATATTACAATAATACGCTGATGCATAAAACAACTGTAACAAAAATTAAAAAACACCACTGTATCGAAAATTATAAAACAATAGAAACAAATTATATAGGTATATAAATTTTAATATCTAGTCATTGCGCCATTCACCTCAATTATACCGTTTAACCTTCTTGGTAGAGAATCAGCCAAAATTTCAAAAAGGTTTTCATTTTCACCAATCAATTCTTCATAAGCATAGACTATTAACTGGACCAAGTGATGTTGATTTCCCGGCACAATATTAAATCTTTCCAGCTTTTTTGAAATTAAACTCCAGATATTTTCCATAGGATTGGCGTCTGGAGTTTTCGCAGGTCAAGAAAGAACTTCAATATTGTGCTCCCGAAACCAAGTTTGGCAAATTCTGGCCGTATGAGCAGGGCAGTTGTCTTGTTGAAAAATAAACTGTTCTTGATAAAGTTCTGTGACACCATGACCTCTAGCAGAAATCCAACCGCACATATTTACCGAAAACCTTCCAGCGCGTTCTAGATGGACGATACACCCGAATTTGTTTTCTGTCACTACAGGACTGGAAAACTTTTTCATCGGAAAATATTACCTTTCAACAAAACTCTGTTCCTTTAGAGAGTAATTAAGGGTAAAAGTAACCTGGCCTGTTTTTTTTTTCATTCGTAAGTTTAATTTTTTTAGCGGCTACACGACATCTTAAATTAGAGCCTTTCCTTACGCGATTTCTTACACATCCTGGAAATTGGGTTAATCTCTTTGTCTTTTTTTCATAAAAGCGATAAGGTCATAATCTTGTTCATAAGTTGAAACTTTCAATAAACCAGTCCCTTGTTTTCTCTCTATTGTCTGATCAACACCTGCTTAACTAAAAAGCCAGTTAACTCTTATTCGATTTAGTACCCTTTAGCCTACTATAGCGGTCATATTGACACCCAACTGACAGAAAATCTATGTTTTACCTGTCAATTTGGTTACAAAAATGGCGACAATCTTTGGCTAAAGGGCACTGAAGAGATAAGAGTTAACTGGCTTTTTAGTTGAGAACGGTGTTGGTCTGATCTTCTTCCCATCGTTTTCTAATTTTTATAATCGTGGTTTTACTGCGTCCATAATGTCTATCCACGTCCCTAATTGACCATCCTAGTTGTAGTTTTGCCAGGAGTTGGGCTTTATCAAATAAAGAAATTCGTGAAGGCATTTTTTATTTATTTGTCAGACTGAAATACAGAATGACATACTTTGACAGTTTAAGAAAAATACAATAATGGGTGACTTTGTTTGAAAAAATAGACCAAGGTATTACAACAAAAAGTATTGTGTACCACTTTTATGATGCCGATAATGTACTTCGTTGTCTCAAACTTTTAAACAAATGTTTCTGTGGTTTTAGGTGACACTGGATTTCTGAAGTACAAAAAGGTCCAAGTGCTTCGTTCAACGGACGAGGGACGGTTCGAAGAAGCCGTAATTGATTACTTGTTCACGGTTTATCTTATCCCGATAGTAATCAACCCTTTGGCGTTTTACGAGGCTCGAAAGCAGGCGGACGTGTTAACTCAGCTCATGACGTTTGAACGAATGTACAACAATATTTCCAAAAAACAACTTCCTGTTCTGGGAGATAGTAAACCCACGGTAATGGTGGTGGTGCTACCGTTGCTTGCTTGTACCACAATGTCAGTCACTCATTTGACTATGGCAAATTTTGGAATTCTACAGGCAAGCTTTATTATTTAATTAATAGGGAATTATTAAAACGAAGTTAGGGCCCGGTACTAATAAGGTCAGGCACTATTTTGACGCTGTTGACAGATATGCATGCGCAAGAACGACCGCATTTAGTGCCGACACTAATAAGGTTAGAGCCGGCCCTGCGCCATTTTTTTGACCTTAACCCTACTTTCGGGAATTTTTTTGTGTTGTGACGGCCGAAAAAGCGAAACTTGGCCAAAAAATAGTTATTTTTTTATGAAATCGGGTAACATGGCAGAAGAAAATAAAAAAAGCAAGACTTCGTTTTAAAGAGGATGACAATATTTTTTTGGTACGAGAAGTAATTCAACAAAATTCCTTAAGGGGCTCTTCAAGGAAAAATGCATGGGTTTTCGTTTCAAATCACAAATTCCTCCTCATCTCCACCCTCCACCAAGACCACTGCTTTCAACACATTTTCCATGCTTTTAATACCTAAAAAAATACATTTAAATATGAAAATATGAAAAAAAACAACACAGAATTTCGAAAACATGCCGCATATATTTGTAGGTTAGAAATAAAGTCTTGTCACCGTTTCGCTAGAGGCTCGTTCAATAATTCTATAATTTGCACCTTTTACGGTCAGGCACAGCCTGGTTTAAGGCGGTAAATAGGCACTATCCAGTGCGGCCGCCCAATTATCATTTGGACCTCGTTTCGACGTTGGCGTAGACAACCTGACGTCAGGAAGCTACGTCAAATCGACCGCGCACCGACTCAAATTTATACCAAAATGGGGAATACAAATACGGGTTGTACCGACGTCGGCGTCGCCATACGTGGGTTCCATAGAGGGAATACAGAAATTTTTACTACAAACTAAGTCGTGCTTAGTGCAAACAGCTCAACGCAGGGACAACAAACTTAGTTACTATTTTTGTCCAAATTTAGGTGACCCCTACGCGTTGATTCGAAATAACAAACAAGTTAAAAAAAATATTCCTTGATTTTTATACTTGCAACGTTTCATGTCAAAATTATTACATACCCCATGAGAACATTGAGACTTGCAACTTGTGCGAGCTTGAAAACCAGGCTGAACACCAAAAATTACCAACGCACTTTACTTTACTAACGCACATGACCAATGCAGGATCGAAAATACACGATCGCCACGAATATTCTCACTTTTTTTATAAAAAATAAGATTTAATTGAAAAAAAAAATTCACTATTCTTTTTAAAATATGCCTGTATTTAGACATTTCAATAATATTTTATTGCAAAGTTCATGGGATTTCATGATATTTCACACAAAAATACAAAATTTCTGATCGACTTTATTATTTATCCACAACTACCGCCAGGAAAAGATGGCTACGTCAGAGAATTCCAGTAAACTTGCCCGATTTCTACTGAGAGTCCAGTTTTATTTTCCAAATCTGACTGGTCCTGACCACCGTTCTGGCGAAACGTTGGTTTCATCTACAGTGACTCCACTGCAAGATCTTAGAGGTCGCCAGCCGTGTAAGTTTGACTCGATCTGATGGACCTGACCTCTGGTGGTGTTTGGTTTAGGGAACTTTGCTTCCAAAAAAGATTCCTCCAATACGTCTGTCCAACATCGGAACAAGACCCAGAAAGGTGGCAGCAGTGAGTTTTAACGGAATGCCAAAAATTCTAACCTGCAAAATTTTGTGACAATTTTTGCACGTCTTCCAAAATCCTTTCATATTTTCTTCCGTTTTATGTTTTGCACCTACGTTTATACAGGGTTCCTAAGCAAATCCTTAGGGGGCCAAGCAGCCGTGTATAAGACGCAGACAAACGGAAAAGCATATTAGGCAGAAAAGGATGGGCATGGGGCGATGTTGTCACTACATCTTACACGTAGTAAATCCATTCCAGGTTGTTTTTTTCTAATGTTTTCCATTTTCATACCTTTAGGACTGGAATAAAAATTGTTTTTGCTCGACTTTAATACCAAACTGATGAAAGATATCGTAAAAAAAAATATTTTTCGGCTTTTCATTTTGTAACCATTGTCCTTACGCACTGTTTACAGGCTGGGGACTGAGATACATGCAAATGCCTAACCTAAAGCGTTCATACACGGCCGGAGAAATCGAGATATTTCCGTAGAAACTTTATCAAGCAAATAGGACGGGTTGACGCCTTCGAATGTCCAACCCGGGTTTTGCACTTTGATTCGAAATCAAAAAGGAGGAACAGTCAGATGTGGGGCCGTGCACAAATTACGTAACGGTGATTTTACCAATTTTTGACCCCCTCCCTATGTGATGTTTTGTAACGGTTTGGCACGCCACTCCCCTAATACTACGTAACGATTTCAAGACCACTGCCCCCCCCCACAAAAAAAAAAACTTTTCCCTTATTTTCATTCCAAATTTTCTTAGTTTCACAGAAATGGAAACGCTGTCGAAAACCCCCATCCCCCCTACGTAAAGTTTTGTAACCCCCCTCCCCCCTATGACCATTACGTAATTTGTGCACGGCCCCTGTAGTCCCAGTGGAGGAGGGCGAGAAAATTGATCTTTTTTTCTTAAAAATTATACTCTTTAGACCTATTTCTTTGCGTTCCCGAAATTACGTAATTTTTGAAAAAAAATTGTAAGCGGTTTTTCTAACATTTTTCCGTTCGGCTAATTTAATTGAAAAATTTTTGCCTGCGGCGCCCTTTATCTTCTCACTCGAAACCAAGAAGAAGTTTTAGGAAAACTGATCCCGTCTCTGTTTCTAAATTTTTTCGAATAAAAGTAGAGTATGACCATGACCATGACCAAAAAATAAAAAAAGTGGCAGAGCTCAAGTTTTTCGTAAAAAAAAACGTTTTTTGTAAAGAAACAGAGCAAAATAAATCTTTTCACCCCTTTTTGGATGTTACAAATATTGGCAGCCCCTTATTTTTCGCTTTTACCCTCCCGCTAGTTTTGAAGAATTGGTTCGCTACATGTTTCGAGATCATGTCATAAAACACCTCGAAAATATCAAATGTAGTGTAGGGGCAGTTTTATTTAAAATCAATAATATCGCAAGCAAAAAGCTCTGCAGGAAAAACAGCGCCGTTTATTGATTTCTTTGGCTGCTAGTGCTAGCTGCATGGTTTGGCCGTTTGCGGATAGATGTCACTAGTAGAACAGAATGGAAAGAAATTTAATTAAAAGCGAAGATATTTCTTTCTAATGTTAACAACCTCACGAGTTTATCGCTCAGTATCGTAAATAATGGACCCTGCCGCCTCCTTTAAGCAAGAAAAAGCTGTGGTTTGGACCTGAAAACATCTATTTTTTCCTCGATCATCTCATGGTGTGGCCGCCATCTAACGGAATTTGCACACATCTTGTCAACGGTTATTATTGCAACTATGATTTATGCTCACAATGAAAGAGTGGCGACAATTTTTTCTCATGAAAGCAGTCCGGAGATAATAACAAACTGGCACCATTGCTCAATATACCTGTTTCTTTTGTGCGCGCAGAACTTTCTATGCCATTTCTGTTTGATTTATTGAAATCCTATCCCTAAGGGAAATCTTAAGAACCCTGTATAGTACGCTAAGTAATCAACATAAGTGATACACAACACAACGGTTTGTGGTAAACTGCTTTAAGGCCTAGTTAAGGTAAGTTTAAAGTTGAGCTTCTAGATTCCTGTAGAACGTGGTAGACTATTTGAATTGGTTTTCCTTTGGCTCTATTAGTTATAACCACAAACCTTATAACCAAAAAAATAGACTGATGATGTTGCTTTAAGAAGCAGTTGGCAATGCACCAAAATCCCTATAACTACCAACTGAGAAGCACAAATAACACTAGACGCGGCTTATTGTAAAAAAGGCTCTGGCATAATAAATTTGCAATTTTTTTAACGATAATCTTAAATAATAGTCCCCCCCTTCCCTTAAAATATGAATTTTTTAAATGGGTAAAGTACATTTTATCTTTAGGAAAAAAATTCCCCTTCTTTAAGTATCTACACCAGTTTATGAATGACCCCTTAAAAAAAAAATCACCCTGTCTGTTCGGTACTCTTTATTTATGCAGGCAAATAAAAATAATAATTCAAATAAAAGTTGAGCTTATGGGAAATAGTGTAGGCGTTTATACAGCAGAAATAAAAATAGGAAGATGAGCAACTTTTATTATCTGAAAAAAAATTGCACATAACCTCACTCATTTTTTGGTTTGGTTTAGGCAGATACCTATTATTTAAGAAAACAGTATGATTGAGTTTAGTTTAATTATTTCAATTATTGAAGCTGTGTGCTGATTGGTTCAGTTATTTTTATTTTCTAGAAGGTGTATGTGTATGGGTCAAGGGATTTGGTTAATAAAACGTCCTTTTTTTGGAATGCCAACGTTTCGCAAAATTTATTTTTATACATTGAAATGCCGACGTTTTGCAAAATTTATTTTTATATAAATTTTGTGAAACATTGGCACTTCAAAAAAAGGACATTTCATTAACAAGATCACTCAACCCATAAACATACAGCTACAAGAAAATTAAAAATAGGATCGTTAAAAAATTTTGCCAAGTTATTTTTATTCAGCTGTAAAAACCAAAATTATTTATTTTTATTTTAATTTTTGTTACTTTAATTTTTATTTGCTTGTATAAACCCAGCCTTAAATTTTATTTGTAGAAAATAATTATTTACAAAATACCATCAAAAAAGTTACAATACAAAAAATACTTAAAAGTAACTTATTTACAAACAGAAACTACTTATTTTTAATTAAAGATAATATATAAAACATGTTGTTTAAACAATACAAGTTTTGTTAAAACTTTTCGGACCTTTTCTCCAGATATACTTTCACTAATTTTATTTGCAGAGCTATGACTCCTCAAAGTGCTGTATGTTTTAATGATTGCTTCAAATAAAAGCTGGTCAAAACAGAGTCTTTGGTATTTAATAACAGTCTTAGAGTCTCTTCAAATGCTCAGTAACCACTTTCTACTAATAGCAGCATCTGGTGGAAACCTATTGAAAGAAATAGAAAAACAATAATTAGACTTTTTCATTATTACGATACTTAATAATACTGCCATCAGCTGATGAGCGATTCAACATGGTTGCCTTAGGAAAAATAAACCCTTTTTCATAAGGCATACTGCTAATACAGGGTGTCCTAATTAACATGGGACACTATTGCTATCTCAGTAATTATAAGAACTATAAGGTTAAATTTATTAAGATTAAATAAGTTTTTAAGTTCATAGTTTTAAGTATTGCAATTTTTTGACAAATCTCTTTTAAAGAATTTATGTTTCTTTCTTTCTCCTGTCAACAATGTTGATTCCCCACACTGGTGAGCTGTAACCACCTCATGGGCCTTTCAGAATACAGGCAATGATCGCAGAAATATTAAAGAAAATTGGCAAAAATAGGAATTATTTACCCTTACCTGTGATAGGAAAACGTTTTTCCACTCGCAGAATTGCTGTTTTTGCAGCCGACAACAAAGCACTTCATGATGCAAAAGGGCACAGAAAAAGTATATTAAAAACACAACACGTTAAGCAAAAACTTCTTCATCTTCTTCTCGGTTACTATGGATTCGCGTCTTTACAGACGTCTATCCAAAGCAAAATCTTCGAAAACCAAGAAACGAAAATAAAGAAAATGGCGAATCTACTAACGTCAAGACCGTCAAACGCAGTGCTACCAACCAAAAACGTGGATAAAGAGAAAATAAGTTGTCACGTCATGACACTGTTTACACTGCCCCTTTGAAATCTATTTAATTCGAACAGTTTTCTAAATAAATTTTTTTAAATACTCAAGAAACCGTGGTTTTATATTTTGTCTTAAATTTCGTCAAGCAGTGCTTGTTATATATTCATCAAATACTAAAATATTGAGTTTGCAACCACAACAAATTTTACTCAAGTCGGTTTACTCTGGTTCCAATAACACCAAACTGTCACTTCCATGAGGCAGTCATTTATTGGGAGAAAACCCATAAGCATTAGCAGTCTATTTTTTTGGTTATAAGGTTTGTGGTTATAACACAAAAATGTACCGCACGCACGAAATACAAAAAGGAAGTATAATTTTCACTAGTTTGGGTTGGATTCCAAACCCTAACGTAGAAACACCGTCAGGTGTAGGTCAAATATCATCACCACCGTATTTCAATAATTCCTTATTATGATAAATACGGAATCTATACAAGAGAAAAGTAGGTTAATATACAGGGTTGGCCAATTAAAAGGGTTCACCTGGATTTTTTCAAATACTGTAAAGAATTGGAGAAAATGCTAACTTTGGAATCTTGAAATTTTTATAGCGCGCCTCCCCTTTGAGGGGTGAACTTTACCCCTATATTTTTAATGGGGAAGGTGGGTCGAGTGATACCTCGTTTTGAAGGTCGCCTGAATCTCTTGATAATCGTGTAAAAATGTTTAAAATCTATCAATTTGTTTTTGAGATATTTACTTTTTAAGCAGCATTTGGCATTCACAAACTGACTTTATGACCACGACCTTAAGACCGGCATTTGCACTGAAATGGCGCATCAAAATTTTGGTCGTACCGACGGCAGTAGACGACTCTCGTAGTAGCGCTTACTGACCAAATCCGACGACCAACAACATCGTCATTTTTGTATTAAAAATGTAATAGGTTTTCTACACCTAGAATTTTCCGGACACTGCACTTAATTTTGACTGGAAGTGGAAATCGCCAGATATTTATTACTTTGAAGGATATAAATGTTTAAATATTTCTCAATTAGTGCATTATATTATATGGCACTTTTTGACCATTCAGAAGTCGAAATTCTTCAACCAATGCCACTTTACTGATAAACATCGTTGAAAAAAATAAAACCGCCTAAAAATTCTTTGAAAATACGAAAAGAAAAATAAATAAAAATATATATACCTATATATTTTTTTTTGTTAAATTTGTAGAATATTCATAAAAAAACGATCAACCGCATCATCTAAGCCAAATTTTACTAAAAATTTTTAGAAAGCTTGGTTTGATTGAATGAGTGAATGAATGAATGAAAACCTCCGCGAACAGTTTAAGGAGAACGCCGTGATTTGCTACACCGACGGGTCGATACTGTCGGAGAGGCAAACCACAGGATCGGGCGTTTATGTGGAAGACCAGGAGGTTCGAAAGAGCTACCCGGTCGGAGAGCAAGCAACGGTCTTTCAGGCAGAGGTGTATGCCATAATAATGGCTGAAACCATGGAAGAAATAAAGAACGGTAGGGAGGAGCATGTTTATATTTGCTCCGACAGCCAATCAGCACTAAAGGCACTAGGGCCGGAAACACTCCTAGGAACAACCAAGAGGCAATTGCAAAGTCGACTCAATAAATGGGCCAACGATGCCATGACGACCACTTGGAGAGGACTTCGTGAAGGGCCCGGATGTAGCCAGACAAAAATAGCTTCTGGGGAGATCGCGAAGGGACGCTGGTCTGCTGACAGGTATCATAACAGGTCACAACCGACTAAGGAAGCACATGACCCGGATCGCGGTGGAGCATGACTCGACCTGCCGGGCCTGCGGGCGGGCAGAAGAGACATCTCGACACGTTATAGCGAACTGCGAGGCATACCAGAGGACTAGATATCAGGTACTCGGTTTCCCGACCCTGGATGAGGAGGACATGCACATGCTCAAATGGGACAAAATACTGGACTTTGCAAAAAGAACAGTGAAACCAAATGAGCAGACTGCCAGACTAGTGGTGCAGGAGGTGGATTAGGGGCAGGCTCGGGGTAGGGCAGAAAGGGCCCCTTCTCTACTACTATACTATACTATTGGTCTGATTGCTTAATAAAGAAAAAAATCAAAAATGCCTTCACAATGGCGAGCCTATTTCTGCTTTGATGTCATGGCGTTTCTGACGAAATACCAACATTCAACCAGTTCATACCATAATTGTTACTCCTAATGCGCCCAACTTTGCACTGTAAGTCAGTTCGTTCACTATATGTGTTCATCGCGCGCCAGGATCGGAATCCGACGTCTGTGCCTGCACAGAACATGACTGAACTTTACTTGTCATTTGTCATTGTCATAATCCCGACAAAAAATTTAAAAAATGTTTTAAAGAAACCGGAAACTTTAATCTTGTCCAAGTTTATTTTTACCTGATTTATTGGATCTACTGGTTGCTCCTGTGGAGGTCATCTCTCCTACATTTTAAATACTCTAGTTGTTTAGCTTGCCTCTTGTAAAACTAAAAGCCCTTTTTTTTTGTTCATCTTTTAAGTATACTTTCAGTATATTATACTTAAGTATATTCAGTCAATTTTTCCAAAACAAAAGGGTTATGGCGTCGGATCCTCTTTCTGACATTATTTTTTGGAGAAAATGCCTAATTGTGGCTGACGACAAAATAGGGCGATTTGTTTGAACTAATTCTGGCTGGTTCATCCACCAACATCGCGTTCAGTTATTTCGTAGTTAATACAATCATGCTAGACAACTAGGCTACACAACCCGACCGCGATTTGCAGTATAGTATAACAGAGAAAACTAACGTCTCTGTCGCCGACGTCCTTACAAAGTCATTTTATTTTACCGTCGGCAACCGACGACGCTTTTCCGATAAAGACTACGTCGTCAACTAAACTACTAATTATAAGTTAACAGACTACTAAAATTTTCACTTGATCTGCCGTCGGACCGAGTCAGAAACAGTCGGAGGTCGAAAAAATGCTGCTTGGGCGCACATAAAAAATTAACAAAATTTTGGACAGCGCAGGCTTCTGGTATCCCCCACACACCATTCGCGTGGTTTTTCAGAAAAATATATATATCTTTTGTTTGTAATATTATACAAAATCACGTGAATGGTTCTTGGATAATGCTTTAAACTTTTACTTTTTTAGACTAACTAATTGGAAAAAGCGCGATTATACCGTCACTTACCTACCTATACTATTTATTTTATATTTCAAGGTGATTCCTTACTGCTACATAAATGTCATCACCTACATGGTTGCTGGAGCATGGTATATCTATTGTTATGCTATTGGAAAAATCGCTACGGTTATAGCAGATGATTTTCAGGAAAGCTTAAGACACGTTAGTACGTCGACTAATATTGCCAACTACAGGTAGGTAATATAACCTACCAAGCGACATGATCAGATACTTTAAAGTCACTTAGCAACCACGTCATGTGGCATCAACGTAAAGTTCTTCTTTGGTCGTATAATGACGTTTGCCAAACGTTGGTCAATAACCCCATTAGTTCTGGTAGCCCTGAAGGTTGGTGACCACGTTGGCCCAACAACAAAGTAGGTACGGAAATCCTACGACGTTTAAAATAGTTGTGAGGAGAGCTATTGCAATAAATATCAAAAATATAAAGTGGAACTTTAAAATCTGATACAACAGTACTTACGGCTGAGTTAATTTATATTTGATAAAGCCAGGTTGTTGTCCCTTTTTTTCTTTTTAAATACACATTAATTGATAGATAAAGAAAATCAATCGATTTAACTAGAAGTTTAAGTACAAAATGGTGAAAGCTCCCAAAAGTTGACATAATTTTTATACCTACTGTGAAAACCTAAGTTGCATAGTGAGAACAGGGCTTTAAATATCGAATACAATTTAAAAATACTTTGATGATGGCTGATATATTTAAAGTTAATAAAGCAAGAAAAGGCCGAACAATTTAGAGTAATGGTATGTTGAAATATTTATTTTATGACTTCTTAGTTCTTTATTATCTTGTCTGCTGTAGCTTTATCTAGTCTCTCTGATACGTTAAGTTTTTAAACCATTTTAAAGTGTAAGTGTGTGTGTGTCGTTTTAATGTATCAGAAATACTTATTTATTATTTTTACAACTTTCTCCCTAGATATTCCGTTTAAAGGCCGTGTTCGTGGTGGTCTTGGGAGGATCCTCGTTCTTGAGGGAATATAAATTATTGTGGGAGGGGGGACTGGAATCTTTCTGGGAGTCTATGAATACGACTTTAATTTCAATAGTTGGTTGAGGAAAATTGAACTCACCCACAGAACCAGATAAAGTAGGTATGTGAACGCACCCAAAATTTAGTTACTTTGTTGAAAGCTCGTCATCAATTGAGGGACATAACCTCAAAAAAATTGGAATTTTAAAAATCTTGTTAATTTTGAAAAAATTTTGTGGTAATTATGCAGCATACGGTTTTCTGCCATTTTTGATTTTTGATGAAAAATTCTTTATGGGGGCACCTACTAGGGTCTCTAGGACCCCAAATCCGCCTGCGCCCGATTTTTTTTTTAAGAGAAAAAAGGGTGCCCGAGGGGGGGGGGTTGTAATGTGTTTTTTTATTGTTTTGGATTGGGTTGGATTAGGTTGGGTTGGAGTGTGTTGGATTGGGTTGTTTTAGTAAAAAAAAATTAAAAAAAAAACAAAAAAAATAAAAAAAAACAACGGGTGCAGGCGGATTTGGGGTTCTAGGGATAAAGAATTTTTCATAAAAAATCAAAAATGGCAGAAAACCGTATACTGCATAATTATCAATTTTGCTTATGAATCATGATAAAGGTGCTTTGTTCCATCCCCAACGGACGTATGAAACAGGAGATTGAGTAAGTGGTAAACAATTTTGTTTCTTTTTTAATTATTAATAATAATTAATTTTGCGATATAAATTCGTACTCTCCAAATCATGTTTTTCTAGGACTTGAAAAAGATTTAATATAAACCGAAACGTTGCCACACATCTGGTAGTTTCTTTTTGTCCAGTCCTCTAACCCATGAACTCCACCATCATCTAAACTAACGACACGAAAGGACTATTGAAAAAGAGTTAGGTATTACACGTCTTATTTTTTTAAAAGTAAGACACTGGACGAAATATAAATTCGTATTTCCAAATCTCCATTTTTTGTTCGTATATTGAGGTATCATCTAATTAAATCGGATAAGAAATAAAAAAATAGTGGGTATTTAGATTCTTAGTATTTTTCCTAATTAAATAATTATTAATTTTTCAATGCGAAGGCAAAACACTCATAGTCAAAAAACTTATAACTTTTTTATTTCTCAACTGATTTAATTAAATGATACTTCAATATACACAAAAACCAAGCATTTGTAGTGAAAGCTTTAGAGTTTGTTCAGTGTCGTACATACATTTTTTAATCAGGGGGGAGGGTGAAAACTACACATTTTTGAAAACTGTCCGTTATCTTGAATTTGTTAGAAGTTTTAAATTTTTAACCAAATCGAAAAATTCTTTATTTTCCAAAAAGCCAATATATTTCAAAATCGCGTAATCGGAATTTTGTGGCCCACTCTATACAATCAGCCATTAACTGTATTTTAATGCTCACCATTCCTTTTACTAATAATAGTAAACAATAAGTCGTAAAGAATTTACCTTTTCCAACCAGTATGGAAGTGACAGAAGATATGCTCGCGCATGCTCCTTTACAAAGTCGGTATTTTTACGTCGAGCTTACCTACGATCCGACAAGTACAAGCGAACGTCGCACAGTGGGCGAAATTTAATTTCTGGGAGGACAAAAATATTCTGAACTTTATGTTCAGATTTTATGGCGTAATTATATTATTTTCAATTCAGGTAAATCCTACCATCCTACTTATGTTATAAATAAGAAAGTTTGTGTGGATATGTGTTTGTGGTTGTTCCTTAATCACGCAAAAATGGCTAAACCGATTTGGATAAAATTTAATACGAAGATAGGATATGACCTGCTGACTTATAGGTTACTTTTTATTTGACATTTCGCTTACTGGGAGCAGTCAAGTGAAATTGTTATTGGTTATTTAAATGAAACATCTGTATATTATGAAGATATTTTAACTAGGTGGAAGGTAAGGGAAGGAAGGGGGGTAGGTGGAAGGGTAAAGACCGAGAGTGGGAGAGGGGCGGGTGGTAAGGGTTGGATTAAGTTGGTAGGAGTAAAAAAAGCGGGTATTTAGCTAGTTAGACCATAAATTAAACAAAATTAGTTGAATGGCTGTGCACTGTTTCTAGTAATGGTATAATACTTTACACATCAATTAAGTATACGTCAAAAATATTTTTGAAAATAATCTTATTTTTATAGTGGTATTTAATAATAATTAACTGAATTTTTATAAATCTTGCTTGTAGCTAACTTTTTTATTTTTGGGTTTAGGAAGTTGAAATAAAAAACATTCGATGTGAAAGTACTTTTTCATGTCCCTTAACGTCCGACAAAAATGACGTGATTAGTTTAAAAGGAAAGCGGATTTGCATGATTTTTTAAATTGAACACTTTATATATTTCCAAATTTTTCATATTCTAAAAAAAATATGTTTTTAACAATATCATTTGCCATGGATAAAGTAGTCTTACATCAAATTATTTTTATCTCAGTTTTCTAGAACCAATAATAAAAAGTTTGCCACGGGGAATGTTTGTAAAAAGTCACCTTGTAAATAAAATTTTAAGAGGACGAATATAGGCGCTCATTTTTCGCCTACGAACTTTGTTTTTAGTTTTTTGATCAAGGGTGAATAATAAAGCTACAAACCAATAATCACAGAAAGTTTAGACACCTTGTATAAACTTTTATAGCCTCCAATTTAGTAAGAAAACACCCATTTTTTTTAGTTCTTTTTTTTTCCAATATATGATTATGTAACATGGTGCGAAAAATATCTATATAACTTCGAAAGTCGCAAATAGACGCAAACTATATTTTGCTGCATTAAAGAAGAGAATGTCGGCTTTGATTTTACAAAAAATGAAAAATACCTTTTTTACCTTTTTTTTAAATGCTTTCTAAAGTTTGACAATATAAAAAATGGCTTCTTATTTTGTAGCATTTTTTAAAAGTCTCAAAAAATAAGTTAATTGAAATAAATTAATATGTTAAGATCATGTTACATTAACCAGCATACACCTCTATATCTCAAACCATTACCCTCTCCACATAGGCCGATCAGCTCTTATCGTTTTAGTGTCCTTTTATCCACCTTCGCCGCCATTTTGACAGAAAACTAATGGATTATCTGTCACTTTTGAGTGAAAATGGCGGCGAAGGTGGATAAAAGGACACTAAATCGGTATGAGTTGATCGGCCTATCTGGAGAGGGTACTGCTCAAACTTTATAGAATTTTACAGAAAAAAACGACTCATTGATGCAATTTAAGCTGACTTGCCAGTTTGTGCTTCTTTTTTGTCTCGCCATGCCCTACTATGAGAATAATAATATATTATAATAGTTGAACAACAGGGACATGTATTTAAAAAAATAATAAAAAATATAGTTTATTTAGAGTTTCATTTTGGGGTTTTTGTCCTCCCACTTTCGTCATTTCGCCTTGTGTGCGTCGGTTGACGTTGGTAATACACACTTTAAGTACGCGCAAACGTGGAATATAGCACAATATTCTGTCTTCCTTTTATCTGTACAAAAGCAAAGACTTCCGCTCGAATACAGATATCAAAGTCCAATGTCTGCGGTCTATCGTTGAGCTTTTTCATCAAAGTCACGTCTTTGCATGTATAAAGTTCAGATATGACGCTAACCTACGTAGTATAGCGTCTGTGGCATGTTGCTAATGTGAAGATATGGTAATATACGCAGCGAGTTTTGCCGACGGGAGTAAAAAAATCGATAGACGAGCGGACGAACCAAAAAAAGCAAGATAGAAATACATGGTAATAAAATATAAAAGACAGACACTGCCGAGCCGGAAAATTTCACGTATACCGCTGGGCACATCGTACGTGTTATGACCAACTTGTCTAATATGTGTAACGACGTCGTTCCGACACGAAAATGTTTGACCGTATGAGTTTAAAACTGGGTCGAAATAACGTCGACTACTAGTTGGCCACCAACTCGACGGTCAGTTATTTTTAAAGTTGCCTTTACAGACAGTTTTTTTGACATTTTCCTTTCAGTAGAGTATTCGAATTTCACGTCAACAATTTTAACCTTTGAAAAAAATGTCAATTAAGCCAGCAACAGTAAGCGTGATTTGTGACTTTTTTCTTTCTTGGTCTATCAATATACTATCTCTGTTTTTAGGTCAATGTGGATGATGCTGGCAAGAATCATACGAAATGTCGGTAATTCTTTTGGCTACGTTTTGCTTTTCTTAAGCCTCTATTTGTTTTTCGTCATCACTCTGACCATATACGGGCTACTGTCGCAAATCCAAGAAGGCATGGGAACAAAAGATATCGGATTAACTATCACTGCTGTGTCCGCTATTGCTATGTTGTATTTTACCTGCGATCAAGCGCACTATGCCTCCAGTTGTGTAAGCTAATATTTTAAATATTCAAACATTTGAATGGGAGCCTTAGAAAAAAATTTTAGCTTATAGGGCAGTCTAACAAAAATAATATGGCCGATCCAATATGGCCGGTGTAGGGTAAACATACCGTTTTTCCATAAGACGTAATGCTAACGTAAATCAAAAGTTTGGCAAAGTGGAAAAAGACGCAGATTAAGCAAAGTGATTTTTTTAGAGAGTAATCCTCCCTGTCGCACCCGTGTAATTACAGATAACGTTATCTCTCTCAAATTGACCCGATCTTCAAGCTGAACTGATAGAGACATTGTCTATGCACACTGTGCAAGTGCGAGAGAGACATTGTGTCTTTAAACTGTGAATTTTGAATTTATTTCGAACATTTCGGCAAAATGCTCATGCCTCCCCGATTCAGAAAGGATTACTCTAGGAAATAGTCACTTTGCTAATTCTGCATCTTTTTCCACTTTCCCAAAATTTTCATTTTTATTAGTATTACGTCTTATGGAAAATCGCTTTGTTACCCACCATTTTTAAAGGACCATCACGTGATTAATGGCTGACTATGACAATTTGTTAGACATCCCTATTCGGCAAAAAATTAAAAGGGGGTTCCAAGCCGTGTCTTAGTTTTTACAAAATGTTCCTTCCATTCAAAGTTCAGCCTTTTCTGATGTTTATTTGACATCTCTACGACCTTTCCTGAGCTAAGGTCACTGACAGATAGATAACATACCCATTTTTGAGTCTTAAGCGAGGATATTTTAGCCCCCTCCCCGAAGTACTGGGGAGGTGATTCTAGCCGGTTTACTCGTATGTAAAGGAGATCTAGAAGAACCCTCCGACAACCAGGAAGTAACACAGGGAACCGAACAGGTACCCAGTGGAACCTTTAAAGATAAGAATCAACAAGAAACTTTTCAAGGACCCAGTAGATCTTCTTCAACACAAGAGGCCCAACAGGGAACTCCACAAGTACACTTGATTTCAAACAAAACTCATACATGCATTTTTTCCTATGCCACAAAATTTAGCTTTCCATGAATGTATACTATTATAAGGCACCACCAGCTTAGTATGCCTGACAGCTTAAAATTCAGTGTGACTTGCCACAGATATCTACATTTACAAAAGTTCAAATTATCACTCGAGTTATGGAAGACTGCTGGTCTATAAGAAGAGCGGCCACCCATTTTGGAGTTGATAAAATGACGTTAATGCGATGGAAAAAGCGCTGAATTAAAAATAATTCTACGGATAGGAAAGATGGATCAGGACGACTAAAAGTAAGTTCTGAAGTGCAAGATGAGAGACTTATTGACCATCTCAGACAAAATCCTTTTTCAACGTCGGTTGAAGCAGCAACAGTAAATAGAAGAGTAACGAAATCAGAAGTCTCTTGTTTTGTGATAATGACTTCTGGTAGAGGGTGGTTTTCACTGACGAAAAAAATTTTCAATCATCTTCAAGCAGCAGGAGAATTTTAGTTTATCGTCCACCAAATTCTAGATTTGAACCCGAATATACAAACCAAATTAAAAAAGCTGGACATTTTGTAAACATGTGGGGCTGGTTTAGTGCTAGAGGTTTGGGTTTTTTTTGGAGAATCGAGGGAAGATTCAATAGTGAACGATATATTGAAATCCTTGAAAACGTTATGCTGCCATCTGTACAGGCTTTACATGAAAATAATGACTTCGTTTATCAGCAGGACAACTATCCAGTACACACGGCTAATGTTGTTCGCCAATGATTTCAGAATAATAATATAGAAACACTTCTTTGGCCAGCCAACAGCCCTGACCTTAACCCAATGGAAAATATATGGGGTCGAATCGTTAAAATAATATACCAAAGGAAGTGGAGACCACGAAATTCTGAAGAGTTGAGCGATGCTAATTATCGTGCATTGAATCAGCTCTCAGAAGACCATCACTATTTTCAAAATTTAACCTTCTCAATGCCCAGGCGTTTGCAGCTTGTAATAGAGAAAAATGGTGATCCTATAAAATACTAAATTATTTATTTTAGTTCTGTTTTAAGTTAAAATAATTAGTATTAGTTTACGATCGTTTTTGTCCCAATCCAAGTTTCCTATTCGTCAAATTGTTTTCAATCCAGCGCTGTTTCCATCGTATGATATACTCCTGAAGTGTCTGGTTTTGACCAGGTCAAGAGAGTCGCACCTTGGAAACTATCTGTTGGTCCCAGACGATGTAAGAAGGTTGCAGCCCAGAAAAATATGTTCTTTTGCGAAAGAGGCAGGCTTCCTGGGCTAAACCATGAATAGTGGGCTTGCAAGGGGTCCAGCAAGGTGGCATACGTACATGAAAATTGTCCCGCCCGCATTTCTACATTCATTCATTCAAGCGAGGATATCTTTCGTTTGAAAGACGTGATCCCATGCCACACCTGCAGAAAACTTTTGTATCACCTTTACAAGGAAATTGTGCTAAAAACCTCTGCCCAGAAGTCAGGTGGGGTTGTCTCTCGGAAGCAGTTAATAAGCGTAGACAGAAAACGCTTTAAAACAGCTGACGTGGGGATCTTCGCCATAAGAGGATGAGCTTGAGTGACGTAAGTAAAAATATGTGGAATGATAATAGCATATAAAGAAAATAACCGCTACATGTACCTGATATTTGTGAGCCTAAATCAGTTATTATTGACAGAATTCCCCTAACTCTGAGGCTAATAATAAAAAGGGCTATTGCAAAGCACTTGAAAGGCAAAAAATTAGTCATTCTGGTTGTATAACAGCACGGAGCAAATAAAAACACTATATTTTTAGCAAAAACACGCAAGAAAGCCGAAAACAACTTTATTTTGATTAAAAAAACGCATTTTCATCCTGGTAACTTTTGGTTTGGTTTAATGAAGTGTGTGGCTAATAAAAAAAAGCAAGAAAATATATCTCACGTTTACAGGGAGACTTGAAGCCCGTCTGAAAATGATAAAACTTTAGTTTTTCAGTTAACAAAAATAAAGTAAAAATATATTACTAAAAATCATGGTAAAAATATAAAAAATGTCGTGTCGATTCGATTGATGTGACTACGTTCTTTTAGGCTCATAACTGTTACCTACATAATGCAGTTATTTTTGTGAAATTTCTCAGGGGGTATTATCATTCCACCTATTTTTACTTTTGTGGCTTCACTTACTAATATCGTTTTCCTACGACCACATACAAAAGTAACCAAATCTGCACTCTGTAACGCCTTAGAAAGTTTTATATTTCACACGCATATCAATTTTATTTTTGTCTCTAGTGACGAAAATGAATGACAGAAACCATCCACACAGTGTAGGTATCTATGTGGCTATGATTTGTAGAAGCGTCGGAAATAGACCGAAACCATTTTCGTCCCTAGAGAAGAAAATAATTTCTTCTCTTGAGATGAAAATTAAAAAAATTTAATAACATTAAAAAATAAGAATTAAATCCTAAGTGGTCGTAGGAAAAATAGCGTACACAACTCGGCTAGCTCCTCGTTCACAACATTCAAGCTCGTGTGAAATATGTCACTGTTTTCTTTCGTTATGTAATATACTATTTCGATCTACACTGCTCAAGATCACCTTCAAATCATTCCAAGTTAAAGTATCTGTTAGGGAGCGACTAACAATTTACTAAAATCCAAAGCGGTCGCTAATTGCGGGATCAATTGGTTGCATGGCCTGCTTAGATTTACCTTGCAAGGATATTTTTGGCCCCACATTTTTCTATCCCAACATAGAAATTTTTCAAACATTTTAATCTCATTTTATAGATAAAGCTTGAGCCTGGTGGTACTCAATTTTGCTCTAGTCTTGCAGATACGGACAGGCAAAATACGCCCTATTTAGATCCATATTTTAAAAATATTAAAGTGAAAATACTAAAACTATGACTGCAGAACCCTGGACTTAAACTTTATCTTTAAAATGAGACTATTTCTGAAAAATTTCTGTATCTGGATATGTGGGGTTGCCAGCGAAGACCATAATCTTAATCTCTGAATGCTCGGGAGCCGTTGACAAAGAAAAAACTCGCTCACTAAACTTCCTAATGCCGGTTCCACACTCTAGCCGAGGCACAGCGAGGCCAAGACGGAGAGTGTAGATGGGACCTCTCTCGTCGCCTCGTCTTACCTCGCCCTGCCTTACCTCGAGATTACCGAGGTAGATCGAGTGCGACAGTGTACTTCTTCTTCAAGTGCCATGCTCTCTTCGAACGTTGGCTATCATCAGCGCCATCTGCACCCTATCCTCTGCTTTTCGGAAAAGTGTCGTAGTACTAACACCGTACCCTTGTCTAAAATTTTTAAGCCATGTCTACGACCCGTGTAACGTTTAAATTTTGTTACTAAAAAGAACTAGTATTACAGTTTTAAAAATCTTATAGTTCCTTAACAAAATAGCGCGTCTGTGTATTATTTCCTTTTTAATTTAACTTGACTCCCAATGTACTAGTCTAACGCATTCGCCAAATTAAAAAAATTTTGAGCGTAAGAGATTATGTGGGAAAATTTGATACGATTAATATATATTTTTTTTCTGTAGTATTTAAGAAACGAATAAAAGAACACAAACTTTGTAAATAATTTTATTAAAAATAAAACGTATGTATATATGTAATAGCAACGATAGCAAATCATATATAGCTTTATGACGAAGTGGGGTTCTGTCTCTTAATTTATTATTTTGTCTATTCTTCTCCTATAATTAAGATCTATTATTTTTTTCCATTGATGCAGCTTCTATGTAACATGGCAGTCAACCTGAAACAGAAATAGTATTCTGAAACTTTTTATTCCTTTTTTTTTCTTATTAGTTTCATCTTAACTATTTTCTTACCTATTTTCTTTTCTATCCGTTCTCCATTTTTCTTCTATGCATCTCGTGTCGAAGATCTATTATTTTGTGCCTGAAAGAAAATAAAATATTAATTAGTTAATATTATTTTCTATTCTGGTTATGTTAGTAATATTTTGTCGCCTATTACCTACCAACCTTAATTTAGGAACATTTCTGTTTGCATCACTTCTTTACTGTCCTGCAACCCATTCTTCATTTCCATTTTTCTATTTTCTATTTCACGTCTATCTTATATCTACCGAGATCTCTATTTATCTATGCCAATCCTAGAACATTTTCTATTTTGCCTAGCTTATCACGGAGTGGTCTGATGACTCATAGATCATTTCATAGCTTTCTACCTAGAAATAGATAAATAATTTAATTAATCTGTCATGCCTAACTATTTCTATCACTATTTTATTAATTTTACTTTGGCCTACCTTCGTGTACGTTATTGATAATCCCTAGTAATTTTCTGGGATAGTTTTACGTCTCTTTTAAACAATTTTGCTGCACCACTCGCACCTTTGTTTTGATTTTCCTTATGCCTACGTTTTCCTAAAATTGAACTGATTTTTAAGCTAAAAATAGATTCAGTCACCTGTGTGTTAGTTTGGAACTGAAAATTTGCTATGTTGCCACCTTAGTCAATATTTCCGAAATATGTCTTTGGTAATTTGTTTTAACTTTTTAAATTAATTTAATATCTTTTTAACTTGTGATATTTTAATTGTCCCAAACCATAACTTTATAGCTTGGTCAGTTTTAATTCTTTTCTTTGGTGTATTCTAATTATTTCATGACTGTTCTCAAAACTTAGGGAAGATTCTTTACTGTGCACAATCTGAAAGACTTGCATTTTAAATGTTTAATTCTTGCACTATTTTTCATATTAAATGCACAATTTGTCAAATATGGGGAAAATTAATATTGTCTCTTTATTTGATTAACTTTATTCAAATCGGTTATTGCACTTCAAAATAGAGGTCATGGTATTTAAAGATCTGTAGCTTATATCGGTCGTTTCATGTAGCTAAACCGCCCATGGATTAGTTGTCTTTTTATGCTTTTTTCTCATTTTTATAAAATGTTGCTTTGTCTTTGTTGGACTTTTAAGACCATTTCAGTAGTTAACTTACTTTCTGAATACTCTTTCATTTTATTTTACTGGAGTCCTTTTTCCCCTTTTCTGTCCTATTTTTGTACATATTTTGCTGGTTGTTAGAAAAGGACAAACTGTAAGATTTTTAGTAAAAGTTAATTTACTTTCATTTGTTAATTATGATCAAATGGTTTTGGAGTGCGCAGCACAGTGTTTTTGGAGGCATTCAGAACCAACCTTTAAAAAAGAACACACGATAACACGTCATTGGTAACCGCTAGTTCGAGATCTTAATTTTTATTCTGGCTTTATTTTCGCAATCCTTAGTGGGATTTCAAATTAAGTTATCTCAAAGTAATTCTTGTGTTTGGGGCTACGTTTCTGAGAAGATATTTTGTGCATTTTTGCTGTTTTGGGACCAAGATTACACTCGCATTGTTTGCGGATTTCTGTCGGACTTACCACATGCACGTGACTGTGTTTCTTGCCCTCCAGACATCCTATCGAGGTAATTATTAATATATATTTTATTAATGTTATTTCATTTCAAAACCTTTTTTTTTGGTTGCAAGTATTTTTTTTATCATTATTGTATAAGTTTAGTTTCATTAATGATATCTTGAAATTTTATTCGAGTTCTTATATATATATTAAAGGCTCTTTTTTTTTCCAAACTTAAAATATTAATACTTTGCTATTCTGCTATTTTGAGTTTGCTAAATAAGTGGTCTCTCTTTCTACAATAGGGCTCAAGTGCCAGTCTAAAACCTAGCCTTACTCTGAATCAACACCTGACTCAACCACCAAGCCTACCCTGTCTTTTGGATCACCCTTTTGTATGGGGCTTACCTGCTCTTCACAAGGACAGTGACCCTTATTCTGCTATTTTGGATAAATAGATAAGTTTAGGCTTAATAATTTATCACGCTGATGCGCTTCTGCAAGACTGCGATACTGCAAAGACTGTCTGGCGCTACTGCGAGACTGAGTCGCGCTACTGCGAATCTGCGTTATTCCGCGCATTCATTTTAGTTATAGTTTTATTATTTTCTGGTTTAATTATTTGATACGATTTATTGATTCTCCGTGTGAACCGAAAGTGTTCACTTGAGGGGCTTAGAAGGTACATAACAGTATGATGTGCTAAATTAGAATAACTTTTTTGGGTTCAACTTATTTAACCTTTTTTTTCCTGCCTTTTAAGGTACCCCCCTATTTTGTAGATAATTTGGATTATATTAAACTCATTAAACAGGTGAATTAAATTTGCTTCTTTTAAATTTCCCACAAATTATAAATCGTGTTTTGGTTAAACACTTAAAACAAATAAGCAGCTTTTCCAATTTAGCTGGTTTTGGAAAAATTGGTGGCGTCCACTAAAGTACATTTTGTTTTCTCCCACTCCCAATCTCCAAGACCGAGCAACGGGTAATAAAAAAAATGTATTTGCATCCCGCACTTTAAAACTTTTAACTGTTTAATTCAAAATCCGATTTCCTTAATCAAAGATAAAACCAAATTTTTTTTTATACATAAGCAAAAAGTGCGTCGCACCCGGATCTATTCTGCCTTCAATTTTGGCTTCTATTATCATTTTTAAAAGTTTATATTTGTCATTTCTCAAAATATGGCCAAAATATTCAAGTTTTCGTTTTTTGATGGTAAATAAAACTTCAAGTTCTTTATTTATTCTGAACAATACATCCACATTAGTTTCTTATTCTACGATAACACCACATCTCGAATGCCTCTAACTTTTGGCACATGGCCTCAGTCAGTGTCCATGCTTCCATGCCATAATATAAGATGCTAAAACATAACATCGAAGCACACAAATTAGGAGAGTGTTAGATCGCGACTACACAACACTGATTTTATTTTGATAAAAGATGATCTGGCTTGTTCAATTCTTGCACGAACTTCTTGCATGTTGCATGTCTCATTGAGGAGGCAACCCACGTATTTGTATGAATCCACGCGTTAGACTTGCTGCCCATTTAGTTCTAACATGCCTCTGATGTTCTTTTCATTGGATATTCAACAACTCCTGCAGGCCTTCCAGCGTGTCTGCTATTATGACAATGTCGTCGGCATATCGTAGGTTGTTGATTTTTATGCCGTTTATGGTCAGACCCTCTTCGCAGTTATAGATATTAGCAACAGCGGAGATAATATACAGCCTTATCGCGCACCTCTTCTTATTTGGACCTCTTCGGACAGTTGACCATCAACCTTTATTTGAGCAGTGTGATTTCAGTATAGATTAGCGACTTTCTTTAGATCGCGGTCATTTAGACCAACTTCTTCTATGAGCTTTTCGTGTAGGACTCGATCGAACGCTTTCTTATAATCTATAAAACAGGCATATACTGGCACCGACACATCCCTAGACCGCTGAACTTGAATGCTAAACAGGGCCTCTCTTGTCCCGAAGCCATCACGAAATCCAAACTGTGTGTCGCCCAGAAATTAAAATTAAATAGATTCTTTTATGGATAATCTTTAGAAATATTTTTAACACATGGCTCATTAGGCTGATTAGGCAGTAATCACTACACTTCTTTGTTGAATGTTTTTTAGGCCGTGTAACAAAGGTTGATATTATGCAGTCATTAGGGATTTTACCGCTGCGATAAATCAAGTTAAAAAGTTTGACCAGCATATTTACCGAATCTTCGTTTTTTATTAGCTTTAAAACCTCAGTGTATTCTTCGTCTGGTGTTATATCTATGCCTTGGTTTGAGAATTATTCTGGCTGTTCGGATCAGTTATCGGTAAAGAGATCTTCTATGTAGCTACACCATTCTTTTAGTTTTTCTTTGGTATCCGGTAAGACTTTGCTCTGATTGTCCACAGGGATTTCAGCTTGTCTTTTATTAAATAATCCGGCTGCTTCCTTTATGCGTTTTATTGAAATTATCATGTTTAGCATCTAGATCTTTTATTTCTTAAAATTGATGTGTTATCCAGTATTGCTTTTATTTCTCTATTGATTTCATGGTGCTGATTGCTGCCTTTTTTACTCCGCCTTTTATCCATTTTCATCGGTCATCCAAACTTTCTTTTTATTTCTTTTTTGATCTATGTCTAAGAGTGTTGTGCTTTCGACTATGGCACTTTTAACCTTTGTTTAAACCATTTCTGCATATTACTCGGTAGACTCATTAATATCTTTAAGTTTTTTATTAAATTCGACTTTAAGTTTAGTTGCTACCATGTCTGGGTCTGGGGTTGTTATTTGGGGTACGATTTTTCTTGAAAGTAAATTTAATTTTCGCTACAACTGGATTGTGATCTGAGCCTACGTATGCGCCAAGGTAAGTTTTTGCAGATTTAATACAGTTTCTAAATCGTTTATTCATTAGTATGAATCCTATTTGATTTCTAATAATAATCTCAGGGATGTCGGATTTAGAAGTCCAAGTATAAAGGAGTCTAGCTGGAAGTTTAAAGAAAGTATTTGACACGACAAAATCCCTTTCCTGACAGAACTGGAAAAGGCGATCTCTACGTTCATTTGATGTACCAAGACTGTACCTTCCGACAATGTCTTCTCTTGGGGCGTTTCCAAGTTTTGCGTTGAAAGTGATTTCTGTCTTTTTTGTGTACACTCTCGTATATTCCTGCGAGCTCTCGTTGTGTTGTGATTTTGTTATGATTTTAAAAAAATTGAGTGAAATAACGAGGTTCCATAAAGACATAAACAATTGCAAGGGTGCGCATAAATGAACATGTTGGATTTGGTATTCAGGAATTGAAAAAAAAGAGATTTAATTCCACACAGAGTAACAGCAACTTCTGCGCCGGTCATCTTCTCGGGTTCTCGCACATATATTGGAGTTCTCGGTAATTCACAACTGCAACTGACACTCTCGCTAAATTAGCGAGAGGTACTCGGGGAGAGATAGCGAAAGCTCTCGGACGAGAGTGTGAAACCGGCAAAAAGAAGACAGTGAAGCTTGGAAAGAGTGCATTAACGCATGCAGGCGGAGTAGGAGGATAAGAGTGAGGCGCAAAAATAAATTTTTAGGTCCGGACTAATTTTCAAAAGAAGATTCTTCTGGTGGAACTCACTTGGCTTAATTTTGATGCTCAGCAAGAGGTATGACCAAGACCTGACATCAAATAGGTGGCCCATTTGAATATTCTTTTTCATTTTAATTTCAGATTAATATGTTCTTAAGAGCTACAGAAATGAATCCCTCTGATATGACCTTATGTGGATTTTTTGATGTTAACAGAAACTTATTTAAATCTGTAAGTTTATATTTCTTACTTTGTTATATTTTACCCAGTCAATTTTCTAATTAAAGTCATCTGAAATGTAATACCGCTCCAAAGACCGCTCCCCACTTCCTAAAACAATTTTAGAAAGTGAGGGTAGGATCTTAAAAAGAGTTAAAAGGAATTACTCTCCGACATAACAATTTTAGTTATATTTTTAAAAGTATGAGGAGACAGTAGGTATTTGCCGACAAAATAGTTTTAGTTTTGGAGGAAATAACGTATTAGCTTAATGTTTTTATTGCCTTAAATTTGACGCACTTGCAGTATGCTATTTTCTTTTTATTTGTATGCCACATTTTTTTGTTTTAATATTCAAAAAATACTTTTTATATTTTTTTTTAAAAAGCTTGCAATCACGCTATTGCTCCAAGTAGTACGGGTAATAGCGTGAATATTAAAAAAAAGTAAAATAAAAGACTAAAATAAACAATTTATTTTTTTACGATCTAGGCGCAATTATTACCTTTCAATTTACAAAATTTTACAATCTCTGTCCAATTACCTTTCAATTATTACCCCACAAGCAATATTTTGCGCTAATTGAAAAATATGTCAAAACTGGCAAAATGGCACATGAGATGTTGAACTCACTTTTTTACAACCTAGGTCCAATTAATTTTCTACTAATACCCCACAAGACATATTTTCCACATTTCGGAAATATGTCAAAACTGTCAAATGTCACGTGATATGTTAAAATAACTTTTTTACAACCTAGGCCTGACTACCTTTCAAATGATACCCCACAAGCTACATATTGTGTCAAACTATAACTTTTTCACTTAACCCCCACTTTTTTCTCGGTTCTCGGTAAGTGTATTTTAATCTACTTAAAAAAGGGCCAACAGGACTCCAAACTCACCAAATTTCGCAACAATCCGACAAGTAGTAGTTCTTGAATTATAAGCATTAATTAGTATTTTTATATTTTATGTGTAAGCCTTACCCGAAAAAAGGTCAGTGGCAGCGTCGTTGCTATATTTGCTTCACATCATAAAACTATTAGGTATATAAAGGTCCAGGATTTGAGAAAATCGTCGCGGTAACGGTTAAAATCTAGATTGCCATGACATGGCCAATGAGATAATGACGGCTCGATCTGAGAATACGCGAGTTTCTAACGTCGAATCACCTCATGTCTCGTTCAGCGCACTTCCAGCTGACGCATGCGCATTGGAACCCGTCATTAATCCATTGGCCTCGGCCAACTTGATACATCGCAAGGGTTTCCCCTAGGCTTTTTATTATAGGTAAATACACGGGCAGGGCCTTTATAGTATCTCATAGTTATATGCTTCACATGCATAACGGTGTACCTATCCCTCCCTAGTAAAAAAACCGCATAGAATCTCATGACAGTTGGTGAGTTTTTATGCTGTTTCATAAGGGTTTATAAGATTCTACGACTACTATCTTGCTCGTAAAAACTGATAACAGTTTTTAACAATAATAACAGTGGGGTTTTTTTGGCAGGGCTTAAACAAAATGTTTTTACCATTTGGATTCCCTCGTAATCAACCTGGATTTAATTTTGTTTTAGTTGCTGGCAACGATGGTGACATATCTTGTGGTTCTGCTACAGTTTCAAATCAGCATTCCAGAAGATTCTGGCCCTGTAGTTATTACTAATAACAGTATCACTTTATCGAGTTTAACTCTTACTTCAACTACTGCGATGCATAATATTAAACCATAGATTTTGTTTAAATTTTCTTTGTGAAATATATATATGGTGCAAAATATCTAAAGATATAGGTTATTATCGGTATATAAAGTCGGCATAGCCTGACTTTAACTTAATAAAGTCGGCACTATTTTTAAACGTTCCGTACAAAGGTTAAACAACTACTACATATTTTCAGACACTTTATCCACTAGCTATGAAATTACCGAAACCAATCCTCGCATTTTTCATGTGACTCCCCCTTCCCTTCCTCCTTGTAACACTTTATAGTACTACCAGCTACCCCTCTTTCTCCACCTTGCTGCGTTACGTAGTTTATCATGATACAATAGACACTTAAAGTTAATGTTTTAACGCATCGGTATCCCTATACCTAACGCGTTCAAAACGCAGCCAAAAGACACTACATTTCCCACTTGTTTATGCCATGTTTTGAACGAGATTCGCTGTTATAGTGGACGCGAGGCGTGAACAGCTGATTGCAATCGTTGCGTACGTTGAAAGGTCCGTAACGATACGTACATCCCTCTGTACGCAACGAGTAGAGTCGGCTGTTCTCCCATCGCATTCGCCATAAAACTAGGTCGGTCTCGTTCGAAACATGCCGTAAACAAGTTAAAAATGTAGTGTCTTTTGATTTTATTTTGAGCGCGTTAGATATACCGATACCGATGCGTTGAAGTATTTACTTTAAGTGTCTAATAAGAAAGGTTTGAAAATTCGTCTAGATATGCGCGATGAGACTTTTGTGGTGCGAATAGGGACTACGCACAGCTGATACCAGTTCACCTACAAACAAGAAAATTTAAGGATAGTTTGGGTTGATAACGGGGGAGCTCACCAAGAAAAGATCTTTTATTATTTTACCTCTGAAGGAGTAAAAATAGGGGTTGAAATTTTAAAAGGATTTTCTGTGTCTCAAAAACGAAACCAACATAAGTTTGAAAATTGGTTTGTAGACTCTACTAATAAAATAAGTAAACACGTGCTTCGTCATTTTTAAAACTGATACAAGGCGAAAATCCGTTTAACAGCATCTCAAAAATTATTAAAACTAATTGTAAACAAAGGACCACCTCATAATAAAAATAGCGACTGAATGCTGTCTCTCGCGACCCAAGTGATGTCAGTTAGCGACGCCTACTCCTGCGCGATATTTTATGGATTTTCCCTAAGGTGGTTAATTAACGTTCTTGCTACTATTTCTGACATCAAACATGCTCATATCGTGTTACCTATAAGGTTGACATAATTAAGGTTAATGATGTCCTTTATTAGAGTATTTTTGGTCAGTACATTGAACGGCGAAGTTATTGCTATTGTTATACTTATTTTTTATTAACAATATCGGAATGTTCGCAGAAAGAGTATTTGGTCAGATTCACTTTTGTAGTTGACGTTAAATATAACCTAACTTTTTTGTTTGAAAGTTTGAGAAAATGATGTGTTTGAAATTAACTTTGTGTTTCGGACTTCCATTGTCTATATTTTATTTATACACAACGCGACGTTTCGATCAGTACAATCTCTGAACGTCTTCAGGTGCAAACTACAATCTATTCCTAAGGTTACGTACTTATATACTATGGGAAATCACTCAACCGTGGAGTTTAAGAAATTGGCTCCGCCCAAGAAGAGCCGTTCAAATTTGTACCAATTCTCATGACTTGGAAATTGAAATAAAAAATATTAAGACGGATCTGCAGCAGAATGGTTACAGATACTATTTCTAAGTTTCAGCAAACAGGACAGAGATTACAAGACCAAAACCAGGCAAATTCATTCCTTACAATATCATACATTAAAGGAGTATTAGAGAAAGTTCGTAGAGTGTTTTTAAATCTAATAATACAATTCGAAGCCTTCTTAGTAAAATAAAACCGGAGAATAAACAAAATAAGGAATGCATTTACCAAGTTCCTTGTGAGTGTGGTGAATCATACATAGGCGAAACAAAAAGACCACTATCTGTTAGGCTTAAGGAACATCAGACGAATACAACACCGAATGAAGTGGACAGAAGCAAAGGTTTTGCACAAGGAGTCACACTGGAAGAAACAAAAATTCCTTGAAGCTGCCTTTATTCGGCAGAATTAGAGTATTTCAGACAATGGAAGTCCGAAACACATATTAAATTATTAACTTCTACTTTTCTACCGATTTTTTTCGAAATAATAGAAATGAAGGCGATGATATGCACCTTTTCAGTAAATTTGGAAATTCTATAAATAGGTTTTTTAAAAACATTGCGAAAACAAGTAAATAAAAATTACGATAAATTTAAAGTTATTGTTCCTTAAATACCGGACTCCGTTATGGTTGATAACTACTACGGAATGACATTTAGCAACTGCGCAGTCGCAGAGATAATGATAACTATAACGAAAAGTCTATTAAAGGTCGGCACAGACATTATGAATGTCGACATTATTTTGACAGCCCCGCGGGTAAATTGACAAAAAAAACAGTTAATATTTAAACTTATAAAATGTACAATGTCAAAAGTTGTTTGGGCCCGTATAACTATGAGATACTATAACGGCCCTGCCCTTGCATTTTCCGAAAAAAACCGTAGTAGGTTAGCCTGCAAAAATGCAGAGGATGCACAACAGTTTTTCGCCTTGGGCCTTGCCCAGGGCCAACCCTGATATTTAAATTATTTTTTTTGATTTTTAAAGTTAGTGCAATTCTTGGTCCATTGTATTATTTCAGAGTTAAAAAAAAAGATAGAATGATATACCGTTATAGCTAGCCAGTTAAACCCATACCCTCGTTACACCCGGTTCCCACCTATGCGTTTCACATGCGCGGCCACTCTGACTCAAAAAACTCATCACGTGGCGCGACATGAACTTAAGACAAATTTCGCTTAGACCACGTGATTCGTGTCTTGAGTCAGGGAAGCCACGCGTGAAAAACGTATAGATGGGAACCGGGTTTTAGACTGATATTCTAGAGGTTTTGTTTTCCAATTCCGTTGAAAATGAAAAAAAAAGAAGATTAGCTATACTTCAAATTAATTTACTTCAAGTTTGTTATAATATTTTTTAATTATATCACTGCCTTTCTCCCCAACCATAATAATTGGCGCTGTAGTATGGCCTGAAACTGTCTCTGGTATGACAGATCCATCAATAACTCTCAGACCTTTAATATTATGTACTTGAAGGTTTGAATTCACAACTGAAGTTTTGGTGTTGTTCCCCATTCTTGCGGTGCCTATTCCATGACTTCCCTAGATTAAAAAAAAAATAATTTATGCAACTAGGTCGACCTAGTTTATAGGATAGTTATTTATTAGGGAAGTGTACCTATTATTAATCAAAACTATCAACAGAACAAAATAAAGTGCTAAATATAAAGTCCCCTTTTTCCGATAGATCCTCCAGAAAATTTTGATTAAAAACTTTTACACACGTAACTTTTCCTAAAATTTTCGTCGGCGATGTTACTTCCGGTAAAAAATATAAAATATGGCTGTAGGTATTTTTTTTAATTTTCGCCTATGGTATTCTCTTTGATCAAAATATTTAAATTTAACATTTTCACGCAAGTTTTTTTTTTCTTTTTTTTCCTTCCTTTTAAAGAAGTATTAAATTATTAAAACTTACAAGAAGAAGTAAATTGGTCTGAAAATTTTTTATATTGTTGCTTATTGTCATACCTGTTGAGTAGATGTTCTTAAAGCACAATACCACCATTTTTTGGTAAATCTTGGATTGTCCTGATCACATTTCGGGAATGACGAAATATTAAGCCACAGTTTGTACTCTTGAAAAGCTTTGGTATTGTTTAATGCTATTGCGTATTGCACACCCCTAAAATGTTAATAAACCGTACAATAATGGTATACGGGAAAAAGTAGTCCTGTTTATATAATTACTGCAAGCGAACAAGAAATATACAAGGACCTAATAAATGGCTTTGCGTTGACTAGAGAAAATTAAACGGCGTTACTTAAAAAGACAACTCTCCCCTGCCAACGATTGATGACACGCTGAATATTGGTGTGAGTTTTTTGCTTTGTATCTGAAGAGCGGATATGGGCAGGTAGAGCTACACAAGGAAGACAAAGAGAAAAGAGCATTTGCAACAGGAAAAATCCTTGGATAAAAAGACTATTGATAAAACATCTAGGAGTTCCCTAAAAAAATATTCATTTTACCACCTTTCACTTTCTGTCACTGTTTAATTTATTGATGTTTTTGCACAACTATAAATAAATATATACATATTAGCAGTTAGTATTGGCGGACGGGGAGCGTTTCTCTTTTCCAAGAGTATGATATGTTACTTACTTGTAAAGCGTTTCAATATCATGAGGATCAGATAATCCATTGGCTAAAATATTTGGAAAATCAAGCGGACTGTTGGATTTAAGGGTGATTTCGCTTCTTGTTTTTGGATGCAACAAAACAAGTACAAACACAATGTCATGTCTAAAATTAATATTGGTTGATATTATTGTTTTAGAAATTATTAGCTATTGATTTAACAAATTACCTAGATTTCCCCTTATCCCAACCATATACAGACCGCTTCAAGCTACTGCGAACATAGGGCGGAAGAAGTCTAATTTGCCAGTGTACGTACATGCAGAGACACCGCACGTCTATCAGTGGAGCAACCAACACTCAGGCTTCCGATCGTCGTTCGCCGCCTTTCGCCTTTTGTATTTAGTACGCCTCTAACCACGGTGCTGTGTGGAGCGTAGTCAATGAAACCGGAATTTGGTCAATAAATACGCAAATTTTTATAACGTAATTTTCTTATTTTTTGTCACTGATAAATAAGAGCGTTTTATTGTCAACTGCTCAGATTTATCAGTGACGACGTGTTACAATGAAAATAATAAGGAGAAACAAAATAAAAGCAAGTTCTCAAAATAAAATAATACATACTAAAAACCAAAAAGATTCTCCCAGTCAAAAAAAAATTAAAGCAAATGTTCGAAAAGTCCTCCTTGCTCGGCTAGACAATATCCGAGCCTACTATAAAAACCCCTTCTAACGTTTCCAAGCATGTTAGGGGTGATAATTTGAAAAGATTCTTCAAAAACAGATAGAAGTCATTAGGAGCAAGATCGGGAGATCGAGCTGGCCATAAAATAGTTCCCCGTGTACTTATAACCCGATTAGGAAATACATTATCAAGATATTCCCTAACAAGGCCAACATTGTGAACGGAACAACCATCTTGTTGAAACCATGTTTCACCAAATCTTACACCTAACAACTGCCTAGCAGTTGGAATAATGTGCTGCTGCAGTAGATCCAAGTATTAAGTTAATAAAAAATGACCCAATTACGTGTTCCCCTAAAATACCCCCCCAAACATTTAGTTTTTGGGGATACTGTGTTCTTACGTCAAAATACAAATGCAAATTTTTTCTCGACCAATATCGAACGTGTGTTGGGTTATGACGATTTGACCATTTGACCATCTGCACTTTTTCGGCAACTTCGTAGACATCCATTTTTAGTTTTAAAAATGTATTATTTCAATTAAGAACTTACCCATCTGTTTCTCGAGCAAGGCAGAAATAAAACAAAATAATAAAATTTTTCCAAAAGACAACACTGCAGCGTGCTTCGAATACACCTCGGTCGTACGGCACGGAGAGTAAATTGGAATTGATTCCCCCTATGTTCGCAGTAGCTTGAAGCGGTCTGTATAAACCACATAAGCGTGACTAAAAAGGGTTGAAGCCACAACTTATTTTCAAGATTATCAAAAATGTTTATTCTAAATAAATATTTGAAAACGGTCTCTCTTAAAATTCAAGTTTCTAAGGAATTGATGCAGAGCGAAAAACTCTTCTGACCCGCCTTCGAGCTTAAGTGCAGCTAGCCCCAAAAGGTTGCATCCTTCTAAAATTTTAATAAGGCTCTCGTGACTTGCCATATAAAATAAATAGCTCAGTCAAGTTACACCCCCCCCCCCCGTCAACGAAACTCAATTTGTATATTGTAAAAATTATGTACCAATTACGTATGTACTAATACACCCTTTAAAAAAATTTTGTACTTAATGAATAACGAAGTTATTCGCACTTAAAAGAGGGGGGTGTGACTTGGCGCTAAGCTGCACCCTCCCATGCTTAGGAGATAGATTTAATGAAAGTTGATATTGATATATAATATTTTACTAATTATGTACTCTTAAAGAAGGGTACATTTAGTTTACAAAAACCATCGGTCCCTAAGATTTTTGTTTGTTTGCTATGGGGTGTGTAGTTTGATACCAAGGCACACCCACCTCTGCTTGAGAAATAAATTTGAAGAAAAGCAATTACGCTATAATTTTCTCTGCTACTAGAAAATTGCCTACTCTCAAGATAAATAATTTTTTTTTTGTTTTTGTGGAATTTGTAGCTTGATTGCACGCCCCCTCAGCCTAGGAAAGAGATTTGAAAAAAGTAGTTATGCCATAATTTGCTACTAATTATTTTTTTTTATTTTGTGGGGGTGTGTACACACCCCATAAAAACAAAAAAAATAAGTTATCTTGAGAGTAGGCATTTTCTAGAAGGGGATAAAATTAGTACATAATTAGTAGCAAATTATGGCTAAAAAAGCTTTTTTGAAATTTTTGAAGTATCTTCTTCTCGGGAAATTTTTTCTTGAACTCTCGGACTAAGGTTGCTTCTTGACCAGCATTTTTCAAATTGTTGAAGTAGTCCATGATGGTGGAGTTGATAATTAAATCAAACAAATATGGTCTTTCTCCACTAAATTTTATTTCTTAATATCAAAAACCCAACATGTTTCGGCAGCTTAGACTACCATCATCAGGGGGTTCCTGGTTTGAGCTACAGTAAAGCAGTATGACCGAACAAGAACCAAAGAAAATTAAGTGGGCCGAATCAACGGACCATCAGTACCCTCAGCAATGGAGAAAAAAAAACGGGAGAGGAACCCATTCGGACGAAAGGATTTCCGAATAGCCAGTTAAAACCCCAGTACCTCGGTAGCTCAGTTGGTAGAGGATTAGACTGGTATTCTAGAGGTGCCGGGTTCAAATCCTGGTCGGGGAAAAACTTTTTTCCGATTTAATCTCTCACCCTTTGCCCTCTACTCACAAATATTTTCTGTAAATTGATTAGGGCGCTAAATTTCTCTGCATTTTCTGAAATATTAATCTTACCTTAAAGATTTGCTCATACCAGAAGGGTCACCGCCAATATTTATATAATACTCCAGGTCAGCTCTACTCTTGGTTTTGTTTTCCAGATTAATAAAGTTGATCATTTCCACATATGAGGTTAATGGCTTTAGCCCTTGGAGATATCTTTTTATGTTTTCCTCCAAGGTAAAATTGTAAAAGGTGTTGTTAGACCTAGCAAAAATAACATTTTGAGCATCATTGTAAACAAATTATTTAATTTGATGTACCGGGTGGGCCATAAAAAACTGGACAAAATGTTTTCCGTTATAACTTTCGAACCATACCACCGAGTTTAATGCAACAAACTGTTCTTTGCAGGGAATTGAGCAAGACTTTGAGTAAAAATATTTTTTTGTCCGGCGTCTTGAAATCTAAGATGGCGGAAAGAAACAAACTTTACCCTTGAAAAAAGCACGTTTATTCTTATGTTACGGAAGAATTTTGGATTTTTTTATGATTTCGTAAAAAAGCGCTGTTTCTGCCACGCAGAACGAGGTACGAATCATTAAAATCGGTTAAGTGGTTTCCAAAAAAAAGTTTCAATCATTGTTTTACGGATTATGCGATTGCCGTCTCATTTCTGTCTGTATACATTTTCTCATAAATTCATTATGAAATAAAAGGCGTCATGGTAAAAATCGATTTTTTTTTAACCAATGGTGTTGAAATTTGCCGCCATCTTGAAATCCAAGATGGCGGACAGAATCAAACTTGATCCTTCAAAGAGGTTCGTTTATTCACGTTTTCCGAAAACTTTTTAATTTTTTTTTATTCGTAGAAAAGTTCGGCTTTCGAGGTATAAATGATTAAAACCGGTTTAGTGGTTCTTAAAAAATTAATTTCTGTTTCCATCACTCTTTTCTAGATTATACGATTGCCTTCTCAATTCTGTCTGCATTAATTTCCTCATAAATTCATAACTACTGAACCGATTTTAATTTAATAAAAAGCATTATGACAAAGATTGATTGAACTTTAAAGACCACTATTTAAATTTGTCGTAATTTGTAAACCCAAAATTGCGGACAAAATCAAATTTGACCCTTCAAAGACGCTCGATTATTGTTATGTTAAATTCGTATAACTAGCATTTTTCTTCCGTGGTTTTCCTGAGCGATCGTTTGTTACCATGACGCTTTGTATTTCATTAAAATCGGTTTGATGATGATTTTATAAAGAAATCAATGCAGAGATGCAAGAGTCTAAAATGCAAACAGTAATAATGAGTTTATGAGGAAACAATGGTTAAAAGAAAAATTAATTTTTTGAGAACCACTAAACCGATTTTAATAATTCGTACCTAGCTATGCGCGTTGGAGAAAGGGCATTTTTAGGATAAATGAGTTTCATTGAAGAGATAAATTTAATTGTGTTCGCCATCTTGGATTTCAAAATGGCGACAAATTTCGATAGTGATCTTTTGAGTTTGAGTATCCATTTGGGAAGGCAATCGTTTAATCTGGAAAACAGTGATGGAAACAAAAATTAATGTTTGGAGAACCACCAGATCGATTTTGATGATTTATAACTCGTTGTGCGTGGCGAAAGCAGAACTTTTGTACAAATTAAAAAAAATATTTAAAAGGTTACAGAACATATAAATAAATGAACCTCTTTAAGGGGAAAAGTCTGATTTTGTCCGTCATCTTGGATTTCAAGATGGTGACAAATAAAGAACAATCAATTTTCGCCAGGACGCTTTTTATTTCATCAGAATCGGTTTAGTAATAATGAATTTATGAGAATATGTATGAGGACAGAATTGAGATGGCAATCGCATAATCCGTAAAACAATGATAGAAAATTTTTAATTTTTTTTTGGGAACCACTTAACCGATTTTAACGATTCGTATCTCGTTCTGAGTGGCAGAAACAAGGCTTTTTTACGATTTCATAAAAAAATCCAAAAAGTTTCCGTAACATAAGAATCACCGAGGCTCTTTGAAGGGTAAAGTTTGTTTCTGTCCGCCATCTTAGATTTTAAGATGGCGGAAAAAAATATTTCTTATCAAAGTCTTGGTCAATTCCCTGCAAAGAACAGTTTGTTGCATTAAAATCGGTGGTATGGTTTAAAAGTTATAACGGAAAATATTTTGTCCGGTTTTTTATGGCCCACCCGGTATATACCCTTAATTCCAACACTAGCATAAATTTATCATGAAAAAACATTTTTGTTTTGATTTCGGTTGGTTATAAACATATAAATAAAATATATATAATATGCCTCTGCATTTTTTCCAGGCTTACTTGATTGGGACAGTTATTATCAGTATAGCTTTTTGTCGGAAAAGGCAAGGGCGGTTTATAGTATCTCATAGTTTTTATATGGTTGTAACACAATGAAAAATTTTCATTGAAATACAAAATTTAATTTACATATTAGATTAAAAATTATATTATGTTATATTTATCGATATACCTACCGAAATACTATTCCAAAAAACCCCTGATTATCGCCCATATTCTGTCCAACCGGCAAATCTTCAATGATGGGTATTCGTAACTCTTTAAGATGACTCTTAGGCCCTATACCGGACAACATTAAAATTTGCGGTGTATTGACTACACCAGCGGATAAAATTACTTCTTTTCTTGTTGTTGCCGTAAATCTTTTTCCATCTTTTACAAATTCTACACCATAAGCCCTTTTATTTTCTTTGTTTATAAGAAGTTTTGTTACGAAACTCTGTAAGCTTACTTTAAGATTTTTCCTGTCTTTTATGGGATCTAAAAAAGCTCTTGCGCTACTTTCTCGTTTATTAAAATTTATCATTACTTGCACTTTGCTAATTCCAATTTGTTTTCTGGAGTTGTAGTCATCTAATTTCTTAAAGCCTATTTCTTCAAACGCTTTTGTTAAAGTATCCTCCTGAAATTTTTAAAACTTGATGCAAAATATTATTTTACTAAATTTCCTAACACAAAAAATCTAACATAGTAGCCACCAAAAAACGCATTTTGTTTAAGGCAATTTTGGTTGCTATTGACCGAATTATTTCCTATTAAACTAAAATAAGACAGAGTTTTATCTTAATGCCAAAGTATTTATTGTTATAAATGTATTTTATACTATAATATTTTAATATTAAATAGGATTTAAATAATTCACTTCGATCAAAAATCAGACTTTGCCTTTAATCTGATTGCTATAGATTAGATTAGAATGGGGTGGTGTAGAGACCTATCCACCTCGACATTCTCAGATCTATTGTGGTTCCCCTTTCTTCTTCCCTGCATTGCTAGAACTACAACACAAGTTGCAGGCCCGTCCTCGTCATGCAGCCCAGAAGCTTTGCCAGTGTGTCCTGTATATAGCTTTCTGGCCGCGGACATTCTGGGTCCCCCAGTAAGGCTCTCGCATTGCATACAATTGCTTATTGAATTTGCAGTGACCTGGTAAGATCCCCACTATTTGTCTGGCAAGCTTCCTTTCCTTACCAATAATTTCTGCAGTCAGCTTTGGTGAAAGTTCTTTAATGAGCTGTTTGGCCTGTCTTTGTCCAGGCGTTTGCTCTCACAGACCATTCGTCCCTTTGGTGAGCCACTGTTAGATTGAATGGCTCTGGCCTTGTTTGGCCAACTCATCGGCTTTTTCGTTTACAGAGTGTCCCCGATGTCCTGGAACCCAGGCTAGTGTCACCCTTTTGGTGCAGTCCCAAATCAGTTTGAACGTAACTTGCACTGCTTCTAGAATTTTAAGTGAAGCTTGACTATCTGAATATATAACTACCGAATGAGAGTGTTCCTCTAGTCTTTGTATTTCTTTGCCGCTACTTCAGCTTGAAACACTGTGCTGTGATTGCTATAACTTCAATAACTCTTGCATTTTATGCAATGATAGCTGTAATTGGATTAAAAAATGGTGCTGACTTTGGCTCGCGGCATCATTTTTGATGCCAAATATGTATCTTCAGAAACTCTTACTAACATATATGTTATTATATATTAGTGGTTATGTAGTCATAGTTTAATTTAGGTTATAGTAGTTCTACCACGTAGTAAAGGGTACTTCTCAGAAAATATTAACAATTTTTAAATGAAAATATTTCTGATTTTTTAATTTTTTTCACTAATTCTTGTTCAGAACAACAAATTCTACTTACAGTTAAAGTCTTTCTAGGGAATTTTGAATAATCCTGTATAAGTACAACCACTAAGGTACTGGAGGCAAATATGGCCCACCTAACAGTAATTCTGGGTTTTTACTGAACCTAAATATTTTAAGGAACCTTTGTTTTATCTACATTATAGATGAGTATGTGGGTAACGTATTTATAGAATGTAGTCTGGCCAGAAATTATTTCTAAAAAATTTAGATGATAAAATGATATTTTGTATATCTGGGCCATATTAACCCCCCGTCGGATTATATGGCCCACACCTGGGCCATATTACCAATCGTGTCTTACTATGGTTAAAGCGTTATAATTTATATATAATACGTTTATTAAAAAACTCGAAAAAATAATACAAAAGCTTAAAAAAATAAAAGGTTATTCATAAATTTATCCCCTAAGCTAACAGCACTCAAAGTCTTCACAATCATCAGCTTTAAGGCCGACGCATACCCAATGGTACCAAGTAAAACATTTTACGCATTTTCTCATATAAAGTTGCTCATCTGTTCCACAAGCTTCACATAACCATGACTCCTGTGTGGTTTGCTTGGATGTAGATTTTCCTTTGGAAGTCGATGGAACTGGAAGTTTTGCAGTTGAAGAGTCCATAGCTGTTTGAACATTTCTCTCAGAAAAAAGGTCTTTTGTCACTTGCTGACCTTTATAATTTAAAGCTTTTCGCCTAATAGCAAAAGCCGCTAATGGAATGTCATCATCTGAAGAACTCTCATCGTGTGTTGCAATGGTTTTGTTTGTTCCTTCATCGTTTACATTATTGTCTTCGATTATTTCTTCCTGTATGGCTTGCTCTGTTAATAATGAGGGTGCAAAAGCTCCATCAGGTATTGCTTCAGGATTTAGAGGAAACAATCCGGTAGCTCTAAAGCCGCTGGTAATATTCTCTGGTGTCATACATTTGGACCAAACACGAGATAAAATTATGTTGAATCTGGCCTTGTTTAAGGTTCGTTGAGGGTAAGTGTCCCAATATCTTAAAAGTTCTTGGTCCCAGTTTTCTTCAAAAGAACGGAATACTGCCTTATCAAGTGGCTGAAGCTCGTGTGTTGTATTTGATGGCAAACAGAATGCAGCAAGAGTAAAATCTAAGTGGCTGGAAGCTGCATTAAACACAAGAAGTGTAGGTCCGTTTTATTTATACTGCTTTATTATCGCAGAACTCTGGCTTAAGGCGTTTTTCTCGAAACAATATCATCGGTGTTAAAGAGTTGCCCATACTTAGGAGCAACCATATGAACCCGTCGTACCCCTTTCTCCGATAGAACGCTTTGTTGTTGATTTATCCTTTATATCAAGTGTCGTCATTACTTCTGATATTTTTGTCAAATAGTCGGATACAATTGTCTTGTTGAGTTTTTGAGCTCGTGCGGGGTTCATAGGTTGCACCTTTCTTACAGATAAATCTGGATTTCTTTTTAAAAACAAGGTGAGCCAATTTTTTCCAGCCACCTGTTTGCTTTCATTACAATTATTGGGAATTTTGTTTATTTCACAAAATCGAAATACCTGGTGTCGGACAAGTTTGGGAGTTAGAGGTAATCCAATTTCACAATACCGCTTAATCCGTTGCACAAAATCTCTTTCCTGTTGATGATTCAGTATGCTCGGACGACCCAATTTCTTCTATGACAAGCCATCATTCAAATATCGTCGTAAAGTGCGTCTAGGTATTTGATATCTGGCACAGACATTTCTTTGAGATTCTCCACTTCTGGTAGCCGCTATGGTACCTCTAAGGTGATCTTGTAACCATTTCTTGCGCAAGTGTTTGCATACCTTGCCCATTTTAAAACCTGAAACAAAACAAGATATTTTAACCCTCATTTTAATTGAGCAGGGTAATATGGCCCGGGCTTTACAACCCGCCACCTTATTGGGCCGTATTAACCAAAAGGAGTTCCCGGCAATAAAATTAATTTTAAAAAATGACAGAGTTTTTCTAGCGACTAAATATTTTGTGCTCAAGTACTTTAAAACATTCACTTACCTTTGCTAATTTTAGACACTTTGTGTGTTTCCAAAAAACGTGGTCATTAAAGTCACTCAGCAATTATAAGAAGACGTGTATAATTCGGCAGTCCAAATCGAACTGGTTGCTGCGTGTAGAAGCGTGGCGCCTCGTGGTCGCTCGAACAATTGTTGGTGTTAAGGAATACAAGCAACTCCCCGACGTTGCCAGATCGATGATAAATACTTTAGTTTTTGCACAATGGATCTTGGGCCATATTGCCCGCTGGGCCATATATGCCTCCAGTACCTTACTACTACCACTACTACTAATTGTGCACACATTTTTTTCGATAAAATAAATGCAATTTAATTCTCTTGCAAGTACAGTAAATTATTAAATAAATATCGCTGGCTTTAGGAGCTACTACTACTACCTACTGTTGTTAATCATTACAATAAAAATGCTACCTATACCTATTGAAATTATGAAAGTTGTTATTGTTATTGTTGTTGTTATTGTATGATTTTCCTTGAGAGTTATATATGGTCAATAATCTTACCAATCCAGGAGTAGTGGAGGTGTGGTTAACATGCAGATGTCCTTTAGTTCCGGACGATTCTGAATCTGGATTTGGGAAGTCAGCATGTTCAGACTTTTTAAAATATGGAAGTACATCCTCGTAGGACCATCCTTTATTACCTAAATATTCCCAAAGGTCGTAGTCCTCTGGATGACCTCTTGCATAAATACATTCATTTATCGTTGTGGTTCCACCTCGGACTTTGCCCCTTAAGTAGTGGCAAGAATGATTTTCCATGCCTGAAACCAGCCATGTTGGGATATATACAGGGTGTCCTAAAAATCCGAGTTTACCCTAGTGTCTCCAGAACCAAAAGAGACAGAGAAGCAAAATTTCACAAAATTAGATGGTTTATAAAAGAATATCTTTCTGGATGGTAATTGGGCCGTCATTTATTAAGGGGGCGAATCTATGGTGGAAACAATACTTTTTTAAATGAGATACCCTGTATATTTTCTAAAATTTTTATAGAGCTTTTCATTCTGTTTCCAAAAATACCTAATATGTTACCTTTTCCTCTAAATAAAATTACAAAAACTTTTAAATAAGAGTGATTTAGACAAAGAATCACCGAATTTCTGTTGTCTTGTTTAACTCATTGGTCTTATGAAGATGATTTTCCCACTTTATTTAAAAACCGTTAAGAGAAAAAAGTAACATATAAGCGTTTTTGGAAACAGAAGAAAAAGCTCTATTTAAATTTTCCAAAATATACATTAAAAAAAAATAACGTCGCGTCCCTAGCTCCGTCTCCTTAATGACGAGTGCGATAATTAGCATCCAAAAAGATACTTTTTTGTAAACCATGTAACTATGTGATATTTTACTTCTCTGCCTCTTTTGATTTTGAAGATATTAGGATGAACTCCAACTTTTGGGACAACCTGTATATCTCAAAATGGAATATTCGATTTTCTAAAAAAAAATGGTAAAATTAAAAAAAAGTTTTAAGGAGAAAATAGAAAAACCACAGTAGCGACTAAATAGTGTTTTTTACAAGCGTTGGTTTAAATTAAAAAAAAAAGCACATTTTAGCCGCGAGTTGTAAACCCTATTTTTTTATACCTTTTTTTTATATACCTTCATCAAAAAAATTTAGGAAAAAACTTACAAAATAAAACTGGAACGCAATGACATCCATGCACACACATGGGATCTGGCTTGGGTTCTTGTTAGGCTAGACAGCCTCTTACAATTTTAGTCTGTGTTGCTTTAGGTGAATGAGTTGTGTGCCATCTGATGTTTTGCTTTTTTATTCCTTGCTAGTCTCGCGGTCTTGGGTGCCTCCTCCGGGCTATGGGGTAGGTTAGGGTTCTTCGAACTAGTGGGTGCGGGTGGACTTCAGCTTTTTCGAAGAAGGTCATCTTGAGTTGGTTCATATGTTCTAGGATGTTGGTTTCAAACTCCAGGTCGCGCCTGATCTGTTCATTACGAACAAACCAGGGCGCACCGCAGATCAGCCGAAGGATTTTGTTTTCAAGTGTTAGGAGTTTGGCTGCTGTTGTCCTGCAGACTTTGTTCCATGTTGGGCACCCATAGGTCAGGGCGGGTCTGATGATGGTCTTGTATATTTTCATCTTGTTCGAAATGGACAGTTTACTGTTATGGGACAGTAGCGGGTAGAGTTTGGACAGAACAGCTTTCGCTTGTGCTGTTCTGTGTTTCACCTGTTCTGACCAGGTCAGCTTTTTGTCAAAGTATATTCCCAGGTATCTGAAGTTGGTTTTCCATGTTATGGATGTGTTGTTGATAATTAGGCGGGGTGGCGGTTGAGGTCGTCCTTTGCTGAATATGACTGCTTCTGTCTTTGCTGCATTTATTTTAATCTTCCAGAGGTGGCACCAACTGTTAATTTGGTTCAATTGCCTCTGTAATCGGTTTTGAATTTGTTCGGGATTTCTGGACTCGGCGGTGACCCCTGCGTCGTCGGCGTATAGGTAGTTTTCGGTGCTCCTTGATGTTGGGAAGTCTGCCGAGTATAGATTATATAGGGTTGGTGAGATCGCTGAGCCCTGCGGGACTCGATCTTGGTTCTGAAGCTTCTGCCGGTGATGTAGGATTGTATCAATCCCTGATTTCGTAGTTTCAGCGTAAGGCCCCCGTGCCAGACCCGGTCGAAGGCTTTTTCGATGTCGAGCAGCACGGCGCCGGTGTGGACTCTTCTGTTGAAATTTCTGACAATTTGATCTGCCAGTCTAGTTGTTTGGAGGACAGTTCCAAGATTGTGCCGGAAGCCGTACTGCTCTGGAGGTAGTATGTTGTCTGTTTTCGGGATATCCTGCAATCTGTTGAGAAGAATTTTTTCAAAGATTCTTGCCAATGTAGGTAGGAGACTTATTGGTCTGTAGCTGGAGGGCTGGTTTGAAGGTTTGTTCTTTTTCAAAATGAGTATAACTTCGGCTAGTTTCCATCGCATTGGAAAATGATGTAATCTAAAAACTGCATTGGTGATGTTGACGATCTCTGCTACTTGCTTTGATGTGACGTTTTTCAGCATGAAGTTTGTTATGCCGTCGTAGCCCGGGGCCTTTTTTCTGACGGACATCTTTATATATGATTTCACTTCTTGCGGCGTAGTGTGTCGGAAACTGGTGTTGGGAAGCGTTGTTCTGATTTGTGCGGTGGTTTCTTGGACTAGTCGGTCTAGTTGTTGTGATCTTAGGTTTTGATTCTGCCTGTTGTTTTCGGTGAACTGCAATTGGAAGGAGTTGGCGAAAATTTCTGCCTTTTCTTGAATGGTTTCTATTGTTTGCCCGTTATGGATAAGTGCAGGGATCGGGGTCCTTGGGTCCCTTGTTAAGCATTTTGTCATTTTCCAGTAGGATGCGGTGTCGTGGTTAAGTGAATCTAATTTTTCGTCCCATTGTGGTTGTCTAAAAATTCTTATTTTTTGCTTGAGGATATTTTGCATCCTGTTTGCTGTTCTGATGTATGTCGGGTCTCTTGTTGTTCTCGCCCTTCTCGTGGCCCTATTTTTCTCCCTCACCAGTTCTTTAAGTTCTGGGCTGAAGCTGCAAGGATTTTCTGTGTTTTTATGCGTGATTGTTGAGGCAGTTCTGTAGGCGGATTGGATGTCCGTTTGTATTTTTTCGACGGCTAATTCGAGCTGTTCTGTGTTGTTAATCATTAGTATGGGTCCCGTAGTTTTTTTTTAGATTTTCTTGAAAAACGTTCCAGTCGGTGGTGGTCTTTGGGCTTCGTGATATAATCTGATTTGCCGGGTTTCCCATAATTATGGAAACAGGCAAGTGGTCGGAGCTAAGTTCGTGGTGAACTCTGGGTGTTGATATCGCTCTGTTGATATTTCTTAGCAGGAATATGTCCAAAGTTGATGGTCTGGCATTTGTTCCATATCTGGTGGGTTCCAAGGGGGGTCGGTAAATTAGGTTGTGTCTGTCCATAATCCTATTTAAGCCTGGGCCATATGTGTTTGTGCGGGGGCATCCCTAAGAGGTATGCATGGCGTTCAAGTCCCCTCCCACAATCAGCGGTTTCGTGCGGTGTTGTTCGAAGATGTTGTCGTAATCTTGATAGGGGAATGGTAGACTCGGACGATGGTAGACTGAAATGATTCGGATGTAGCTGTTGTTTTCTAATTTAACCATGATTTGTGTTGTTTCTATGATTTGGAGATCGGGATTTGCAATGCTGTGGTGGTCAATATGTTTTTTGATGGCTATTAGTGTGCCGCCATCGGCCTGATTGATTCTGTCGTTTCGGTAGACGGTGTAGTTTGGCATCGAAAAACGGTGGGGGGGCTTCAAAAAAGTTTCTTGCACTAGTAGCACGTCTATATTTTCTCTGTGTATCATGTCTAGAAGTTCCATTTTCTTGGGGGTTATGCCATCGGCGTTCCACGTAAGGATTCTGAGGGCCGATGGTTTTGTTTTCTCACTGTTGTGCTGCATTGTTGGTGGGTGTAGGGAATAGCTGTGCTAACATATCGAACTGCTGTTTCATTTGTGTCATCATTTGGTATAGTTGGTCAAAAGATGGTGTCGGTGTGGTTGTTGGAGGTTTGGTGGTGATATTTTTTCCGTCCCATACTGGTTTCTGTGGGTCTCGTGCCTGGAAAGTTCTTGGCTATCTGGATTTAGTGGCCAGTGGTGGGGGTCTCTTTGGGCAAATCCTTGCGTTCGCCGTGTGGTCTCCTTGGCAGTTGCAACATTTTGCAGGCTTGCTCCGAGGTTTTTTGCACTCGGAAGTGACGCATCTCGCGTCCGCCTTACAGTTCCCAGAATTGTGGCCGAATAGTTGGCATCGGTGGCACTGAGCTCGTTCGGGTGTCCTCTTCAGGGCCTCGACTTTGACCCGAAGGTTGAACATGTTGTCCAGGTCGTAGATGGTTTTCTGAGATCTGGGTAGGACGACTAAAACCATTCTCATTTTTACTCTGTGGTCATTTGCGAGTTTCGTCATTCTGTGGATATTGGACGGGGTGAAGCCGCCATCGGTCAAGTATTTCATGACTTCTTCGTCGGAGTAGTCGGGGGTAATTCCTTTAATGACGAATCTGAGTTTCTTTTCTTCTTGTATGGAGTAAGTGTGATATTGTGACTTCTTTGTGTCCATCAGCTTTGTGAGTAGGCGGTAGTCGTCTATTGATTTTGTCTGGATTTGTATCCCCTGGTCGGTGGTCTTGGCTGGGTCGATCTGTATTTTGTTTGCCGTGATCTCTGCGGCTAACTTCTTCCATTCATGGTGCTGTCTTAGCAGGATTGGTGGGATTCTGATTTTTCTGGCTGGGGGGGTGCCATCCATTTTAATGGTGTCTTCAATTGGCTTCTCCGCTGCCGGGGGTGCAGTTGAGCTGTCGGTTTTCTTGGCTGGCGGGCCTCCTGTATCGTGTTGGGGTCTTTTGTTTGTTTGGCATTGGCTGGTTGATGGTGGTTTGCCGTCGCTTGTCTGGTTTGCTGGTGGTGGATTGCCATCGCTTGGCGTTGGTTTTTGTTGCTGGCTTTGTTCTAATTGATTTAGTCGGGAGTGCAGTTGATTGTATGCGGCAACCAGGCTGTTGTGTTTGGCGACTATTGCGTGGTATTGCGTGACTGTAGATTTAAGTTGGCCCTCTGATGTCTGGAGCTTGGATTTTAGTTCCTCGTTCTCGTTGAGCAAGGACTCGTCTGGACCATCTGACATGTCTTCGTCGTCTGCCATCCTTAAAAAAGGCTGGCGAGAGACTGCTTTTGAGGTAGAATTCTTTTACAAAAAACTATTAGCGCTGAGTTGTCACTTCCTTTAGGCCGTACAATACGACCTGCTCGTCAGTGAGTCGAACTCTTAATTATCTGACATCCATGCACTGAGAGCTCGCCACTTTTATACTCTAAATCAAGGCGGCCGTGGATGACAATAACAATGGTTTCTATGGTAACCTTATATTGTCGGCCATTTATACTTCTGACGTTTGTTATTTTGTCGTATTTTTAAAATTTCTACGTTTTTACGTGGAACTGAATACGTGTTCAATACGATTTTTATTCCGGTTTTTATGAAGCGATTTGAACGCGTTTTGAACACGATTTGAGCTCTTGACATTTGCCTGATGTATTTTGAGGTTAGTTTTTAACAGTTTTACTTCTTTGCTTTTTTAAAGCCAATAACTTTGCAGCACAATAATATAATTAAAATAAAGTGTATATACCTTCTTTTTGCAGGAATCTTGGAAGTGCTAACAGCTTATTATTGGCGTCATCAGTCAGTTCGATACGATACCCATTTTCATGCAGTTCAATCCCGATACGATCCCAAAGAAAGCAGTACTAAACTTGGGTAGGGCCAACGGAAAAACAAGTTAATTTTTTGTGAATACTTGAAAAACACTTAATAAAACGGCTTAATTTTTAGACAAGAATTATGAGATCCAATGTCACAAGAACGCATTATTCCCTGCCAAAAAAACCGCATAAAACCTCATAAAAAACACACTTGAATTTTATCAGTTTTTATAAGGTCTATGAGCTTTTGTGAGGCAAAATTTTAGAATTATAAAAGTTTGTAAGAATTTATGAGGTATGTCTTTGATTTTGGTAAGAATTTACGTGGTTTCATATGTGTGTTTTTTATCTGATCCTATAATCAGTCAGGCTTATAAATGTTAATAAAATTTGATAAGTGCAGATATTTTTGTGTGTTATTTTATGGTTTTATAAAAGCACGATTTTCTAAGAGATTTTATAATCAAACCGACACATCAACTTGTTTTCTTTTATGATGTATCATGGGATTATGTGAACTGATGTTTTTATAATTTTCTGACAGATTTTATAGTCAAACCAACTCATAACATTTTGTGGGTGTCAATGGTTACACCCTTGTTTTTTTATAATGTTTTAGGAGTTTGTAAAGAAACGTTTTTTCATGAGATTTTGGGATATTTTATGATCAGACTATCTATTGCGATTCTATGAACATTTATAATTTTCTAGAAGTTGGTAATTTTTTTACAAGTCTTTAAATAGATTTTATAGTCAGACAAACTTACAACATTTTATAGATCTTTAGGTGTCCACCCTGCCAAAAAAACCTCATTAAATCCCATAAGAAACACACCTGATTTTTATCAGTTTTTTCGACCACCTGAAACTAATTAAAAAAAGCTATACTTAGTATACTTACTTACTTCTACAAAAATCATAATCCCCTTCCTTAAAAACCCCTGTATGCCAATTTTGATTGAAATCGAACAAACTAATATTCATATCCTCCAACGTGAAAATTCTGCGATTAAGCTTTAATCATGGTTAATACTAATCGAAGCTTGAGTCTCGGTAAACAGATTTGCAATCTAAAACACCACAGTCTAAACTCTGATTAGTGTCTAATCACAATTAAAGCCTAATCGTGGAATTTTTGCGTTGGTGGATACGAGCATAAATCTTTTTCCCCCTCCCTAGACCAAACTTTTAAATTTTGACTTTGAAATGTGTTTATTAAAAACTAATTTTTGATGAAGAAAGTTATCAAAAACACTCGTAGGAAAAAAATTGTACCTAACTTGCGGAAAGTGCCTTTTACGCCCTTAACGGCTTGCCCGAACTCCGCTACGCGTCGTTCGTGCAACTGCCGTCGCGTGCGTAAAAGTTCCGCACTAGTTAGGTAAATAACTATTTCGTTATTTTGTCATATTTGTTTTTTTTGCAGACATTTTTATAATAACTAAAGATTTTTAACGTAAACTTTTTGTCCATGAAAAAAAAACAGAAAAAAGTAAGGTTATGAGAAGAATAAGTAAAAAAATCGACAAAAGTGACGACTGGCCACGTTACATAATTCGAAGAACCCGAGAGTTTACCAGCCCTTAGATAAAAAAGGCTTGGATAAACACTTTTCGACTTAACTCGGGATTTAGCCTAGAGTTAGAATGGACCCAGGGTCAGCAAACTCTGCGAGTCAACCCTTGATTAATAAACCGGCCCTGAATCACAAATTAAGTCCTAAAATATTACCTGCATCGCCTTGCATGGTTACAAAAATTACGAACGACAAGTTCTTTAATTTTACAAATCCTTTTTAACAGTGTGGGCTTATGAGGCACTTATGCCCGTGTGCACCAATTCCCCTTACTTCCTTCACTTGTACAAGTGCCGCTTGAACTTTGGGTGACCCTTGAGATTTACTTGGTTTGCAAAAGTTCCGAATATGTTCCACTTGGAAAAAGTAAGGAAATTATTGACAACGTGCCAGTTGTCTGAATTTTTTGTGTAACGTAAAATTTGAGGTTGTTTTAAAAAAGACAAATTTTATTGATGATTTATGATTGTATGGAGAAAAAGGCAAATAAAACTACTATAATTGGTTAACTATAAAACCTGACCATTTATTTTGTATGTTTTCACATCGTACTCAATACGTATTGAAAATATTGTCTTCTTTTTCTTTCATAGAGCATGTTCTCTGTTCCGACAAAGAGCGTGACATATGAAGAACAAGATGCTTGTTTTTCGATACGTATTGAATACGATGTGAAAACATAGTAATTATTACACTACCAGACCAACCCAACCCATTTTTCAGTTTCGAATCGAAGTAGGCCGCTCAGTAAGCGTCTACCGAGATTCTATTTCGTAGAGCCGAGGCTGGAAACCTGCATTTATGCAGTTTTTAGTGACAAGTGTTCAGTGAAAAGTGACAAAAAAAAACATGGATTGGACATAATAAACCTAATTACAAAGTCTAATTCTTCATCTTCTTCGTCATCCCAAAGAAGTTCCATTTCAAACACAGATCACTATTATAATCACAGAAAGATTTTAAAGCAACGGAACAGTTTTATAATATGATTAAATTAATGGCTCACATAACCTCAAAATGCGCTTAAGCCGAAGTAATTCTACGGCTTATCTTAACTGCAGCTTAAGTGCATGATATTCCACACCATTGCACACTAAAGCTTAAGCTCGGCTTATATGTCAAGCCAAACCCGTGCACAAGGGGATTAGAAGGTCATGGAGCCAAGAACAGGAGTGTAGACAGTCCGAGGAATTCGTGGACAGACTAGTCGCAGCCAGAAGTATATGACTCCAGGGTCTGTATTCTTGAAAGTGAGGGAAGAGAATGCTCCCGCGGGAGTATTTTTTTCCTCTTCACACCTTTATCCGTTGGTATATCTCCATCTCACTTTTTTGTAGACCACGCCCACTTCCCTAGCAAGTTCTCCTCCCGGCAGTTCAAGAATAAAGGCCCTGAGGAGAAACCGAAGACATACTAACCGGACATAAGAGTTTAAGAAAGCAACTATCGCGCGTGTGGACAGACAGTAGAGACATCTTGGCACCTAGTGAGAGAGTGCGCGGCCTACGCGAGTGTATACTGGATTTTGTAAAAGAAGGGGCTATATTCTTGACACCCGTACTCGTGAGTGTAAGTAAACAAATTGCTTACTTCTCACCTGCTTTGAACCATGTGAAAAGTGAGAGAGGCAAATACTCACAGGTGACTACTCATCTCACAGGCCGTCAAGAATACGGGCCAGGAGAGAATGCAAGAGTGCACGAAGTGTCGATAGTGGGAAGATAGGATAGGATACTACTACTACTAAGCTTCCATGTTGAATTTTACCTTGGCAAACTGTCTCAGACGAGGTTGTATTATATCCCCAATTCTTATCAGAAAATTGCCAGATCTGATCCAGAGCAGTAATATCGGTGACGTCGTCGTCTTCTCCACCAGCTTCTAACAATAATATTGTCCATGTGCCTATTTCGGACAGTCTGTTGGCCACCACACTTCCTGCTGCTCCAGAGCCCACTATCACGAAATCAAAGGTACCAAAATCTAGAGGCCAATAAGGACAAATTAAAATTGATCAGAAGTGCATAGTTATTACGTTTAGGCGCGCCATAAATCGGTTTTTTATTGAAACGATGAGGTCAATAAATAACGAAGTTATAGACCCCATCCCAAAATGCAGACTTTTCAAAATGCCCCCGTAGCTCGGAAATGGTAAGACATATCAAGATGCAGTTTTCGTATTTAAGCTTGTCTCAAAAATCGAGCCCAGGACATGTATACTATTTTTTGGCTATCTTGCCTAGAAGTACCCAAAAAAATCTTAGTGGGCATTTTTCATTCTACTTACTGTAAAGACTGGAATCACTGCTTGTTTCTAACAATTTTAAATTATTTTTGGGAAGAATGTATGATTTGGACTCTGAAATGTTTCCCTGGACGTCTCTTAGTAGTTCGTTAAGGTCTGCCTGTAAGGTAGAAACGCTTTGAATAAAATAAATTGTTGTAAAACATAACTTTACCACAAATAACATTTTATTCACTTTTGCCAACTAAATGTAAATTTATCTATCTATAGCAATTATTTCCTAAAATTAAAATATTGCATGTTTTTTATCTTTTATCCATTTTTTTCTACAAAATTAACAATTTAAAGTATATTATTGATGGAAGACACATGCACTACAGGGTGATCGGTTATTACTGTTCCCTGGGATAAATTTTCTTCTAATGTAAATCGAATCTTGGGGGTTTCATCATTTAATAAAAATGAACTGTAATACCTACCTATGTCAAATTTTTAAAAATTAGGTAAGCCTATTGCTTAAGCTCTTGAACTGAAAGGAGGGTAGAGGGGCGGTTTAATAGATTTTGAGTTAGTGTACACAAAAAAAAAAATACTTATTTTTAAAAGCAGGTCTCATCTAGTCTCATTTGCAGATCTTTTTCAGAATTAACCCTCAAATGCGCCGCAGGCAAAAATTTTGACAAAATTACTCTAAAATGCTATTTTTTACGCGTCTCAAATGTTGTTGACAAAAAAATTGCTTCAAATTAAACAAAATTGTAACAATATTTAATATTGGTATAGCGCCGCAGGCCAAAATTGTCAAAAAAAAATTTTTGATCTCTTAGGTTTTTTGTAAAATATTTTGAAAAAGTAGATTGGGTTAGATACCAAGTGGGTTGCGGTGGTACATCCCATACAGAACACTTCGTCCCAGGGACGTACATTTTACGTCCATTTTAGTTCGGTACGTCCTGGGACCAATTGTGAGTGTGGTGAATCATACATAAGTGAAACAAAAAGACCACTATCTGGTAAGCTTAAAGAACATCAGACGAATTCTCAAAGAGGTGAAACAACGAAATCAGGAATCGCCGAACACGCATGGTCAAAACAACACCGAATAAATTGGACAGAAGCAAAGGTTTTGCACAAGGAGTCACACTGGAAGAAACGAAAATTCCTTGAGGCTGCCTTTATTGGGCAGAATCAGGGTGTTTTCAGTAAACCAAGTGTTGAAATTCCAAATATTTGGAAGCCCCTCCTTGGGCGGAGCCAACTTCTTAAACTTTATGGTTGACTGATTTCCCATAGTATATAAGTACGTAGCCTTGGGAATAGATTATAGTTTGCACCTGAAGACGATCAGAGATTGTACTGATCGAAACGTCGTGTATAAATCAAATATAGACAATGGAGGTCCAAAACACAGAGTTCATTTCACACCCATATCTTATGACGTATCCTTTACACTCACAAATACCAACTGAACAATAACTTACTTCTTCAATTTATGAAGATGTATAATTACATCAAAATATTGATTTCTATGTTAATAGCTCAAGTATCATTATTTTTAAATTACTAAACCATATGCCATCAGAATTTTTCTGAAGGCAAAAAGCGACAAATAAGGAAACATGTCTACAAGTTTTTGTACGTTGTACGTACATCTATGTTTATGATCGATTAATGTTAATCACATTATGACATCCCAAAATTTAAAAAATAAAGTACGATTTAATCTTATGAGGCGCACTGCTGGAACAAATAACGAATTCTTTTGATAAATGATTTTATATAAAAAAAAGCTTTTCAAATACAAGCTTTTATAAAATATAAAGTGCACTAAAAAGTAGAAAATAATTTTTAGCATTCTGATAGTATAATAATAAAAGTGATGGGCGCAAATTAAAACTAACAATGTCCGACCCTATATCAGAGAAATGTTAGGGTAGCTTGGTTCGAGTTGGGTTCGATTTACTTGTCAGAAAGCCAGGCGTAGGCCGGGCGCGCAAATTTTACACCGAGCAACAACTTTTTAACCAACTATTATTTCCTATTCCCAGCAACGAGAAAACCAAGCTTATGCAAAGCTCTGGCAGTGGAGATCCCAGCCATTTGAAAAGGGGGAGCGGCGGTTTCGATACGAAAAAAAAACTATAATAAAAGCATAGCTTTTATGAGCAAACAAATCTAGGGGGGCGTACTCAGATTTCAAATTGTTTATTTCATAAATTTTTATTTTAAAAAATGTTTAAATGCGCCAAAAACTTTAAAAAATTACATTAAAAATGCAATTTCTGAGTCAAATTAGATTAAAATCGTAAATATCAACGGTATCATAGCGCCGCAGGCGAAAATTTGTATGCAAATTGCACTGAAAAATGCAGTTTTTTTAATTTAAAATTAAAATAAAATTGTAAATATATCAAGGCTTTCAAAGCGTAGCAGGCGAAATTTTTTAAGGAAATGACCCTACAAATTTCATTTTTAACACAAAATTAAATGGATACCGTAAATATCAAAGGTGTTATTGCCCCGCAAATTAGGCCCTACTTTTGATTTTGTAAATGTTTTCGTAAAAAATTTAAATCCAGGGTGGGGGTAATTACCTCCCTACCCCCTAAAATCCGCGCTTGAGTAACTGCATATAATTTTTTCAGTTATAAAAAACATAGATAACAAACAAACCACAAACAAAACCTAATAAAATACATTTTTTTTAGGTCTAAAAATCTTTTTAAGTTGAAACATTACCTTTTACAAAAATCTCAAAAAAAGTTCGTTTTCAGTTTTTTTTTTTGGCAAACCGGTCAATAACACACAACATTTTTTTTATCAACGGAAAAATATCGTCACACTCGTTCATTGTCTCGAAAACGTTATCATATATGTTTTGATTTAAGCTTTTGCCTATTTCTGACCAATATTGTTTCCAAATACTGATTTCTCCCATTAAAAGCTCAAGAATTTGCGTTTTGGATTAACAAAACAGTTAATAGTACCTATTTGGAAACGACTTTAGTTAATTTTGCCTTGATTTTGGCCTCAGATTGTATAAAACTTGGTATGACTATGTTCAAGTCAAAAATACTTACGCCCACTTGGAGCGACGGACCATTAAAGGATCTATAAAACGGCATTAGCCAAGCGGTCAAATTCCTCCATTTAAATTAATATTAAACCACCTTTCAGCAGCTCCAACCTAAAAATATGCATTCTTTTTTCTAAAATGATATCACGGATGACGTTTTGCTAAATGATTTCGAAGATGATGACTTGGAACTGATAGACTTTGCTGATATGGGTTACCCAAGAAGACTCTTCTTTCAGAGACCGAACCACTATGAAGAGATGTCAGAAATGAACTTCTTTAGAAGGTTCGGGATTACAAAGCCTACTATAATGAATTTATTGCAGCGAAGTGAACATCAGCTGGAATATCCATACGATAGTTGAGTCTTAACAGGTTCCCATTCGCTTGAGCCCTTGCCTAAATCTATAACCTAACAGAGAGGTTCCCACGAACCAAAATTATTTCAATAGACTTGAAAAAAACAAAAAAATAACACAAACTGTTTTTTGAGGTTAGATCAGACTTTGGCTGCCAAATACCAAAAATTTTCAGTGTTCCCACCAAATAAAAATGAAAATCTCGGGTAAAATCCAACATTGCCATATTGTAATAAAGATAAATAGCCAGTAATACGACCACAACTAAAATGCCCTCGGAACTTTGCGATGCAAGCCAATTTAATTTAAGTGGCACATATATTTTAAAGGCCGCATTGTTAATAGATGCTTAAAAAACAGTCGCTGCAAGTGGGCGTTAGAGTCTCGTTATTGAACCTTGATTTTATGTCCGAAATGATTTTCTCTAAAACTTGTTTACAAATAGAAACTCTATAATGTTGTTCTTCACTTCTGTATTTCCAATATCGAGGTTTTTGCGGTAAGTACGTCATGCGTTTGTTGTGTCTGTCCCAAAATATTGTGGGATTCTAGAACGTCTTTAAATGACCATTCTGCAATATTTCGTTCTTTCTCCAAAGACTTCAGGGTTACCACCAGCATCGTTGTTTTCTACTTTTTTCTGAAGCAAAGGGGGGGAGGCGATCGCCTCCCCCCTGTCCCCCCCAGGACCGCTACTGGCTCTGGGCTATAAAATTGGGGCTCGGAAAACTCGTTTTACTGGTGCCTAGGCTCCTAGACTCTCCCTTAATTGCTCCATGTAATTGCAAGAGCTCCGTGCATCTGGGTTTAAGACAACTGTACAACATCTGGGCTGTAAACTATGCACATTTGCGAATTAATCAAAACCAGAAAATAGTTAAATGTATTCTCCCAAACCACCTTCGGGTCGGTCTAATCATAGTTTTGAGTGGTAAGTAACAGCCCCAATTGTGAATATAAAAAAACGAAATTTGCCGAAAGTGTCCGAAGACTGACTCTTCACCGGTTCAACCACAACATCATCGGTTCTTACTATCACCAAAATGCACTTCCCAGTGACAGTTTTACAAAACCTAACCTAACTTATTGCTGTAAAAGATTTGTTAGCGTTGTTTTTTTTTTCTAATCCCCGGTTTAAAAATCTTGGGTTATTTGGATGTATAATCCCACCATTAAATAACTTATCTGACGAAATCTGCCTGACAGTGTCCGAATCTACCTCTAAGAGGAATTCTCCCAATTGAATTTGGCACATTAACAAATCAGACTCCATCATTTTATTATGCAAAAAACAAAAAAAAAAAAGCCGGTGCTCCATAACCCGACACTACTCGTGTATTTTGGCAAATGACAACTCCCGCCATAGTGAAATCGTGATTGAAACGCTTTCGAAACAGTCCTAGGAGCGGTTTTGAAATCCTTTGAAATGTGTTGAACCGTGACGTCACCAGTTCAACGCCAAAATGATATTTCTTACATTATTTCGAAATTGTTTCGAAATCTTCTCACGCCAAAAAACGACTTTAACCGATGTTGGTATTTAATTTCCAAATTGATTTCCTATAAGAATCTACCGTACCGTTGGGTGTTCCCAATTTTCTCGAATTCTTACGTGCCGGCGCTAAAGCGAAAATTTTCGTAGACTATGGCTAGACTTCCATAATTTTTTTTTTCCCTTTTTTTTTCCGCGCGGATTTTGAAATTTGATTGTCTATCAGTAAGTGAAATAGTGACAGCACGATTAGCACCTTCACCATAACTTGAAATCCGCGCGGAAAATCTGCTAATGGCATAGGCTAGCCTAAGTGGTTGATTACCGTTTTTTTTGCAACGCAGTGTATATAGTGATGCAGCTAGTGGTGTTTAGAATGAGCTCCTTTAGTGCCTTATTCAAGTTCGCTGTCAAAGCTTCATCCATCTTTGGATAACGTAAATTCTTATGGGTGAAAGAAGGACGGAGCCTATGAATGCGGCCCTTATAAACTTTATTTAGTAAGAACCTTTCTAAAGATTACTTAGTTTAAGGCATCCTTAAATACGCCCCATAAAATTTTTGGTGAATGCGCCAAAAACCAGATATCCTGGATCTAGATCCAAACAAAAGCTACCCTAGCTTATATGGGTTACCCTAGCCCATTTAAACGCATTAGGCAAATAGTTCCAGTGTGTTAGGATTTTTTTTCACAGACCCAAATAGCTGTGATAATTCATAAAACTAATGCACAAAGTGGGTTATCGAGCCGGCCGCCGCACAGTGGAGCGAGGTATAGGGAAACCCGGAAATTTCAAAATAAAATTCAGTAATGAAAATTTTTTATCAGATTTTAATGTTTTATACTTTTTTGGAAAGCTTAAGCAACATTTACTGAGAGGAAAGTAATGACAGATAAAGTTAGTGAATATTTTGCGGAATCGATTAAGGAACTATCATCTAGTATAGAACAGGGGATAGAAAATATGAAAGGTGTTGATGATGTTAATACAGAAACTTGTAATGACTTTCAATTAATAACTAAAGCAGAGTTAAAAGAAATTATTTTTAATATGAAAAATAAAAACAGTCCTGATGATTTGACCTTTCAAATTAAAAAAAAATGCTATGATCAAATAGAGGATCCGTTGATAAACATTATAAATTCTTGTCTATTAGCGGGCAATATCCCTGATGCATTTAAGACTTCTACAATTATTCCGATAAAAAAAGTAAATAACTCCAATAAGGTATCAGATCTCAGACCAATGAATATGTCAATAAGTTCTAATAAAATAGTCGAAAAAATTGTTTGTAACCAGTTGCAAAGTCATCTAAATAAAAATAAACTAATTACATCTAAACAGTCAGGCTTTAGACAAAAACAAAACTGTGAAACTGCCTTACAGACAGTTATTTCTGAATGGATAGAGAAATTAGATAAAGGTGAACATGTGATAGCAGTATTTGTTGATCTCCATAGAGCGAAAAAAGTTGTAAAACTCTATCTCACAGAAAGTACAAATTTATGAAACCAAAGGTAGGCTAGGCTGTAATAAATATAATATAAGTAGGCATAACAGGTGGCAAGTTGCAATTACTTTGTTTGTTATTCTTACACATTTATTGTAAAATGTTTAATTGTAAGTTGTTTTTTGTAGCAAATTGCTAATAAAAAATATTTGAATTTGAATTTAGCAGCCTTTACTGTATTTTATTCAAATATTTAATTTAATTAGTTTAAATACAGATATATTGATAAAGCTTAACTACAATTTTTTGACTCGGTATTTTGATTGGAATGTACTTAAATATGCTTTTCTTAATTAAAAAACAAAATTAATATGATGACAATCGTTATACCGGGTGGTCCATAAAAACTATGTAAAATAATTCTTTAAATAAGTTTTGAAATTCTAAAGCAATTTTATTAAAATAAACTGCGTTGTGTAGGTAATCTATGAGGATTTTAACTTTATGTATTTTTGACCCGCCATTATGAAATCCAAGATGGCGGGAAAATCAAAAACTACTCATCTTTCATGCTTGTTGCTTTAATTTCACAAAATTTCACAACCAATTAATTACTGGAAAAAAGCCTTGTTCTTTTTCGCTAAAAAAGTTATTAATCACTAAAACTGGTTTAGTAGTTTTTAAGATATACCGATTTTAATAAACGACAAAAGATGGCTGCATAAAATATTACAAGTAATAAGCCTGGTTGATTTTAAAAATAAGAAAGTGTGTTTTTTTAGAAAAGTTTATTGAAAAATAAGCTGTAGTATTTTTTTAAAATACTCTATTTATTTTTATTTTTGCTTGACCAAAGGTGCTAGCGTTACGTAATTTTTGAGGGGGCTCTGAGGTTTTGTTACATGCGTAGTAGTTAATCAAGATCGGAAAAGTTCTAAGAAAATCAATAGACACTTCATTTCTGAAAAAGTTGGTTATCCACATAACATTATACGCTACTCAGGGACAAAACCTGACACGTTTCTAAATTGCGTTACAAGATATAAACGTGCCTAGTTTTATTGTTCTACTATAAGTAATAAGAAGACTATATACGTCGCATAATAACAAAAAAGTACATATGGTCACTAAATTTAAGATACTTTTAGGGACTGTAATAAAAAAAATCGACCAAAATTCAAAGAAGCTTATTTAACAAGAATCAGTCTAGATATTGGGGAAAAAAAATGTAACACTGGTAATACTCACAGAAATATATATTTTTTGTGTGTGTTTTTTTTTTAATTGCAATTTCTACATAAACACATTTGTTAGCCATTTTAACTATAAAAAAAATAAAAATAAAACATAAGTTATATGCTAATAAATAAAATGGACTTTACTGAATACAATTCAAATGATTTGTCCGGTCTTTACATGCCTGCCGCACAGAAGGTTACGGGTTCGAATCCCAGCTAGGTGCATGTAGATTTTGTGTTTGTCTTTAACTTTGCAAAAACTTGGCTGAAACTGGGCATTGATCTTATAATGGATGGAAAGTCCTACCTAGTATAAAAAAAAATAAAGTGGGTCTTTCGAAACTTTCGAAAATTACTTGCTGTAATCAGTGGCGGTCGCAGCTTTCACGAAAAAGGGGGGGGGGGCGTGAGGTCAAAAGAAAATGTACTATTTTAATGAAAAACCGGCGATATTTTAAATACATTTTCGAAAAAAGGGGGGGGGAGGCGATTGCTTCCACCACCCTCCCGCCTGCGACTACCACTGCTGTAATTCAAGGTCTGAGCTGTCCCCTATTTAAACCACCACTCTGGGTTAAAACAAACCATATTTGAGTTTTGATACCCATTTTTGCTCAGTGTGCTCTCAAGATTACCTACACAGGAAGGATTCTGTTTATTTAATAAGACCTCGACGCAACTGCAACAGTTTTTAAAAGACAAACTCATAAATAAGTCTTAATCTATTTTTTTCCTGATACACTAATAAAAAAAAGTTCTATAGAATAACCGGGTATGTAATTTTCATTTTCAAGGATAAACGTTGTAAAGAAGTCTCATCTTTATCGGTTTATCGAAAGCATTGTTTCGTTTTAGATTAAAATAAACGATTATAGTTTTCTTCTTTGTTAGCATTATCGAGCAAAATGTCACGCATGTGTTTTATTAGTTTAATTTGCTGTTTGAACCAGTAATATAAATGTATAGGTGTTATATTAGGCATCCACTCTTTTTTTAACAGTATATTTTATTATTATGTCAAAGAATAAATAACTGAATACCTTCACTCCTTTAGGACCAATTGTACCGTAGGGGTTAAACCTAGTTTAAATTTAACTGGCGTTTAGAATGTGACACCTTGGTATTCTACGAACATTCTACACACACAATACAGTAAGTTGTAGATACAGTGACTCATAACCCAGCAAACACAAATCGTCGGCATTGAATCGGGCCAATGTCGACAACGTCGGCAGTGTGTCGGCATCGGCGACTACACTTTGGCCCGATGTTGGTCGGATTGCGATTTTCAGTTTTCGGTCAATAATCGGCAACTGACGGAGGTCCACATTACTACAGTTGACTTTATGCCGACACCACTTTAGGACCGACGATGGTCCGATTGGAACTTTGTTTAATCGGTCGAAAATCGGCAACTGCCGGATGCCCGATTTACTATAGTCGAAATTGTGCCAACGCAAACCTTATCTGCTTTAGTGCCGACGACGGTCTGATTGGAACTTTGTTTAATCAGACGAGAATCGGCAACTGACAATGGCCCGATTTACTATAGTCGACATTATGCCAATGCAAAACTTATCTGCTTTAGGGCCGATGATGGTCCGATTGGAACTTTGTTCAATCGGTCGAGAATCGTCAACTGACGATGTCCCGATTTACTACAGTCGACTTTATGCCGACGACCACTTTATCTGCTTTAGGGCCGACGATGGTCCGATTAGAACTTTGTTTGATTGGTCGAGAATCGGCAACCGACGATAGTCCGATTACGTTACCTTGAAATTTTTAAATTGCTTAATAGTTTCTTCCTAGTATGTAGAGATGGCGCTAAGGTCACTAAGTTCCCTGTACAGTGGAAGATAATATTATATATATTTAGAGCAAAGATATTTCAAAACTAGAGTGCGGACTTGACAAGATGGTGGTACTTCTCTAAAGGAATCACCTCTTCTCTGCCACTTAAACCAGCTCGACTGGTTAAGCACTCGCATTATCGAAACTTTGTTGTTTGCCAATGTCGGGCCGCTTTAAGCTACCACCGACGGACCTCCGTCAATCGCCGACATTGAACCGCTTTAGGAAACCAATGTCGGACTTGAATAGTTTACCGATGTCGGGCCGAGACCAGCTTGCCTACGTTAGACCGACCAAATTGAGCAGCTATGGGCGGATGGTCGGTGCCATGTGGTTAAACCATATCGGACCTTAATCGTACGGCGACGGTATGCCGATGTCAGCAAAAAGTAACATTTACTATTGGTGCGACGGCGGCCTACAGTCTAACGCTGCGTCGGCAAACATACATTGGGCCTACATCGCAAAGCGGACAAAAAATACTGCTGGTCCGATGTCGTAAATCGACGTCGTGCCGATGACGACAAATTCGGCAATCGACATCGGACCGACGAAGGCCCGAGGGAACCATATTTGCTGGGAATAATGAAATTTTTTCCCTATAATTAGGAACTTCTAGTAATAATTTCTGAAAAATAACACAAAAACATCGACTGCATCAAAACTGAATCAAATTTGGGCTAATGCCAAGGGGAGCAAGCACTCCTCCTTTTGCCACAGCCTTCTCCATAACTTCCCAGAGTTTTAATAATAATTTGGTACAAAAATGATAAAGCATTTTCTGTCAAGTTCGCTTAAAAATTGTGTTCTGTTATCAGATATTGATGAATATCCAAAGGTAAAGGCGAAAACTGATAGCAGGACCGCACCCTAAATTTTAAAATGTCAAATATGTACCCAGACAGCACACGTTGTCCAATGGACCATCCAGAACCTCAAATGGACGTCCATCCCAAATAGCAATTTGTCGACGACTCAACGTTGTGCACCGCGTGCCAACGTTGCGTCGCAACGTTTACTTTTACTCAAACACCACCCACTTTTGCACCAATTTGGTGGATGATTTTTTGGTTGAGTCAACGTCGCGATCGCGACTACAGTTGAAGTAATAGTTCAATGGGTTTTGGAGTACAATTATTTGTTCAAAATATTATTCATTACGTAAAATGATAAATACACTATAATATTATTAAAATAAAATGATATTCTATGTCATATCATGTTTTGCATCATCATAACATGCGAACCAATGCCAAAATATATAAACAGACGGTACTTTACTGTCAAATGTACAGTTCGTAGCTCTAAAAAACAAGCGCGCTCTCGATTAAGATAATTTTATAAAATTATTGTCAAAAATCGCTTCGAAAAACCTCTGAAGATGTTGCTTAGGATTCCTAAGAACAAAATACGGATTTTTACATGCAAAAAGATCTTAGTTTATTGTAGAAAAAAGCTAAAAAATAACCAAAGAAGTCCCGTGTCTCGACCGCTTTAACTACTTAACTGTGTTTTGAACGGATCCCCTAACTTAAAAGACGCGAACACGCCTCAATTTTTACCCAATCGAAATTGCTCCACAGTTTGGCTTTCTGATGCTCACTTAATTTCCGTCCTTGTTGTTTACCTTCTTTTTTTCCGCCACACTGGGGAATCATTCATAGTGCAAAATGTTCAAACAAAAATAATAGAAACTTTACAAAACATTTCTTAGTTACTTTTACTGAATTAATTGATGTTTGTATGACAGAAAGCAGTCCTCCAAAATTGGTTTGTTGCAAACATAACAGAAAAATTGGTTAGATGAAAACAGGTGCGCCCGCGTCTCCAACAAACCGGCCAGAAGACGTGGAGCAAATTGATCAATTTTCGGTTTAGCACACAACGGTTTGTAGTCGGCGCTTTCACAACTAAGGAGTTACTGTTAGTACAATAGACGGTCATAAATAGTTGTGATGGTGACTGAAGTTGTGATAAACGTTCACGCGTCGTATAATAGTCGACATTGTCAACCGTCGCCATGATAACTATTCTTTATCTGTAAAACAACGTTTAAAATTAGTGCAATTCTAATTTTTACAACTTGCACAACTAAAAATTGCTAGTTGGGATTGGACGGTCGTACAAAGGGCGTTTATTGTAAAAACGTCCAATGGACGTCCAGTTTAAGTATATTTTTGGTTCAGAAATATAATTAGATATCAGATACATCCCAACTAGCAATTTATCGACGTCTCAACGTTGTGCACCGCGTGCCAACGTTGCGTCGCAACGTTTACTTTTACTCAAACACCACCCACTTTTGCACCAATTTGGTGGATGATTTTTTGATTGAGTCAACGTCGCGATCGCGACTACAGTTGAAGTAATAGTTCAATGGGTTTTGGAGTACAATTATTTGTTCAAAATATTATTCATTACGTAAAATGATAAATACACTATTCGACTACAAATTAAACTATTTCTATTACCATAATATTATTAAAATAAAATGATATTCTATGTCATATATCATGTTTTGCATCATCATAACATGCGAACCAATGCCAAAATATATAAACAGACGGTAGTTTACTGTCAAATGTACAGTTCGTAGCTCTAAAAAACAAGCACGCCCTCGATTAAGAAAAATCATCTAAAGATGTTGCTTAGGATTCCTAAGAACAAAATACGGATTTTTATATGCAAAAAGATCTTAGTTTATTGTAGAAAAAAGCAAAAAAATAATTTTTAATGTTTGTTTACAAATTAGCATACAATGGTTTTAACAATCAATCATGGCGGCACTTATTAGTTTCTATGACAACCAAAGGACTCCCGTCTCTCGACTGCTTTAACTACTTAACTGTGTTTTGAACGGATCTCCTAACTTAAAGACGCGAACACGCCTCAATTTTTACCCAATCGAAATTGCTCCACAGTTTGGCTTTCTGCTGCTCACTTAATTTCCGTCCTTGTTGTTTACACAGGACCTTCCTCTTTTTTTCCGACACACTGGGGAATCACCTTCAATGACAGCTGTCACATGTCAAAATATCGAAAAATATTTATACCGTTTGTTCCTTTTCATAGTGAAAAATGTTCAAACAAAACTAATTGAAACTTTACAAACCACTTGTTAGTTACTTTTACTGAATTAATTGACGTTTGTATGACAGACAGCAGTGCTCCAAAATTGGTTTGTTGCAAACTTAACAGAAAAATTGGTTAGATGAAAGCAGGCGCGCCCGCGTCTCCAACAAACCGGCCAGAAAACGTGGAGTAAATTGATCAATTTTTGGTTTAGCACACACCGGTTTGTAGTCGGCGCCTTCACAACTAAGGAATTACTGTTAGTACAATAGACGGTCATAAATAGTTGTAATGGCGACTGAAGTTGTGATAAACGTTTAGGCGTCATATAATAGTCGACGTTGCCGACCGTCGCCATGATAACTATTCTTTATCTGTAAAACAACGTTTAAAATTAGTGCAATTCTAATTTTTACAACTTGCACAACGAAAAATTGCTAGTTGGGATGCTCCTCGCAAAAATTCGACATTGGTTACCGCAAGATCAATTTTACGTTGGCCAAACATTTGCGCGTCTTTAAAAAGGGTATACTCTAGGGCCGCATTCATAGTCATTCCGAAGTTATTAGAACACCATATATTAATAATTTAAAAAAAACAATTTATGGAGTTTTATAATTATTTAAAATACATGTGCATGTCCTTTTTCTCTTGAGCACAAACCCTACAATTCCAAACTTAAATGGACGTCCAATGAACGATGGTCCAAAAGACCATTGGACGTCCAATCGTGCACTAAATCTTAAAAAAATGATGGTACAAAACACGTCCATTTTACTTTCAATGGTAGTAAATAACGTCCAGAAAGTGTCTAGTAGCGGACGTCCGTATAGTCCATTGGACGTCCATTGTACGTCTGCCGCCCATCTTTGGACGTTTTATAGATGTCCAGAATGTCCAGGCATGAAAGTCCAATGGTAGTATCATGGACGTTTTTGTGCTTTTGTGAAATAAAATAAAAGGTCTCTTTGCAAAGCGTTGCTACCATATAACTATCAGATACCATAAAGGCCCTGCCCGTGTATTTCCCTATGATAAACAGCGTAGCGGAAATGCGCCAACTGTGGCCTGGACCATCCAGCCAGCTACAGGGGGTGGAAATCATCCCCAAAACTGCCAAAAAATAAAATCACCCAACCACCCCCTCATAAACCAGTCGCAATCACTTCTGCATACGCAAATCCAACACGATCATATGCGCAAGCATCAAAACCACCATCTTACATGCCATCAGCCAAGTCATCTCCAATGCCATCGACAGCCACCCCCGACCATCAGTTCGCCCTCCATTTATTCCAACTTATCACTAAACATGATCCAAACCTACTTCCCTCCCTAATCCCGTCCCTGTTATCCAATGTCCTCCCAACCCAAAATGCAACGCATTGAGCAATCCATTCCCCCTTCGTTGAGGGTCGCCACGTGGAACGTGGATGGACTCCGAAACCGCAAACACGAAGTGGTCGAATTCTTATTCGATCACAACATAGATGTGCTTGCGGTACAAGAGACCCATCTGCTTCCACGTGACCACCTAAATTTCGTAGGATATTCATTCTATCGAAACGACACCACAGTCCATGGCGGGACAGCCATCCTCATTAAATCTCACATCAAGCATCACGCTGAAATCAATCACCCACATAGGCACTGTGAATATACATCCATTTCAATCACCACCGCCACAGACGGAAAAATCACCCTCTTTTCTTTCTATGCATCACCTGCACACCCCTTCAACATCCAGGCATTCACAGAAATTTTAAATTACAAAAATAAATGTATAATGTTGGGAGATTTTAATGCGAAACACCGCGCTTGGAATAGCCGTCTTACAAATGCGAGAGGCAGGAGATTAAATGACGCTATTATTACCAATAACGCGGTGGCCATCGCATCAAATACACCCACACATTATCCATACAACAACGATCACAGACCCGACACAATCGACTTTCTCGTAAACAAAAATTCCCGTTTTGAAATTCACGCCAGAACCATCCAAGAAGGGTCCTCCGACCATAACCCCGTCTTTTTTCAAATCGGAGACCCGGACCATAACCACATCGTCCAAAAAACTCGCACTATATTTCATTATGAAAGATTATGGCGAGTTTTTTATACCCACCTATCACCGATCACCCATATTAACTCAACTGCAGACCTGGAACGGGCGGTAGAACAGCTGGAAATTGATCTATCCGCTGCGATCCAGGAATGCACTGAGGTAATACCATTGCATGGCCGAAGACATTTCGACCTTCCCCCCCATCTTCAGGACCTATTAGCTCAAAAACACCGAGCTCGTAGGTTATTCCAACAGCATCGAACTATCAACCTTCGTAATGCATATAACAGACTTAACAACTTAGCAAGAAGACAGCTCAGTGAATTTCACAACGAACGCTTTCAGACAAAACTTGAAATACTCAACACACAAGACAACAGGCACAGACACAGCACAGACAATGGCATTGTCTATGAAAACATAGACAAAGCAGAGGCCTTCGCCGACACATACGAACAAAACACGACACTATACGACAACGACGACATCGACGAAGACACAGAGCGACTAGTAAACAGAACAATACACAGACAAAGACAAAACGACACTATCGACATCCCTCCAAGACCAACCTCCCCACAAGAAATACGACAAATTATACGACATAGGAAAAACAAATCAGCCCCCGGACAAGACAACATACGAAACAAACACTTAAAACACCTGCGTTACACGTCAAAAATCTATACTCCCTACTTCGCGGTAATAGTAAACTCTCACACAAAAACAAACTACTATTACCAAACACAATTATTCGCCCGATCCTATCCTATGCATCAACCGCCTGGGGCTATGCCGCGCCAAGTCATCTAAAACTCATCCAAAACCTTGAGAATCGCTACAGACGTAACGCCCTTGACCTTCTCTGGGACACATCGTATACACGACTTATGAGAGACAATAATCTTACCCCATTAACGACCTTTATTTCCGAAAAAGCCCATAATGTATACCAAAAAGCAGATACTCATTCAAATCCTCTTATTCGACAGGCCGTCAGCTACGACGAGAACATCCGACATCGTCACAAGAGACCCCGCCTTCAGCTAGCTCTCTAGCCTTCAGCTAGCGAGCTAGTTCTCACTTTCCCTCCTCCTGCAAATCCTACTTCCCTCCCCTCCCCCCCAACAACAAGAACAAATAGTTCTTTAGAACAATGCACATAGATGTCCGCTAACACTAAGGATTCTTCCAGATCGGGCCCTCTTACCGGGTGTTGTTGTTGTTGTTGGAAACCCTGGAGCAAATGGATTAATGACTGGCTCCAATATGTACGCGTCAGCGGGAAGCGCAGGCTCAGATCGAGCCGCCTTTATCCCATTGGCCATGTCATGGCAATCTAGATTTTAGCCGTACCTAATAGTTATATGCGGTTGAGGGGGCCGCCGCCCGTAGACTAGTGAACAGCGTCTTGGACTGCGGGACGGAACATTGCAGACAGCATTGCCTAGAGTAACAACAACGAGGTAGAAGCAGGTTGACCGGAGAAATTGTCGGATACCGAAAGATTTGACCTGCGCTTTCGGGCAGTGGGAATATTCTGAGGCAGAAGGGTGAGACTTCGACCAGTTTGGATGCAGAAGGTAGCCGGAATCCCGCCAAGTCTAGCTTCTCTACAACGCGAATGGTTGATTTCCATGTCTATAATTATTTTATCTTATGTTTTTTGCCGCGGTTGTCCATTTTTCTTTCTGACATAGTTTAATAAATTCTGTACCTAATGCATTAAATTAAATCTAATCAATAAGCTGACCCATATTTCAGGTCTGTCAAGCCACACCCCCCCGAAAGATATTCGAGGTTTGATATGCTTATAATTTCGAACCAATTTTAAACTAATTTTAAAATACTTTTAAAAATTTTGAGCCAGACTCCTTCCTGGTTTTTTTTAATTCAAATTGGACCCCCTCGAAAGATATTCGAGTTTTGATATGCTTATAATTTGAACTAATTTTGAACCACTTTTAAAAATTAGTTTGAAATTAGCTAAAAATTATAAGCATATCAAAACTCGAATATCTTTCGGGGGGGGGGGGGGTGAAGGGGGCGGGTGTTTTGACTGATACATATTTTTAAAGTCTAATCATAGTGGCGCAAAATTTTTTTCGGGGTGGGGGAGCTAAAATCCTAGCATAGTTTCAGATAACCATTTTGTTCCTTACGCGACCGCCCAGACTACTAAAATGGAGCAGCAACTATTTTAAAAGAAAGTCAAAAGGGTTCAGGTTCGAGTCTAGGTAACCCATAAAAGCAAACCTAAGTTATTCGTGCATTTTTAGCATAGAGAAGCAATAATCCGCCGTACCGATAAATTTTAATGTATCTACTTATGGAGATGATCATCTTTTATATTAAACAAGACAAGTTGTTGCAATTGCTTAACCAAAACCTCATAAAACAATAATCTATTACTATGGCAATAATCTTAAATTACTTATTTTGTCTTTATAAAAAGAAGACCTGTATGGTTTTCAGGTGGGTAATGTCAACTAGGTTAAATATTTCAGAATACAGGGTGATGTAAATTTTGTCCTTTGAGAAGTATAGGACTAGTCGTATCGTAGTAGTATAGTAGGAAGGGGGCGGCCCTAGATCCTCGGACTCCTCAAGAGTCAAAAAATGTTTGCTTATAAAGAAACATCAAGAATGTGTCAAGTGGGTTGACTTCTGATTACGAAAATATATCTTGACCATCACCCTTCTCGGTCATGCTCCCTCCACCCCTCCTTAAACCCCTTAAAAATTAATTAATTAATTTATTTAAATAAATAAATAAATTCAATAAATAAACTCTGAACTTGAAAATTGTAGTAGAGCGGCTTAGGGCATTTCGACTGCACTTAAATGATCTAATAATAGTATCTTCAATAAAGAAAAAATAATAAAAATAGCGTCATGTACTTACAATAGATGTCAACTAACAATCTTGTCACCTTTGTTGTACATGTTTGCGACTCTAATAATATGCTTAATTTTTTGTATTTTTTTTGTACAAATTTTTATATAATCTATTTTTACTTCCAGAAGTTTATTTATTTAATGTTTATAACAAAATATGTTTGAATATACCTACAAAGAGAAGGTTTTGTTGCCATTAACTCTGGCTGCACTAAGTTTTTCTTTAAAATGAAGTGCTATTCCTTGCTTTATTAAAAACAAAGTACTAAAATGTTTTTGACAACTGGCCCCATACAGACCGCTTCAAGCTACTGCGAACATAGGGCGGAAGAAGTCTAATTTGCCAGTGTACGTACATGCAGAGACACCGCACGCCTATCAGTGAAGCAACCAATACTCAGGCTTGCGATCACCACTTGCATGACTTTCCTTTGGTATTTAGTACGCCTCTAACCACGGTGCTGTGTGGAGTGTAGTCAATGAAACCGGAATTTGGTCAATAAATACGCAAATTTTTATAACGTAATTTTCTTATTTTTTGTCACTGATAAATAAGAGCGTTTTATTGTCAACTGCTCAGATTTATCAGTGACGACGTGTTACAATGAAAATAATAAGGAGAAACAAAATAAAAGCAAGTTCTCAAAATAAAATAATACATTCTAAAAATCAAAAAGATTCTCCCAGTCAAAAAAAAATTAAAGCAAATGTTCGAAAATTCCTCCTTGCTCGGCTAGACAATATCCGAGCCTACTATAAAAACCCCTTCTAACGTTTCCAAGCATGTTAGGGGTGATAATTTGAAAAGCTTCTTCAAAAACAGATAGAAGTCATTAGGAGCAAGATCGGGAGATCGAACTGGCCATAAAATAGTTCCCCGTGTACTTATAACCCGATTAGGAAATACATTATCCAGATATTCCCTAACAAGGCCAACATTGTGAGCGGAACAACCATCAACCAATCTTACACCTAACAACTGCCTAGCAGTTGGAATAATGTGCTGCTGCAGTAGATCCAAGTATCTAGGACCATACAAATTGCAATTGCCGTTAATAAAAAATGACCCAATTACGTGTTCCCCTATAATACCCCCCCCCCAAACATTTAGTTTTTGGGGATACTGTGTTCTTACGTCAAAATACAAATGCAAATTTTCCCTCGACCAATATCGAACGTGTGTTGGGTTATGACGATTTGACCATTTGACCATCTGCACTTTTTCGGCAACTTCGTAGACATCCATTTTTGGTTTTAAAAATGTATTATTTCAATTAAGAACTTACCCATCTGTTTCTCGAGCAAAGCAGAAATAAAACAAAATAATAAAAACAAAATGAATTTCCAAAAGATAACACTGCAGCGTGCTTCGAATCCACCTCGGTCGTACGGCACGGAGAGTAAATTGGACTTGATTCCCCCTATGTTCGTAGTAGCTTGAAGCGGTCTGTATACTAAGTGATAGTAACATAATTTACTAATACCAATTTTTATAAAGAATAAAAACTACTGCTATATTTAAGTAAGTACTTATGTACTTATCATTAGTTCAATGGTAAATACTAAAACCAAAACATTTTTATAATTATATTTAGTAGCAGCTGTACTAGAGTTTCATGCTTAAATGTTTAAATTAAATATTAGGGTCTGTTAAGCTTATACTAACGATAAATACTGTACAAAGATAGATATTAGTAAGGCCGTACTAAATTCAAGTACACACAAGATAAAATCAAATATATTGTACTAAAGTTTAGTAAATTGACAGGTTCTAATTCCAAAATTGATAACATGATTTACTGAATTCTAGGAGATTATTTCTTTCCGTGTAACTAAGATGCTAAAAAGAGTTTTAATACCACAAACATAAATTACCGTAACCGTATTTTTTTGCCCACATACAAACTGCCAATGTAAACAGAATAGAAAAGAAAACAACAATTCCTGTTTTTGCAAATTCACTTTCACAAAAAAATTAAAAACCTATAACTAAACAAAAAAATGAATTATCATTTACCAGCTGCAGCCTTTGCTCAGAAATAAATCTGGTTGGTTAGTAACGCATTTCGGTTCGGTTATTTTTGGATACGGGAGAAAAATAACCGATTTTGCCTACGGTATCACCAATTTGGATGTCTACTAATATAATAAGACTGATAGGGCATTTACTTAGCCTATTTGTTAATTAGGTACATTTTCTTTTAGCCCATTCCGTTCTAAAATGCTTATGGGTAACCAGTTACACCAAATTTTTTGAAAATGAAGAAAACTCGCAAGTCTTCAAAGAAACTGCTGCTATTGAGGCCGGCATGGAAAGCAGAATAAATAATTGATTAATAAATACAATAGTTTCGATATGTATACTATTATATCTTCTTAAAAGAATAATATAATATATTAAATACGACGCATTTGGTTTATTTCTTAAATTTATAGTCATTAGAATCAACGATACTTTGGACAATAAAATTAATTGTATTGTATTAATTGATTAAATAATTTTTTCCAAAATAATGTTGTTTCTAATGAACTGAAATACTTTAAAAAATACACGTATTCAAATTTCCCTAATTTAAGCTTCGGGACCGAGTCACTAGAGGCGCAACAGTAGCAAAAACTTATAACAGGGCCCTAAGTCGTCAGATCGCCTTCTATACCCGTAGGTACTTATTTTGTGAAAATCAATTTGACGCAAGGGTACATTTTAGTCCAGTATTTTTATTTTGCTGTGATATCCAAAAAGACAAATTAACCCTGTATTTAAAGTGACACGTCTAGGTATTTTAATTCTTACCCAAGCAACCGGATAGTCAATAAAGCATAGACGTTTCCACACACAAAGCGGTACCAATATCGATAGGGATCGAACAAACGACGAGAATGCCGCGCTCGTGAACGTGCCCATCCTAATCGGGTTAAGTCACGGCTCGTAGCTCATCACTTCTCCTCTGAAATATATACCTGGGTGTGAAGAAAACTAATGCCTGTTTCTGCCATTTACCTTGTTTATACGGACCTCTTAAAGCGATCTTAAAAATTGGTGCTAGAAAGCACGGATAGTCCTGTATGGTGGATCAATTATTTTATGTTTGAAAGATTTAAACCTTAAAACAAAATATTTACGAGAACCAAAATCTGAAAACCGCATATCAATAGCTGCTTTACTTCTTAAAGTTATGATTTTTTGTACATATTTTAACGTTTTTTCAAATAACTCGGAAACTAAAGCTCCCACGAATTTGGATTTTATAGCAAAATTTGTAATGGAAACTTAAATCTGAAAACCGTATATCGCTACTTGTTTTTGTTCCAAAGTTACAAATAAAATCGATTAAGGCGTTCTAAGTTATCGTGTATAAAGACTTCTTTTTTCGTCGATTAAGGAGTTTTGAAACCTTAGTAACTCATTTCTGATAAAATTAAGAAAAGTCAAAATTTCACGATTTTAATAGTCCCCCATGCCATATTGGTACGGTGGTTTAAAAAAGGGTTGAAAATTTTTGTCGAATATTAAAAACGTTCAAGCAATAAAATCTATTTAATTTTAACACGATTTAAGAAACGAAAAAGAATATAGTATTGTTTTATTAGACGAAAAAGACTCTTGTTAACCTTTGTTTCATTTGCGTTTAATGAAATACAAGGACATGACTGTAAACTTTTTGAGAAAACAATGGTATGCCAAGGAAAAATTTGTCGATGTTTTAACGTTGCCAAAGGCGACATAACGTTGCATAAAAACGGCTTATAAACGTTCTAGTAACTCGCTTTTGCACCAATCTGGCGGAGATTTTTTGACTTGTGTTGACGTTGCCTGCAACGTTTCCACACCGTCGCCAAAGCGACTACGACTGCAGTGCCCTATGAATAATATTTTTCCACGTCTGCAGCCTCAAATGGACTAATTTCTAAACACCATTTATTAAATAAATTTAACAACCAACCTTAGTTTTCCGTCAAAAAATGATATTTAGGCTTTAAAAAATAAGCTTCTTATTTTTTTGCTAAATAATTTTTTTATTTAAACCCCGAAAATTTTAGAAGTGCTTTAAAACTATTTTAATCTGTAGCCTGTCTAAAATAATACTTAAAAATTACTAAAACGAACTAATCCAGCAAGAAAAACAAGATTTTTTTTTAACGATTTACACAAATCATTTCATGGTTTACTGAGAACGTAACCGTTTTGCGACTATAGTTGTCAGATACAGTTATATTTTGAAATTGGCCGCAACTTTATTGATTATTTGGCCACAATTGTCTCGTAAAGAGAAACGTTGAAAGAACGTAAATTAATTAACTCTAGTTAATTATCAACGTTTTGGCAACGTTGCGGTTGTTTAAAACCCTACAATATTCCAGTAAAAATAAACGTTGTGGCGTCGTTTGCTCGTCCATCATAGCGGACGTTGCACAAATGACTTTTTTTGTACTTTATGCAACGTTAATTCTAGTGTATTTCTTGTTCTGACACCTAAGACAACTAAAAATTGTTACTTGAGTATTTAAAAATATTCTTACATAAAGCCGTTCTTGGGCGCTTACGAACGTAGTAATGGACACCTACACATCTACGTATGTAAAAATTTAAACCTTGGAAATATACGACCCTGGTAGTTAATATTCAACTTGTTTTCCACTTACCCTCGTAGGTGTAATCGGGACTCAAGATGACCCTTACCACCTTGATTATAGTTTAGAGTAAATGAAAAGCTACTGGGTAATTTTAATATGGTATCAACAGTTATCTTAGGGCAAACAGGAACGCCTGGTCCAATACAAATAATATTTTTGTTTGTTGTTTTTGTAAACCGATTTTTACGACAGCGTAGAAGGGCCACAAAGCAATTTTTATTTTAATTCCGACTTTGAGCTCGGAATTCCGACTTACAACTCGGAATTCCGACTTTAAACTCAGAATTCCGACTTAGAACTCGGAATTCCGACTTCAAACTCGGAATTCCGACTTACAACTCAGAATTCCGACTTACAACTCAGAATTCCGACTTTAAACTCGGAATTCCGACTTAGAACTCGGAATTTCACTTTAAACACCTCCAAAAAAATAAAACAATAAAAAAATACAATTTCTTTATAACCCAAAAATTCAGCAAAAATTAATTACTTTTTTTGATTTAAATTATCCTTAAAAAACTGAACATTGCTTATATTTAACTTTTTTTTCTATCTCTTATATAGTTTCGGCTGGAAAAAATTGAGGGGAACCAAAACAGCGTTTTTTTTTATTCCTAAACTGTTACACTTACAACAAAAACGATGAAAGTCTTTTCTACGGAGAAAAAAAAATACATTTAATAGTATTTTTTTTCTTTTACTATTTATCTACCCGACATAATTTTTTTGTCATAATCCGTTAAATATAACTTATTTCGAAAAATGACAGAAATAAAAAAAAAATTCCAACATTTTTCCGATATATTATTTTTTTAATATATATTTTTTTAGTACTGTAAATGGCAAAAATCAGAGGGGAACAGTGTTATAAAAGTTAGACTTTTGAAAAACAATAACATTTATAATATCACGGTCTCTTCATGACCTATTTTTCTGGGTGTTTTTAAATTTTTTATCTTTTGTAGACCTTTTCTGGAAAGCTTTCAGTGGGAAGGGGGTTAATAAAATTCATATTCATTATCAGAAATAGTTGTAGATTGCCCGAATCGTATTGAAAATTCCAGTGTTCATTCATTCCAGTGTACATTTTTTTCTTTATAAAATTTTCTTTATAAAATTTAAAAGGAGGCGAACAAAATATTTAAAAAAATCCGAGTATTATAACACTTTCGATTTGGTTTCTCGTAAGCTAGCTGCAAATGTCGTTTTTCTGGGGGAAAAAATAATATCTGGTAATTTAAAATTATCCCATAGGCGCTTGGTCGGTATCGGAGACCACTAAGACCTTCAAATAAGTTCCTGAATCCCTTACGTACCTTCTCTGAAAAACTGGCAGGAGAGGGTATTTTTCTTTAATCGACTAATAACCTAGATTGCCCGAATTTGGGTCTCCAATCTGGATCTGTTTTGGTTTCGAAAATATTTAAAAAAAAAGGTGGGCAACAGTCGTATGCTATGACTTTCGATTATAAAAAATTACGCTCATCCCCCCCCCCCGATTTTTTTTGATACGCGACTTTAATCCTTTTCTTTCCACGCCACTCGTTTGGAAAATATCGAATTTACGAACTTTTTTTTGAGGGTGTTTTCGACCTTTCTTAAGAAAAGTTGGTTGGTTGGTTGCCAGTTTAAAAACAAACATAAAAGAATGACCACCCCCCCCCCCTTATAAACTTTATAAAATAAATTTTTAATATAATTGGAATTCTCAATACGATTTGAGCAATCTACGACTCTGTCTGATAATGAATATGATTTTTATTAACCCCCCCCCCACCGACAAAAGATTCAAAATTTATTTATATAATTTAGTTATAATTCGGAATTCCGAGTTTAAAGTCGGAATTCTGAGTTTAAAGTCGGAATTCCGAGTTCAAAGTCGGAATTAAAATAAAAATTGCTTTGTGGCCCTTCTACGCTTTCGTAGATTTTGATGTAACAAAGCCAGGGAATGCAGTAGTCATATCAAAATCGTTCCTATAGTTTTTGCGTGATACTGGAACAAACAGACAGAACGACAAGAATTCTATTTTGTTGGACTAAAAGCCACCACCAAAAATGGTCTATTTACAGACTAGTGGTCAACATGTAGCGTTGCCCGTGATATTCAAAAATATCTTTAATTGAGCGAAATGTCAAATAAAAAGTACTTACCTAGCTTATGTTTCAACCCAGGTCACTCCCTATCCTACAGATAGAGAATATGTAGGCGCCCTCAAGAGAGGGCGCATTTGGCACACCACCAGAGGCCGGTGAAGTGTCTATGAAGATTTCCCCGTCTCTATAAAAACAAGGTCACTTCATATATCTCGTTACCAAATTTTATTCAAATCGGTTTGGCCGTTTTTGCACGGATCACTCTATGGTTTTTGCGTGATTAAGAAAGAAACAAACCCACACGCACAAACTTTCGTATTTATGTTTTTAGTAAGGTGGGATAGGAGGCAGCAAGGGTATGTCTGAAAGTATCATAGTTTTCCAAAACTATAGAGCTTGTGAAACAAAAATGCTATTGGGATAAAGTGATACTTTCCACGCTTTTAGACACTTACGGTGGGATTTACTAAAACGGTTTAGTCTATTTTAAAACGGTCCTAAGTTTAGGTGAAATTTTTGGTTTTAAGCATTTTAAACCAACCCTCCTTGAGTTTTGGACATAGTTTGATTTATAAGAAGAATTTTAATAAATTTTTTTATTGAATAATCATCTTAACACAAGCTTTTGTTGGATTTAAGAAGAAAGTTTTAATTTAAAAGAAACGAAAATTAAAAAATTTGAACCCACCCGAGGTTCAAATAGTAAACACTCTGTAAAACAAATTAAAATTGGGATTATATGACACCTAAAAACTACCCTTGTTTTTAGATGGGTAATAATAAAATAAGGAGTAGTAGTAGTAGAAGTAATTTTGTATTTATTTAAAATGGTTTTTATTTATGAAATATATTAAAAAACTTAAATGCAAGTTTTATAATATTAGCTGCATTCAACTCACAAACATCGAGTTCGGATTTCTTACCTCTGCTTGCACCTTGGCTTGCACCAACCTATACTGATGGAAGCTACAGCTTTGAAAAGAGTGGGCTTTGAGTAAGGAACGTTTTTTTAACTGAGCTTTTAGATAACTTCAATGTTTTCATTTCAGTTTGTATATAATTAATATAGTTGTTTTGGTTTTTTTCTGTTTGGTATATTTTTCGTGCATAATCAGTGACCTTCACTTATGTGGGTTTTGCCTCGTCGTGCCCTCATAAATATATTTTTGGTGCTGAAAACGGGTTCAAAATATGGCGTTTTTCTGGACAGAGGTGTTTTATTGGTTAATGAACCATTTGGGATATTAAATTAGGTAAACTAATCCTTGTGAAAATGATTTCTTAGGGAAATTATAAACGAACTTATTACCAATTGCCACAAAACAATCCTTTCTGGGGGCTATAAATTTAAACTACCCCTCAGAGGTGGTCTAAAAGATCACCAATTTTATAACCTCAAACACAGATAATAAAGTTATTATGTGCCAAATTTTTGGCGTATTCACCATTTGCCATTTGTGGGTGGGGGGACAGCTTCACTGACCTAGCTGCTCCAGCGATCCGAAGGTATTTGATTGGGGGGGGAGACGCGATTCCCAAGTTACCTGAAACTTTGACATTTTTTATTGTTTTGTAAAATGTACTTAAATTTTCCAACTAAACCTTCATATTTTTCCCAACTCAAAGTACCATTGGGGGGAAGGCTCCCCCCCTCCCAAGAGATCACCGGTGAGCAGCTGTTTTCCTAGCTAGCAAAAACAATAAATTACTACACTCAATTTTTGCGCAGGTATATTTTGCACAATTTCCCTTTTCCAAAACATAGTGATTCAGAAAGTCTCCATTGAACTTCTAGTTTAATAATAATAATATAATAATAAATCTCTAATATTCCAAAATATTAACATAAATTTAAAACGAAGGCGTATCTGTTTATCTACTGTCAAACAATTTTCGAAACATAATATAGAAATAAAAAGAGAGTTTTACCAACAGAAAACTGTACTTAAACTTCTTGTACTTAAATTTTTCAACTAAACCTTCATATTTTTCCCAACTGAAAGCACCATTGGGGGGAAGGCTTCCAGTGGTAGAACTGGTGGAGAAGGCGAAAAATGTAACAGTTTTCTGTTGGTAAAACTCTCTTTTTATTTATATTTAACTCCACTATGGACATTGGGAATTTATTTCTCATTCTGTTAAATAATATAGAAAGTTGAGCACTTGGACCAAAATGTTGGTACCTCTCTTATTTATAAAAATTTAACTGGACTATAAGGTATTATATTTAGTACATTTTTTATAGTTTTTCTGGTCATAACTGGACGGGCGGGGGATTAACAAGAAACCTAAAACTTTTACTACTTTTAGTGAATTTACACAATCAATCATCGATTACCGTGTGGGCATAGTAGATACTTTAAGTTTACTTGCTGCGTGTAATTTTATAAAAAGGTTGTAATATTACTCTACAAACCTGACAGTTTTTATTCACATTTGTGACAAAATGTTCCAGTATCACTTTTACCAAGGAGTTAACCCCCATTTCAACTATTCTATCAATGCTCAAGTTCTATCATGTGTTCAAATAAAAGATCTTGGTATCATCTTTGACTATAAATTATCATTCAATCAACATATAGATTACATATGCAAAAAGCGTAGCCGGATGCTAGGCTATGTTTCCAGAGTTTGTTGTAAGTTCCGTTCCATTGCCGCTATTAAATCAGTGTACTTTGCATTTGTTCTTAGTAGATTAGCTTTTGCGAGCACAGTGTGGAGCCCTCATTACCAGGTTCATATCTTACGTCTGAAACGCCTTCAAAACAGATTCATAAGATTTTTGAATTTGCGGGTGAATGGGGTGTACAACGTAGAAAGTATTACAGAAACCAGAGATCCTTTAGGACTAGTTACACTAGAGAAATCAAGAAGAAAGCCAGATTTAATGTTTTTATTTAAAATAGTAAACTCCATGTATAACGCTCCATCACTATTATCGCAATTAAGATTTCATATTCCCTCCAGACTAAGGTGTTTTATGTCAGAAATTTCCACTCACCAGGTTGTGTGGTGCTTATAATTCGATATGTCTTAATGTTGATATTTTTAATTACTCATTATTGAGATATAAAAAATGAATTTCTTAATTGATATAAAAAAGTTTCTTTTTGTTATTAGCTTAGAATTTTATTTATTATTGATATTATTTTGTAATTAAATTCAACTGTAAACTTACATTCAAGACGTTAAATTAGGGGATACTGTTTTTTGGGTTTTTTAACGTATTTGTATCCTACATTGTACAAATAAATATATAAAATAAATAAATTTATTTGTGTAGAGTTACAATGTTAGAATTTTACGTAGATAAAACATAACTTTACATTTCAAAAAGTAAAATTTTCCAAAAAAAAATGTGTCAGAGATTATACTCCTTTCATTATAAAATTACCGAAATTTTACATTTAAAAACAAGAAACACATAATCTGATATAATTTTTGTCAGAGTTTGCATAAATGTTGTAAAAAAAATGAAGCTGATCTGTAAAAAGCAATCGATAATTTTCACACAATTTATATGTACGGGGTAATCAGTTATAAGTGTTCCCTGAGATAACTTATTTTCTAATAGCCGCAGAAGAGCCAAACAAAAACTTGATGAAAGTGTATTTTATAGGGTCCGCAAAATCATTAAAATTAATCAGTTCAAATAGTATACAGGTTGTGCCAAAAAGTTTTTTTTCTTATAAAACACCCTATATGTTTTGACACTGTTGAATTCTCTATAAAATTAGCTTTTTAAAAATACAATATAGTATAGGTCTGCATGCAACCGTTTTCGAGACATTTCAGTTTGAATTCGATATTAATTAACTCTTATTATTGTATTACAATAAAACCTAAGTAATATATGACGTCCTGCTGTCAAAACGCCGCTATTTTTGTTTTTCACAGCCAACTACTTCTATGGAAAGTTAAGAAAGTTCTAGTTTGACAGCTTTTTGATTTTTGTGATTGGTTTAATTATAATACAATAATATGAATTAATTAATATCTAATTCAAATTAAAATATCTCGATAACGGTTACATTCGAATTCGAAAATGTCAAAATATATACGTTCTTCCATAAGAAAAATAAAACTTTTTGACACACCCTCTATACTATTTGAACTGATTAATTTTTATTAATTATTTTGATCTCCCTATAAAATACCCTTTTCTTGTTTGGTTCTTCTGCGTCTGTTAGAAAAAAAAGTTATCCGAAGGAACACTTACAACCGATCACTCTGTACATACTACCAAAAAGAAACCAAAAATTACTACATCTAGGTTTAAAAGTCCTCTCTATTGGATCAAATTGCCAAATGTGTGATTCCTATAAATTAAGCCCTATGAGGCCAAAAGCGGAATAATTTTTCACACTTTTCTGATGCGAAATATATGGGAAGAAAAATTATTTTCTCTTTAGGTTATTAAAAAGTTGGCATGAGATTTATATTAGCCCTCATTTCTTTAAATAAAATTTTATCAGATTTTGTAAGGGCAAAAATTTTGTATAAATTATACTACAAGTTACTAAAAAAGTTTGCAAAGGTTTTTTGTGTTTTTTAACTAAAAGGGAAGATAATTACCACCTAAAACTGCCCCAAGTCCTCGAAGGACAGCTGACCAGTAAATATACTTATGCCAAACGAAGATAAAAAAATATGGTTCTTAAAACAAATAAAAAAACTTATTGCAAAATAGTAAACGATATAGAATCAATAAAACAAGTTACATTACATTTAACTACGCTCAGATATGCTATATGTACGGTCTTCTAGATCATACATCAAGCCTTTGCTGAAAATCCGAAATCTTTGATTTGGTAAACTGTTGGTTTTTTTAAAATATTTTAAAACGGTTTTAAGATTAAAATTATTTATGAAATGAAAAATGTTTCTCACTACGTCCCGCAAAATAGTGCACATTTTAATTTGGTCAAAAGGCAGAGATGTAGGTACCGTAGAGTGGGGCTATTTCAGACTTTTTTTGCACTTTTTTGATTATATCTCGGAAACAACTGCAAATTATTTTTGTCTCAAAACTAATTTTGATAGGTCCTCCCATAGGTATTACATTCCATGAAAGAAAGATGGGCCCCATAAGAGATCCAAATTTGTTTCTTAAAGGGCCATTCAAAATTACCCCCTAAGGTGGGAGTATTTGGGAAACTGTGGAAATACCACGAATTACATTTTACAACTGCTTTTGGAGTTATTGTAGACAAGGAAAATATTTTTTTTTTGAATTTGTTGTTAATGGCAGATAATAAGAGATGAACTATACGACATATCCACAGTACCAACACATGTAGCAATTTGCTAGCATGGTTATAAGAACATTCAGTAACCTAAGTACCAATAGAGAACGAAAAGATTGACCGTTACACTTTTTTCCTACGAGCGTGCGGAAAAGTTCCTTTTCCGCACGACTTTTGTATTGTTCAAAATTAAGATATTTAGGACTATCTTATGTGTCATTTTGTAGCATTATTGAAAAATATTTGCGTATTAAAACATTTTTTTTGATAAATAAGATGGACAAAAACACTCGTGGGAAAAACATATATTGTACCTAACTCTTGCAAAAAATGCCTTTTCCACCCTTGACAGTTTGCCCGACTGCCGTAGCGTGCGGAAAAATACCACTTTCTGCACTTTTTAGGTAAATAACTATTAATCAATTTTTTGACAGGCTTTTGCACAGTTGTCACAATTCAAGAAGCTGCATGCAGCCCTTGCGATGCTTGCCCACTAAAAATTAAAAACCAACTAATACGACCGACTGACAAAATTAAATATTTAGGACTTACACTAGACAAAAAACTGACGTTTAAAACACATGTATTAAACAAAATTTCATCTACTTACAACTCGGCAAAAAAACTATATCCATATTTAAAATCATACCTAAACTATGACAACAAAAGACAGACATATCTGACCATAATTAGGCCAGCCCTTACTTACGCCGCACCAGTTTGGTCGTACATAGACAAAACTAGGTATAAAAAACTAGAAGTCCTGCAAAACAAATATTTGCGCCTTATTTCCAACAACTATCAAAGACGATTCAGAATCTCTGATTTACAAGAAATTTGCAAAATACCACCAATTAAAGAACAAATAATTAAACTTGCAAACAAATTTTACGAACAACACGTGCCCTTTCATCCTAGGATTTCATACATCACAAAAACAAGATTTAACAACAAAGCCAGGGGGAGAAGGCACAAATATATATATGAACATCTGGACATTTTCCAGGTTCCGGCAGCCCCCATGCCGGTTTAACTCTAGATACATAGAAAAAATATACCACTGTAGATCGACTACATTGTAGCGCCGTTTATTGTTGTAAATAGTAATTGTAAATAGTGTATATATTAGGTTAAGTTCAAATTACCTTAAGCAGGTTTTTTATAATATATTTTCCTGTCAAAAATTAAAAACTAAAGTATTAAACAACCCTACCATAATTTTCTAGACGTAAGTTTAACTTTATAAGATTTTAGTATAAGAATTATTCAGGAGACTATAATAGAATCTTTGTAACTAGTGTTTACTGGAACTTTGTAAAAATACTGAATAAACGTATTGAATTGAATTGAATATTGCCGGCGAACTAATACAAGTCCCCACGATAATAACAAAATTGCCGCTCTAACTGGCAAGTTTTTGCAGTATCCAAAATAACCCCTCGTTTCTAAAATAGCCCTATTTTACAGTACAGGGTTATTCATTATTTTACCCCCTCTTTACTCTGTCATTACGTATTTTACAAAAAATAGTCTTAAACAAAAGTTGCATAACTTTAAGTGAAGTCTTTATGTCAAAACTGTCGAATGTCATCGCAACTTTCTTATTTTAAATTGAACACCCTGTATATTTTTGTAAAACTTCGATAGGTCTTTTCTTCCTGATTCCAAAAATATACCATATGTAGAATATTTCTTTAGCGTTTCTTGAATGAAATAAAAAATAATTTGCCATAAGGGCAATGTGTTAGCCAAGGAAAAATAGTTTAGGTGGTCCTTTGTTCAACACATTGCTCCTATGGCGACGTTTTTCTAAATTTACTCCATGACCGTTCAAGACAGTTAAGAACAAATTGATGCTGTTATTAAAAAAGTGCAAGACACTCAATGCGTTCAAATTCTCTTAAAGAATTGTTTGGAACTAAGACATTAAAAAGTCTGACTCTACGGCTATTCCATGAAGAAGGCTTTTGCAAGCTCATCTTCAAAGATGAGCTCTAATGTTCTTTTGTTTAAAATCATACTTATGTTACCTAGGTGAACTAGTTTGAGTAGCGACAATGTAAATAAATATAAAACTGGTATTTATATTGTAATGCGATTGCCATTAATTGTAAAGGGTAAGTTAACAAAATTGGGTCCTATTTGTCAATTGTGTTTTTTATTGTTACACTTTTTTGCCACTCTAGGGCCTTTCCTCTAACCTTTCAGCGATAAGATACTAAAATTATTTTAACAAGCAATCCTTACCTTTGAATCAAGAAATCTAAATAAAAATGAAAACTTCATTATTGTATTGTTCTCGGGAAAAATAAATTAGCCACTGATGTCGCGAACCAATTGTCTAAATAGTTATTTTGTCGCCACTCTCTTTGCTACAGTTTTTATTGTAGGACCAAAATACAATAATATGGAGAAGGGATGATTTGTCCAGATGAAGATCAGAATATAAGAAGAAAGATTGTCACCAACAGGATCAGTCTTAGTTTAGTTGTTTTTTGTAGTTTTTAAGAAATCTGTGATAAATAGCTTAAACAATGAGGCTGGTGAGTGTTTTACGTATTTGCAAAAACATATTTTTTTAAAAATCAGAAAAGTTAGGGGTGTTATGGCAAATTTAAGGGATGTTTTTGTTTAAGCAATTTTTACTATGTTTTTCTCATTTTAATGCTTTTGCTCACATTTCACGAATAAAACACTTACATTTTTCACTATTTTTCAAGCCTTCGAAAAAAGTACTGTCAAAAAACATTTTTTCTCTGTTGAAGAGAGACAGCCGGCTATAAAAAAGTATTTTAGAGAGAGATGGAAATAATTTGAGGCAATTGTTTATTAAAAATTTCTGTTTTGTCATCTGTCTGTCATCTTTAGTGGTGTGCATATGATTTTTTTTTTAAGCTTTAAGTGTACCAAAAAACGTAAGTGTATTTTAGAGCATCTAAAAATAATTTAACAGGTATTTAACTAAATTATTTTAAGGTTCATCATACCATTAGATCGGCCCGAAATGGTAGGTGACTTTTTGGACTCAAATAAACATCAGAATTGACTGAACTTTTAGCCGATAGCTCTCCAAAAGCCGATAGCTGATTTTTAGCCGAATAAGGTAAAATTTTGTTGTAAGGTCACGGATTCAAATGTTTGGATATTTTTAATTGGTGACCCAAGAACGAAATTTTAGCTTATTCGGCAAAAAATAAAAAAAGTGCTTTGAGCCGTGTCTTAGTTTTTACAAAATGTTTCTTTCATTCATAGTTCAGCCAATTTTGATGTTTACGTGACTCCAAAAAGTAAGGGTATCACATGACCCGTTTTGAACGTCCTGGGCTAAGGTCACTTATCAAAAAAAATGAATCTCTACTTAGAAACACAATAAAGGCTGTCAAAAAGTTGTCAAAATCGGAATTAACCGAACACTCCCTTATGATGCTTAATTTTGCTTGTTTACGTGACTTATTTGACGCAGCCTGTTAAGTCTTTAATTGCTTTGCAACTTGGTTTTTTCAAAATTGGTTTTTACTTACAGAGTTAAGTTAATAAAAATACATAAAATCTTTAATTTTGCACAGTTTAAGACGTTATCCCGGGACTTTTTACACGGTATTACTTACTTTTTTTTACATTCTCCTAATTTATTATACTTATTTAAATACGTAAAACCATGAAATTGGTGTCTAGGGAGCCTTAAAAGCTTTTACTGCGTAAACTTTTGTTAATTTTGGAAGTACGATTAACTAATTTAACTCCTTTAAACGTTTCTAACATAATAGGTCCCTTACTTTCAATAAAAATGGTAATTAAATCTAGCGAATTACAAAAAATGAGTTTAATTTTTTCTCGATACCGGTCGCAGTTCCGAAAAAATGACAAAAAAAAGTTTCCAAACAAAACAAAGATTTTTTTGTTGTATTTCAAAATCCACTAGTGGTCCACCATAAAAAGGTTTATGAATTGAAAAAGGGCTTGACCCCTGACAAAATACTCCTTCTAAATTATTACAATCATAAAACGTAACCTATTTTTTAAATTTATACAAATTAGAGAAACCATTTCTGTACATTGACTTTTTTTTTTAATTCTTGGTTTTGGCTTCTAACCAAGTCATTTTTGTCTATTTGTCTGATTGTTTGTTTTTTCCAGCATCACGCAAAACTACTGAACGTATTTTGATGGGAGTTTCACTACTGGAGTCCTGCGCAGGGCATATAATTATTTTATCAAAATCGGTTTACGGGAACAAAAGTTATGATTATCTAGGGGGCGGTTGGTTGTGCGCCCCGTATTTTTAATTGAAACGAAGTTTTTTGTATAGAATGAACTTTTATTACTCTGTTAATTTTAGGGCTTTTGGAATTTTTTTTTCTTTTTTTAGAAAACTAAAATGTTTATTTTAATTGTGTTTTTCCCGATTTTAAAGTGTTTGTATACGTACTGGACCGCTCCTTTTAGACCTAAGTTGACATGTAACACGTTTAGAAAACCACAAAAATTATAAAAACGTTCTGATGATGCCGCAATGAGGAAAGCGCTAAACCTAACAGATATTAATAAAACTGTATTCAATACAAAAAACTTTCTTTAAAAGTCATATTCATTTGAAGCAGGAAAAACCGGCTAAAATTGTAGGCAAAGCTGAGGGGTCTTTTGAAACACATTGTTTATAGGAAAAAAAATCTTGTTTTGACCTGAAAACATGCGTGATTGATACTGAACTTTGAAACACCCTCTATGTAGCAGACACGTTCCATTAAACCTTAAAACAAAACCAAGAAAAGCTACTTCCGTTCGCGAGTAAGAATTTTTTTTAAAGTTTAACTTTCCTTCCTACCCTCTTTTCAACCCCCACCCCTATAAAAAAACTAATCAGCTCATTGCCTGGTGACAAAGAATTTTGGTGCAAAATGTGATAAGAATCGGCTCAGCGGTTTTTGAGTTATCGTGTCCAAGACAGACAGTCCATCCAACAATTTTGTATTTAGATCTTTTTTGGCCCAAACATTTTAGGGAAAATAGGAAAACATTTTCACGATAATTAAAAGTTTACGTGTTTAGTTTCCTATAAAGTGTAAAGTGTTTGTGACTTTGAATTTAAATTTTTGGAATTTGGAAGATTGTATAGATGGCGTGCACAGAAATCGTTTCTGAGGGGGCTTGATTTCCGGGGGGGAGGGGGGGGGGCTTGAGTCACAGAATAGTCTTGAGTAAGATTGAGATTGTTTGTGGCTCTGGGGGGCTTGACCTCTTAAGCCCTCCCACCTCTGCGTACTGCGGTGATAAACGAATATGCCATCGTGTAAAAGACTTTTCCCAAAATAATTTTTAATCCTGGTTGTTTAAAAGTGGTTAAGTCATATAGACTTTGCTGATACAAAGCGATATTAACTTAAAAAAAAACATTGTTTCAGTTACTAGTAGCAGCCCTCGTTGGATTTGGTTCCTCGGCCCGTTTGGAAAACACATACCTACCCCCAGGCGGGGGCGGCGGAGCAGGAGGTGGGCCGGGACTGCAGGCCCCTTTTGGTGGCAACGGGAAACCCGGGGGAAATGGAGGTGGTGGTAGACCCGGTGGTAAATAACACGCATAACCTAATAATTTTTAATAATAATCATCAAATAATACCACACATACTTACAGCACATTTAGCAAATGTACATAGATATTCCAGAAAAACGTATATAAACCTTGAACGTTACAGTTTTAAAATTATGGCTTTAATTTTAATCTTAAAGTTAAACTCTCATAACCAGCTGTTTTTTATTGGGGGGGTGGGTGGTAATCTTACACCTTTAGTTACAAAATTTTCTAGTATAATATCAGAAAGAATTTTTTAATACAAACTTCTCCAAAATGTTAAGTGATTCTTAATAAAAATCCTTTAAATACTTTAACTATATGACTTATTAAAATGAAAAATTAAAAAAAAATAAAATTGACGTCTTAAAAACGGCTTGGTTTATTATTTAATGTTTTAAATTTTATTTAAACTTGACTAAAAGTTGCAAAAAAAACTGCATAAAAGCAATTAAGTAGCACACTTTTATTATTGAATCCAGAGTTTATGCCCATTTGCTCTGCGATTTGCTTAAGTAATGAGTAGTAAAGAAATCCATAATTTTTAAGTATTCCGTAAATTTTATTCGTTTGCTCTGACCAAAAAAAAGTTTTCCATAGCTAGGAATTAAATCTTGTTATAAGTTCAACCACTGGATGGCGCTGCTTGTCATAAAATAATTATTTGTTGTTATTATTTATTATTATTATTATAATTATTATTTATTAATAATTATTCTTTGCGTAAGCTTTTACATTACTTTTTTCAACTTCAGTAAGGGTCATTTAAACATATCCAAGGTGGATTCTTTAAACGGAACGATGCTTCTAGCGGGTAAGAATTTGGTTAAAAAAATCCAAAAACACGTCAACTGAGATTTTTAATTTTCTTTAACCATGCTATCTTGGTTTTTTTATATCGTTTTGTTTACGAGGTATGGCAAAAAAATATTTTTTTTAAATAGGACACCATGTATAGTTTGACATTTTTGAATTCTAAAAAAAAATATCTTTTTGACAATACCATTTAAACTTGCATGGAATTGTTGTCTATGCCTTGTTTAACAGGGGATATTTGAATGAATATTGAGGTTTTCCGTACAGGTTTAGATAAAAATATCTTGATTATCGTAAAAGATAGATCCTACTGTGTGGTATTGCTGAAGAGAGAATTGTTTGCAGATTTCAAAAATTGGAAAATATACAGGGTGTCCTATTTTATTAAAAATTGCCATACCTCGTAAACTAAATGACATAGACAAAATCCAAGATAGCACGATTAAAGGAAATTAAAAATCTCAGTTGACATGTTTTTGGATTTTTTTATTCAACCAAATTCTAACCTGCTAGAAGCACGTTCCATTTAAAGAATCCACCCTTATATTGGACTTAAAATCCCCAATGCTGGAAAGATGCCCTGTGCACATAATCGTAGGGTTCTCAGTATAATGGAAGAGACAGTTGTATTGCTTCTAAAAAATAAACAGTGATATTTATTTTAATTAAACTAATAAAACAACAAAAAAACTTGCATAAAAATATGTGATCATAAAAACTTGAAGCCATCATCATCCATTCCATGTTCTTGTATGAGTGGCAAAATATTTGGAACTGTTGGTTTGGTTAGTCAGAAATGTTGAAAAAATCTAAATCTGAATCTAGACCCTTCTGGCAAAACCATTTTCAATTATATTCAGCACATCCAAATTGTCATTTAAAAATTCTATTTTTATTTTTTTTACCCTTTTCGAGTTGACAAAAAATGAGGTTAGAATTCTCTCCTAAGGATGATTTAAGGCTCGATATCTGGAATCTTAAATTTAGGTATTCCTTAGACTACAAAGAAAAGCTGAGCAAACCAAATCAGCTACTTAGCACTGTTAAGAGATCCTTAGCGCAAAGGAATTCTTAGAGAAATCGCAGAGCAAATGGACATTAGACACTCATTTTGTGCTTCTTAGCCTGCCTTTGGAAGTAGCTTCTGGGTCATCTCGTAATAGTCCAGAAGCAGTCGGCTATTATCTTACAGTTCCATTTTCTGTGATACCTTCTTTTCGTTTAAAAATTTAATTTAATTTATAAAGTATGTCTTGTGCGGGAAAAAATTTACCCCGTGATTTTCCCGCACTGAGTGCGGGAATGAATTTACCCTCAAACTTTCCCGCACTCGGACTTTTTATTATCCTTTTTTTTCTTTAATTTCATTCATATACAAAGAATTTCGTAGAAAAAATATTGATCCTCATGCGTGTCATCATGTACCCTCATCGCATCACTGAGTGCGGGAATGAATTTACCCACAGATTTTCCCGCACTCGGACTTTTTATTATCGTTTTTTTTTTTTTAAATTTTGTTCAAATACAAAGTTGTAAAAAAAACATTGATCCTAACTCGTGCGTAAAGTATCTTTCCCGCCCTTGTCTGCTTGCCCGAACTCCGCCCCGCATCGTTCGGGTCAACGGCAGTCGAATGCGAGAAGTTAGGATAATAACTATTTTTTAAATAGTAAGTAAATTCTAGATTTTAGAAAAAAAGGGTTTGGTGTCAAACGATAAAGAAATATTAAAATAAGAAAAACTAAATGGGATATTCACCGGCTTTTTGTGTAAAATTTTGTTAACTTTTTAACATTTAACTTTTCCCAAAAACTAGCCAAAAAACCTTTTTTAAAACTATCAGAAATCGGAAACGAAAAAAAAAACAGAGTTTTGATGGCGTTTTTTTTTATAATTAATTAATTGGGAAAGCAATTTGGGCCTAAATGTGGAATATTCTTCTTGGGAGGCTCAGTATTTAATAATAATATTATAGTTTTTTTATCAGTATGGTAATATAATAAGTGCAATTAAAATTATAGTAAGTAAGTAATTTTTGGAAAACTTTAATGGATTTTAAGTTGAAAAAAACCGAGGGCACGTTAAAATACATAAGCGCAAATTGGTCAAAAATTACCGATATAGGTATTTTTATTGCAAGATTTTATTAGAAATTTTCTTAAATTAATTAAAACTCTTTTTTGCGATGCTGATTATCAAAAAAAAGTTTAAAAGATCTGCCTTCATAATTAAGTAATTTTTGACAAAATCGATAATTATACAATCGCAAGATTATCACTTAATATTGCTCTGAGATTAATTTAAATCAGCAGTTAAAACTTATCATTTCCTTGTTGACAGATAAATAAAACTTTTAGCAATAAAAATCCTTCCTAAATAAAGATAAACAAAGCAGTGTACTCTGAAGCAGTTTATATGCATATTATAGGTGTTTATATACTCTACTTAGCTACCTTATTAAGGCCAATAAACAATACACACTAAACTCGAGCAACGTCGTGATAGGTTGAATCATGCCACAAGATGATCAATGATGATCGACCATTATCCACCTCATGTTATCGTGCTCTTGCCTTAACTTACTTAACGTTGCAAAATCAGAATAACAAAAGCGTAGCGTCTTCAATGCATGTAAGAATGTGCACATGCACCCACCCTAAAATGGCATTTTTATTGATTTCATTTACCATTTTAACGGGCATTTTAATTGATTGACATTCAAATTTTTGCTTATTGTGTAGCAACCGGAGTATAACCATTTTATTTACAATAATTTATAGGATTAAAATAGTAGTTTTAACAACTAGTGGTTAAAATAGTGCTTTTTTTACAAGCGTTCGTTTAAATAACGAGCGCAGCGATGTATTTAAAAACGCGAGTAAAAAAAAAGGCACAGCATTTTTTTAAATACCTTTATCAAAAAATCCAAGAAAAACAGGAAAATACTTTTTTTTTAATTAAAATTAATTTTTCATAAATACTTTTTGAAAATTGGCGGAAATGGCTTAATTCTTAGGCAAGAATAATTAGATTTTTTCAATATTACTATTTTCCGCTATTTCTTTTTAATTATGGGTAAAAAACGGACAGAAATCTTTTTTTGCACTCGTGATCAAAAAAAAAGTTTTTTTGCATCGGTAGCCCAAACAGCCATGCTTTATTTATCTGCCGACAGTTACTAAAATCATGTTTTTGATAAAGGTATACTAGTACAAGCGTTTTGGAGTATAAAATATCATGGATCGGTAACCCTCAGCATTTTCTTGCCCTTCAAAATCGCACTACACGTTATTTTATTAATTTATTTTTTTTATTTTCTTTTACTTCAAAAAGGCTACCCATAAAGACAAAAAAATGTCCTATTTAAGGGTTTAATTACATTTTACACAGAATGGATGAATGCAAAAACTACATAAAAACTATGAAGAAAAATATAAAAAATAAATTTAAAAAGAAAAACAATTAAAAAAAATATATGCCAAAAAGATCTAGTAAGTTTTCCATGTCGCTATTTTATGAAGAGATCATTATATAACTTTGCGAAAATGATGGATATTACCTGATGCATCCCAAGAACTCCAAAATAGCACACTCTAAAGGTATCATGTCGAGTCCTTATCCACAATTTTGAGGTGCAGTTCTGTCCACTTCGTATTGAGGATGGAAAACGCATATTTCTGTAAAAAATGACGAGAGTTACCTGTTCATCATAATTTATACCTTAAAATCTTGCCAAATCTAAAGAAACTATTGACTTTAATATTTTCTTAGGTAATGGAGGTCCCCCAAGAGGCGGAGGAGGTCAACCCGGAGGTTTCGGGGGTGGAGGGGGAGGAGGGGGATATGGCGGAGGAGGTGGAGCGGGTGGTGGTGCAGGAGGTGGCGGAGCAGCTGGAGGAGGAGGAGCAGATGCTCAGGCCACAATAATCTCGTACGAAAATGAAAATGATGGTACAGGAAACTACAAATGGAGGTTTGTGAAAATATCGAACATTTATTTTAAACAAATAACCAGCGTCAAAAGCAAAAAAAAGACTTATTTAGTTAGTTTATTACCTGTATAAATAGATACTTTAATCACATTCAATTGTCCTATTTGGACCTTATCTGCCGTCTTTGTCCCGAACTCTATGTGGTTACTCTCTCTAATCGGTTTAATTGTACACCAGTTTATAAAGGATGTAAAACATACTTTATACCTTTCAGCTATGAAACCAGCAATGGAATCAAAGCCGACGAGGCTGGCGAGCTAAAACCTGGAGGCGACGAAGGAGAAGGCATCCAGTCGGCCGTGGGATCGTTTTCTTACACGGCCCCGGACGGAACCGAAATTAAAATAGAGTATACTGCCGATGAAAATGGATTTGTCCCCAAAGGTAGGCCTTTATCGGGCATTTTAGGCTGACAGATGTGACTATAAGATACTATAAGGGCCACGCATGTGTATTTCCTTATGTAAAAAAGCGTTTTGGGTGGTTTAACATACGAAATATAAAGTTGGCCGAGACTTAATAGGGCTGTCTAACAAATTGTCAAAGTCGGCCATTAATCACGTTATGGTCCTTTAATAATAGTGGATGTAGGGTAAACCAAGCGATTTTCCATAAGACGTAATGCTAATAAAAATTTTGGGAAAGAAAAAGATTCAGAAAAAAACAAAGTGACTATTTTATAGAGTAAATTGCACAGTGTAGATAGGCATTGTCTCTCTCAGTTCAGGATTACTCTATAAAAAAAATCACTTTGCTTACTCTGCGTCTTTTTCCACTTTGCCAAACTTTTGATTTCAGTTAGCATTACTTCTTATGGAAAAACGGTTTGTTGGCCTACAACGGCCATATTGGATCGGCCATATTATTTTTGTTAGACTGCCCTATTACCAAACAAACCGCTCTAATGCGCATGCGTTAGTTAGAAGTGCGCTCACCAGAGAAATGAGCCTAGCCTTATATCTTATATATATATAAGATGAGTTGACATCACACCTGCATCACATGATTCCTGTGGAGAACAAGCGGCAAACCTTTATTTGTATAAGAAACCCATGTAAACAAGGGAGTTTTTAATTAAATTTGGAAAAATGCGAGGGTAGGGGGTTAGAAATTAAGAAAAAGACTCTATTTTTGATATCATTAACTTGTTGCGGTCTTAAAACTGCAAGAAGAGTATAAGCGCTGTAAAATTTGTAAGGGTGTGTTTCTCTCAAACGAGTATTACATGGAATATTGTAGAAAGTCAGAGCAAAGTTAATTTTAAACTTTACTAGAAACATAAAGCAGTATTTGGTCCCAATTTGTGATCTGTGGTCTCATTCAAAATATTTGATCGATTTTGATAGGTCACTGATCGTATACGTATCCGTATTATAGATAAGTGTTGAAATTTATGATGATTCTATATGTCTCTACGGTTTTTTGTAAATACCAAATTTTTGTGTAGTGCTTAAGCTCTTCAGAAGAAGAAGTTGAGCCAAAAATGTTTGATTTTAATATTATGAAAAAATTGGGGGGTAGGGGGTGCTTGATGAATGTAAAGGGGGTAAATTAATACAATATCACAACTTACTTCAACTCTTCCCTGTCGTAAGCCTGGCAACGTAGCAATTGAATTCATGGCTATCGGTTCAAATCTTTCGGACAGATTGTGGTTCTTGAATTTTGTGGTTAGGCATTATTGTGTTTCTATTAAATTATTTTCGTTAAAAATATCTTTTGACATTTTGTGTTTCTATAAAAATATGTTTCGTTTAAATTTAATTCTATGCATATATTTTCTACCGATTTGATTTTCCCGTAATTTTTTTAAATTCTGACAAATTATGTTTCTGTCAAATTTGGTTTTGGGTTTTTTATAGGGACCCGATCAATTCGATGAGCTAGGGTGGCCACTTATACTTTTTAGTAGACTGCATTTTTTTAGAAAGAAAATGACAAAATTATATTAGGGGGGAATGTGGAACATTTGATAATATGTCGTTGGACATTTTGCAGGAAACTTTACGACCTAGGGACAAAAGTCCCACTTTGTGTTTAAAAAAAGATACTTATTAAGCAAATGGTTATATAAAGTTAAATCTAGTATTTTTTGTATTAAACTTTATCACTAATTAACTCAATAACATCTTTTATGAAGAACTTTATTTTGAATGTATTCTTTTAAGGTGATCATTTACCAACACCTCCACCAATCCCACCAGAAATTCTTAAATCGCTTGAAGAAAATGCTGCGGAAGAGGCAGCAGGAGGAGGACAAGGAGGTTAGTGTATTTTTTATACCCTTTACAAAACTACTCCTACTATAATGATAAGAATAATAATTTACAAGTTATATTTTGTATCTTTCTTTAGATTTGTCTAAAGAACTTTTCAAACAAAACAACTTTTCTCTAGGCCCAATCAGACGTTTTTTTTTTTGATTTCTTATTAAGTATCATGAAGCATGTTAACCATACTTTTGTTTTGATTTTAAATAATATTTGATAAATCTATTTTTACTTTTCAGGTGGAGCAGGTAGTGGAGGTGGAGGCAGTGGTGGCGGCGGTGGAGGTGGAAACGGATTTCCTTCAGGCAGACCGTCAGGTAGACCTCCAGGCAACGGAGGTGGCGGAGCCAATGGATATCAATATTAGTTCACAACGTAAACGGTAGGTTTCCATACGTATTAAATATAGTAATAAAAAAACGTCCATCCCAACTAGCAATTTGTCGACGTCTCAACGTTGTGCACCGCGTGCCAACGTTGCGTCGCAACGTTTACTTTTACTCAAACACCACCCACTTTTGCACCAATTTGGTGGATGATTTTTTGGTTGAGTCATCGTCGCGATCGCGACTACAGTTGAAGTAATAGTAATAATCAAAATATTATTCATTACGTAAAATGATAAATACACTATTCGACTACAAATTAAACTATTTCTAACACCATAATATTATTAAAATAAAATGATATTCTATATCATGATAACATGCAAACCAATGCCAAAATATATAAACACATGGTAGTTTACTGTCAAATGTACAGTTCGTAGCTCTAAAAAACAAGCGCGCCCTCGATTAAGATGATTTTATGAAATTAAAAAAAATCATGATTTAAAAATCGCTTCGAAAATCCTCTAAAGATGTTGCTTAGGATTCCTAAGAACAAAATACGGATTTTTATATGCAAAAAGATCTTAGTTTATTGTAGAAAAAAGCAAAAAAATAATTTTTAATGTTTGTTTACAAATTAGCATACAATGGTTTTAACAATCAATCATGGCAGCACTTATTAGTTTCTATGACAACCAAAGGAGTCCCGTGTCTCGACTGCTTTAACTACTTAACTGTGTTTTGAACGGATCCCCTAACTTAAAAGATGCGAACACGCCTCAATTTTTACCCAATCGAAATTGCTCCACAGTTTGGCTTTCTGCTGCTCACTTAATTTTCGTCCTTGTTGTTTACACAGGACCTTCCACTGGGGAATCACCTTCAATGACAGCTGTCACATGTCAAAATATAGAAGAATATTTATACCATTTGTTTCTTTTCATAGTGCAAAATGTTCAAACAAAACTAATAGAAACTTTACAAAATACTTTTTAGTTACTTTTACTGAATTAATTGACGTTTTTATGACAGACAGCAGTGCTCCAAAATTGGTTTGTTGCAAACATAACAGAAAAATTGGTTAGATGAAAACAGGCGCGCCCGCGTCTCCAACAAACCGGCCAGAAAACGTGGAGTAAATTGATCAATTTTTGGTTTAGAACACACCGGTTTGTAGTCGGCGCCTTCACAACTAAGGAATTACTGTTAGTACAATAGACGGTCATAAATAGTTGTGATGGCGACTGAAGTTATGATAAACGTTTAGGCGTCGTATAATAGTCGACGTTGTCGACCGTCGCCATGATAACTATTCTTTATCTGTAAAACAACGTTTTAAATTAGTGCAATTCTAATTTTTACAACTTGTACAACTAAAAATTGCTAGTTGGGATTAATTACCAAAGCAAGAATTCCCGGATTAAGCTTTAACCATTATTAGATAATAATCGGTGTTTAGAATGCGGTGCTTTAAATTGAAACTTTGTTTGCCAGGACTCATTCCAATCCGAGATTAGTGTTCGTCATGATTAAAGCTTATTTGATGAATTTTCACGTTGGTGGATATGGACATAAAAATTTAAAACATTACGTGAGATTTTCGAATGCTACCATATAATAAAAAAGTACTTAACATATGATGAAATATGCCATACTCAATTTCAAATCTAAATTTAAACAAACTATTCATACCTACGTAAAGAGACTTATAATTAATTAACATTTTTTTAGGATGAAAGCTTGAAAAATTTGGATACCCGTTTTCACACATGTACTACTATTTAATTTATTTATTTGCTTATTTATTTGTTATTTTTGTATAGAATTGATTTTTTTGTTTGTAGCTGATGTCATAGAGTTTGTTTGTATTTAATTTTTAATATTGTTCGTTTTCTTTACAACAGGTTTGTAACTTTTTACGTACGTTAATTAATTTAACTATTGTACCATATAATATTTCAAACCAACACACTGTCAAACTTTTCTAACTACTCCATTTTTCTATTTCATTTCCATACATTTGTCTTTAACTACATTTCAAAACTGCCTTCGCTCCCTTATTTCCTAGTCAAAGTAGTTTTATAATATCACTTTTTATGGCCTTCAGTTTTCACTTTCATTTATTTTCCTTTAGTAATTTCAAAAATGTTATAAGCTTTTAACTTTATTGTTGGTTTGACAAGATAGTTTGTATTATATTATGTACATTATTATATTGTGGAACTGTAGATTGGGATTATAATAAAGTTCTACTAAATGACGGCTGCTATGAACTATGGTGATGAACTGTATAATATTTATATTTTAATGCTGTGTACCCTTATATTTTATTTATTTATATAAATAATAATAAATGACTGACGGAAATTAAAATTGCTGCTTTTTATTTTTTCTAGTTCACAATTCTTTCACTAGAAAATTTCTTAGAATGTAAAGTAAAGTAAGCTTCATTTTCCTTTGAAATTTTATAATAATATCAGTATTTAGCGCAATTGTTTGGCATAGAAAAAAAAACGGTTTCACAATGAAACAGTGCTTTACACAAGAGTGATCACAAAAGAGCGCTGCAACAAAATAGTGCGTGACAAAAGAGCGCCTGTAATAAAAGAAATAGGGTGTAACAAAATAGCGCCTGCCAAAAATAGCACCGCCCCAGTAGAAAAGTAGCCTGCCTATTTGCTGCCACTGCAATTCTGAAAAAACGTGTTTTTTTAAACTGCAAAGTAGAATTGGTTGCGCGATTAAATAAAAACAATTTTGGTTGTGTGTGGTTTAAACTAAATACTATAGAGGTCGCAATATTGGCCAAAACTTGACCAGTTTTAATGTTTGGTTTATAGTGTTTTACAGGATTCTTCGACGTAAAAAGTGATAGAAAAAATCAGTACTTTATGAGATTTGTCTTGGTATTTAAAAGTGGTGTCACAAATACAGGGTGTTTCAAATTCGATGCCCAACATGGGGTTCTCCTGAACGCTAGGAGGTACGAAAAGGTTTAAATTAGGGCAAAGTTGTGCAATTTAATGCTTTACTCAAAACTTTAAAAGAAGTTTACAAAATCCGAGTAGTTCCGGAGATGAGCGAAAAAAAACGAAATCTTAATTTTTAGTTTTTATTTGTTTGCGCCCTTATTATAGAAGCTGTCAAAAACCAGTTAAAACTTTCTACAGCCACTTTTTTTATATCTACGTAATTACAGGTCTGTTTTTGAGATTTGACATTTCAGTGCTTTTTTCTCCTGATTTTGACAAGTCACCTGACGTTTGGGATAATTAACCATCATCAGCCCAAATTCAATTTTTGCTTTTAACTTACTTAATATATTTTGGGAAAACGCTTGCAGTACCTTTTTTGACATCTTAAATAACAGGTTTTTCTTTCTAATCTAAAATTAATGTTTTAAATTATTAACATTTTAATAAGATAAGTTATAAATGCAAGACTTAAAAGCAAAGAAAAAACGATGTTTAAAATAGTGGGCAAAATAATTTTATATAAACAAATGTCAAAAATCTGTCATTTTTAAAATGTCAAAGAAGGTATTGTAAGCGGGTTTCCAAAATATCTTTAGTAAGTCAAAAGCAAAAACTGAACTGATGATGGTCAATTAACCCAAAACGTCGCATGACTTGTCAAAATAAGAGTGCAAAATATTATCTCATCACGTGTCCATAAGGAAAAATGAACTTGATAGTGCTCCTGTCACACTTAAACTTCAAAAACAGACCTGTCACTACGGAGATCTTAAAAAAATACCTGTAGAAAGTTTTAAGCGTTTTTTGACAGCTTTAAGAATAAAGGCGCAAAAAAATAAAAACTAAATATCAAAAATTCGTTTTTCGGAACTACTTTTGTAATCTTTTTTTTTAGTTTTCTCGTATCTCCTACCGTTTGGGAGATCCTCATGATGAGCATCGAATTTGGAACACTCTGTATACCACAGAGAAAAACATATAAAAGTGATAAAGCACTATAAGATCTCGTAAAACTTTCTACCAAAATTGGTACACTTTATAATAATTACGATAATAGCTAAAAGTAAGTTTTTATTTTCGTAGAATATTAATTGGTATACTTTATAACAACTAGAAAATCATGGGTACCCTCTCTGCAGAGCGAAAGGTCCGCATTTTACCAGGAAGATCTTAACAATCAGACTTTTTCCTCCACTGTCATTAACTTTATTCATTACTCTTTCCGATCTCGTTCTTCATCTTCATCGTTTATGTCCTCGGAGACTTTCGACAGTTTGTCGTTAATGCTCGTTTCAGCAGCACTCGGCGGACGACTCGTTTCGTATTCGGCAAGCTTAAGATTAGCTTGTCTGGCTTCATAGCTCTATAAAATGTTTATGGGAGTAATCAGACTTTAAAGAAAATAGAGACGAACTAAAATATTTAACAAATTGAAGCCAACATTTTTAACTTACGATATCTACCGGGTGTCCTAAGGTGAGTGACCTATTAGATTATTTTTAATAAATTACTTTCGTATTTGCAGGTTTGCCATTTACAGGAAATCTTGACAACAACTTTCTTATTTTAAATAAAACATCCCGTATATTTTTGAATTTATGGATTCTACAAAAAATTCTAGGTACATTTTATGTATAATGTCCTCTACCTCTATCTTCAACTGTTTTGAAAATATTGACAGTAACATCATAACAGTTGAGGATAGAACAAAATATATAATATTTTAACCCTGAGTTCAATCTAGAAATAGTCTAAAACGATAGCTTCTGAAAAACTAAGATAAAAACGTAAAACCACAACTGAAAATATATTTTTACTTAAATTAAAGGCAATCTTATTTTTATATTAAATTTTGCATAATACTAAAAAATCAGCAAAAATAATGTTTTAGTAAAGTCTTTATTGAACAATATCAAATTATCACTCGAGTAACGGACGAAGGCTGTTCTATAAAGAGGGCGGTAACCCATTTTGGAGTTGATAAAATAACAATAATACGATGGAAACAGCGCTGGATTGAAAACAATTCGACGAATAGGAAACTTGGATTAGGACAAAAACGATCATAAACTTAATACTAAGAATTTTAACTTAAAAAAGAACTAAGATAAATAATTAAGTATTTAATAGGATCACCATTTTTCTCTATTACAAGCTGCAAACGTCTGGGCATTGAAAAGATTAAATTTTGATAATAGATGGTCAACTGAGAGATGATCCAATGCGCGATAAATATTATCGCTTAACTCTTCAGAATTTCGTGGTCTCCAATTCCTTTAGTATATTATTTTAACGATTCGACCCCATATATTTTCCATTGGGTTAAGGTCAGGGCTGTTGGCTGGCCAAGGAAGTGTTTCTATATTATTATTCTGAAACCATTGGCGAACAACATTAGCCGTGTGTACTGGACAGTTGTCCTGCTGATAAACGAAGTCATTATTTTCATGTAAAGCCTGTACAGATGGCAGCATAACGTTTTCAAGGATTTCAATATATCGTTCACGATTGAATCTTCCTTCGATTTTCCAAAAAAAACCCAAACTTGTAGCACTAAACCAGCCCTACATGTTTACAGAAAAATGTACAGCTTTTATAATTTGGTTTGTATATTCGTGTTCAAATCTAGAATTGGGTGGACGATAAACTAAAATTCTCCTGCTGCTTGAAAATTTTTTCATCAGTGAAAACCACCCTCTCCTAGAAGTCATTATCACGAAGAATGTTGTTCAGTGCAAAAATCACTCTGGTCTGTTTTTGCTTTTCTGTTAGAAAAGGCTTCTTTGTAGCAACTCGACAAGAGACTTCTGATTTCGTTACTCTTCTATTTACTGTTGCTAAAGAACCCGGTAATAATGTTACATTAGCTGCTTCAACCGACGTTGAAAAAGGATTTTGTCTGAGATGGTCAATAAGTCTCTCATCTTGCACTTCAGAACTTACTTTTGGTCGTCCTGATCCATCTTTCCTGTCCGTAGAATTATTTTCAATCCAGCGCTTTTTCCATTGCATTATCGTCATTTTATCAACTCCAAAATGGGTGGCCGCTCTTCTCATAGACCAGCCGTCTTCTATAACTCGAGTGATAATTTGAACTTATGTAAATGTTGATATCTGTGGCATTTTTAAGGATGTCACCCTAAATTTTAAGCTGTCAGGCATACCAAGCTGGTGGTGCCTTATAATAGTATATACTAATGGAAAGCTAAATTTTGTGCCATAGAAAAAAATGCATGTATGAGTTTTTTTTTAAATGAATTGTACGTGTGTCGTGCGATATGAAAGACAATACGGACTTGGACGGTATTTTCATACCGTCAACTTCAGCTGACGGGAATAATGCTAAAAATCAAAAAAGAAGCTAAGAAACCTCCAAATCAGTTACATCAACCGAAAAGGATCTAAAAACAAAAGATAAAAAGATCTTGAGTGGAAATAACGAAAATTCAAACCTGGATGAGCATCCCACAAGGAACACACACTGATGTAACTGATTTGAAGGTTTTTAACTTCTTTTTTGATTTTTAATTGCCTTAGGAGCATAATCCTATTGGAAATATTAACACGCCAGGACGAATCTGTATCAGGTAACTTGGATAAGTACCAGTGCGGAACGATGCCTATTTGTGAGTGATTCAAAGTTGGAAATTAAAGTTTATGATGGTATTTAATGATGTATGGGGAGGGTGACCAGTGGAACCACTGACGAGCTCACGCTGGTTACCCAGAGCGAAACATGTTCCTTGTAGGATGCTCATCCAGGTTTGAATTTTCGTTATTTCCACCCAAGATCTTTTGATCTTTTGTTTTTAAATGCTAAAAATGTTGGACAGTTAAGTAAGAAGAGTGTGTGTGAATGTGTGGTGTGCGTCTTAATAATAAAGTGTTGTTCAATGTTTAAAAAAAAATTTCGTGAGAAATTCGACATGTCAGGAGAGACGTTCGCAAATGTCGCTATTTTCCATCGAAAATAAACCTCTCCAAAGCTTGTCAGGGCATCCACGTTTTTATGATGACGTCACTGACGAATTTGAAAAAAGTGATAGAAGAATCGAGTGACATTACAAATAGGGTAAGTTTTAAAAAATTGCTCCCTTACTTGAAATTTTCGCCGCTGTTTATAAAACTGGAGTGGGGTTAAGCTAAGGTGACCAACCATACGGTATTTGACCGGACAGTCCGGTATTTTGATGAATTGTCCAGTTTAAAAAATACGTCCGGTATTGTCCGGTATTTTTTGACGTTGTCCATCAAAGTCCGGTATTTCACAGGTGCAATACTGCACATGGCAACGCTGCTCGTCTGTAGCTATTTTCACAGTTTACCGCGGACGGGTGAGGGGCAATGACACATCACTCATGCATTTGCGAATTGCGATTAATTGAGTGTATGCAGTTCCGCCAATCGCGTTGCGTAACTCCGCGTAAGGAGAGCCGCCTGTTAATTCTTAGAAGATCTAATTTTTCTTATTTTAGAATAAGTAATTGTGTCATTTCTGAGTTTTTTGTCTCGTTCATAGTTGTGTGGTTTTATAATTATAATCAAAGGTCTATAAATATTATTGGGCATTATCAACACGCGCAGCTGCACGCATTAAACAATTATATTTTTTGAAAAGTTTTAGTCTGCTAAATCTAGACAAAAATTTTTACCGCGTCCGGTATTTTGTTGTTCGGGAGTTGGTCACCTTAGTCGGAGATCTCTTATCCAACGAGATACGACAGTCGGCGTCGGCACCTTTGAAGTTGGGGGTCCCGTTTTTCGTGACCTTGATTTCGTATCCATCGCTGTAAAGGAGTGTTAGACCCGCTCCGACTGGCTCGTCAGATTTAGTCTATGAGCCGAAGCCGAAAAACCGGTTTAATTTTTCGATGTATTAATAATTAATTAGCTATACGTAGATAAAAAAGCAAACGGATTTCTTGGAGAAGGGGAACAGAAAGGTGTAAAATAAATTTCAAGTCATTTTTTAAATTTGGTATATTATGTCTGTTATTCTTTAATGTAGCAGAAAAATATAACTTAGAAATACAAAAATAATGAAGTCCTAATTATTTTACGTTTAATCTAGTCAAAAATTTCGACTGATTACCAAAATATTTACGGATTTATATTTTTAAGGGTACAGCAGAGTAATGGCGTCTCGACAGCTATGGTATTTAATGTGGCACAAAAATATAATTTGAAAACACAATAGTAATCAGGGCTGACATTATTTACATTTAATAAAGTCAAAAATTTCAACTGATTACCAAAATATTGATGGATTTGAATTTTCATAGCATAATGGCGTCTATAGGTATTTAATGTGATAGAAAAATATAACTTGAAAACACAAAATAATTAATCATGTCTAAATTAAGTTGCATTTAGTAAAGTCAAAACCTACAATTGCTTACTTTAATGTACTCATTTGGTTGCCTAAAACTTATTTAATGTATTTGTTATTAGTTTTTCAAACCATCAAAGCAATAAAAAAATTTTCTTGTGCCTTTAAAATTAATAAAAATGCACATAGCAGGTTTTAGAGTATCAACGATGATATATTATTATAAGTAAGTAGGCATTTAAATATGTAAAAGAGTTTAAAAAAATATAATGTACCTATATATGTGTACCTATATAAACAGGGTTCCTAAGATTTTCCTTAGGGATAGGATTTCAATAAATCAAACAGAAATGGCATAGAAAGTTCTGCACGCACAAAAGAAACAGGTATATTGAGCAATGGTGCCAGTTTGTTATTATCTCCGGACTGCTTTCATGAGAAAAAATTGTCGCCACTCTTTCATTGTGAGCATAAATCATAGTTGCAATAATAACCGTTGACAAGATGTCTGCAAATTCCGCTAGATGGCGGCCACACCATGAGATGATCGAGGAAAAACTAATTAAAAATTAGATGTTTTCAGGTCCAAACCACAGGTTTTTCTTGCTTAAAGGAGGCGGCAGGGTGCATTATTTACGATAATGAGCGATAAACTCGTGAGGTTGTTAACATTAGAAAGAAATATCTTCGCTTTTAATTAAATTTCTTTCCATTCTGTTCTACTAGTGACATCTATCCGGAAACGGCCAAACCATGCAGCTAGCACTAGCAGCCAAAGAAATCAATAAACGGCGCTGTTTTTCCTGCAGAGCTTTTTGCTTGCGATATTATTGATTTTAAATAAAGCTGGCCCTACACTACATTTGATATTTTCGAGGTATTTTATGACATGATCTCGAAACATGTAGCGAACCAATTCTTCAAAACTAGCGGGAGGGTAAAAGCGAAAAATAAGGGGCTGCCAATATTTGTAACACCCAAAAAGGGGTGAAAAGATTTATTTTCTTTACAAAAAACGTTTCTTTCACGAAAAACTTGAGCTCTGCCACTTTTTTTTTTTTCTTCAACTTTCTCGAAATTTTCGTCATACCGTAGAAAAAAATTATTTCCCTCATGGTCATACTCTACTTTTATTCGAAAAAATTTAGAAACAGAGACGGGATCAGTTTTCCTAAAACGGGGGATCTTGGTTTCGAGTGAGAAGATAAAGGGCGCCGCAGGCAAAAATTTTTCAATTAAATTAGCCGAACGCAAAAATGTTAGAAAAACAAAGCACGAAATAAAAATGGCGCCGCTTACAATTTTTTTTCAAAAATTACGTAATTTCGGGAACGCAAAGAAATAGGTCTAAAGAGTATAATTTTTAAGAAAAAAAATATCAATTTTCTCGCCCTCCTCCACTGGGACTACAAGGGCCGTGCACAAATTACGTATTGGTCATAGGGGGGAGGGGGGTTACAAAACGTTACGTAGGGGGGAGGGGGGTTTTCGACAGCGTTTGCGTTTGTGTGAAACTAAGAAAATTTGGAATGAAAATAAATGAAAAATTTTTCTTTGGAGGGGGGATAGTGGTCTTGAAATCATTACGTAATATCAGGGGAGTGGCGTGCCAAACCGTAACAAAACATTACATAGGGAGGGGGTCAAAAATTGGTAAAATCACGGTTACGTAATTTGTGCACGGCCCCACATCTGACTGTTCCTCCTTTTCGATTTCGAATCAAAGTGCAAAACCCGGGTTGGACGTTCGAAGGCGTCAACCCATCCTATTTGCTTGATAAAGTTTCTACGGAAATATCTCAGTCGATTTCTCCGGCCGTGTATGATCGCTTTAGGTTAGGCATTTGCATGTATCTCAGTCCCCAGCCTGTAAACAGTGCGTAAGGACAATGGTTACAAAATGAAAAGCTGAAAAATATTTTTTTTACGATATCTTTCATCAGTTTGGTATTAAAGTCGAGAAAAAACAATTTTTATTCCAGTCCTAAAGGTATGAAAATGGAAAACATTAGAAAACAACAACCTGGAATGGATTTACTACGTGTAAGATGTAGTAACAACATCGCCCCATGCCCATCCTTTTCTGCCTAATATGCTTTTTCGTTTGTCTGCGTCTTATACACGGCTGCTTGGCCCCCTAAGGATTTGCTTAGGAACCCTGTATATATATATACAGACCGCTTCAAGCTACTGCGAACATAGGGGGAATCAAGTCCAATTTACTCTCCGTCCCGTACGACCGAGGTGGATTCGAAGCACGCTGCAGTGTTATCTTTTGGAAATTCATTTTGTTTTTATTATTTTGTTTTATTTCTGCCTTGCTCGAGAAACAGATGGGTAAGTTCTTAATTGAAATAATACATTTTTAAAACCAAAAATGGATGTCTACGAAGTTGCCGAAAAAGTGCAGATGGTCAAATGGTCAAATCGTCATAACCCAACACACGTTCGATATTGGTCGAGGGAAAATTTGCATTTGTATTTTGACGTAAGAACACAGTATCCCCAAAAACTAAATGTTTGGGGGGGGGGGGGTATTATAGGGGAACACGTAATTGGGCCATTTTTTATTAACGGCAATTGCAATTTGAATGGTCCTAGATACTTGGATCTACTGCAGCAGCACATTATTCCAACTGCTAGGCAGTTGTTAGGTGTAAGATTTGGTGAAACATGTTTTCAACAAGATGGTTGTTCCACTCACAATGTTGGCCTTGTTAGGGAATATCTTCATAATGTATTTCCTAATCGGGTTATAAGTACACGGGGAACTATTTTATGGCCAGCTCGATCTCCCGATCTTGCTCCTAATGACTTCTATCTGTTTTTGAAGAAGCTTTTTAAATTATCACCCCTAACATGCTTGGAAACGTTAGAAGGGGTTTTTATAGTAGGCCCGGATATTGTCTAGCCGAGCAAGGAGGACCTTTCGAACATTTGCTTTAATTTTTTTTTGACTGGAAGAATCTTTTTGATTTTTAGAATGTATTATTTTATTTTGAGAACCTGCTTTTATTTTGTTTCTCCTTATTATTTTCATTGTAACACGTCGTCACTGATAAATCTGAGCAGTTGACAATAAAACGCTCTTATTTATCAGTGACAAAAAATAAGAAAATTACGTTATAAAAATTTGCGTATTTATTGACCAAATTCCGGTTTCATTGACTACGCTCCACACTGCACCGTGGTTAGAGGCGTACTAAATACCAAAGGAAAGTCATGCAAGTGGTGATCGCAAGCCTGAGTATTGGTTGCTTCACTGATAGGCGTGCGGTGTCTCTGCATGTACATACACTGGCAAATTAGACTTGTTCCGCCCTATGTTCGCAGTAGCTTGAAGCGGTCTGTATACTTACCGTTTTGTATCTCTAGGAAAAGAGAAAAAACTGATGCACATACCAGTTTTTTACCCACAGCAGCGATAAGCACACCAAGTGCTCGACATAATTCAAAATACTGATAAATAAATCAAAACCAAAATGTGGGAAGAACGATGTCAAAAATAGAAAAACTCGAAACGCATAAGCGCACACCAACAAAATGCGAAAATTTCTCGGCCTACTCGGACCAATAAATCAACGAGCGGGTCGGGAGGTTTTCAAGCTTAGACCCGCGGTACCGATCATGCGCATAAAAAAACGGCTTGCTGACTGTCGCATCTCATTGGATAAGAGATCTCTGCCTTAGTTAAGCAGAGCAAGCAAGCAAGAAAAACAAACCATGTACCTCTTTTGCTATTTTCCTCAAGCTTGCAGCCGTGCCTGCGCCAGTTTTCTTTACCAATTCTGTCAAGTAGCCATTAGATTTTTGCAAAAGCAGGTATGGATGGTCATACTCCACTGCTTTTCCGGCGTCCATTACCAAAATCTATATAAGAATGGTTTCTGATCAAAGAAAAATTAAATATTATGTACAGGGTGATCGGTTATAGGTTTAGTGTTCCCTCAGATAACTTTTTTCCTAATAGTTGCAGAATATCCTAACAAAAACTGGGTGAAAAGATATTTTATAGGGACCTTAAAATCATTAATAGAAATTAATCAGTTCAAATATTATACGGGGTGTGCCAAAAACATTTTATTTTCTTATTGAACACCCTACATATTTTGATATTTTCAAATTCTCCAGAAAAACAGCTTTTTAAAAATACCTTATAGTATTGGTCTGCATGTAACCGTTTTCGAGATATTTCAATTTGATAGATATTAATTAACTCGTATTATTAAAGTATACATAATAATATGCATAATCCCAACAATCAAAAAGCTGTCAAACTAGAACTTACTTAACTTTCCAAATAAATAGTTGACTGTGAAAAACAAAAATAGCGGCGTTTTGTTTTCAGGGTTTATCATAATACAATAATACGAGTTAATTAATATCTAATTCAAATTAAAATATCTCGAAAACGGTTGCATGCAAACCTATACTATATATATTTTTGAAAAGATAATTTCCTGGAAAATTCAACGGTGTCAAAATATATGGGGTGTTCCATAAGAAAAAGTATTTTTTTTGGTACACCCTATATATTATTTGAACTGAATTTTTATTAATGATTTTGAGGTCCCTATAAAATACTTTTTCACCCAGTTTTCTCAGAGAACCGATCACCCTGTACACTAGCTATGGTAGTTGTGACATTCAGGGCCAATCCATATCAAAAAGGTACTATCGTATTAATGACGGTGTTGCTTAAAGGTGACATACCCGATCCGAATCCATAACAGTGTGCAACCTGTGAGCAATGGTGAGAACCGTGCAATTAAAAAACTTGCTTCGAATCGTTTTCTGGATAAGGCGGTCAGTCTGCGTGTCTACATTTGCTGTAGCTTCGTCCATAACCAAGATCTTGTTGTTTCTTAAAATTGCTCTCGCTAAGCAAATCATTTGGCGCTGACCCACGCTTATGTTGGCACCATTTTCGGTCACCATGGTCTCTAGGCAAGCTGAAATAGTAAATTACGTATAGTGTAGGGGCATACGTCGATAATTTCTATCCCGTGGGATATTTTATGAAGGAGTTTTATGGCTATGTGGGATTGATAACTCTTTAGTGACACAATCAAGTGTTACCGAGTATTTTGTTCGCATCCGTGTCGTCGTGGCGACGTCTTTCAAGATGGCGGCCAAAAATTATAAAAAATACAACTTTCGCAACCAGGGATTTATTATACTTGATTCCATATAGCTCAAGGACGAGGATTCCAAAAAATTTACTTTCAGGGTCATCCGACCTTAAACGACCATGAAAATCGCAAAAAACAAGGTTTTTTCCATTTTGTCTTCAAAAAATCTTAATAATTCGACGTTTTGTCAGACCAACTTCAAATGTACCTCAAACTATTAATTGGGTCCTTAGAGTGTGATGCAGTTTGAAGCTTCATGACCTTGGAAAATACCCCAGCAAAATTAACAAATTGCAAAAATAACATACTAAAGGGCGCTATTCAACAATAATTAAAGCCGAGAGAACTAAATTGGGTAACAAAGATAAGAAGGTCAAGTCCAACAATTTTGTAAAAAAAAATTTTGTTCAGCTATGACATATCAGCTATCCATTTACGTAAAAAAGTAAAAACAACAAGGTGACCATCAATTCTTGTTGACTTGTCTCTGCTTAATATGAAAAAACAATTTAGTTGATGCATGACCTTGATTGACCTTGAAAATACTATGTAAAATTGAAAAACAAGCTTTTTGTAGTGCTTTTTTACAATTAACAACTACGCAAAAACTTTAAGTGCCGAAGGTAAAATCAACATCTTGGCCATATATAAACACTTAATTTTAAACCTCTCTACCATTTTTTTTTGATCTAACGTTCCAGATGTTTATGCTATACCCCGGTAAAGATAAACTATATGCCTGTTGTTTTTAGTTTCGGAACTGTGAATTTTATGTTCTACGCACTTGTCTAGCCAACAAAGTCATTTAAATTACCTATAAAAGAATTAGCAGAAGTTAGATATACATTACCATATTCTGGACCAGGTGTTTTAAATGCCATTTTCCAAAGAGGCGATCGAAAAATCATAAAAAATGCGATTTTAGCAACCGGTGCGTGATTATACTCGATTTTATATAGATCGAGGACGAGAATTCCAAAAAAAAATCACTTTTGAGGTCATCCGACCTCAAATCACCTTGAAAACCGTAAAAAACACGATTTTTGCCATTTTTTTTAAAAAAAATCTCTATAATTTAACCTTTTGTTACACCAACATCTGGAACGCCAGATCAAAAAAAAAAAAAATGGTAAGGAGGTTTAAAATGAAGTGTTTTTTATGGCTAAGATGATAATTTCTTCTCCTGCACAAGTTTTTGCGAGTGGTAAATTGGAACAAAACACTACAAAAAGCGGGTTTTGTATTTTCAAGGTCAATTGGGATTACGCATCAACTAAACTTTTTTTTCATAGTAAGCGAAGATATATCAACAAGAATTGATGGTCACTTTTCATTTTTACTTTTTTACAAAATTGGATAAAATAAAATGTGCTTAAAGATCGCTATTTTGATATATCAGCCGCCTTATTGAAACACGTCCCAGCTGAACAAAATTTTTTTTTAACAAAATTGTTGGACTTGACCCTCTTATCCTTGTTGCCAAATTTGGTTTTCTTCGCTTGAATAGTTGATGAATAGCGCCCTTTAGTATGTTATTTTTGCAATTTGTTAATTTTACTGTGGTATTTTTCAAGGTCATGAAGCTTCAAACTACAAACTACTAACGATCGAATTTGGCATACATGCCTCATAGTTTGAGGTACATTTGAAGTTGGTCTGACAAAACGTCGAATTATTAAGATTTTTTTGAAAAAAATATGGCAAAAATATTTTGTCTTGCAATTTTCAAGGTCATTTAATGTCAGATGACCTTAAAAGTAAACTTTTTGGAATCGTTGTTCTCGAATTATGTGGAATCAAGTATAATCATGGCATGGTTGCGAAAGTTGTATTTTTTATGATTTTTGGCCGCCTTCTTGAAAGATGACGTCATATCAGCCCCTTCTACACGGATGCGAACAAAACACCCGGTAACACTTGATTGTGTGACTAAGGAGCTATCATTCCCACATAGTCACAAAATTCCTTCATACCTAGGGATAAAAGGACACTTTAGTTACATGGAATATATATACTTTTTTAAATTTTGATTTCTGCTTTTATATAAATCTTTAGCAAATTTTCAATTTTATTACTAAATTCATTGTTTGAACCTGACCATACAACAAATTAGGGACTAAAATCTGTTTTTATGCAAAGTGCTAAAAGTAAATTTGTATGATTTTACAAAAAAAGGGTGTTAGCTAGTAAAAAGTAAACACACCTAAATGACTTAAAATTAAATATTGTACAGGGTGACCGTTTATAAAGTTTCACTTTGGAAAACTTTTTTGTTATTTGTGAACTAAAATATTTTAGTCCCGGGATAAAGAGTACCATTTTACTCCCTGAAATGAGGGAGTAAAATACGTTTTTAGTCCTTGAAGTGCAAAAAAATATTTCTTATTGAAAAAGCCATCTTGATTTGAAAATTACACACTTTTCCTCTTCTGGAGAACCTTGCCTTTTCCAGTTCACTATGTACAGACTCATTTGAGCAGCAAGAAACAAAATCACTATTTTCCTCATGAGCCTACTTCTGATAGCCAGGGAGTAGAAAATTTTCCCAAGGAGTAAAAAATTGTTAAAAATTACTCCTTTATATCCTATATACTCCTGATCAAATATAAGAAAACTAAACAAACTAATATACATGCGTGGTTATTTAATTTAACTTTCACACTTTGTTTATGATTCCCTAGTGTGGAGTGCCTTATCAAATTAGTATAAATTGGAGAAATGTGGGATTTTACCTTCTCCTTTTGAGATCGCTGCCTTATCTTCAACATCGACTAAAGCAGAGACAAGTGCGTCGTCGCCATACTCTTGAAATGGATCTAAGTTGTATCGTAATGTTCCAGAAAACAATACTGGTTCCTGCAAGTATCATATTATTAAAGCTTTTTGGTAGAAATTGATCTATGTTTATACCTAAGGAAGACAGTATAGTTATGTAATTAAATAATGCGAATCACGATCTCGGTGGCTGGGTAGCCGATTCACACGATCAAGTTTCTAAAGTGTTCGGCCTTGGATAAAGCTTAATAGGCTAAAAAAAACAGGGAAGTGAAAAAGGTAACACCCCTCATTCACGCCGGTAACCAGGCCGGATGGGGTCGGTATCCCGTGGAGGCGGACCTAGTTACACACTCCCCAATGAAGTACAAAAAGACCAGATAAAAAATTATTTTATGTTGAAAGGAAATTAAAATATCTCGAAAATTGTAGCTTCGCAAGATTTGAACCTTATAGCAAAATTTTTGGGTAATATTTACGAAAAGCAAAATCTGAAAACCGCATATCAATAGCTCCTTTACTTCTAAGGTTATGATTTTTTTTATGTTTTAAGGTTTTTTGAAATAACTCGGAACCCACGAATTTGGAGTTTATAACAGAGTTTGTAGTCCATATTCATGGAAACTTAGATCTGAAAACCGTATATTGCTACTTGCTTTTGTTCCACAGTTACAATTTTTTAAAATATTTTATCCCCCTTTTCCCCCTTAAACCCCACACCACCCTACCCAAAAGTTAATCAGTTTATGGCCAGCCGATAGACGATTTTTGTACTAAATTTCGTTAAAATTGATTAAGGCGTTCTTGAGTTATCGTGTATACAGACAGACCGACAGAAAACTTTTTTTTTTATGTTGATTAAGGTGTTTTGGAACCTTAGTAACTCATTTCTGATAAAATTAAAAAAAGTCAAAATTTCACGATTTTAATAGTCCCCCATACCATCCGTAGTGGTATGGTGAACTAAAAATACCTGGTCTGGGATTCGAAAGTAGTGGATGACCCGTCCTATTAAGTTAATAGTAAACAATAAGGAACAATAATAATAATGTGAATATTCTGAATTTTTTGTTTTTTTTTATTTAACTCAAAAATCTTTAGCAAGAAAAAATCGAATTGATGTTTTTATTTTTTAATCTTTTTTTTAATTTACTTCACAGAATTACGCAAACGAGCTTATTGGGAAGTTAGTGAGACAGACTTTAGTTTACAACAATAATATATGTTTTAATTTACAGAGAATGAGACTTTGCCTTTTTGGTTAAAAAAATATACAGGATGAGGTTAAATCTTACTAACGTATTTGTGCAAAACTTCATCATTTTTGATAGCGTTGTTAAAAGAAAACAACCAACTAATCTTTCAAAAAGAAATAGATAGGTACCTTTAATATTCATTTTTCATTTTTGAAAGCAGTGCGATCACATTAGAAAAGGTGATTTCAGGTTACCAGTTACCACCCTGTTTATCACAACTATTTTTACCTGAGGAATAATCGTTATTTTCTTTCTCAAATCGTGCAATCCGAGTACACTTATATCTAAGTGGTCAATGAGAACCTCTCCTTCAAAGTATGCTAAACGAAAGAGTGTCACAATCAAAGATGACTTTCCTGCTCCGGTCCTGCCGACTATGCCAACCTAAAAGTTAAACAGTTAAACTTTTTTCACATTTGAGAACTTCGCACAATAAATTGCATAAGTTCACATAACAACTAATAATTAGTTATAACACTGGCGCACCCAGGAATTGACTTCGGGGAGGCTTTTACAGGATAAATAATTTTAAAAAATCTTAATTTGAAATAAAAATGTGACCATAACCAGGCTTCTCGGGGGGGGGGTTAACTCCAACCCCCCCTCTCGGTACGCCAGTGGTTAACAGTTTTTTTCTATGATACGGCCGACTGTCTTGCAGCATAAGGGTGCATCAAAAAAATCTATTTTTAGCAAATATTATCTTTTAAATATTTTTTGTCAAAAATTTGTTTTAGACTAAACATTTTGGTAAAGCCATGATGACCCTTAAAATAATTTTTTTACATACAATACATACAATTTTCATAACACGTTTTTTGGTAAATTTAAAAACTGTAAAGAACTTTGATTGAAAGAAATTGATACCATCTTGTGTCTCAGACACTTTATGCTTTGATAAATTACAATTTTTGCTGTTTTTTGTATAAAAATGGCAAAATAAAAATCATATGCTTGACACAACTCAAGTTGACAGATATATGACATAACAAAAATTTTTATTAAACAATTGCCTTAAATTATTTTCATCTTTCCCTAAAATACTTTTTTATAGCCTGCTGTCGCTCTTCAACAACCTTAAATATTTTTGCACTTCACTAAATTATCTCTTCATCTGCCTCACAGACATGGTGTAGGTCTGTAATCTGCCTCTAAAATTCTGCCCTCTCTCTTTAAATATTTTTTATTTTAACAGAGAAAAATTTTTTTTGGCATAGTTTTTTTAAACGCTAAAAAAACAGTGAAAACTTTGAAAAGAAAGTTTTAAAATGTGATTAAAATCATGGCACAACAATGTGAAAAACATAGTAAAATATGCTTAAACAAAAACGTTACCCCTTATATTATGCTAAAATATTTGAAGCCTTAAATTACCATCATGGCTTTATATTTGTTTTTTTTATTAGTAAACTGTAGGGTACGGCCATGCTGAACTTAATAATAATTTAGTTAAATACCTGTAAAATTATTTTTATATGTCCTATAATACACTTATAGTAGGACACGTTTTTTGTTAATTTTAAAGGATGTAAATAACTTTGATTGAAATAAATTAATACCACCTTAATGTCTGTTTTTAGGATGAAAATGACAGACAGATGACGAAACAGAAATTTATATTAAACAATTACCTTAAGTCATTTCCATCTTGATCTAAAATACTTTTTATAGCTGTCTCTCTTCAATAACCTTAAATATTTTTCATTTTAACAAAGGAAATAGTTATTTACTTAACAAGTGCGGAAACTGGTACTTTTCCGCACGCGACGGCAGTTGCACGGACGACACGGAGCGGAGTTCGGGCAAGCCGTCAAGTATGGAAAAGGCATTTTCCGCAAGAGTTAGGTACAATGTTTTTCCTACGAGTGTTTTTGTCCATTTTATTTAAAAAAAAATGACACATAAGATATAACAGTTACATAAATCATTTAATTAGTTATAAAAATCTTATTTAAACTTTTCAGCACTAGTGCGGAAAAGTTACTTTTTTATACCTTCATCAAAAACATGATTTTAGTAACTTTTTGCAGATAACTAAAGCATGAATTTTTGGGTTACCGATGCAAAAAAACTTTTTTTTTTTTGATCACGGATGTAAAAAAAGATTTGTGTCCGTTTTTTACCCAAAATTAAAGAAAATATATTAATATTGAAAAAATCTAATTATTCTTGTCTAAAAATTAAGTCATTGCCGCCAGTTTTCACCAAGTATTTACGAAACATCGTCAAAATATCAAACTGTCAAAGATTAAAATGTCGCAACAATGAACGTCACCGAGTAAAAAGGCACATCGCTATGGAAACCGCATTGTTATTTCATTTACCAGCTGCCTTGATTTATAGTGTAAAGATGGTGTGTTGCGAGAAGTGCTCTTCGTTCGAGATTTACAAGCGTTGGTTTAAATAACGAGCGCAGCGAGGTATTTAAAAACGCGAGTAAAAAAAGCACAGTTTAGCCGCGAGTTGTTAACACTATTATTTTTTAATACCTTTATCAAACAATCAAAGAAAAACAGGAAAATACTTTTAAAAATCTCGATGAAGAGCACTTCTCGCAACACACCATTTTTACACTATAAATCAAGGGGGCTGGTAAATGAAATAACTATGATTGCCATAGCGATTTTCCTTTTTACTCAGTGATGTTCATTGTTGTGACATTTTAATCTTTGACAATTTGATATTTTGACGAAGTTTTTAAATTATTTTTTCCTAAATACTTGGAGAAAACTGGCGGAAATTGCTTAATATTTGGGCAAGAGTAATTAAATTAGTCCAATATTACTATTTTCCGCTATTTCTCTTTAATTTTGGGTACAAAATGGAAAGAAATCTTTTTTTGCACCCGTGATAAAAAAAAATATTTTTTGCATCGGTAACCAAATAAGCAATGCTTTAGTTATCTGCACACAGTTACTAAAATCATGTTTTTGACAAAGGTATAAAAAAAAGTATTTTTCTTGGATTTTTTGATGAAGGTATTAAAAAAATAGTGTTAACAAATCGCGGCTAAACCGTGCTTTTTTTACTCGCGTTTTTAAATACCTCGTTGCGCTCGTTATTTAAACGCGCTTGAGAAAAAAAAGCATTATTTTAGTCACTAGTTGTTAAAACTACTATTTCCGCACGATTTTACTTTTCTGCACGATTTTTTTTTGCATGGAAAAATAATGGAACAAGATTCTTTTTCTGAATGAAAAACAGTACAACTAGCTAGTAATTTGGCTTTAAAAAGTCATGCGGAAAAGTAAAATCATGCGGAAAAGTACAACTGTCAAAATAAAAAATCGTGCGAAAAAGTAACTTTTCCGCACGCTGGTAGGAAATATGTTTTTAGCAGTACTTTTTTTTTAACGCTAAAAAGCAGTGAAAACTTGAAAAAGTAAGTTTTTTATTCTAGATATTCAAATATGTTGGGAATTTGGAACCTTTGTAACCTATCGTAAGTTTAGTACTAAGATTAAGCTAGTTAGTGCAGATATTTGGTTTCTAAAATCTGGCAAAAAATTCAAAGTTTTTCCAAACTGTGTTCAAGTAAAGTTTCCGAAATCTACAGTTTCTTCAAAAGTAGCCCTGTTTGCAAAACAGAAATGGTTAGATTTAAAAACCGAAAATTTGTACGCAAAACGAAGTATGTTTGAGCTTGAAGCATACCGACTGTTTAAAAAGTTGACATTTAGACTTAGTGATAAGAACTTTGAAGAATGGTGCGATTTCTAAAAACATATGTTTGTAGTAATTGAGAAAAAATTTACGAAGAAGATGTCTTCACTTAATAAAAAGCTACAAAAGTTAAAACGTTCTGAACCAAAACCAAAAAAGTCGAAGGAAATCGCAAACATTGTAGAAAACCTATCCTCTCAAACTTTTAATAACAAAGAAATATCACTTTTAAACAAAGGTCTTAATTTTGCTCTGCCCCCACAAAAAGATAATTTAAGTGATATTATTGCAAATATTGAAAGTTCAATCTTTAATCTTTCAGAAGGCACAAAGGGCTATGTGCGAGATGCTTGCCGATATCAGGTCTCTCAAAACATCACTCAAAACAATAAAAATAGTACAATAAATCACAATAAAACAATTAAAAGTTTTAGAGAAAAAGATGTTTTCTAGGTAAAGGCTGACAAGGGTAATAAAGCTGTTATATTAGATAAAACAGATTATTTCAAAAGGGTAGATAACCTAATAAAAAATGGAACCTACAAACAAGTCCCAAAGAACTCTCCAAGAGAGTGAAATTTTAATCTCGTTTGATGTTAGTTCGTTGTTCTCTAGTGTGCCGATCTCCAATACCTTACAATACCTGGAAGAACTACTAAGAAAAAACAATCCAGAAGACAAACAGACTTTAGAATATCTATCTTTAACAAAACTCTGCATGAATCAAAATTACTTTCAATATAAAAATAACTACTACCAGTAATTCGAAGGAACCACAATGGGTAATAGTTTATCACCTTTTATCGCAAACCTATTTATGAGCAAATTTGAATTAGATATAAGTAAAGAATTTGAGTATTTCCCCAGAGTATGGTTCAGGTATGTAGACGATGTGTTTGCAGTATTCAAGACTAAAGTAAGTAAGTAAGTAGTGTTGAAAATTTTATGGAAAAAATAAATAACAAATTTCCCACTATTAAATTTACTTATGAAACAAAGAACAACGGTACACTGCCATTTCTAGACACTTTAGTTATAAGAAATAAAAATATATTGAACTTTGACCTATACAGAAAAGGAACGGCCACCAATAGGTATATTCCAAATGACTCTTTTCATTGCTTACAACATAAGCTTGCAAGTTTGCACTTTTTAACATATAGATTAGTAAATTTCTCCTTAAACAAAGAAAGATTTCAAGCAGAAAAGAATAGGATTAGGAATATAGCTGGCGAAAACGGTTATGACGATGGCTTAATAAATAAGCCGATAAATAGACTTTCCTTTCAAAAGACCTTTCGGAATTCCACTTTTTTCAGACAAAAAGATACCTGCGACTCAAAATTTGTATCAATTCCTTATAATCCTAATTATACGAAAGGATTACAAAATTATTTAATAACACCGGTCTTAAATTAGTATATCAATCTGGTAACACAATAAGAAGCTTACTAGGAAAACCCAAGGATAAAACTACAGTTCTAGAAAAAAGTGGAATTTACGAAATTAGTTGCATGGATTGTGACAAAAAATATGTTGGCAAACGAGACGCTCTATTCAAACACGTTTTAAAGAACACTTAGGATACTTAAAATACGGAATAAGAGAAAAGTCAAGTGTGGCCGAGCATGCTTTTGAAAACAATCATAGATTCACATTAGATAACCTAAAACTTCTAAAAAGTGTACCAAACAAAAGACTTTTGAATGCATATGAAAGTATGGAAATCATTAAATCCAGAAATAGTTTAAATAAAGATAGAGGACCCATCCCGTTTAGTACACTTTATTCTTTGGTTGAGGGGAGATAGGATTAAAAATCGTGATCAATCACAAATTATTAGTCTTATCTCCGCCCACTAAAGGATTGTATGTAAGATAGAGCGTAGATTAATTTAGTTCATTGTTTATCGTCTCCTGATGATGCTAACCTTGTTAGCGAAACGCGCGTCGAGTGCAAAAAAGTGTAGTTTTGGTTTGTGGAAAACAATCATAACTTTGTTTTAGATATTCAAAGTTCGGAAAGAAAGCTTAAAAATGTGAGCAAAATCGAGGCATAAAAATATGAAAAACATAGAAAAAAATTGGTTAAACAAAAACGATACCCCTTAAATTAGGCGCTCTATTCAAACACGTTTTAAAGAACACTTAGCACACTTAAAATACGGAATAACAGAAAAGTCAAGTGTGGCCGAGCATGCTTTTGAAAACAATCATAGATTCACATTAGATAACCTAAAACTTCTAAAAATTGTACCAAACAAAAGACTTTTGAATGCATATGAAAGTATGGAAATCATTAAATCCAGAAATAGTTTAAATAAAGATAGAGGACCCATCCCGTTTAGTACACTTTATTCTTTGGTTGAGGGGAGATAGGATTAAAAATCGTGATCAATCACAAATTATTAGTCTTATCTCCGCCCACTAAAGGATTGTATATAAGATAGAGCGTAGATTAATTTAGTTCATTGTTTATCGTCTCCTGATGATGCTAACGTTGTTAGCGAAACGCGCGTCGAGTGCAAAAAAGTGTAGTTTTGGTTTGTGGAAAACAATCATAACTTTGTTTTAGATATTCAAAGTTTGGAAAGAAAGCTTTAAAATGTGAGCAAAATCGTGGCATAAAAATATGAAAAACATAGAAAAAAATTGGTTAAACAGAAACTTTATTAAATTATGCTAAAATATTTTAAGCCTTAACGGCCCAATTACATCGTTAAACCGGCAACGCTGTTGGGTCCGTTTATTAGGCAATTCTTTTTCCGCATGTTTCTCGGAAACGGGACTTCCAAATGGCCTGAAATTTTGCCTAAATTGTTTATTGGACTATGTTTTTCCATCAAATCTTGGTACTTTTTTAAAATTTTGTTTATTTTTTGAAAAAAACTGTTTTAGCTTTTGTGGTGTTTCAAAATTGGCGCGCTCATATTACGTCAGAAACAGTCAGAAATACCCTTTATAGAGACCTGTAAAACTAAATTGGAAATATTTGTAATTTTCCAAATAATGGACACCTAATTTCAAAAACTCTCTAGATTGTATTAATAAGCTTTGTAATCCTCTTCCTCTAATAAAAAACAAATTGAGTATTATTTTCCTCTAAAGCTAAAACATGCAGAAATGTAAAAACATGGTCTATACTGGTTACCTATCAATATTAGTTATACGCCTAGCATCAAAAAGTACTTAAATGGTTATATTATAGATACCGCCACCATCAAAATTAACCACCCACGTCTTTTTTTTGTGAGCTTACCCTAGGCATAGTTTCTAGTGTTCTCCTTTCCTAAATGTATTCGGCTAAGAGAGATCCAGCATATATACCTAGGTAACACCCCTTACCAGGAAAAAAATTTATGCCATGCAAACATCGAAATTGGTCGACTCACTGTATTTGAAACTAACCAATGTCAGTGTGTCTCCCTGACATTCTTCATAACCTTAGTTTTGTCGTTTTGTTTTGGAGTTCGTCGGCCTGGTTTTTGTGTTTTATTTAATAATTTTTCCTTTGGTGAAAAGCTACTTTTTAGAACCCTTAAGTGGTCTGTGTGTATGGCCATTTGACTAGTTGTCACTGCTCTCAATTCGATCACCTAGGTGATAAATAAACAATCCCCCATAGGGTCACTGGATCCTAAGACCTGCGGTCCCAGCCGCAGGTTTTAGGATCCAGTGACCCTAATCCCCAATGATTCGCGGCGCAATCTGTGAACAGGAGAATACAGTAAAGAAACCAGAGATAGATAATGAGTGGTAGATGACGTATTGAAATCGATTGACAAATTTATAATATCTCTGGATTGTTCTTGCGCCGTTAAATTGTCATCATGGCCATACTATGATAAAAATACTTTTCTTTGTATTTAATTAAAAAACGTTTTCAGTAACCATAAAGTTTTAATTCCTTTAATTTTTCTATTTAATCATCGTTCAGAAAACGTAATATATATTTATCTACCTTTTGTTTTGGAGGTACAACGATATTCAGATTCTTTAGGACAGGAGGTTCGTGTATGCTGTATCTCATTGATGTATTTAAAAACTCTATTCTCCCATGTTTGGGCCACGACGCAGGAGGTTTTTTATCTGGGTGCTATTAAAATAAAAAACATTACTCTACGATCATTCTCAAAAGAATGTCCTTAACTAAGTGGAAAAAAACCAGTGGTGGTCACAGCTTTCCCAAAAGGGGGGGGACGTGACGTTAAAATTTTTATGCAAAAGTTCTAAAATTCTTCGATCGCCAGTAATGGAACCCAAAAAAGTAGTTTCAACATAAAGCAAATATCTTACCGAGAACAAATCCGGCTCATTCTCAACCCTTGTGAATTCCAAGATTCTTTCGACGGCTGTCATTTGATTTTCCAACTCGGCCGATTGTCTCATGCCCCACTGGATCAAACCAGTCAATCCTATGCACTGAGTTACGGCCAAGCCAACGTCACTTCCAAGAAAACCTAAAGAATTTAATTTCTCTTTTGTTGAGAGTGGTTGGGTTGCATCCAGTTGTTACAATGGAATATTTACTTTATCAGTGGCGGTCCCAGCCATTTGAAAAGGGGGGGGGCGGATTCTATACGAAAAAAAACTAGGATAAAAGCATAGCTTTTATGAGGAACATATCAATATATGCAAACTAAATTTAGTAACTACAAGCGCGGATTTGACCTCAAATCTAGGGGGGGGGGGATTTTAAGTTGTTTATTTCATACATTTTTTATTTAAAAAAATGTTTAAATGCGCCGAAAATTTTTGAGAAAATTACATTAAAAATGCGATTTTTCAGTTAAATTAAACCGAGTGTGTATCAACGGTATCATCGCACCGCAGGCGAAAATTTTTAAGAAAATTGCACTAAAAATGCATTTTTTTATTTAAAATTAAGAAAATGACACTACAAATGCCACTTTTAATACAAAATTAAACTTTAATACCGTAAATATAAAAATAAATAAATATGCTGTACTTTGGAAAAATATTGCCACACTTCATTACCTCGAAAATGTTATCAGGTATGTTTTGATTAAGGCTTTTGCCTACTTCTAAACAATATTGTTTCCAAATACTGACTTCTCCCAATAAAAGTTCAAGAATTATGTGTTTCGAATTAATCAAACAGTTTATCGTATTTAGAAACGACTTTAATTAATTTTGCCTTGATTTTGGCTTCACGTTGTACAAAAACTTGGTATGAATATGTTCAGGTCAAAAATTCTTTTTTATCCGAAATGATTTTGTGTAAAACTTGTTTATAAATTAAATAGAAACTCTATAATACTGTTCTGTATTTCCAATATCGTAGATCGTAGTTTTCGCGGTAAGTACTTCATGCGTTTGTTTATTCTTTGACGAATTGACAAACTACCTGCCAGCCAGACCGAACCCATTTTTTTTCTGTGATACTGTGGATGAATTATATTATATCTTTAAAGCAGAGTTGGTTGCCCAGTGGATAACCGAAAAAGGCCACTGGGTTTTTTTTTGGGTAAAACCCACTTAAAAAAAACACGTAGGGCGTTTTTAAAAGTGGATATTTTCATTATTAATAAAATAAATAAACGTAAAAAAGGTATATTATTACAAGTCGTTTAAATCTGTTCGTAAGATTCGATAAACTTTGATCAGTTGCAAATCTTTTTCTAATCCCAAACAATTTCTTCTTCTTCTTCTTCTTCACTAGCTGGGTAACAATGCAAATTACTGGATTCTAAAACCTTAGTCCATTCTGAATCACTCTTTCTAGCGCTACTCTTAGGCATTTTCCTTTCAAAAAAATGGTTTGGAGTTAATAACCTTGAAAAAAACGGAAACTTCAATGGTATACTATCATGTCATACCAAGTAAGCAGGTACTTGCAGTGTAGTAAATACACAAACTCCAACAATAATTTTCTTAAGGTTTGTTTATATTAAGTATATAAAAAAAGCGCTGGTCATACTAAACCAAAACTGCTTTGATTTATTAACAACCAAAAAAACTGTTGATTTCTGTATTCCACCTATTTTTATGTCGTATTTTATGGTTCATAAACGATTGCGAGAATAAGTCCTAATTTTAAAGAAGAACTACAATCTGTATATAATTTAAAAAGAAAACCATAAAAAGCCCAATAAAACCTATTTGTAAACCGAAAAACCCCAGTGGGTTAGGTTTTATACAGGGTTCCTAAAATTTTCCTTAGGGATAGTATTTCAATAAATCAAACAGAAATGGCATAGAAAGTTCTGCGCGCACAAAAGAAACAGGTATATTGAGCAAGCAATGGTGCCAGTTTGTTATTATCTCCGGACCGCTTTCATGAGAAAAAATTGTCGCCACTCTTTCATTGTGAGCATAAACCATAGTTGCAATAATAACCGTTGACAAGATGTCTGCAAGTTCCGCTAGATGGCGGCCACACCATGAGATGATCGAGGAAAAACTAGATGTTTTCAGGTCCAAACCACAGCTTTTTCTTGCTTAAAGGAGGCGGCAGGGGCCATTATTTACGATACTGAGCGATAAACTCGTGAGGTTGTTAACATTAGAAAGAAATATCTTCGCTTTTAATTAAATTTCTTTCCATTCTGTTCTACTAGTGGCATCTATCCGGAAACGGCCAAACCATGCAGCTAGCACTAGCAGCCAAAGAAATCAATAAACGGCGCTGTTTTTCCTGCAGAGCTTTTTGCTTGCCATATTATTGATTTTAAATAAAGCTGGCCCTACACTACATTTGATATTTTCGAGGTGTTTTATGACATGATCTCGAAACATGTAGCGAACCAATTCTTCAAAACTAGCGGGAGGGTAAAAGCGAAAAATAAGGGGCTGCCAATATTTGTAACACCCAAAAAGGGGTGAAAAGATTTATTTTGCTCTGTTTCTTTACAAAAAACTTTTTTTTACGAAAAACTTGAGCTCCGGCACTTTTTTTATTTTTTTCTTCAACTTTCTCGAAATTTTCGTCATACCGTAAAAAAAAATTATTTCCCCATGGTCATACTCTACTTTTATTCGAAAAAATTTAGGAACAGAGACGGGATCAGTTTTCCTAAAACGGAGGATCTTGGTTTCGAGTGAGAAGATAAAGGGCGCCGCAGGCAAAAATTTTTCAATTAAATTAGCCGAACGCAAAAATGTTAGAAAAACAAAGCACGAAATAAAAATGGCGCCGCTTACAATTTTTTTTCAAAAATTACGTAATTTCGGGAACGCAAAGAAATAGGTCTAAAGCCCTCCTCCACTGGGACTACAGGGGCCGTGCACAAATTACGTAATGGTCATAGGGGGAGGGGGGGTTACAAAACGTTACGTAGGGGGAGAGGGGTTTTCGACAGCGTTTGCATTTGTGTGAAACTAAGAAAATTTGGAAAATAAGTGAAAAGGTTTTTTTTTTTTGGGGGGGGGTAGTGGTCTTGAAATCGTTACGTAATATTAGGGGAGTGTCGTGCCAAACCGTTACAAAACATTACATAGGGAGGTTACGTAATTTGTGCACGGCCCCACATCTGACTGTTTCTCCTTTTTGATTTCGAATCAAAGTGCGGGTTGGACGTTCGAAGGCGTCAACCCGTCCTATTTGCATGATATAGTTTCTACGGAAATATCTCAGTCGATTTCTCCGGCCGTGTATGAACGCTTTAGGTTAGGCATTTGCATGTATCTCAGTCCCCAGCCTGTAAACAGTGCGTAAGGACAATGGTTACAAAATGAAAAGCCGAAAAATATTTTTTTTTACGATATCTTTCATCAGTTTCGTATTAAAGTCGAGCAAAAACAATTTTTATTCCAGTCCTAAAGGTATGAAAATGGAAAACATTAGAAAAGAACAACTTGGAATGGATTTACTACGTGTAAGATGTAGTGACAACATCGCCCCATGCCCATTCTTTTCTGCCTAATGTGCTTTTCCGTTTGTCTGCGTCTTATACACGGCTGCTTGGCCCCCTAAGGATTTGCTTAGGAACCCTGTATAAAAAAACCCGGGTTTTTTCCAATCCTGCTTTAAAGGAACGTTTTACAATTTCTCGTTTTTTCTCCAAAGCCTTCAAGGTTACCACCAGCACCTTTGTTGTCTACTTTTTTTCTGGAGCAAAGAGGAGTGGCGGTGTCCCCCCCCCCCCAGGGACGGCCACTGACTTTGCCTATAAATAATATAAATATCGATGATCGAGAACCTACTCTGAGCTTGTTTTTTATAAAAATATTGAAGACAACGAATAAGAGTGTGTTTTAATTACCTGTCGAAAATATCAAAAAGCTAAAAGTAACTATTCCAATAAAAATGGCGCATATCCAGTCTAGCCATAAGCTGAAAGCTCTGGCTGTGTATAAGAACATATACCAAGCACTACTATGGATATCTTGTAAATGGTCAAATTCTTCTACCAAGATTTTTTCAGCACTGTTTGACCTGATTGTTGGCAAGCCTTGCAAAGTGGCATTAAGATGAGCAAACACCGGACTTCTCGCTAAAAAACGGGCAAATTAACTTTTATTATACAGGGTGTATCAAAACTCAGCATCAAGATTTCAAAGGCGTAATTTTCAGGTCAAAGAGTTTTTGTCCTATAAAAATTTGTACGCAAACGCTTCGTTAAGCCGATCACACACAAACGCTGCACTGCATGCACTGTGGGTGTTATGTGAAGCACTGCTGCGGTGGCATAGAGATTTCAACTAATTGGCGCTCAGAAATTTTGTGTGTGTCGGCATCGGCGACTACACGCTGGCCCGATGTTGAACAGATTGCGATTTTCAGTTTTCGGTCAATAATCGGAAACTGACAGAGGTCCACATTACTACAGTCGACTTTATGCCGACACCACTTTAGGACCGACGATGGTCCGATTGGAACTTTGTTTAATCGGTCGAAAATCGGCAACTGACGATGGCCCGATTTACTATACTCGACTTTATGCCTACTTTATCTGCTTTAGAGCCGATGACGCTCCGATTGGAACTTTGTTTAATCGGACGAGAATCGGCAACTGACGATGGTCCGATTTACTATAGTCGACATTATGCCGACGCCCAGTTTATCTGCTTTAGGGCCGACGACGGTCCGATTGGAACTTTGTTTAATCGGACGAGAATCAGCAACTGACTATGGCCCGATTTACTGTAGACAACATTATGCCAATGCAAACCTTATCTGCTTTGGGGCCGATGATGGTCCGATTGAAACTTTATTTAATCGGTCGAGAATCTGCAACTGACGATGGTCAGATTTAGTATAGTCGAGTTTATGCCGAAACGCACTGTATCTACTTTAGGACCGACGATGGCCTATCAGATTTTTGTTCGATTGGCCGATAACCGGCAACAGATGGTGGTACGTCACATTAAAATTTTTAAACTGCTTAATAGTTTCTTCCTAGTATGTAGAGATGGCGCTAATGTCACTATGTTCCCTGTACAGTGGAAGATAATACTATATATATAATGAGCAAAATATATTTCAAAACTAGAATGCGGACTTGACAAGATGGTGGTACTTCCCTACAATCACCTCTTTCGCCACTTAAACCACCCCGACTGGTTAGGCCACCCGCATTATCGAAACTTTGTAATTTGTCAATGTCGGATCGTGTCAAGCAACCACCGACGGACCTTCGTCAATCATGGACGTGGGCCCGCTTTGAGGGGCCGATGTGGGGCTTTATTATCCACCAGTTATCGGACCTTTGACGTTTGCCATTGTCGGCCCGCTTTAAGCTACCACCGCCGGACCTTCGTCAATCGCCGACGTTGGACCGCTTTAAAAAACCAATGTCGGACTTGAAGAGTTTACCGATGTCGGGCCGAGACCAGCTTGCCTACGTTAGACCGACCAAATAAGGCAGCTATTATGCTTCCGTGCTAAGGAAGACCCTCGTATTTGATATTTATGTATAACGGAGAAAAACGCGATTGAAGTTTAAATTATTGCACTTCTCTACTGGAACAAAAATTTAGAAAATAAACTGTAGAATTAGTTTTAATATATGATGTGGCTTTTTTCATTGGGTTAAAATATAGGGCACATTATTAGCAGTTAAAAAAGCAAAAAATCATATTTTTGTAATTTTTGTCAAATACTTGGCTCTTCCTTCATTCATCGCAAAGCGGGCGAAAAATACTGCCGGTCCGATGGCGTAAATCGACGTCATTCCAATGACGGCAAATTCAGCAACCGACATCGAGCCGACGAAGGCTCGAGAAAATCGTGTTTGCTGGGTAGTAGTTTGGTCGTCAGAACAACAATTTGGGACTTATACGTTTGGAGTACTCTCATAGTTTCACGTAAAAGTGCACCTTACATAATAATCACCCCCCCCCCCAGGAAAGACTCCTTAGTCGTATTCATTTCTAGTACCGTCATTCGTGAATTTGTAATAGCTCCAACTTTTATTTGTTACTTATTTGTCTCAATAAATTTAAGCTTCATTGAAGTAGCCGACGTTGAGCGCCACAACTAGGAAATTACTTAAAATTTCACTACAAAATTTTGCGACATCACAGTTGCATAGTGATGTGGCAGTGTGGGGGAAATTTTATGACCACTTCTGCTGGGTTGCAGTGGCGCACCCAGGAATTGAATTCAAAGGGTTGGGGGCTTAAGAATAAATAATAAAAAAAATGTGACCATAATTGATACCAGGAAACAGGTGCTTCCCACTAAGCCGAAACATGTTACATTTACATTGCCTTAACGTATTTTTGTGACCTGTTACTTAACACAGCTTGTAACCTTAACGAGGATATTACATTGCCCGTACATCAATTGTCCTAAACATTTACGTAAGTGTTACATTCGATTTTTTTAACAAGTATGTGACTTGCATGTAACATTTAATGTTACATGGATAGGTAATTTTTTTTTTTAATTTACCTCTAACTTCCCAGCAAACACGGTTCCCTCCGGCCTTCGTCGGTTGCCGTATTTGTCGTCATCGGCACGACGTCGATTTACGACATCGGACCAGCAGTAATTTTTGTCCGCTTTGCGATGTAGGCCCAATGTATGTTTGCCGACGCAGCGTTATACTGTAGCCCGCCGTCGGACCAATTGTAAATTTTACTTTTTGCTGACATCGGCATACCGTCGCCGTACGATTAAGGTCCGATATGGTTTAACCACATGGTACCGACCATCCGCCCATAACTGCTTAATTTGATTGGTCTAGCGTAGGCAAGCTGGTCTCGGCTCGACATCGGTAAACTATTCAAGTCCGACATTGGTTTCCTAAAGCGGTCCAACGTCGGCGATTAACGAGGGTCCGTCGGTGGTAGCTTAAAGCGGCCCGACAATGGCAAACCACAAAGGTCCGATAATGGGTGGATACGGCATTGGCAAACTACAAAGTTTCGATAATGCGGGTGCTTAACCAGTAGGGCTGCTTTAAGTGGCAGAAGAGGTGATTCTTGTAGAGAGGTACCACCATCTTGTCAAGTCCGCATTCTAGTTTTGAAATATCTTTGCTCATTATATATATAATATTATCTTCCACTGTATAGGGAAAATAGTGACATTAGCGCCATCTCTACATACTAGGAAGAAACTATTAAGCAGTTGATAGATAAAGTGTGCGTCGGTATAAAGTCGACTATAGTAAATCGGGTCATCGTCAGTTGCCGATTTTCGACCGATTAAACAAAGTTCAAATCGGACCATCATCAGTCCTAAAGCAGATAAAGTTTGCGTTGGCATAATGTTGACTATAGTAAATCGGGCCATCGTCAGTTGCCGATTTTTGACCGATTAAACAAAGTTCAAATCGGACCATCATCGGTCCTAAAGCAGATAAATTTTGCGTTGGTATAATGTCGACTATAGTAAATCGGGCCACCGTCAGTTGCTGATTCTCATCCGATTAAAGAAAGTTCCAATCGGACCGTCGTCGGCCCTAAAGCAGATAAAGTGGGCGTCGGCATGAAGTCGACTATAGTAAGTCAGGCCATCGTCAGTTGGCGATTTTCGACCGATTAAACAAAGTGTAGTCGCCGATGCCGACACACTGTCGACATTGGCACGATTCCATTCCAACGATTTGTGCTTTCTGGGTTCATGCGATCATTAATAAACTAAACTTGTTTCCACTTTGATGTTTATTACACTCACAATATTGTATTTTGTCATGTCACAATAAAGAACCAAATTTGTTTTAAATTTGACATTTAATACAATACGCAAACTAAAATTGTAAATATTGATGAAGTTTTGGGAATTTAAATTGTTTATTTACCCTTAATTTGTGTGTAAACAACACCTAAAATGCCATTTTTGACACCAAATCGCAGCTACAATCTTTTGATAGCGCCGCAGGCGAAAATTTTTTTAATTTATGATTTTTTAAAGATTTTTGTTAAAAATGAAAGTCCAGCTCTTGTATTTTATTCCCTATATATTTTATTTCTGCTGTTATTTGATTGTGTCAATTGTAACCACGCTTCTAGGAGGGCGGTAGGGGGGGGGGGGTTAACTCCCCCTTCGGTGCGCCCATATATGTATGAGCTTAAATATACGCCCTTGCAATGCTTTCGGCGTGCACAACTTTGTAAGCAGAATGTCCTACATATACGCCTATACTCTTCTCTTTTCCTCTTTTATGACTCTGATTGTCTCTTTTTTGCGTCAAAGCTTAGCGGTTCTGCACATGCGCGGCCATCGTCATCGGTTAACCAACCAAAATCCAGAAAGATAGCTGTGCATCAGTATTTTCTATTTTTACATAAATAAATATATGAATAGAAATAATTTTTGGGTTAGGGAAAGCTCGCTATTCATTGATTTTTTTTAAATTTTTAGGTATTTTCACTTTTTTTTCGTCAAATTTTAAGAAAAAATAGCTACCAACCTGTGGAACTTCACTTTTGTTGTTTGGCGGCATCCACAAACACAGCACGTCTTTTTATGCGGCAACATCTTAAGCTCCAAGATATAAACAGTTTTTATTATAACTCCTATAAACTTTCGCGTAACCAAAGATTAAAAATATCACAATCAAAAAATTTGCATAAACGAAAACGCGGAAAACGATGTGTGATCAAAACAAATCAACAAAAATGGCGTCTCGACCGAAGCGCGAAGACGAAGCTCGCGAAACCGGCCGCCTCGTAAAATTTTCGCGCATGTACATTGGCGCGGAGCTAAAACGGCTCCATGGCCTGCTAGATTTTAGATCTTGCTTACAAGTTTGGCCTGGGAAAGGCCTATATTTAACTTCATACATATATGGGTGCGCCACTGTCGTTCAACCATGTTTTTTTGTGAGACAGAAAATCTGCCTTCTTTTATTTTTATTTTTTGAACCCTAATATTAGGGATATTTTGGAACGCTTAAAATTTTGACAACTTTGACAGCCGCTGTGGTAGTGTTTAACAACCACTACCACTACCACTCATCGATTTTACCAGAGTTTTTGGAACACATTAAAAACTGTGACTTCAAAAAATTTAAAGATGAGGAAAAATAAAAAATTTGGCTTAATTTCACAAAATAATTATTTTATATGTTGGAACCTTGTAATATTTTATTCTCTAAAATTAACCAGAAAAATAACCACAACCACAACGAAATGGATTCGTAGTTTACGGCAGTGGTAGTGGTTAACTACCACAACGGAATGACTTTAAAGAAATAAATTGTTTTATGCCCAAATTGCTCAGACACATGCATTTTGGCACCCTACGATTAGGACTATAATAAGTGGGTACGTACTAATTCCTTCCAATCTTTTGACGCTCAAGCTGGTTTTGAGATAATATTTTCTGAGAAAGTAAAAGGCAACACACATGACGGCGACAGGAATCAAAAGCCACACATTTATTACACAAACAACTACTACGGCACCAACCAAATTTAAAAGGAGCTAAAATAAAAATTAAATTAAATATTTATTGCCTAAAATACTGCTTGCCATTACGAATTATAATCTCTGTCTCTATAGTTTGATGAAATAATGAAACCCCATATTCTTTTACAATGTTTACGACCCATTTCAATAGTGGGGGGAGGCCAATATCTACCTGAACAGTATCAATAAAGGCGTTCGGCAACAATTCGTCCACAGCACCAAGATCTTTGGAAAATCGGTTCAATATTCTTCCAGAAGTGTTGGCATTGAAAAAACTCATAGCAGCATGAATAATGCCCTCGAACATTCTATTATGCAGACTGAAACAATCATAGACACACAAAGCTCAAAGTAAATATTTCAACGAATCGATATCGGTACCGATATACCTAATGCATTCAAAACAAAGCCACAAGACATTAACTTTTTTATTTGTTAATGTCATGTTTTGAACGACGTGCGGCGTCCTCTTTTAAAATGATTATATAGATGCAATGAGAAAACAGTTAACTTCAGTTGTTGAGTCAAAATAGTAATGAGTTTTAAACACGTTGAGGCTATAGTTTCTCCACAGATTTTAAGTAAAAAAAAACTACAACTGGCAACGCCTTATTCTTTAATTTTTTAATCTTTTGTTAGAGTGCACAGGGAAAACTAAACATCAGAATTAGCTGAAATTTTGCAGAGGTGTTCATTTTTAAATGCTTAATAAAAATATTTTTTCAAAACTCTCATTTATTTTTTCTTTAAAATAAAAGCTCTGGTGCTGTCACCTATCCCAAAAGCCTCAAAATAATTGCGGTTTAGAACAAACCCGATTTACAAAAAAAATAGAGAAATCCTCACAATTTCCTCTGGATTACATTTTTTCTTTTATATTTCCTTGCTTTAGCGAAAATAAAAAAAAAGTTTCCTTTTTTCTAAAAGCCTGTGCACTCCGGAAAAGAAAACTGATCAATCAATCACACTTCATTGAATTTGGGAGACACACTCAGTTCAAGTGTTCAGCAGAATTTATACGATTCCATGGTAACTGCAGGTGTTTTGTAAACAAACTAAATCGGGCCGCAGTGGGACAGAAGAGTATTTTTACGTTTTCTGACAGAAAACCATTCGGGGTTATGTTCTTTCAAAAATGTGTTTTCAAAAACATTGTTCTAAAACAAATGTGAAACCGTGTATGCGGTCGCCTGCCGAAAAAGGCCTAGCGCTGCGCGGGCATTACCCCGCTCGATGGGATTACTAGGAATTAGCATTGAAACATTCGGCGCCCAAAACCCCACATAATTTTGTTTTTATTTTGATTCAACCATTTTTCTTAATTTCAATTATTGCGGCATAGTTATGTGCAAGTGTACTAGTGAAATCTTGGAGTGCTAAGGATAGATTTTATATCCCAACCTCAGTTTTAAAAGCACACGGATACTTGAATACCAACAAAACAGGTCAGTAAAGCTCCATTTAAAGGTTGGAAAGACTCTTGCTAGTTGTTGACGATCCTGTTTAAAATAGAATAAGATTATTTCGTCTAGCGCCAGTAGCCGATTTTTAAATCTGTATGCTTTCAAGTTAACCTGTTGTCGGTATCAGCTAGTGGGAGTATTTCCAATTCACTTATAAATGCACCCGTAAATGCAACCTTAAACATTACACCCAGTTACCTGAATACGTAGTTGGGTAGCGTTTTTTTAGCAAGCAATTCTGCAATAAATGGTTTTCTTTTATTTTAGTATTTTACTTGTTTTTTTATGAAAAAAATCTTGTAGGTATGTTGGGTCCCTCAAGAGTTCAAATCTATGGGCGCTGGAATTTCTAAAAAAAGTGCGTGGTTGGTTTGAGTTCAGGGTTTGGGTTGTTTAGTTCCCGCTTTAGCTAAAAAAAAATTTCTGCACAATTTTGTAAACAATTTTCTTTAGGCACTTACCTGAGCCCCTACAAAGTTCAAATTTACTTCAACTTCCTAGTAAAAAAAAACTTCGTAGTTTTAAAAAAATACCTCGTCAGTACTTTAGCGGCGCATAACGCGAAAAGCCAAAATAAGTATCCTAACCCCAAATTTTTGACCCGGTACTAAAAAATCTCTGGTGTCCCACTGTGGATAAATATAAATAAAGTCTCCGCGTTGCCATGAAAAACTAATTCAATGACGCAAAATTTTGCAAAAAAATCAGGTCGACATAGTTAAATTGACTTCCTATACAGTGTTGCTAACAAAAATTCCCCAGATTGTAACTACGACCTTAAGTATACTTTTACCAATACGTGTACTTATTTACTTTAAGTGTCTATATACATTTGATAGTTGTTGTTTTACCAGAGGTGGGCAACTCATATTGCCCTTTCTTTCTAGTTTTTTTTCATATTTGCATGTAAAACGGATTTTATGAAATGGACTGATATTTTAGTGTCTCTTTTAATAATTTCCCCAGACAGTTTTTGAAAGATTTATTTTTTTTTGGTTAGTACAATATGTCAAGCTTTGACAAAAAAACAAAAACAAACAGTGAATACACACGGTAGATATTAAAAATGTAAATAATAGGTAAAATATGAATATATTTTTCTTACAATAAAACATGGAAACATAATGTGTTATTTATTAACGAAGTAAAAAATTATCTCTTCAGTGCCCTTTAGCTAAAGATTGCCGCCATTTTTATAACCAAATTGACAGGTAAAACATTGATTTTCTGTCAGTTGGGTTTCAATATGACCGCTATAGTAGGCTAAAGGATACTAAATCGAAAAAGAGTTAACTGGCTTTTTAGTTACGCAGGTTTTGGTCACCCTATACGTTCAGATATTTATTGGTTTGGCCACCATTCGTCCTTAGATTTATTTACTATTATGACAAACAAACACCGTTCTCAACTAAAAAGCCAGTTAACTCATTTTCGTTTTAGTACCCTTTGGCCTATGATCGGTGCCATATTGACACCAAACTGACAGAAAATCCATGTTTTACTTGTCAATTTGGTTATAAAAATGGCAGCCACATTAGACTAAAGGGCTCTGAGGCGGTAGGAGTTAACAGGCTTTTTAGTTAAGAACGGTGTTGGGTTAACTAACAATGTAAATTTTGATTAAAATATGCGTATATTTGTACCTACTGCTTGTAGCTCACTTACCTCGAAAATTCAGCTATTTTTATTAATTTTCCAGCTTGGTAAATGCATGTTTTCTTTTCACTTTTCCTGAGTTTCTTTCTCCGTTGAACAAAGGATTAATACAAATTCGTCGAGGAATGTACACTTCCGGCCACATAAGAAGTTAGCTGCAGGTCTGTTGAATTTAACTTTTGCTAATTGCGTTGCTTACTATAACTGACTTTGTCGTTTCCGAATTAGAGGTTAGGTCTTTTGAAATTGTAAACACAAAAATAAGGAGACTGACCACACTTTACTGAAAGACTATAAATAAATTAAAGAATAAAACAATTTTTTTAAATTATTCAACATTTTATTACAAAAACTTATTCTTAATCTTAAGAATCGATAAATTTGAGTAATCCAGTCTTTGCAGAAAACCAGAAATGTTCAAAATCAAAAAAAAATTATTAAAAAAACACTACGTAAATTAAAAAAAAAAACAAAACGTTTCTTTAGTAGCGCGTCATTGCCCCGTCAGCCTCGATAATGTTTGCCAGTCTTCGTTGCATGTAATATGCTAAATTTTGAAATAAATTTGGATTTGAAACAATGACTTCGTCGTAGCCTCTGACTATAAGCTCCATTCAGTGGTTGGAATTTCTGGGATCAATATTCATTCGTTAAAACTTTTTTGCTATAAGGCCCACACATTTTCCATGGGATTGGCGTCAGGACTTTTTTCCGGCCATGGAAAAACCTCGATGTTTTTTCTGGAACCACTGTTTAGAAATGCGTGCGGTATGGATAAGACACTTCCTCCTGTTGATACACAAAACCTTCTGGATGAAGAATGGTTGCTTCTGGAAGAATAATATTTCTCATCATATCAATATAAACCTCAAAGTAAGTCTTCCATGGATTCCATGTCCTCTCGCCGATATCCAACTTCACACAATCACGGAAAATCTTCCAGCCAGGTCTTTGTTTCCAGCCATATATTTTTCGAGATAGCGTGTTCGTGGCGGGCGATATACCAAAATTTGTTTGGCTGCCTTCTTTTCCGCACTAAGCAAGATTTTCTTAGCAGGAACGCGACATCTAAGCCTAGAACGGCTTATCCGTCTGCGCGTCGTTCTTATGGATCCGGAAAAATGTGCCTCAATTTTCGCCTCTGAGGCCATTGCAAATGGGTGGTCTTCAAGAAAGTGTTCCTTCTTCTCATACTTTCTTCTTATTCTTACAATTGCAGCCTTGTTTCGTCCATAATGGGCCGCTACTCTACGAACTGACCAACCACCGTCCAATTTTGCCAAAATTTGGGCTTTTTCGAATTCGCTTAGTTGGGGCATTTTTAAATATAAGCGTATGACAACAACAAAATCTGACGGTGACATTTTTTGTCAATTTGAAGTATCTCAAAGGTTACTGAGTTGCGAGTCCCATAGTACACTAGATAAAATCGGCGTACGCATTTTGTGTGGGCGGAAGTGTGTTTTTACAGTTGTTGATACAGCAAAATTCCATTTTTAAATCTGACGTTTTTTAGTCAAAAATCTGACAGTGACAAAGTTATTTATTGTCAGGGGTTCCCTAACAACTGTCAAATCCAGTTGCTCACCTTTGGTAAAACAATAACTGTCAAAAATCGTATACAGGGCCTCTAATCATACTAAAGCAATCAAGAGTTGAATCAACACCGTACTCAACTAAAAAGCCTGTTAACTCCTACCCCCTCAGTGCCCTTTAGCCTATCGTGGCTGCCATTTTTATAACCAAATTAACAAGTAAAACATGGATTTTCTGTCAGTTTGGTGTCAATATGGCACCGATCATAGGCCAAAGGATACTAAAACGAAAATGAGTTAACTGGCTTTTTAGTTAAGAACGGTGTTGGTTGAATAATACTAACTTTAAAGATGATCTCATGCAAATGGCGTAAAAAAATAAGCTTCTGCCAATAGCTACGATAATTGTAGCCAGAATAATTCCAGTAAAAATTAAAATACACGTTTTCGTTTCCAATCCCTCAGCAACCTTATTTATTGCTCTTTCTTCTTCTAAGACTACCCTAAAAAAAAATGTCATCTGTTAATTACCACAACAGCACCACCACAATATATACCGGGTTATGCGTTTGCGTAACGTATTCGTACTGTACAGGGTGACTACTTATTAATTTCCACCTGTGAAAACTTTTTTATTATTCGTTACAAAAAGATAAACAAAAAAGTGAATTACTCATGAAATTATGTGAATTTCTATTAGTTTCACTTTTTTTTTAGAAATTACCCGTTACCCGGAGGATGGCCATGAGGTCCTTTTTTAATGGAACACCCTGTATATTTTTTAAAATTTCGATAGATCGTTTTTTTCCAAAAATCTACCATGTGTTACCATTGTCTTGAATGGTCATTTAGCAAATTCGCGAAAAGAACCACCTAAACTATTTTTCCTTGGCTAACACATTGTCCTTAATATTTCTGGAATCAGGAGGAAAAGATCTATCAAAATTTTATAATATATATAGGGTATTCAATTAAAACCACAGTCCTATGTTGCGGAGACAAACTGATAACCAAACATTATAACACTTTTTTTTGGAGTGTAAAAAGTCCAAATGTACAAACAGTGTTGGAACAAAAGCAAATAATCGTTTCCAAATTATTTTGTGTTTTACCCCAACATAAATGATATCGAAATGTCTTCTAGTTTTATTCCGATGCTTTAATTTAGTTTGATCAAGTTCGGATGAAATATATTTCCAAAAAAATTATAATTTAGAAAATGTTTTTTGCTGTCTCGTCCATCCTAAATTTTGAAGTATTTTGCCCTATTAGCTATGGTTAATAGTACATTATACACCTAAGGACTCAAGTGGCACTTTTAATCCCCAAACCAACCCTACGTTCGAGCTATAATTTGTCGAGGGATTAAAAATCACTTTAGTCTTAAGGTGTATACAGTATTTTATACACTTCAGGAGAATAAAACTTTAAAAAAATGTGAAAAATCTTTAAAAAAATCTTCAACTGTAGGTACTCTAATAATCTTGAATGTCAAAACAAAACGAACACCAACATTACTAGATGTCAAATCGATAACATTGTAATGTGCATAAACTTCAAAATACATGCGTTGCTATGAAAATAAACAATACATCTGCGTTGCTATGACAATAAACAATGCATGTGACGCTAACAGAGTGAAAATTCGTCAAAAATCGCGTTGTTCAAATTGACAAAAATGGATGTCGAGAAAGCTGCCGAAGAGGCTATAAGTCAATTATTGCCATCGAAAGATGTATGAAAAACAGTTCCTAGAATACCGCTCTTGGTGTGTCGAGCAAAAAGTTGAAAATTGATCTGAGGAAAAAGCACTTTTGGCCTACTTTTTCGGGAAATCAAAGAAGCTGAAGCCTTCAACCGTTTGGAGTCAGTATTCTATGCTCAAAGCTAAAATAATTCAAAAAATGAACGTAGACATCAGCAAGTACGTTAAATTGGTTGAATTTTTGAAAAGAATAAACGACGGATATAAGGCCAAGAAATCAAGAGTGTTGGATTCGGAATATTTCAAGAAATTTTTAGAAATGGCGCCGGATAATGAGTTCCTTGTACAAAAGGTACTCTTTATTACTTATTATTCCACACCTATATATCATAACATTCCACACTGATCAAATTCAATTGTACTAAATGTCAATTTTTTTGTTACAGCTGCTTTGATTATGGGGGTTGCCGGGGCTTGTCGTGGTCAAGAATTGTGCCAGTTAGATTGCAAAGATATTAAGGATCATGGATAATTTTTCCTAGTAAGTATCAGTAACACAAAAAACCACAAAGATCGCTCGTTTGTAATCAAAGCATCTTCATCTGCATGCGATATCGTAGGATTGGTAAGAAAATACATTGGACAATCATAATTGTATAGAGGAAACTACTTCCGTAGAAGATTCTGGTGCAAACATTGATCAATTGAAGCGACATGGTGGGTGGAAGAGTACCACCGTCGCGAAAGGGTATGTAGAAAACTCGCACTTCCAGAAAAAAAACAGTTTCTGACCAGATATTCTTCTCCAAGAAATATCTTATCTGAGCCGATATCTGAAAATCCTTCTTCTTCAAAGATAGCCGACCATCTAATCACGAATTAGTAAATTTCTTCTGAACCAAACGATTTTCATTTTGACAAAAATCATATTGTCGAGCATAGAAACCAAGCGATTATAAGCAAATAATTGCAAGAAAATGGTTTCTCTTCATGTGAAGTTGCAACGACTGTATATAGTAATAGATCAGAACAGCATAAAGGTTTAAAGAAAAATATGTTAGTGCAGAGTTTGGTTTGTGAGAGCTCCAATCATCAGCCTCCGTTTTTCAAATGGAATACTTGTTCAAATATAAATCTGAATATTCATTTTAATGATAAAAATAATTAGTTTGTAGTAACTTTTTTGAAAATTTTGTAATGTTTTTATTTAATCCTGGAAATAGGGATTAAAAGTGCACTTTTATTCCCTGAATTGCATAAAACTTATTGTTCGATACAATTTTATAGCATACTTTATGGTTTTAAAAAATGATTTAATATGAAAATATACTAGTATTTTTAGTAATATAAAAGTCACAACTAGTTTTGCTAGTAATGGGTAACTTTTTTGTCCCGTTCAACCCCCTGAAATGACTCAAAAACATATTTGATTAGTTGATACTAGCAGTATGGGTTTCTGGGACTGTCGTTCAAGCTCAATATTACCAGTAACTCAAAAAAATGTCTCCTCCGCTACCCAGACCTTGTGCACCAAGGAAAACGACGCAGAGCAGTGCAATGGCACAACAGTTTCCCCCGGCCAAAAAGTATTCTCTGTAGTTGTAGCATCCGACGCTGCCGAAAGTTCTCATTTCTGGAGTGACTTTTGGTCCACCCTGAATAGAAAAATTGAATTCATCAGCAGAATATCAGAATGTACACTTGATTTCAAAAAAACCTCATACATGCATTTTTTCCTATGCCACAAAATTTAGCTTTCCATTAGTGTATACTATTATAAGGCACCACCAGCTTAGTATGCCTGACAGCTTAAAACTCAGTGTGATATCCTTAAAAATGCTAACCGAAAAGGCCCCTTGAATTGACATATTACGTATTTTTAAGAAAAAAAAAACTTGTTTTTAAAAAGGTATATGAAAAGTCCCTTGGCAACCTTATTTGTTTTGACGTTTTAGCTTCGGAGAAAGCGATTTTATTTAAAACTGTCCTTACATAAAACCGGTTTTAGGTGCGGATAAATGTAGTAAGTATACCTTTACGCCTTCAATATCAATCATACTGTTAAAAAGCATGCTAGCCGCAGACATAGCTTTTAAGGCCTTTTCCAATACTTTTCCCTCCCTTTCCTCGTGGAACGCCGGCGAGGCTGTTGATCCGGCAGCCATGGCAGCTGCTTCTTGTAATAAACTGGCGAAGCCGAGATTGGTTGAGTTAATTTCAGCTACAAGCAACATTAAATATTTTTAAAACCTCCGACGAACTCTAACATAAATCTTGCAAAAATATATTTTTTTGAAAAGTACCCTACTTTGTCTTGCCCCTGAAGAGTGTTGTCTTTTATGTGACGGAAATCATCTATATGTATGTACACAGCAAATTTCATCATAATCGGATAAATGGTTCAGAAGTTATACCCGATTAGGTTACGTTTTGCACAGTTTTCTTATAATACTATTGAAAAAGAAGCGTAATGGCTAGTAAATGAGAGCGAAAGAGACAATAAACTTGAGAAACCGTTACGCTGTTGCCGATGTCACCCACGATTAACTAAAAGATGCCCAAGTAAGATCCCGTCAAATTCAACAATAAATGTTGCCTTCAAAGGGCGTAAAACAGCAATTATAATTATGAGTATTTTCTTATTTTATTTATTTATTTTATTTTTATTTATTTATATATCCACAAAGTGGGCATTTTTAGAGTGGTGTGCCGAATCCACCGGCGTAACAGTATGAACAACTTTGAACCGTAACTCTATATAATTCAACTCAGCAGTTTAACATAAATTCCTTCCTCGTCTTTGTGAAAATGTTTCCAAAACCTGGTCTGCTGTAATATCTTCTTTAATTAAATAATTATCGAAAAATCGGGTTTGTTCCATTATAGTTCTGGTCCAATTTTTTATTTCACGCATCGCAGAAAAGCTTCGTTTACAACTAGCAGAACTAATAGGAAGGAAAATATTTTTCGGCTTTTCATTTTGTAACCATTGTCCTTACGCACTGTTTACAGGCTGGGGACTGAGATACATGCAAATGCCTAACCTAAAGCGTTAATACACGGCCGGAGAAATCGACTGAGATATTTCCGTAGAAACTTTATCAAGCAAATAGGACGGGTTGACGCCTTTCAACGTCCAACCCGGATTTTGCACTTTGATTCGAAATCAAAAAGGAGGAACAGTCAGATGTGGGGCCGTGCACAAATTACGTAACGGTGATTTTACCAATTTTTGACCCCCTCCCTAGGTAATGTTTTGTAACGGTTTGGCACGCCACTCCCCTAATATTACGTAAAGATTTCAATGCCACTACCCCCCCCCCCAAAAAAAAAAAAACTTCACTTATTTTCATTCCAAATTTTCTTAGTTTCACACAAATGCCAACGCTGTCGAAAACCCCCCTCCCCCCTACGTAACGTTTTGTAAACCCCCCCTCCCCCCTATGACCATTACGTAATTTGTGCACGGCTCCTGTAGTCCCAGTGGAGGAGAGCGAGAAAATTGATATTTTTTTCTTAAAAATTATACTCTTTAGACCTATTTCTTTGCGTTCCCGAAATTACGTAATTTTTGAAAAAAAATTGTAAGCGGCGCCATTTTTATTTTGTGCTTTGTTTTTCTAACAAATTTTTTCGAATAAAAGTAGAGGATGACCATGGGGGAAATAATTTTTTTCTACGGTGTGACGAAAATTTCGAGACAGTTCAAGAAAAAAATTAAGAAAGTGGCAGAGCTCAAGTTTTTCGTAAAAAAAACGTTTTTTTTAAATAAACAGAGAAAAATAAATCTTTTCACCCCTTTTTGGGTGTTACAAATATTGGCAGCTCCTTATTTTTCGCTTTTACCCTCCCGCTAGTTTTGAAGAATTGGTTCGCTACATGTTTCGAGATCATGTCATAAAACACCTCGAAAATATCAAATGTAGTGTAGGGCCAGCTTTATTTAAAATAATATCGCAAGCAAAAAGCTATGCAGGAAAAACAGCGCCGTTTATTGATTTCTTTGGCTGCTACTGCTAGCTGCATGGTTTGGCCGTTTCCGTATAGATGTCACTAGTAGAACAGAATGGAAAGAAATTTAATTAAAAGCGAAGATATTTCTTTATAATGTTAACAACCTCACGAGTTTATCGCTCAGTATCGTAAATAATGGACCCTGCCGCCTCCTTTAAGCAAGAAAAAGCTGTGGTTTGGACCTGAAAACATCTAATTTTTTCCTCGATCATCTCATGGTGTGGCCGCCATCTAGCGGAATTTGCAGACATCTTGTCAACGGTTATTATTGCAACTATGATTTATGCTCACAATGAAAGAGTGGCGACAATTTTTTCTCATGAAAGCAGTCCGGAGATAATAACAAACTGGCACCATTGCTTAATATACCTGTTTCTTTTGTGCGCGCAGAACTTTCTATGCCATTTCTGTTTGATTTATTGAAATCCTATCCCTAAGGAAAATCTTAGGAACCCTGTATATATTATATTATACAATAAATAAATATTATCTGGAGCCTTTTCTGTCTCATGTTTCTCTAAAACCTTCGGGTTTAAAGTCTTTTGGGGTTTAATAAACGAAATCAAGCTATAATATTTGCCTATGTCTAGGTTTCTGTGAAGCTTTAGACAGAGTTTCAACATAGAAAATTTTGACCATAACGATGAGGGTACAAAGGTTTTGGCCAAATTAGCAAAGTATGCAAGAAATACCTCTTCCTGCAGCGGGGCATTATTACTGTTTGTGCACCATGATATAAAGGCCTCTACTTTTGGTATATTGCTCGATTTCTCTGGAATAAGTTGCTTCTTAGAGGACTCGGCAACATCCAAAATGTTGCTAGGAAGTTGAAAATCTTCATTTTCAGATTCCATTCTAATGGTCAAGCCATGATGGTAATATACGGCTTAAAATATTTTAGAATAATTCAAGTGGTAACGTTTTTGATGAAGCAATTTTTTAGCTTTCTTTCCAAAGTTTCGATTTCTAGAATAAAACACTCAAATCTTTCAAGTTTTCACTGTTTTTTAGGCGTTCAAAAAAGTACTATCCAAAAAAAAATTTCTCTGTTAAAATGAAAAATATTTAGAGAGAGGGCAGAATTTTAGAGGTAGATGGTGAGATAATTTAGTGACGTGCCAAATTTTTAAGGTTGTTGAAGAGAGACAGCAGGCTATAAAAAAGTATTTTAGAGAAAGATAGACATAATTTAGGGTAAATGTTTGCTAAAAATTTCTGTTATGTCATCTGTCTGTCATCTTGAGTGGTGTCGTGCACATGATTTTTATTTTGCAATTTTTATCCAAAAAACAGCAAAAATTACAATTTTTAAATGTGTAAAGTGTGTAAAACAATAGGTGGTATTAATTTCTTTCATTCAATGTTCTTTACAGTCTTTAAATTTACCAAAAAACATGTCCTAAAATGTATTTTAGTACATCTAAAAATAATTTATCAGGTATTTGACGATAACTGTTGACTGACGTAATTAAATGACTTAAGTCACATAGCAACAATAAAACAATGAAAATGGCTTAACACCAGCATGCTAGAATAAAAATATGGAGAACCAGACTATATCAGAAATAATGAATTAAGCCTTCGTAAAAGTAAAGTGGGGTGCGTGAAAATTTTTTTCACGTACGCTGTTTTTTGTTGAAAATGGTATAGTTTGGACCAAACTTTTAAATTTTGACTTTGAAATGTGTTTATTAAAAATTAATTTTTGATGAAGAAAGTTATCAAAATCACTCGTGCCTAACTCTTGCGGAAAGGGCCTTTTACGCCCGAACTCCGCTACGCTTGCAACTGCCGTCGCGTGCGTAAAAGTGCCACTTTCCGCACTAGTTAGGTAAATAACTATTACAGCACACCACAGTATTCAACGCCAGAAATAAAAATTAATGGGGCTTGTAAAACAAACGCAACTTTCAAATCGCTGCCCCTTAAAATTAATTGGTTTTGTAGTTTTTTTCACTGCCATACTTCTTTTTTTGTTTGCCAAAGATGCAAACTAAATAGTAGTTTTAACAACTAGTGGCTAAAATAGTGCTTTTTTTACAAGCGTTGGTTTAAATAACGAGCGCAGCGAGGCATTTAAAAACGCGAGTTAAAAAAAAGCACAGTTTAGCCGCGAGTTGTTAATACTATTTTTTTTAATACCTTTATCCAAGAAAAACAGGAAAATACTTTTAAAAGTCTCGAACGAAGAGAACTTCTTGCAACACATCATCTTTACATTATAAATCAAGGCGGCTGGTAAATGAAATAACAATCGTTTCCATAGCGATGTGTCTTTTTACTATGTACTTTTAATCTCTGATAATTTAATGTTTTGACGATATTTTTAAATTATTTTTTTCGTAAATACTTGGTGAAAACTGGTGGAAATGGCTTGATTCTTAGGCCAGAATAATTAGATTTTTTTTAATATTACTATTTTCCACTATTTCTTTTTAACTTTGGGTAAAAAACGAACAGAAATCTTTTTTTGCACCCGTGATCATAAATTTTTTTTTTTTTTGCATCGGTAACCAAAAAAGCCATGCTTTAGTTATCTGCAGATAGTAAAATTATGTTTTTGATGAAGGTATAAAAAAAGGACTTTTATAAGTTCAATAATTAAGAAGCGGGGTTGTTTCTGAATCATATGTATACAAACGTGACAATATACTATAAATAAACCTATTTAACCTGCGGTATCCATGGAATGGCTGATTTATCATTATAATCCAAATTACTTTTAAAAATCTCGAACGAAGAGAACTTCTTGCAACACATCATCTTTACATTATAAATCAAGGCGGCTGGTAAATGAAATAACAATCGTTTCCATAGCGATGTGTCTTTTTACTATGTACTTTTAATCTTTGATAATTTAATGTCTTGACGATATTTTTAAATTATTTTTTTCGTAAATACTTGGTGAAAACTGGTGGAAATGGCTTGATTCTTAGGCCAGAATAATTAGATTTTTTTTAATATTACTATTTTCCACTATTTCTTTTTAACTTTGGGTAAAAAACGAACAGAAATCTTTTTTTGCACCCGTGATCATAAATTTTTTTTTTTTGCATCGGTAACCAAAAAAGCCATGCTTTAGTTATCTGCAGATAGTAAAATTATGTTTTTGATGAAGGTATAAAAAAAGGACTTTTATAAGTTCAATAATTAAGAAGCGGGGTTGTTTCTGAATTATATGTATACAAACGTGACAATATACTATAAATAAACCTATTTAACCTGCGGTATCCATAGAATAGCTGATTTATCATTATAATCCAAATTACTTTTAAAAATCTCGAACGAAGAGAACTTCTTGCAACACATCATCTTTACATTATAAATCAAGGCGGCTGGTAAATGAAATAACAATCGTTTCCATAGCGATGTGTCTTTTTACTATGTACTTTTAATCTTTGATAATTTAATGTCTTGACGATATTTTTAAATTATTTTTTTCGTAAATACTTGGTGAAAACTGGTGGAAATGGCTTGATTCTTAGGCCAGAATAATTAGATTTTTTTTAATATTACTATTTTCCACTATTTCTTTTTAACTTTGGGTAAAAAACGAACAGAAATCTTTTTTTGCACCCGTGATCATAAATTTTTTTTTTTTGCATCGGTAACCAAAAAAGCCATGCTTTAGATATCTGCAGATAGTTAGTAAAATGATGTTTTTGATGAAGGTATAAAAAAAGGACTTTTATAAGTTCAATAATTAAGAAGCGGGGTTGTTTCTGAATCATATGTATACAAACGTGACAATATACTATAAATAAACCTATTTAACCTGCGGTATCCATAGAATGGCTGATTTATCATTATAATCCAAATTACTTTTAAAAATCTCAAACGAAGAGAACTTCTTGCAACACATCATCTTTACATTATAAATCAAGGCGGCTGGTAAATGAAATAACAATCGTTTCCATAGCGATGTGTCTTTTTACTATGTACTTTTAATCTTTGATAATTTAATGTCTTGACGATATTTTTAAATTATTTTTTTCGTAAATACTTGGTGAAAACTGGTGGAAATGGCTTGATTCTTAGGCCAGAATAATTAGATTTTTTTTAATATTACTATTTTCCACTATTTCTTTTTAACTTTGGGTAAAAAACGAACAGAAATCTTTTTTTGCACCCGTGATCATAAATTTTTTTTTTTTGCATCGGTAACCAAAAAAGCCATGCTTTAGTTATCTGCAGATAGTAAAATTATGTTTTTGATGAAGGTATAAAAAAAGGACTTTTATAAGTTCAATAATTAAGAAGCGGGGTTGTTTCTGAATTATATGTATACAAACGTGACAATATACTATAAATAAACCTATTTAACCTGCGGTATCCATAGAATAGCTGATTTATCATTATAATCCAAATTACTTTTAAAAATCTCGAACGAAGAGAACTTCTTGCAACACATCATCTTTACATTATAAATCAAGGCGGCTGGTAAATGAAATAACAATCGTTTCCATAGCGATGTGTCTTTTTACTATGTACTTTTAATCTTTGATAATTTAATGTCTTGACGATATTTTTAAATTATTTTTTTCGTAAATACTTGGTGAAAACTGGTGGAAATGGCTTGATTCTTAGGCCAGAATAATTAGATTTTTTTTAATATTACTATTTTCCACTATTTCTTTTTAACTTTGGGTAAAAAACGAACAGAAATCTTTTTTTGCACCCGTGATCATAAATTTTTTTTTTTTGCATCGGTAACCAAAAAAGCCATGCTTTAGATATCTGCAGATAGTTAGTAAAATGATGTTTTTGATGAAGGTATAAAAAAAGGACTTTTATAAGTTCAATAATTAAGAAGCGGGGTTGTTTCTGAATCATATGTATACAAACGTGACAATATACTATAAATAAACCTATTTAACCTGCGGTATCCATAGAATGGCTGATTTATCATTATAATCCAAATTACTTTTAAAAATCTCAAACGAAGAGAACTTCTTGCAACACATCATCTTTACATTATAAATCAAGGCGGCTGGTAAATGAAATAACAATCGTTTCCATAGAGATGTGTCTTTTTACTATGTACTTTTAATCTTTGATAATTTAATGTCTTGACGATATTTTTAAATTATTTTTTTCGTAAATACTTGGTGAAAACTGGTGGAAATGGCTTGATTCTTAGGCCAGAATAATTAGATTTTTTTTAATATTACTATTTTCCACTATTTCTTTTTAACTTTGGGTAAAAAACGAACAGAAATCTTTTTTTGCACTCGTGATCATAAATTTTTTTTTTTTTGCATCGGTAACCAAAAAAGCCATGCTTTAGTTATCTGCAGATAGTAAAATTATGTTTTGATGAAGGTATAAAAAAAGGACTTTTATATAAGTTCAATAATTAAGAAGCGGGGTTGTTTCTGAATTATATGTATACAAACGTGACAATATACTATAAATAAACCTATTTAACCTGCGGTATCCATAGAATGGCTGATTTATCATTATAATCCAAATTACTTTTAAAAATCTCGAACGAAGAGAAGTTCTTGCAACACATCATCTTTACATTATAAATCAAGGCGGCTGGTAAATGAAATAACAATCGTTTCCATAGCGATATGTCTTTTTACTATGTACTTTTAATCTTTGATAATTTAATGTCTTGACGATATTTTTAAATTATTTTTTTCGTAAATACTTGGTGAAAACTGGTGGAAATGGCTTGATTCTTAGGCCAGAATAATTAGATTTTTTTTAATATTACTATTTTCCACTATTTCTTTTTAACTTTGGGTAAAAAACGAACAGAAATCTTTTTTTGCACTCGTGATCATAATTTTTTTTTTTTTTGCATCGGTAACCAAAAAAGCCATGCTTTAGTTATCTGCAGATAGTAAAATTATGTTTTGATGAAGGTATAAAAAAAGGACTTTTATATAAGTTCAATAATTAAGAAGCGGGGTTGTTTCTGAATTATATGTATACAAACGTGACAATATACTATAAATAAACCTATTTAACCTGCGGTATCCATAGAATAGCTGATTTATCATTATAATCCAAATTACTTTTAAAAATCTCGAACGAAGAGAACTTCTTGCAACACATCATCTTTACATTATAAATCAAGGCGGCTGGTAAATGAAATAACAATCGTTTCCATAGCGATGTGTCTTTTTACTATGTACTTTTAATCTTTGATAATTTAATGTTTTGACGATATTTTTAAATTATTTTTTTCGTAAATACTTGGTGAAAACTGGTGGAAATGGCTTGATTCTTAGGCCAGAATAATTAGATTTTTTTTAATATTACTATTTTCCACTATTTCTTTTTAACTTTGGGTAAAAAACGAACAGAAATCTTTTTTTGCACCCGTGATCATAAATTTTTTTTTTTTGCATCGGTAACCAAAAAAGCCATGCTTTAGATATCTGCAGATAGTTAGTAAAATGATGTTTTTGATGAAGGTATAAAAAAGGACTTTTATAAGTTCAATAATTAAGAAGCGGGGTTGTTTCTGAATCATATGTATACAAACGTGACAATATACTATAAATAAACCTATTTAACCTGCGGTATCCATAGAATGGCTGATTTATCATTATAATCCAAATTACTTTTAAAAATCTCAAACGAAGAGAACTTCTTGCAACACATCATCTTTACATTATAAATCAAGGCGGCTGGTAAATTAAATAACAATCGTTTCCATAGCGATGTGTCTTTTTACTATGTACTTTTTTTTTATTTTTACTTATTTTTAAATTATTTTTTTCGTAAATACTTGGTGAAAACTGGTGGAAATGGCTTGATTCTTAGGCCAGAATAATTAGATTTTTTTTAATATTACTATTTTCCACTATTTCTTTTTAACTTTGGGTAAAAAACGAACAGAAATCTTTTTTTGCAGCCGTGATCATAATTTTTTTTTTGCATCGGTAACCAAAAAAGCCATGCTTTAGTTATCTGCAGATAGTTAGTAAAATGATGTTTTTGATGAAGGTATAAAAAAAGGACTTTTATAAGTTCAATAATTAAGAAGCGGGGTTGTTTCTGAATTATATGTATACAAACGTGACAATATACTATAAATAAACCTATTTAACCTGCGGTATCCATGGAATGGCTGATTTATCATTATAATCCAAATTCCTTGACATCTGTGTGTAAAAAGCTTATTTTCGAAATCGGTTTATTGCTTCAAGAGCTACCTGCGCAAAAACTTACATACCCGTCTTTTTTCATGGTGGGTTAAAAAGAATCAAACATTAAATTATCTCAAAGGTAAAATTTCTCTTCAAGAGGCGCATCAGGCTTCAGAATGCGGTGGCCCTAACAAACTAAACATTATGTTAAACCGATTCTTACCATAAGTACCCTGAGCTTGCACGGTACCCTCGTACAAAATAACAATGCGATCGGCTCGTTTCAAATATTGAAGTTGGTGCGTGACCAAAACAACAATTTTTGCTCCAAGATATTTTAACAGGCATTGCTCAAATAGCTGCTGTCCTACCTATAACAAAAAATTCATTTGACAAAAGAGACTTTTTTTGAAAAGTATAAATAACGACAAATTTCGTAGATGACCCGACGCGAAGTATCAAATCTGTAGGTGTTATAGTATCCGAGATATTGAAAGTAAAAAAATATGGGGTGGGGGGCTACAGACACGCCTATGGTTGGCATCGAATTTTTGTCCACCTCTGCCAACAGTCATATGCTACGATTTTCGTAATTTTTGACGGTGTGTAACGTAATTTTTTTGTGCGCATTCATGAGGTACCCCGACATGGTTCTTAAAAATACATAGTTATCGACGCCCACTTGTTTTCCATCGCAGTTGGTTTCGAAAATATCAAATTTCGCGAAAAATTTCCCATGCGCCTCTGTTCAGAGCCATTTTTATTTTTCTTTTTCGAATCAATTTCAAGCTAATTTTGAACCACTTTTAAAAATTTTCAACCACACTCCTTCCTGGCTTTTTTTTAATATTCAAAATGAGGGTGCAGCTACACCCCCCTCATTTGAAGCGTAGAGAAAAATGAAAAGCAACTATCTCAAAATTAAGAACTGTGGCTTAACGTCAAACAGGGTTATTAGTGGATTTTTCGAAATTCTTTTTGATGATATTAGGAGTTCGAAATTTGTTCTTAATTTTGGGATAGTTGCTTTTAATTTTTTACTACGCTTTAAATGAGGGGGCTGTAGCTTGACGTCCGGCTGCTCCCCCCCATTTTGAATATTAAAAAAAAACAGGAAGGAGTGTGGTATAAAATTTTTAAAAGTGGTTCAAAATTAGTTCGAAACTGGGGAGGGGGCCATAGCAATTCCGATACTCTTATCGGGCAACTCCCCTGACTTTCCAGACTTTTAAGTAAGTTCCATGATTTTTCATGACCACTTGTTTTTCCCCTTACTTTCCAGGTTTTTCCAGAATGTGGACACCATGGGTTTAATGAACTAATGAAATATCTGACAAACTATGGGTGTCCAACAAGTTTTACACTGAACAAACCTGGATATCAACTGCGCTCAACGGATCATCCAACAAATATATATCGGCTTCTTTATAAACCGCTCTTGCCAAATTTACTCTGGCTCGCTGTCCGCCACTCAAGGATACTCCACGTTCGCCGACAATAGTTCTGTCTGAAAACGGCAACAGGGAAAAGTCTCTTTGCAATGCGCAAACTCGAACGACGTCTTTGTAACGAAATACATCGTATTCGCGACCAAAAAGGATATTTTGTCTAACTGAACCTAAAAAAACATACAATATAATTATTACAATTGACTCAAAAAAGTTTATATTATTTTTTACAAAATTTATAGGTATACAATAAATATACAAAATACATATAACCATATAGGAATATTTCATTTAACAAAAGGGCAATTCCACGCGTGAGTAAGGGTTTTGGCCTTTTTTGGATATTTGTATGCCTTTTCCGCCAGTATTTACGAGAAAATAATTTAAAAACATTGTAAAAATGTCAAACTGTCAAAGACTAAATTGTCGCAACAATGAACGTTACCGAGTAAAGGAGCACGTATTTTCCTGTTTTTCTTGGATTTTTTGATAAAGGTATTAAAAAAAATAGTGTTACCAACTTGCGGCTAAACTACTATTTCACAACTTGTGGCTAAAATACTGCTTTTTTTACAAGCATTGGTTTAAATAAGGAGCGCAGCGAGGGATTTAAAAACGCGAGTAAAAAAAAGCACAGTTTAGCCGCGAGTTTTTAACAGTATTTTGTTTAATATCTTTATCAAAAAATCCAAGAAAAACAGGAAAATACTATTAAAAATCTCGAACGAAGAGCACTTCTCCCAACATAGCATCTTTACACTATAAATCAAGGCGGTTTTTTACTCTTTGACAATTTGATATTTTGACGATATTTTTAAATTATTTTTCGTAAACACTTGGTGAAAACTGGCGGAAATGGCTTAATCTTTATTACTATTTTCCACTTTTTCTCTTTAATTTTGGGTAAAAACGGAGATCTTTTTTACACCCTGTTAAAAAAAAAAGTTTTTTTGCATCGGTAATCAGACAGTCACTAAAATCATGTTTTTAATGAAGGTATAAAAAAAAAATAATTATATAAGTTTTTTTTTCCGTGAGTTATCATGGAATTGTCCAAAAGCAATTAAATAGCACATATTATTGATTATAGAGTTTAGACACTCATTTTGCGCTTCTTAGCGTGCCTTTTGAAAGTGGCCTCTGGATCATCTCTCGTTATAGTGCAGCAGTAGTCGGCTATTAGCATCTCACAGTTCCATTTTCTCCGATACCTCCTTTCCATGTTATATCTTGGCGGAACCTCTCACCGCGCTTGCCACTTACAGCACCATAATTTTCCGGAAAGTAATCCAGATGAGAATCCAAGAAATGAATTTTTAACGACATACATCCTAGGTTTGGTAACACAAAAGAAGTTGGGCAACTAGGTCTTTCTAGTTTTCTGCTTTAGTGTTTTGTATAAATTTTTTTGCAACCGTTTTATTATTCCATGCGTCTTTTTCTTTGCCTTGAAGTATGGAATCGAAATGCACATCTCCGAAAATTTTCCTAGTCTGGGGACCTACAAATATTCCCTCTTTAATTTTTGCGTCAGTGATTCTAGGGAAGTTTTCTGTTAAATAACTAAAAGCATGGCCTGCTTTGTCCATGGCCTTCACAAAATTTTTCATCATTTTATATTAAGTGGCGGTAGTAAAATCTTTTCTGGAGGAACTAATGCCGTGCTGGTTACATTTTTTTTCCTGGATCAAAAGACTCTCTTGGTGGCCAAATTTTCTTGTGATTCCATTCTTAAGTAAGAGTATTTGGTAAAACCTAGCTCAATATCACCTCCACGGAAGGTCAATCAACTCGATTCAATATGGCCGCGGAAGTCGAGGAACATATAAATCGCTCGAATTTTGCTATAGGGGCCATTCATAAGTAATGTAAAAAAGTAAAAAGTTTAACCAGGCAGGGAGGGGGGTGTGTAACTGCATTACATCACAATTTGATCCGAAAGATATTTAGAACACGTATTTTTCAGGTTTTTAAATTTAGTGTATAATGTTCGGGAGACGGAAATGCAAAAGATCCTGAGTAGGGGAAATGAGGGTTGAAATTGGGCAAAAAATGGTGGTACACAATTTATGGACGTCCATAAAGGTACATTTTAGTTGAATGTCTTTGTGGACGCCCCTAGAGGAATATTTTCTTCCTGGTTTTCTTTTACACATTTTCTTCTATTTATCTGATTTTCTTCAAAGCTTAATTTTAAATTTGACTGAAAACTACCCATTTTGCTAAAAAAAATAACAATAGTTAGTTGAAAAGTATTTGGGTAAAGCTGATCGTGCACCAGATAAAGTAAAAGAAAAATAAATATTGGTGAAATGAGGAGTAATGAAAAATTGTCGATTTTTAAAATAGTTCTACTAAAAAGTATAAAAAATGGTCGCCCTAGTAGAGTTTGAAATAAAGTAAAGTTCAGGTTTTTCCACAATATGTATAAAACAAATATATACAATCACAAAAACCGAAAACTATAGTTTTACGTTTTTGTAATTGTCCATGGACTGACACTTTTATTTTGAAATTTGTGCCTAATATCGTCTAATGTGATTGTTCCAATGCTATCTTCCATAGCTTTAGAGAGAGCAGCATTGTCTAATTTCAGTCGCTTTGTATTTCGACTTTCTCATACATTTTCTTCTTTTGTCAAATATTTAGGGCATCCTGGCAATTTTGATGAGGTAACATCTAAAATTTAATAAGTAAACTTTTCATATCTCTTTCAATAAAACAATGTTGTTCCCTGCAAGCAATTTACATTTGCTTTTGGTCATCAATGTAAAAACTTTTTATGCACATGTGTGCCTCGGTCAGGTTAAATTGTAGACTAAGAGGCATACCATAAATATAAATACATGTCAACCAAATATGCAAGTAAGTCACGGAAAGGGTTTTTTACAAACTATATTTTTGCACATACACACACACATACATATTATATTATAGCACAAAGAGGACATGGTTTGTAAGTTTTGTGCAAACTTATGGGTCTTTAAATAAAATCTTGTAAAATGTATGTAGGATGTAGGTATTTTTTTAAACTTGCTTTTTTTTAAGCGTGGTGTTTTCAAAACATCTCCTGTAGCTGTGTAAAAATTTATGGACACTTCAATATCTTCGGCTTTAAAATGTAGTTAACAAAGCTATAAATGAAAAACCAAACCATGGTCAAAATATAAAACACAAATAGGTAGGTAGTTACCAACTTGGAAATTTTAAGAATACCACACTTCGACCATACAAGGTAAGCCCTTTTGGAAGAGTCACCAAAAGACAGGAAAGTTTATTCAAGTGGTACTGAAAAAACCCCTAATACGTTTGGGCCTTTCTTATCATACTGAGTCCGACACTTTGGCACAACACATGCATGAAGCAGTTTTAATAATTTTTGACAAAAACAATTATAATTTCACTAGGTATTTATACCACAAAACACAGCAATAAAAGAAAACATAACCTCCGTACGCGACTTTTGACTGAAGGGCACTACTATAAAAATAGAAAATAATAGTACATAAACCGAAAACATCCAAAAATAACCATTTTCACCTTTTCAAAACACGAAGAACGACCTGCTACAAAATGTAAACAATCAAGTGTCACCTCTCGACCCCCGACGCCATGTTTTTATCGATTTTTGGAGCTGAGGAGCTTTCCCTTTAGAACGTATTGCCTAGCTGCATTTCAGGCAAAATTGGTAGAACTTTTAAATCCCCACAAAGTTGCCATTTGTATCATTCATATTGTATGGTCTCCACTTTTCCAGTAACAATTTCACATTACTATACGTTTCTTTCATATGGACTGCATTTTTCCATTATTGAGTAAGACAGCTTCAAGACTTACTTTTGAAGAAACCAGGCATTTTCCATTTAATGGTCGAATTTCCATTCATTAAGCGTGGATTTATAAAAACGGAGCTAAGTGAGACTTATATATCCAATAAAATAAGTAAGATTTTGCAATTTTGGTCTAGGAAATATGTTTGCTGTTCCCCAATGTTATTAATTCAACGGCGGTGGGTGTTATTGCAGCGGCGGCTCGCGGCCTTAAAAAATGGTGAAGAGCTAGTGGGTACTCAAACAGACATTGACTTCATTTTTACAAACATTACTAAATTAGCTGGAAAAATAAAAAAAATCTTTCGAATCACACAGTAAACAACGTAAAAACGATGTCTATAATCGTTAATTTCGGGAAGCAATGCCAAAGTGCATACGACTAAACTATTTTTTAGTTGCCCTTCATCGCAATATAAATTATTACATGCTGTCGCGTGGATGATGTCACGTAACCATAGCAACGGTGAATATCAAAGCCACTTGACTGTATCATTAGAGTAATGCCCGTGTGCACGGGTTCGGCTTGACATGTAAGCCGAGCTTAAGTTTTAGTTTTGTTTTGCAAGGGTGTGGAATATCATGTAAGTGGCACTTAAGCTGTAGTTAAGATAAGCCATAGAATTACTTCGGCTTAAGCGCATTTTTAGTTTATGTGAGGTATTTTTTTGATTATGTTTTTAAACAAAAGCTATTAATTTAATCAGATTATAAAACTGTTCCGTTGCCTTAAAATATTTCTGTGATTGTAATAGTGGTCTATACTTAAAATGGAACTTCTTTGGGATGACGAAGAAGATGAAGAATTAGACTTTTAATGTAATACCTACCTTTTACAAAAGGTTTAGAATGTCTAAAAAAATTCATGATTTTTTTCTCTAAGCGAATAACTCACCTTTTTTTTGCAAATTCGTTCGAAACTGAAAAATGGGTTGGGTTGGTCTGGTGGTGTAATAATTAGTATGTTTTCACATCGTATTCAATACGTATCGAAAGTCAAGCATCTTGTTCTTCATATGTCACGCTCTTTGTTGGAACAGAGAACATGCTCTATGAGAGAAAAAGAAGATAATCTTTTCAATACGTATTGTGAAAGGTCGAAAATTTAAAGGCAAATTATTTAATTTAAAAGAAAAAAGTTAGTACTTTTTGTTTACAAAAAAAGTCGTTAAAAAAAAACAAAAACTTAAAACAGAATTTTTCTTAAAATCCCAAAGTTATAAACAAATTTAAAAAATTATTTTGTTTTAATAACTGGCAAAATATTTTCTTTCCGCTCGAACTTTAGAAATAACCCTTAAGGGCCGTTGTTCACATTTTGGTGTCAGAAGTGGGATAATAGGTTTTCTGGAGGAGGAATGGCCTGTAGAGGGGATGATTTACAAAAATTAGAAAGAAAAAATTAGAAAAAATACAGAAAAGTTTTAGGTCTTTACAGACAGTGCATAGTAAATGAAAAATGTCAGCGAATACAGTACAACAGACAATTATTATACTATTGGAATAGACAGAGCTTGAACTAAATAATGATAGGATAAAAACTGTTTGGAAATTTTTGGAGAAAATCGAATACTTGTTGTAGCCATTTTAGTATCTCGAAAATGTATGCTTAAGAAGTCACAACTTACAGAAACCTTGCAGTGAAGAAAATTAGTTAAGACACAGGCAGATTTAGAGTATTAGCATTTTGACTAAAGGCAAGTTGAAGTTTAAGTTGATTGAAAATTTAGTAGCGTTGTGTACGCATTTATGAAGTATTTTATTATGATTTATAAATGGTTTTGTTTGACGAAACTAGCCATGACTTATTGATTAAGAAGGCGTTGTGTTCGCCTTTTAGAAGAGAAAAATTGTTAGCCTTTAGAAGAGAAAGTTGGCGTTGTGTACGCCTTTAAGAAGAGAGTTGATGATGTTGATGAAACAGGAAATAAAAATTGTTTTTGTTCCACTTTGTACTAGAAAATAGCTGCACAGTTGAAAAAGGATTGCAGTTTTAGAAAAGTAGTTGAAAAAGTTTTTTTATTGGAGGATGTAAACAATCAGAGTTCTTGGTTACCCGCCAACAACTGAGGACTTTAGTGTTGGGACAGTTGGCATCTGTCTTAAGCACTTACTCAACCATGAGTATGATTGATTGGCCTACCAAAACATTGGAAATATGGAATACTCGAGCAGTGTTCAAAAATAAGAACTCTGAAAGAAAATAGCGTAAGTGTAGAAGAATGTTAAAAATGTACAATGCTACAGGATGTCCAGAATCTACACTGAAAAGAAGAAAGATAAGAAGGAAGTGGAACGTATGAATTTACCATGAGAGAAAAATCGACATAAGTTGCCATTCAGTTATACTCTATATTAGCCCGGATTGTTAAATTTTGCGTGACAAAGAAATTTCGCTGGTGCTAAAAGAAAGGTTAAGTATGTTTTGAAGAAAACTGCATAAAAATTATACGTCAGAGAAGTGAGATAGAAGAAATCCGTTACAGGACGCGGATGAATGATTCGGAAGGGTAGGTTCTACAACTTCCGAAATTCAATAAAAAGTTTGTTTGAGAGTAGTTGATCAAACATAAACTTTAAGATTTAGATGAGATGTAGTTGTACCTTCTTAACGATATGTGTCCTATGAGTAATTTCAGCAAAGAATTTACGAGTTCAGTGGTTTTAGAACCTTATGGTGATGCTCTTCGGAGACAGCAAATTACTTCTATACAGCATTAGGACTGATCAAAGTGTTGAAAAATATTTCGGAAGAAATACTCAAAACAGATTGATTTTGAAGAACAGGACAAACATGCCAAATTAACAAAATGCTTCATGCAACAGCACAAGAAAACGAATGCAAAAATTTAATAAATTCTATTTTTAGAAACTCAGCAAGATATTGATACTAACACGAAAAGTATTGAACTAATGTTAATATTGGTGACTTTATATAATTTGAAGAAATCATTTTTCGTCGAAAGTTAAAAGTATAGTAAGAAGTGTCCGAAAAATCTATGGAAATGGCTAGAACAAGATACGAGTGTGGTATTGTCGTGAAATTTTGAAGTTATGGATAAGTGTTATAAAGAAAAAAATAAATCAGAGTATAAATTGAAAAATTCTAAAGTAAAGTGAAAACTTCTAAAGTAAAGTGAAAATTTTAAAGTAAAGTGGAGAAAGTTTCAATGGAAATATAAATAAAGTGCTCTTAAAAAAAAAATCAATAAATACAAAAGTTATGGTAACCTATGGTTTGGTGACGATGTAATAAGAAAATGTCCAGATTAAACCAGTAATTAAATATTTATGGCAGTTCCACCAACCCTTAGGCCTGCTACCCAAAAGAAGATATTCAGACTTCGAGGAATAACAGCCACATCAAAGAACCACAGCATAGTAGTGAGGAAGTACTATAAGGTTGTACATTACTCTATTTATTTTTTTTTCTTGTAATTTTTTAAAATTATTTTTCTGATTAGGGTTAAATATTTTATAGGTATCTTGTAGGTATTCTCGAATAAGTATTTTAGATATTTTCGTATTTAAGTTTTAGAATATTGAAACATTTTTGGAATCTTAACTTCCGACGAGTCATAAAAAGAAACCAGCCTATCAGTATTTTGTTTGAAAAATAAAAGGCTCCAACAGGAAATATATCTGGCTCATATAACAAGTCATAAATTAAAATGAAAATATAGATCAATAGGACCACCTAAATTAGTTACGGTAGGTTAGGGGTTTTAAAGAAAGTCATAAAATCAGTTTTACTCGCGAGCGCGGCGCGTGCCTAAATATCATACTTCAAGTTTAAGGCCAAGTGAAAGATATTTAATCTTTCACTTGGCCTTAAAGGTCGATAATTTCAAGGCAAATTATTTAATTTAAAAGAAAAAAGTTAGTACTTTTTGTTTTCAAAAAAAGTCGTTAAAAAAAACAAAAACTTAAAACAGATTTTTTCTTAAAATACCAAAGTTACAAACAAATTTAAAAAATTATTTTGTTTTAATAACTGGCAAAATATTTTCTTTCCGCTCGAACTTTAGAAATAACCCTTAAGGGCCGTTGTTCACAGTATTGATTACGATGTGAATAGTTTTTTTTGCCTTTTCCTCCATACAATCATAAATCATCAATAAAATTTATTTTTTTAAAACAACCTCAAATTTTACGTGTTTTTTTGACAGGTGACAGGTAATAATCATGATCACCACACAAAAAACACAAAAAAAAATGCAGATAACTGCCACGTTGCCAATAATTTCCTTACTTTTTCCAAGTGGAACATATTCGGAACCTTTGCAAACCAAGTAAATCTCAAGGGTCACCCTCAGTTCAAGCGGCACTTCAACAAGTGGAAGAAGTAAGGGGAAGTGGTGCACACGGGCATAAAGGAGTCAATGACTGTATGTTGGCTCTTCACTTGCTGCTTTGCTTTCGATAATTCGATTCTTTTTTCTTTTAGTTAGTTAGCGTTTATGTATTGTCCATTGGAGTCGTGGCCCTATTATGCATAGTTACACTTGGATTAAATTAATATTATTGTATCACACATAAATATTTTTTAAGGTCTAAAATGGCAGGTGTATTGGTAAAATTTCTTCCTAATTTATTTTTTTTTTGGTGAAGAGCCCCTTCACTCACTTCACCTGATGAGCCGCCGCTGTGTTATTGATATAAAGTGTTATTGAATCTCTTACCTTCAAATAACCAAGGTTCCTGGCTAGCATACGATACTGTTCCTCTTACGTGCAACTTTCCACTGAATAATTTCAGCTCGCCAAGAATTAAATTCAGCAAACAGCTTTTCCCAGCTCCCACCGGACCAACAACTGCAATTAGTTGTCCGGGTCTGGCTTGCAGGTTTATGTTGTCAAGGCACAAATTATCTCCTGCAAATTTAAAGAAAGAAACTAAGGGGTCACTTTCACCTTCCACTTCAGTCTCAAGTAGAACTTATAACGATGTCTTTTTTTAAAAACCAAATTGTAAGAACTTATGAGGAAGATAAAAAAGTGGCCCTAGCTATGGCCGTTAAAACGCAAAATAAATTTCGATTCGATCAAGTTTTGTAACCAAATTATTCACATTGGAATCAATTCAAAGTCCACTTCAAAGTCAACTTCAAATTTAGTCAAATTGGTTGCCAGATGCAAACTTTTTATAAATTTATAAGTTAGAAAATCGAATTTTTGAGCAAATCTACTTTGATTTTGAAGATGCTGCTTTCAAATATTAAAAATTTGATACATGCCTTGAAGACTATGGTCCTTAAAATGTTTAGTTACAACACTATTTGAAAAACATCAATTTTTTTAGCAACGCAAAATCATAACCTAAAAATTTGCCCATGTAAATGGAAAGTTTTGAAATGTCTAATGCGATTGTAGTACGAACTTCAATGCAAATGTAGCTTTAACCTCATCCGAAGTAATGACTTTAGAAGCAGCAATAGCAAATAGAACTCCAAATTAAAGAGAGATCACAAATAGAAAAGAAGATTCACAAGAGCTTCAAGCAGGCAGACAAGTGGGAATAGTCTCCAAGACAATGCTCAATGGAAAATAACACTATATAGAAACTGAAAACATAATATATTACATGAAACTACTCTTCCCTGGAAATGGATGCTTTATGGCAAACCGAAAAAGAAACGGTAGGAGACGATCAGATACTTGCATGTATGAAACTGCCAGTGAAAGCACCGCTTAAACCATGGAGGTTCGATAAAAAGTACAAAGTCACAATACCAGAACGGAATGCGTGGCAAAGGGAAGAATTCCGAACAGAATTAAGCAAAGAGGCACGCGACGGTCTGCCTAGAAGTTCAGAAAAGTTATCCACTTACATGGATGGGTATGGATGGAAGTATATTCCATTATCATGGCAGCAACCCTACCGGAGGTCAGGAATGGCAGGAGGGATATGTGCATATGCTCCGACAGCCAGGCTGCCCTCAAAGCTCTAAGTACACCCAAAGTAGTCAGTAGTCTGGTGGAGGAGTGCGCTGAAGCAGTGCAAACACTGACTCAAGACAAGAGGGTAAGACTGATGTGGGTCTCAGGTCCTGAGGGAATACCAGGGAACGAAAAAGCGGTCGAACTTGCCAGACTAGGGGCCGGAACCCAATGCATTGGACCAGAAACTCTTCTGGGAATAACAAGGAAATAGGTACAGAGTGAGCTCAACAAATAGTCGAACAATGAACTGAAAACGCCTTGGAGGCAGGAGTGAAAGTGCAGACAGTCCAAGGTCTTCGTGGATGGTCCGAATGTAGCCAGAACTAAATGGTTCTTAGGCAAGACCCGAAAGAATAGGGATAAATATGTTGGATGGATGACAGGGATGCTGACTGGGCACAATCGGCTTAACAAACATCTGACGTAAATAAGAGTAGCAGGAGTGTGTCCCTCTTGCTCGAAGAGGAATCGGCGCAGCACTTAATAGCAGAGTGCGATGCATATGCCAGATCAAGGCAGCCGAACTGGGGATTTCCCACGATAGAGGAAGAAGAGCTGCACTCGCTCAAATGGGCCAACATACTGAAATTCGTAAAGAAGACAGGGAGGCCCGGAGAGAGAGTTGTAGCAGAAGTAGGGGCATAGGGGTGATGAACGGGGTATAGCAGAAAAGGCATATGAAGGGGCCTAATTGTTAGTCCCACGGACCGCCTCTATACTACTAATACTACTACTGCATGTATGAAAGCGAAGCAGATACCGCAGAACCCACGTTGTTCAACTGCATACTTAAAGAAGACGTAGATATAGATTTTTAAATTTTTCTCTTCTTACCATATTTTGCCATTCCACGAATAACAGTAATTTCCGACCTTTCTCCCTCTTGCAGAGACGATCCATAGACTGAATGTCTGGATTGAATCCTCTCGTCGAGTGATCTCGGGGATCTCTTACGTCTTTCGTCAATAATCCTGAGCATGCTAAAGTAACTTTTTCGTTTCCTGACGTCATGCTTTGGATCCATAATGGTTGGGTCACCGACGAGGGCTTCTTCAATCATCAGAAATTCTTGAATTCGTTTTATGGCCACTCCAGTTTCAGCAATCTACATCACGGAGAAATTAAATACAGTAGCGGAGCCAACTAAGTGCAAAGTTCATGGTTCACTGAACACATGGTAGTATATAAGATTTGGTAGTCTTAGTTTTTGATAGTATTCACGTGATGACGATTGCAGATACATAAGCAATCCAAACATTGTGACAAAGTAAAAAAATAAAGACAATGGAAGTTCGAAACTTTAGTTTAACCTCAATAGTTACTACGTTAAGCTCGCAAAAGCGGACCTTTTATCCATGCTAACTTGTTTGGGAGAGATCTTAGGGATATTTCGAAACGCTTATTTGACACTTCGTAGTGGTTGTGGTAATTACTGCGTCTGCGCAACAGCTAAACGTTATTCCGTTGTGGTAATTAACCACTACCACCGCCGTAAGCTACGAATCCATTTCGTTGTGGTTGTGGTTATTTTTCTGGTTAATTTTAGAGAATTTTGGCACAATTAATTTAAAAAATAATAAAATATTACCAGGTTCCAACATATAAAACACTTATTTTCTAAAATAAAGCCCAATTTTGTGTTTTTTCTCATCTCTAATTTTTTGACGAGTGACATTTTCTAATGTGTTTCAACAACTCGGACCATCATCGGCCCTAAAGCATTCTCGTCCGATTAAACAAAGTTCCATTTGGACCGTCGTCGGCTCTAAAGCAGATAAAGTGGGCGTCGGCATAAAAACGACTATTGTAAATCGAGCCATCGTCAGTTGCCGATTCTCGACCGATTAAAAAAAGTTCCAATCGGAACATTATCGGCCCTAAAGCAGATAAGGTTTGCGTTGGCATATTGTCGACTATAGTAAATCGGGCCATCGTCAGTTGCCGATTCTCGTCCGAATAAAAAAAGTTCCAATCGGACCGTCGCGTCGTCGGCCCTAAAGCAGATAAAGTGGGCGTCTGCATTAAGTCGACTATAGTAAATCGGACATCGTCAGTTGCCGATTCTCGTCCGATCAAACAGAGTTCCAATCGGACCGTCGCGTCGTCAGCCCTAAAGCAGATAAAGTGGGCGTCTGCATAAAGTCGAATATAGTAAATCGGGCCATCGTCAGTTGCCGATTTTCGACCGATTTAACAAAGTTCCAATCGAAAAATCGTCGGTCCTAAAGTAGTGTCGGCATTAAGTCGACTGTATTAATGTGGACCTCTGTCAGTTGCCGATTATTGACCGAAAACTTAAAATCGCAATCTGTTCAACAGCGGGCCAGCGTGTAGTCGCCGATGCCGATACACTGCCGACGTTGTCGACATTGGCCCGATTCAATGCTGACGATTTGTGTATGCTGGGAAACTGTAGATCAGGCATTGATGAAAACCCACAGATAACATGTTAGGATACGCTTGCTGTGTACGAATACTGCAAAGGATTATCGTAGAGATAGGACGAGTTTGTAAATCCAGCGGTGGATTCACCGGTGCCAACAAGAGAGTTCATAAATTTTACTTGAATTCTTACCAATTCAACAAATGTTGGCATCGATCAATACCGGCTTTGGGAGTCGGTGGAAAATCGTCGTTGGATTAAACATAACCTTACTTTACGGTTATTTATTTTTTCTACTTTTTTCATAACTTATTCAAACCAAGATATTTTTTAATGCATTTTACTTAATACAAGGTAGAGTACAGGATGCTTAATGGAGTGGTGAGCCCGATAGCCATAATATTTCTGCAAGACAGTTCATCATACTAAATTTGAGGTAAAAACGTACTTGCACTATGTTTGAAAAAACTCTCCAGAAGTACAGCATGAGTGTCTTTGGGCGGTATTCATAGTTCAATTTTCCTTCTTTCTTCGCCCATTAGAAGAAAACGACTATGAATACGGCCCTTATAAGTCACATTTCCGATTTTCAGGAACCGAAGTAGAGATGTGAATTTATTATTTTAAGTGTGGTTATTGGCGCTCAGTTGTTTACACCGCAACGCGTTCTTTTTGTATTGGATGGAATAACGATGTCAGATGGATGTCAAACCCATGTTGGCACCGATGTTGCACCTCGTTCAAAAAATTTTTGAATTTACGAACTCACCCATAGGTGAGACGAAGTCGCTGTTGTACGGAGTATACATTTCGAGCATGCGCACTGAGATACGATTAAGATTAAGTACTCTTTGCTACACCGACGGATCGAAACTGTCGGAGAGGCAAACCACAGGACCGGGGGTTTATGTGGAAGACCAGAAGGTTCGAAAAAGCTACCCGCTCGGAGATCAAGCCACGGTCTTTCAGGCAGAGGTGTATTCCATAATAATGGCTGCAACCATGGAAGAAATAAAGAACGGTAGGAAGGAGCATGTTTATATATGCTCCGAGAGCCAATCAGCCCTAAAGGCACTAAGGGCGCCCAAGATCAACAACATCCTGGTGGAGGAATGTGCGGATGCACTAGAATCCTTGGGAGAGGGCAAACAAGTGACACTTATGTGGGTACCGGGACATATGGGGGTGCCGGGTAACGAGATGGCCGACGAGCTCGCCAGGGTCGGGGCAAGCACTCAGTATGTAGGGCCGGAACCACTCCTAGGAACAACCAAGAGGCAATTGCAAAGTCGACTCAATAAATGAACCAACGATGCCATGACGACCGCTTGTAGAGGAGGAACAGGATGCAGACAGACCAAGGACTTCGTGAAGGGCCCGGATGTAGCCAGACAAAAATGGCTTCTGGGGAGATCGCGAAGGGACGCTGGTCTGCTGACAGCTATCATAACGGGTCACAACCGACTAAGGAAGCACATGACCCGGATCGCGGTGGAGAATGACTCGACCTGCCGGGCCTGCGGGCGGGCAGAAGAGACATCTCGACACGTTATAGCGAACTGCGAGGCATACCAGAGGACGAGATATCAGGTATTCGGTTTCCCGACCCTGGATGAGGAGGACCTGCACATGCTCAAATGGGACAAAATACTGGATTTTACCAAAAAAAACAGTGAAACCAAATGAGCAGACTGCCAGACTAGTGGTGCAGGCGGTGGATTAGGGGCAGGCTCGAGGTAGGGCAGAAAGGGCCCAGCGAGGCCTACTTGCAAGGCTCCGCGCCGCCCCTTCTCTACTACTACTCTTTATTTATGCAACTTGTGTGGACTATGATGATTCGATTTTGTCGGAAATAGCAGGGGCAGGTCCGTTATAGTATCTTATATAGGTATATGATCGAATCTTAAAAGCCTATAATGTTGCTTACCGCATTTATGCCTTGTGGAAAATATACGGTCACTGTCGTTCTTAAAATCTGGTAATATGCTCCAATAAGAAAAACACTTTGAGCTGATATTTTATTGCCCAATAGCACATAGCTACATATCGTTAAGAATATTCCAGATCTTGCCGTAAACATTATAAATGACATGGTGAGACCACGAATAAACGATGTCTGCAGTAATACTTTTAATTCTTTCCTAAAAAGCAGATTATTTATTATTCACAGTTAAAGATTTCAATTCTAGTGCAGTGATGCCTGTTTCTACAAAGACCTGTAGAAACACCAATGCCTGGAGACAAGAGTCAGGCTACAGTCACTACACGTAAGTAAATATACGTGGAATAAAATATTGTCAAAAGACACTAACTTTCTTAAATCACTGATAAGGGTAGCAAAAGCTGGCTCCCAAGCATACATTTTGATCACTTGTATGGATTTTATAATTTCGTTCATCTGACGCACCCTGTTATCCGTTCTTTCGGCCGATTTACATCTTAGGATGGCAGTGCGGAATCCTAAAAATACTAAGGAAAAAACAAATTATATCGGCATATTTGGTTTAATTTGTCTCATACTTATTAAAGCAGATTTAAAAAATTATAATTGTTTACAAACAGGAACAAATAATAAATTTTAATTCTAAATAGCTGCTGTGTTTCTACTTTTACTAGATTATTTTTGGTGTTTTTGTAAAACAGTTTTATCGCAAGCTACAAATTTTCCGTGCATTGCGTCGAATTTTGCAAAGAATACAGAAAAGATTTGTGGCGTAGAGGGCAAAGGGTGAGGGAATAAATCGGAAAAAGTTTTTCCTCGACCAGGATTTGAACCCGGGACCTCTAGAATAACAGTCTAATGCTCTACCAACTGAGCTACGGAGGAATTGGGGTTTTAACTGGCTATTCGGAAATCCTTTCGTCCGACTCATTTGTTGGTAGTGGGGAGATCTTTGAGGCTTACTGTGGCTTTAAAAACCTAGACATGTTATAAAGACAAGGAGGTACACATTCACGAATATTAGTTGTACGAAATTTCTATTTATCTATCAACCAACGATACACGATATATAGCGTTTTATTGAAGGTGTCAGATGGCGAATTTCCAACTAATAATTTCAGCCAAACATATTTACAAAATGAAGGGAAAATTTAGCGCCCTAATAAATTTACAGAAAGAGGCGAGGTAGAGGTAGAGGTGAGGGAATAAATCGGCAAAAAGTTTTTCCTCGACCAGGATTTAGGCTTCAAAGATCTCCCCACTACTAACAAATGAATCGGATGAGAAGATTTCCAAATAGCCAATTAAAACCCCAGTTCCCCGGTAGTTCAGTTGGTAGAGCATTAGACTGATATTCTAGAGGTCCTGGGTTCAAATCCTGGTCGAGGAAAAACTTTTTTCTGATTTATTCCCTCAACCCTTTGCCCTCTACGCCACAAATCTTTTCTGTAAATTTATTAGGGCGCTAAATTTTCCCTTCATTTTGCAAAGAATATCTATTAAAGTATTTTCAACAATCGAATCGAAACAGTTTTTCAATATCTTTGTTACCTTGCCCCCAAAAAATAAATAATTTCTAAAAGACCTCGTAGGTAAAAACTCTGTAGTAGGAGTGAAGCCTGTGCTGCCAACAGCAAACAATCACTGCTAGAAGGAGAGGCTACCATGCTGACACTCAAATGCATGTTATTCGTAATATGAAGTCAGTCAAGCCATAGCCCCCCCCCCCCGAAAGATATTCGAGTTTTGATATGCTTATAATTTCAAACCAATTTCGAACTAACTTTGAATAACTTTTAAAAATTTTGAATCACACTCCCTCTTGACTTTTTTTATATTCAAAATGGTCGAGAAAAATGAAAAGCAACTATCCCAAAATTAAGAACTAATTTCGAACACGCAATAAAGATGCTGCTTATACAGACCGCTTCAGGCTACTGCGAACATAGGGCGGAAGAAGTCTAATTTGCCAGTGTACGTACATGCAGAGACACCGCACGCCTATCAGTGAAGCAACCAACACTCAGGCTTCCGATCGCCATTTGCTGCCGTTCGCCGCCTTTCGCCTTGTATTTAGTACGCCTCTAACCACGGTGCTGTGTGGAGCGTAGTCAATGAAACCGGAATTTGGTCAATAAATACGCAAATTTCTATAACGTAATTTTCTTATTTTTTGTCACTGATAAATAAGAGCGTTTTATTGTCAACTGCTCAGATTTATCAGTGACGACGTGTTACAATGAAAATAATAAGGAGAAACAAAATAAAAGCAAGTTCTCAAAATAAAATAATACATTCTAAAAACCAAAAAGATTCTCCCAGTCAAAAAAAAATTAAAGCAAATGTTCGAAAAGTCCTCCTTGCTCGGCTAGACAATATCCGAGCCTACTATAAAAACCCCTTCTAACGTTTCCAAGCATTTTAGGGGTGATAATTTCAAAAGCTTCTTCAAAAACAGATAGAAGTCATTAGGAGCAAGATCGGGAGATCGAGCTGGCCATAAAATAGTTCCCCGTGTACTTATAACCCGATTAGGAAATACATTATCAAGATATTCCCTAACAAGGCCAACATTGTGAGCGGAACAACCATCTTGTTGAAACCATGTTTCACCAAATCTTATACCTAACAACTGCCTAGCAGTTGGAATAATGTGCTGCTGCAGTAGATCCAAGTATCTAGGACCATTCAAATTGCAATTGCCGTTAATAAAAAATGGCCCAATTACGTGTTCCCCTACAATACCCCCCCCCAAACATTTAGTTTTTGGGGATACTGTGTTCTTACGTCAAAATACAAATGCAAATTTTCCCTCGACCAATATCGAACGTGTGTTGGGTTATGACGATTTGACCATTTGACCATCTGCACTTTTTCGGCAACTTCGTAGACATCCAGTTTTAGTTTTAAAAATGTATTATTTCAATTAAGAACTTACCCATCTGTTTCTCCTGCAAGGCAGAAATAAAACAAAATAATAAAAACAAAATGAATTTCCAAAAGATAACACTGCAGCGTGCTTCGAATCCACCTCGGTCGTACGGCACGGAGAGTAAATTGGACTTGATTCCCCCTATGTTCGTAGTAGCTTGAAGCGGTCTGTATAGTCCGCATCAGCTAAGAAGCACCATTGGAAAAATCACGTGCTTTACACATACATATTAGGTACGAAAAGTTAAACAAAAATGAAAATAGTTCTGCGCTACAGGCCTCCTCCGGAACGATTGGTTGCTGATGCCTTAAAATTAGCTATGAAGCTCCAATTGGGGGCGGTGCTGCTGCGAACGTTATCTCTTTTTAAGAGTCATGTTACAGTGACCTTATACTTTTACAGGTTTCTTCTTTATAACCTGCTGAAAGGTACAGAATTCTGTATTTACGGTCTTCTACACTTTTCAATTTTGATGTTTTTGTTTCTCAGTTTATTCGACAAGTGGCGCACACAGGTACTACGTCTCCGCGGATTACAAACTTTTTGTTTTAAATTCGAGAGGTGTGCATGGTGTCTGTGAAGCTTCAACTGCCAGGTAGAATCCTATGACTCCCTGATGATTCCTAATAAGGATGAAACAGGTCTGTAGGTGTCTGGATTCTCCAATAGACATTGGAGGCCTGGGTGTAATAAATTGAGAAACAAAAACGCATTGTCTGATATGCCACGAGTGTTATTTTAAAAATGGAAATATTTTTTATTTACGTGATTTGTTGTCGTTTCTAGTATATTTCTATGCCTTCCAAACTGACTGGATTTCAATTGGCTAAGCCCCTATTTTGAATAAATATAAAAAATCACAGAAATTAGGTTGGCTAAAATTTTTTTAAAGTTGTACAAAATTATTTCGAAATTAGTTGAAAATTATAAGCATATCAAAGTTCGAAATTTTTTTGAGGGGGGTTATTAGCGGATTTTTCGGAATCCTTTTTAGATATTTGAATCAATCATTTAAAATTAAAGGAAATGTTGACCTGGTGACCAAAAAAAAAAAGGTCGATGCAATATGCAGCTAAATACAACATACTCTGCTGCCCAAAATATTTATATTTTCATACAGATTACCCCGCGCGCAGGAATTCGAATCAAAGGAACAAAACGATCGACCTATTTCCGACTGATTCAGTGTATCGCCACAGTGGGTCAGTCAGTCGTTGATTCGTTCCGATTTGATTCACTCGTTTGATTCATTCTGTCTTCGTCGCTCATTTGACTCATTTCACTGATGGAATCATATCGAGCAAACATGATTCGATCACTCAATACTCGCAAGTGATTCGATCATAGTGAACGAATCGTTCACGAATCACACGTCTCTAGTTCGAAATTAGTTTTTAATTTTACGATACTTGCTTCTCATTTTTCTCAACGCTTTAAATGAGGGGGGTGTAGCTTGAAGTCCGGCTGCACCACCCATTTTGACTATAAAAAAAAACAGGAAGAAATGTGGTTCAAAATTAGTTTGAAATTGGTTCGAAATTATAAGTATATCAAAACTCGAATATCTTTCGTGGGGGGGGGGGTGGCTTGACTGGGCTGGAATATGCTCTTTGATGCAGGTTTTGCCAATAAAGTAGGGCACTTGAACGCTACATGCAACAGTACATAACCTTATCGTATTGAAATTTTTTTTCCATTAATAATTTTTGTGAACCAAATATAAAAGGGTAAACTTACTCTGAATCGGTACAATAAAGACAGTCACAAGCATCCCGTAAAATGAGGCCGCTCCCATTTCCATAAACATGTAGTAGGTTACTAAACCTACCTGAAGGGGAGACAACCACAAGTAGTGTAAAAATACGGGCGCATAGTCAAATCTAATTACGTCGTTTGACATAAGGTTCACTGCGTTTCCCACTGTTGATCCACCTAGAGATGTTAGACGCAATCTTAGTGCCTAAAATAAAGATGCATGCAATGTGGGTCAAGTAATACCTCGTTTTGAAGGACTCTCGAATGCCTTCGTAAAAGTGGTAAAATTTTTAAAAATCTAACAACTCCTTTCTGAGATATTCACTTTCAAAGTAAGTTCAGCGAAAACAGAATCGATGTATCACGGGATTTCTCAAAAATCAAATTTTAATTTCGTAAAAAAAACGGATTTTCAAAATTTTAATATTTTTGCGAAGACATTTAAAACACCTTCAAAATAAGGTATGACTCGACCCACTTTCCCTATTCAAAATATAGGATTAAATTTTACCCCTTGAAGGATATGCGTGCCAAGCTAAAAAAATTTCAAAAAGTGTTCCCACTTCAGAGCTAAATCGATGTGGCTCGAAGTTCTTCTAAATTTTTAACGGTTCTCGAGAAATTCTGAGTGGTATGTTTTAAATGGAACGCCCTGTATACATAAAGTAGTAGTAGAGGTTCAGTTTATGATTTGGGAAAGTTCATTATTTTATTAGCTGCTAGTATTTTTCACTGGCATTTTGTTTGTTTGAAAGTTTGAGACAATGCTGTGTTTGAAATTAACTCTGTGTTTCGGACTTCCATTGTCTATATTTTATTTATACACGACGTTTCGATCAGGACAATCTCTGATCGTCTTCAAATGCACTGTAGGAAATCACTCAACCGTGAAGTTTAAGAAGTGGGGCTTCCTAATATTTGGAATTTCTACACTTGGTTTACTGAAAATATTTTTTTACACATATATATTTTCGTTTCTTCCAGTGTGACTCCTTGTGAAAAACCTTTGCTTCTGTCCACTTCATTCGGTGTCGTTTTGACCATGCTTGTGATTCCTGATTTCGTTGTTTCGCCTCTTTGGGTATTCGTCTTATGTTCCTTAAGCCTAACAGATAGTGGTCTTTTTGTTTCGCCTATGTATGATTCACCACACTCACAAGGAATGGACTTGGTAAATGCATTCCTTATTTTGTTTGTTCTCCGGTTTTGTTTTGCTAAGACGGCTTCGAATTGTATTACTAGGTTTAAGAGCTGTTATGTAGTTATGCATGCATGAATTCCAACCATTTTGTTAATATTCTTAAATCTTTTGTTTTAGGACCCGAGTCGAAAGTCTATACACCAATGTCCCAAGTAAGGAATCGCTGGATATTACTAGACAGAGACTGGTTGATGACGAATCACTTTATGAACGTACCAGCCTACCACTGGAGGGAGCGATGGAGTTGTTGGAGTGCTGTCTCCATAACTCTTATTTTCAAGTAAAAGATAGCTTTTATGCTCAGGATGACGGTCTGCCAATGGGTTCATCGCTTTCGCCAGTGGTGGCCAATATTATATTTACATGGAGTGGTTCGAATCAAACCTAAGCTCTGGCGGAGATATGTTGATGATACTTTTATTGTCTGGACCGGGAATGACCGACAACTTTCAGAATTTCTTTACCACCTAAATAACATACGACCCACAATTAAATTCACAATGGAGTTGGAGCAAAACTGTCAAATTCCTTTTCTTGATGTACTGGTCAAATAATTGGAAAGCGACATCAGAACAACAGTCTACCGCAAACCCTGCACTCACACAGGACAATATTTAAATCAAGATTCAAATCATTTTGCTACAACCAAACGAGGCATAATAAGAACTTTGTATAATAGAGCCGTTCAAATTTGTAACAATTTTCATGACTTGGAAATCGAAATAAGAAACATTAAGAAGGATCTGCAGCAGAACGGTTACAGCCTTAAAGTTATAACAGATACTATTTCTAAGATTCAACAAACAGAACAGAAATTACAAGACCAAAACCAGGAAAATGCACAATTCCATACGTTAAAGGAGTATCAGAGAAAATTTGAAGAGTAGCGAACAAATTTAATATTAAAACAGCTTATAAATCTAGTAATACAATTCGAAGCGTTCTTAGTAAAACAAAACCAGACAACAAACAAAAAACAATGCATTTTCCAAGTTCCTTCTGAGTGTGGTCAATCATACATAGGTAAAACAAAAAGACCACTATCTGTTAGGGTTAAGGAACATCAGACGAATACCCAAAGAGGTGAAACAACGAAATCAGGAATCGCCGATCATGCATGGTCAAAACAACACCAAAAGAGGTGGACAAAAGCAAAGGTTTTGCACAAGGAGTCACACTGGAAGAAGCGAAAATTCTTTGAAACTGCTTTTATTGGACAGAATCAGAGTATTTTTAGTAAACCAAGTGTTGAAATTCCAAATATTTGAATGCCCCTCCTTGGGCGAATCCAACTTCTTAAACCTCACGGTTGATTGATTTCCCACAGTATATAAGTACGTAGCCTTAGGAATTGACTATAGTTTGCACCTGAAGACGATCAGAGATTGTGCTGATCGAAACGTCGTGTATAAATAAACTATAGACAATGGAAGTCCGAAACACAGAGTTAATTTCTGGCATTTTGTTCACACAATACGTGACCTCTCCCCCTCCGCCCAAGAGGGTTAATTGGTCACAGTGGCGCACTAAGAAAAAATTTCGGGGGGGGAATATTTCCGAAAGTTGTTCGGACGTCATGATCTTTTTTTCAGAATAAATAGATTTTCAGCGACTTAAAAAAATGTTAAAAGACTTTCCATTTCATATATTGAGGATGTTAAAAAACTGACAGTTCAGTGGCATAGGCAAACATTTTTCTTGGGGGAGGGGGCGGGGCTTGAGTAACGGAATAGTCTCATATTATCAATTTATTCGTGATTTTGAAAGAAGAATTTCACATTTAGCAGTCAATATTTAGTGGCTCTGGTGCTTGAGCCTCTAAGCCTCCCCCCCAACTGCGTACGACGATGAGGGATACCGTGGGGTTACCAATCCTGTTCTGTGAGCAAGAATAATCAAGGACAAACCTTTCTATAAATAAGTGAGCAACAAGCTACCCTCACGCGCATCCCGACATGTTGGGCTGCAAGAATATATGGATGGTAAATACCGATGACTAAGATGCTACAAAATAAGATGCATCCTGCGTAAAAATACGCTTCTCCTTCGATGATCGGTGATTGGTCAGGCGACCAGTAGTAGACAACGCGAGCCATCCACATTGGGGGATAGGACCTAAAAGGCACTGAAGTTAAATCATATTATGTGCTGGCAAAGTCATAAAATGCCTGCCGCCAGAGTTGACAGTTTGGTGTAGCTGAACCAAGCCCTAGCATTAGACACTTAAAGGAAATATTTCAGCGCATCGGCATCGGTATCGGTATACCTAACGCGTTGGAAACAAAGCCAAAATACACTACATTTTTGACTTGTTCATGGCATGTTTCGAATGATACCCGCTTTTTTGACGGGTGCGATTCCAACAGCTGATTCCACTTGTTGCGTACGGAGGGATGTACGTAACGTTACGGACCCACGAACGTACGCAACGATTTCAATCAGCAGTTCTGTCATCGCACCCTTCAAAAAAGCGGGTATCATTCGAAACATTGCATAAACAAGTCAAAAATGTATTGTGTTTTGAAATATTTACTTTAACAGTGAAATTTACTAAGATCTAAAATGGTACTAAATATTTAGACCTGTGGGGGGTACTAAATTTTAAAACCAATTTTCAAAAAATACTTACTCATACAGAGCAGACGCAAAGTTATAGATGAATTGTTATTGCAAAATACCACTGAAAAACTGCTTTTTTTCTTAAATTATACCATATTTTAGGAGAAAATGTCCAAAAACTAATTTTTCTTTGACAGGTTTCAAAATGGCAAATGGTGAATACGCCAAAAATTTGGCACATAATACACACTTAAAGTTAATTTTATCAACATCGGTATCCTTATCTCTATGGAGTCGACCAATCAAGCAGGTGCACTTTTAAAATCATGGCGAGTGCATGGCAGCTCCAGCTGATTAAATGCACGAAAACCTCGTTAGGTCAGGTATCTTTACGACACACGTATCGTATCTCAGCACCTATTGCGTTCAGAAACACTTTAAATTAGCATTTCGAACGTGGTACAAGTTTCTGACCAATCAATGTGCTTGGTTCTCTCTAGATGCGGATACGTATACCGCGATGAGTTACAAATAGCTTTATGTCTCTATTATGACCGTCCCTGCATACGAAATGATGTTTTGACGCATTTGATCAGCTGGAGCTTTCACGCATTCGCCATTAGTTTAAAATTACACCTGCTCGATAGGTCGAAGGATACGAATGCCGATAGACCCGAAATTTAACTTTAAGTGTCGTTTGAGGTTTAAGTAACCGTTTTTAGAAGGATTAATTTACCTTATTTAATATGCCAAGTTTTTCATTAATCAATAAAACACCTCCATTTTGTCTACAAACCCCATATTTTGAACCATTTTCAGCAAAAAAAGTATATTTGTGAAAGCACTACGAGGCAAAACAAACATAAGTGAAGGTCACTGATTATGCACGAAAAATATACCTCTCGCTGTTTGGGATTTGATCGCAGCTAATATTTTGAAACTGAAATTTTGACAGTGTCAGAAATGTAAATAAAACTTGCATTTAAGTATTTTAATAAATTTCATAAATAAAAACATCTTATAAATAAATACAAAATTAAAGTACTCTTAATTTTATTATTACCCAATTAAATCCTTGTGTGACATCAAGTATTAATTGGAAAAATTAATTAACAAGAGTAAGTGACATATAACCCCAATTTCAATTTGTTTTACAGAGTGTTTACTACTTAAACCCCACGTGTGTTTGAATTTTTTTATTTTCTTTTCTTCTAAATTGAAAATTTCTTCTTAAATCCAACAAAAGATTTTATTAAGATGATTATTCAATAAACAAATTTATTCAAATTCTTCTTATAAATGAAGCTATGTCTAAAACTCAAGGAGGGTTGGATTAAAATGCTTAAAACCAAAAATTTCACTTTAACTTAGGACCGGTCTAAAATAGACTAAACCCCACCGTAAGTGTCTATTGGCCTGGCTAGGTATTACTAGAGGGCCTGTATACAATTTTCGACAGTTATTGTTTTACCAGAGGTTTGGCAGTTGTTAGGGAACTGTTGAAAATGTTTGTGTGTTGGCAACCACTGGAAATAAATAATTTTGTCAGTGTCACATTTTGATGAATAAACGTAAGTAAATCATAGTATATTATCCCCCAAGGGACTAAAGGGTAACTTTTTCCCCCGAGGCGAAAAGTTGTTGTTGAAGATAAAATAACGCTTTAGTCCAGAGGTTTATATATTATTTTTCGCACTTCTGTATTATCTTTTACAAAAAAAATCAAGAAAATTAAGAGTGCCAAAATAATGTCTGGTAGTAGACAATTTGGACTATATTCTAAAAGTGTGCGAAAGAAAAGGGCTGAGCGGTGTGACCAACGGCCCTTAAGGGTTATTTCTAAAGTTCGAGCGGATAACTTTTAACTCCTTAAGAGACGCCACAATATTTTCTTACACTGTTTTGGACTTCAGCGTTTTAGTGTGCATAGTAAAATTTAATTTTTGGGGATGTACAAACAGACAACTCGATTTTTCAGAAATATAATAGGTATTTTATTGCAATTGTTAAAGTTCAAAACCATTGTGATATAATATTTGGTTAAACAGTCCTACACTAATACAAGTATTTTGCATGAAAATTTACCATTACACAAAATCTCCAACTTACATCTTGCATCCTGCCTAATCACTATACTACACTTTTTAACATTTTTACATTATTCGCTTGATTCTTAATTTCCACACGACAGTTTTTATACCAGGCTTCCAAAATTTTAGCAAATACTTTAACAAAACAAACTTCACTTTTTACATTCTAACTATTTTCTTTGAGAATTTATTTTGAACTCCTCTCTTTCAGAATTAATTTTGAACTGTTCTCTTTGAGATTTATTTTAAAACTGTCTTCTGTTTAAGCTACATTTTGCTTTTATAGCAAAATGTTTGCGTGGAATGTTCGACGTAAGCGTCGAAATTCTCAGAAAAACGCGCTTACGTGCTGGAAGTCTATTCTTCCTGAACAGGGAGCGGCATAAATCGCTATAGAAAATGATCATATATCGTACGACTTTCAAGAATACACGTCCTATCATACAGTCCTACAGTGATCTCGCGGTCATGTAATGAAAAATTCTTGTTAAGTGACGCGACGTAAGTATGGTTTTTCGGAGCTCCGTAAATTGAATTTAGTTTTTCACAGTTTTTTGACGGAGTAACAACTTGGTAGTGCGCGCTATGCCTATAGACATAGAACACAGTGGGTGTTTGAACTTAGAGGCTTTTTTTGTGATTGTTGGGTTTTTTGAATTTAAATATTGTTTTTTTTATTTTGGGTAAGAAATATTTCTTTAGAACAAATTTCCCGTTTTTTACAAAAGAAAATGTTGAAAAAGAAATTTATTAAAATTTTTATGAAAATTATTTTGGAGAACTTATGAAACAAAGAAAAAAATATCTTAAATATTTAAATTTTCAAAATCATTAATTAAAATTTTTCCAAAAATTATCGAAAGAAAACAAAAATATTTTCAAATTTATCATACCTAGTTTTTTTTTAACTTATGTTTTATTTATTTTACTACTTCTGAAACAAAAAAAAAACATTTAATATATTAATTTATAATCGCTTTTGTGGAAAGAAAATATTTTGCCAGTTATTAGAACAAAATAATTTTTAAATTTGTTTCTAACTTTGGGATTTTAAGAAAAATTCCGTTTTAAGTTTTTGTTTCTTTTTAACGACTTTTAAAATAGTTATTACTTTTTTTTTAAACAAAAAGTAATAACTTTTTTAATCAAACTAAATAATTTGATTTGACATTTTGACCTTTCACAGCGGCTCACATCGAGTACATCTTTTGTTTTTAATATCTAAATACAAGAATACTTTAACTTGGATATCATATCTAGTCATTTCCCGAAATTTTATGTGAAATTCTTACAAATAAGTAAGGCCACAAAACGGCATAGATTTGACAACACTGCTTTGCTATTTTTTTTAAAAGATCAACAATAGGTGGCATCACTAATGAAATTTTGAGTGAGATCGTGCAGTGTTCAGAACACGGTGCTAGCACCATATGTGAGGCTAGCCTTCCATTAGTGAAGGTGCCAATAGTTCTGTCAATGTTTCACTTACTGACAGGCGCGGAAAAAAATCTTATGGAAGTCCAGCCTTAGAAAAGTGTTCGGTGGCTATGTGGAACCTGAATTTCAATACTACAATCGAACTCACTCAGTTTCCCTGGGACTACCAAATTACGTGACCTTGGCGTTTCAGAATTCCAGCAGAATCTCGCTTATAAAGAAAAAACCATAACTTTTTGTTATCAGATAATAGGATTTATAAAAATCTACAACCGTATCCAAAGGATTTTTCAAAAATAGGTGTATTTTTTCAGAAAATTAAAAAATCCAAAAATTGGTGTTACAGATTTCTGTATTATCGACGTGGCTAAAGAAAAAGCCAGGTAAGATTTTTGACTATTGTTAGCCGTGTTTATTTTATTTGGGGAATAAAAGAGTCCAGCAAAAAACTGTCTGGACACGGTTGTGAAGAATTCAAACATAAACATTCCTGCCAAATTTCAACAGATTCCGTTTTCTCGTTTCCGATATTCTACGCGGTAAAGATTGGCCCAAAAACAGCAAGGCAGTGTTGTCAAATCTATGCCGTTTTTGTGACGTTAAGCTGATCACACACAAAATTGCATAGTGCATAGCATGCTGCATAAAAAGTTCAACCTTATGGAAATATATCTATGTATATGCAATATGGCGACTCCAAATCCGTCTCTGATTGGTCGAACTGCTATGCTATCTGTTATGCAAGTTTGTGTGTGATCAGCCTTATCTATAGAGGTATTAACAGAATTGGCTCTTCTCCATGTTCATAAAAACGTTCCTATAGAAGTGGAGGACGTAATTAATCGTTTCGCGAGAAGACAGAATACGAAAATTTATATTGTAATTTTATTCCATTGTTTCAGTAAAATTTAAGGTTTTTTTGCATCTTTTTTACTGGTCTTGGGATGGGGCAAATATGTCCGCTTATCTTTACACCACTGATATGACCCCACCCCTTACTAAAAATAAAGATTTGTGGTGTAATAAATGCAAGGCGTAAATTCTCGGAATTTTAAAGAATGGTGCAAGTGCAACAATATTGAAAACAAGGTTGCAACAACATTATTTATGTAGGTAATATTGCTGTAGATTTAATATTGTCTTATACTTTAGTATTACATTTTTTTACTAAAAAAAATATAAAAAACTTTTGTTTATGTTAGTTTTTACTTTAGTTCCTCGGGGACTACAGTAACACTTTTGTCCCTGAAACGAGGAACTAAAGTAACCGCTTTAGTTCCTGAAACGAGGGACTAGACAAATTAAATTTGATTATTTACTTTGTATTGTTCCAATATCCAATGGAAAAAAAACGCAGGAAGAATGGAAAGCGATCAGCATTTACCAAACTGGAAAATTAATAAAATTAGTCGAGTTGGCGAGGTAAGTAAGATTAGTTATATTTAAATATTATGAGTAACAAAAAGATAGGTCAATAAAATTTTTATATTTTAACTACCACTAATATTTTTAATATCTGTGTGTACCTCATGTTTTTTTACTAACCAAGAAAGTCATGTTCATTAAAAAACTGTCTGGGGAAATTATAAAAAGAGACAACAAAACATCAGTTCATTTCATAAAATCGGTTTCATATGCAAACATGAAAAAACTAGAAAGAGAGGGCAATATGAAGTGCCCACCTGTGGTAAAATAACAACTGTCAAGTGTATAGAGGCCCTCTAGGTATCACCTAATTCTAAGTAGACCTTAAGGCTCCCCTTAATTCGAATTGTTTTGCTGAAGAAATTTCTGAGATATCCGTAGTTAGTTATGATTTACATTTGGCATTGTCGCATTTTTGTGGCTAACGAGCGGCAAATCCCGGCAAATGCAACTAACCTTTCTTTTTAATTATTACCAAACGTAAATTTTTCGTGTTATGAATCTTTTTTATTTAGCATCGAACTATATTGTAGAAATAAAGTTCCATAATCATGTATTTCTCACTTTACTTCTGTTTACGACTCCTTCGACAAAATAATTGCCATGATTAGAAGGTCCTACTTACCGTGTGTATTCGAGAAAACTCAAAAACATTGCCATAAAGCACCCGATAAAGGGTTTATGGTGCATTTAGACTTTCGTAAGATACCCAGTACAGTAAGAAGTATAATATGACTATCTATGAACAACATTGTTTGTTTCTTGAGCATTCAAAAGCCATTTTAATTAAATATCCCGGGCACATTGAAAATTCAAACAGCTGGCATATGAAATAGTACATTATAAACCTAGGGAGTAAAGTGGTACATTTAATCCCGAGGCTAAAAGTTTATAGCCCGAACGAAGGGAGGGCTATAATTTGTCGAGGGATTAAGCATCACTTTAATCCTGAGGTTTATATACTATTCTATGCAATTTAGAATAAGCAGAAAAGTAACAAAAATAACTATATTTTTTTATTAATTTTTCAAAAAAATCGCACTCTGTAAACAAACCGCCTCCTGTACCTTCGCTCTTTATGTCAAACGATAACATCAAGTATGCGGAAACGCTATATCAATAAACGCGTCGCTATATCAATAAATTTTACTTTATTTTCCTAGGGAATAAATGACCCACTTTATTCCCCCAAAAGCAGGATTATATGGCTGCATTTATTCCCGGAAGTACATAAAAAATTTAAAAATTATCTCGAACGTCAAACGCAGACGACACCTGCGATAATATAGATCCTTTATTCCTGCTTATAGCATGTATTACTTACTCTATAAAATCCGTCACCAGGGCCCGTATTATTCAATTTTGGGGAAGGGAGTGGTCCTGGAAATTAGAAATGCACCTGATCGGCCGAATTCTTATTTTTTGTCACATTTTTGTTACTAAGGAGAAAAAACTGATGGCAAAACCGCTCACGAACAAAGTCATTAGTGCCAAAAAAGACAGAATAGTGGCAGAAAACTAAAATTTCGATCAATCATGTGCGTTTCTAATTCCTGGGAGCACTCCGTTCCAAGAAATTGAAGAGTAAGGGCCCAGAGAGCATATAAATCTAAATAGAGGGGACACATAATGGTAATATCCGACCAGCAAGAGTTTTTGATTGTTAGCTGAATGCGCCAGGATGAACCGGGGTAATATTTATTTGAAATTAAAACGGCAATAAACCCGCGCGTTGATTGAATATCGATTTATCAATGGCGTAAATACTTACATTTAATGCGATTTTAAATGAACTTGTTGCTAAGGAAGCTGGCAGTTTTTATAGTATATATTTTCCAAGCCTTTATTGACCTAGTAGTAGTAGAGAAGGGGCGGCGCGAAGCCTGGCAAGTAGGCGTCCCTGGGCCTTTTCTGCCTTACCCCGAGCCTGCCCCTAATCCGCCGCCTGCACCACTGGTCTGGCAGTCTGCTCATCTAGTTTTACTGTTCTTTTTGCAAAGTCCAGTATTTTATCCCATTTGAGCGTGTGCAGGTCCTCCTCATCCAGGTTCGGGGAACCGAAGACCTAGTATCTCTTCCTCTGGTATGCTTTGCAGTTCGCTATAACATGTCGAGATGTTTCTTCTGCCCGCCCGCAGGACCGGCAGGTCGAGTCATTTTCCACCGCGATCCGGGTCATGTGCTTCCTTAGTCGGTTGTGACCTGTTATGATTCCTGTCAGCAGATCAGCGTCCCTTCGTGATCTCCCCAGAAGCCATTTTTGTCTGGCTACATTCGGGCCCTTCACGAAGTCCCTGATCTGTCTGCATCCTGTTCCTACTCTCCAAGCGGTCGCCATGGCATCGTTGACCCATTTATTGAGTCGACTTTGCAATTGCTTCTTGGTTGTTCCTAGGAGTGGTTACGTCCCTACATACTGGGTGCTTGTCCCGATCCTGGCGAGCTCGTCGGCCTTCTAGCTCCCCGGCACCCCCATATGTCCCGATACCCACATAAGTGTCACTTGTTTGCCCTCTCCTAAAGATTCTAGTGCATCCGCACATTCCTCCACCAGGGTGTTGTTGATCTTGGGCGCCCTTAATGCCTTTAGGGCCGATTGGCTGTCGGAGCATATATAAACATGCTCCTCCGTACCGTTCTTTATTTCCTCCATGGTTGCAGCCATTATTATGGCATACACCTCTGCCTGAAAGACTGTGGCTTGCTCTCTGAGCGGGTAGCTCTTTTGAACCTCCTGGTCTTCTACGTAAACCCCCGATCCTGTGGTTTGCTTCTCCGACAGTTTGGACCCGTCGGTGTAGCAAATCACGGCGTTCTCCTCGAACTGTTCGCGGAGGTTTTCACTCTGCCATAGTTCCCTGTCTGGGATGACTACTTTGTACCTATTGTTGAATCTCCAGGGGTTTTTTGATCTTTGTGTTTTGATCGCTGTCATTGGAATTTCTCTCTCGACAATTTGGGCAATCCTAAGATGCCCCGCAGCTTCCCCTCTTCCTCTCCATTGACCTGTATCTCTCAGTCGGAGGTGGGTCTCCATCGCTTCTTTTCTGATCCAGATCGGAAGCGGCGTTAGTCCCTTTCTTACTTTTATTACTAATAATTAAGGAAAAAGCAGAAAGCATATAATTTAGGTTCTCTCCGATAAAAAATAAGTGTTTCGAAGGTTACTTCAATTTTGCTATAAAAAATAAAAATTTGCATCAAACCACCCAAACTATATGGATATATTGGATATTCTTTCAATGACTCTGTTCTCCTAATTCAAAAGAGGCGGTTATGACGTAACCGTGTCAATTTCAATTATGGGGAGTCTTCTCCAAAAGGGAATTTTTTTCGGAAACTTAACACCTTATTATGATTTTTTTTTTAATTTGACCGCCGAAGACGAAAAAAAAGAAAGTACTTGGCACGGAGGGCAACATTTTTGGGAAAGTTGGTACGTAATTTCATCGGAGAGGGGGTCGATCGCCTCCCTGTGAGTGTACCGGCACGGGTCTGTTGTCTGCAGCGCAACACGGGTGATCGACATTATGGATAGTTCCTAACGCGGAACTCGTCCAAAAAATACGATTATCCTGCTGCCACTGCTTCGGATCGATAAAAATAAGCAAGAGCGAAAGCGAAAGTGCTGCACCAAGTTTTCAAGCCAAGACCAAAAAAAAACGATAGCGGAGTCGGAAATTTACCATTAAGTGGTGTCTCTATTTAGATGTATATGCTCTATGCCGTCACCTACAATCTCCTGATAACCAGGGGTCATCATTAAACCCCTTCACATCGTTAAAAATGTTAATTGTTATGCAAAAAGTACTAAAACGCCCTAAAAATTATTTTTTAAGGTGAGGCTTAGTGCAGGTAGACGCTACTCGTTAGGTAAGGGTTAGGGGGCCGATATCGACTACCTAGATTTAGGGATCACCTAGAGTGTTTAGGAGTCACCTAAACACTGAAGCAAACGAAAAACGAACCCCTACCTAAATTTAAAGGCTCCCTAGTACTAGGGCTACCCTAAATTGGTTGGTGCCAATAGCCATAAGTACTTTTAGATAAATTAAGTATACATTTTCCCATCCAACTTACGGTTTAGTGTTTTTTCCATTTTCTTTTGTAAAATATCTGATAAACAGACCTATGAAAACTGGTTGGGTGCATCTAAAAAATAAGCATTTAGAGTCAAAATCGACTAGTTCGAAAATGTGCGTTTGCCAAGAAGAGAGACAAAATTCAACCAAAATGTAATTTATTGTTTATTGGTTTAGGATCAAGTCATGCTTGCAACTTATATCAACGCCGTTCTCAACGAAAAAGCCAGTTAACTCTTATCTCTTCAGTGCGCTTTAGGCAAAGATTGCCGCCATTTTTATAACCTAATTGACAGTTAGTACATGGATTTACCGTCAGTTGGGTGTCAATATGACCGCCATAGTAGGCTAAAGGATACTAAATCGAAAAAGAGTTAACTGGCTTTTTAGTTAAGCTTAGATCAACTTACACAGGTTTTTTGTATAGAGTAAATCTGCGTACGCAATCTTAAATTGATCTAAGTGGCGAGCATGAATTGAAAACAAAAAAAAAATGAAACAGCAAAAGACTTACCTAATGAATATTTCCATTATGAAAAGAACAACCCCGTAAAATATCATGTCATACAAATAGGTTCTAAAAATAACTCTTGCCAAACTAGGCTTTCTGTGCTTTTTGTAAGATTTCTCAAGTTCATTTGACCAGTTTGTCGCAAGCTTTTCTCCTAAAAAGCAGTCTCATCTATGAAAGCAGTCTTTTTATTTAAAGTATGGGGATGCTTACAGGCAGGAGTTTGACGAATAAGCGCAGCCAGGCGTTTAGCCTCGAGCTCAACAAACTATTTTACGAAAGCGTAGAAGGGCTACAAAGCAATTTTTATTTCAATTCCGACTTTAAACTCGGAATTCCGACTTAGAACTTGCAATTCCGAGTTTAAAATTCAGCAAAAATTAATTACTTTTTTTGACTGATCATTTCTTATATACATATAACTTTTTTTTTCAACTCTTATATAGTTTCGGCTGGAAAAAATTGAGGGGGGACCAAAACAGCGTTTTTTTTATTCTTAAACTTGTTACACTTACAACAAAAACGACGAAAGTCTTTTCTAAAAAAAAATATATTTAATAGTATTTTTTGTTGTCATAATCCATTAAATATAACTTATTTCGAAAAATGACAGAAATAAAAAAAAAGGTTTTTTTTCAACATTTTTTCAATATATAATTTTTTTAATATATATTTTTTAGTACTGTAAACGTTCAAAAATCAGAGAGGGAGTGTTATGAAAGTTAGACTTTATAATATCACGGACTCTTCATAGCCTATTTTTCCGGGTGTTTTTTAATTTTTTATCTTTTGTGGACCTTTTCTGGGAAACTTTCAGTGGAGAGGGGTTAATAAAAATCATATTCATTATCAGAGATAGTTGTAGATTGCCCGAATCGTACTGAGAATTCCAGTGCTCATTATGTTAAATTTTTTTCTTTATAAAGTTTAAAAGAAGGGGGGGGGGGTTTATTTTATTTTGTGTTTTTTTTTTAAACTGGCGACCAAAATATTTAAAAAAATCCGAGTATTATGGCACTTTGGATTTGATTTCTCGTAAAATATCTGCAAATTTCTTTTTTCTGGGGGGGGGACATAAGGTCGGTATCAGAGACCACTAAGATCTTCAAATAAGCGCCTGAATCCCTTACGTACCTTCTCTGAAAAACTGGCAGGAGAGGGTATTTTTCTTTAGTTGACTAATACCCTAGATTGCCCGAATTTGGGTCTCCATAGTCTCCAATCTGGATCTGTTTTGGTTTCGAAAATATTTTGAAAAAATGATGGGGGGCTACAAGGACACCTATGAGCTCCGTCAGATTTTTTTTTGTATCTTTGGCAACAGTCGTATGATGCCACTTTCGATTATCTCAACCGTGTGTATTTGAAAAATTACGCTCGTCCCCCCCGATTTTTTTTTGGTGCGCGACTAGCCCCGTTATGGTTGGCAAAAATACACAGACTTCAATCCATTTCTTTCAACGCGACTCGTTTGGAAAATATCGAATTTTCGATCTTTTTTTTGGGGTGTTTTCGAATTTTCTCGAGAAAAATTGGTTGGTTGGTCGCCAGTTTCGCCGGAATTCCGAGGTTAAAGTCGGAATTCCGTATTTAAATTAGGAATTCCGAGTTTAAAGTCGAAATTCCGAGTTTAAAGTCGGAATTCCGAGTTGTTAGTCGGAATTCCTAGTTTTGAAGGCGGAATTCCGAGTTCTAAGTCGGAATTCCGAGTTTTAAGTCGGAATTCTGAGTTCTAAGCCGGAATTCCGAGTTTAAAGTCGGAATTCTGAGTGCCAAGTCGGAATTCCGATTTCAAACTCGGAATTAAAATAAAAATTGCTTTGGGGCCCTTCTACGCTTTCGTACTATTTTTACTTTTTACAGATAGAAACGAGAAAATTATACAGAAAATTAGAATTCAAAAACTATTGATGACAGGTCGGCATTTTTTTTAGCGCATTAAGCGAGGGCTTTCTACTGCTTTACATTATTTTACTTGGCGCCCTCTAAGATCCATAGCAAGGACTAAATTTATAACAGATTACTTAATATAAAATTAAACTAAGTATGACTTTAAAACACTGATAAATAAGCCTTGATGGTAGTAGTCGTCCGGCTTAATTCCCAAATAGCCAATCAATTCTTCATTTTGTGCAGAAAACATGAAATTTGGCACACTTATTGTTTAGACAATTCTTCAAAATTTTGGTCGAGGAAATCGATGATCGGAACGTCTATTTTTTTAGAAAATTGTAGATTCGATCGAGAGGAATTGAAAAAAAAATTTGTTACATTGACGTATGACCTTTCTCGTCCTTGAAAAGTGACATTTTAATTTAAAAAAATGCATTTTGAGAACTTTTTTTTGATAATTTTTCATAATTTAGTTAGTCGCGACAGGTGTTTTGTTGAATTTTTATAATTTGGTTAATTGTAATAATCATAACAAATTTGACATTTTTTCCTCAAAAACTAAATAAGATACGGATAATAATGTAACTTTTTTTTAAATCTTACTTTGACGGCCTGGTATAGCTAAACCAATCACCTTGTAAGCAAAAAGTCAGTTAGGAAAGTTATTTTGATGTTCTAAATTATAAAATTACAACAAAAGACCTGTCGCCGCTTACTAAATTATGAAAAATTATCAAAAAAAAATTCCCAAAATGAATTTTTGTAAATAAAATGTCACTTTTCAAGAACGATAAAGATCGTACGTCAATGTATGTATAATGTTGTTTTGAAGGCAAACCTACAATTTAAAAAAAAAAATATACGTCCATTTTGAAAAAATCGCCACTATCTTGACTCTTATACATCCGATCATCGATTTCCTCGACCAAAATTTTAAAGAATTGTTTAAATAATAAGTGTGCAAAATTTCATGCTTTCTGCACCAAATGAACAATTGGAGACCTAAGCCGGACGACAATAGGGAATAACTTCGAGATTCGAACCGTTAACCTCCAGATTAATAAGCCAACGCTATAACCACTGGACCATTGCGGCTATAGGAAAATTTCCATCTTTTTTTCGGTATATTAAGGCACATTTACACATAGCGAATAGGTTCGTCCAAAAATTTGGGCCAAATCTGGCGAATCTTTTTCGACGAACTTTTGCCCGAACACTCGAATATTTGCAACGAACATTTGCAGCGAAAATTTGCCACGAACATGCGGGCAAATTTTCGCAAGATTTTTTGAAAATATATTTTTGAAAGTGGGAATAGATAATATTTTTGGTCTCATTTCACTAACCTCAATCCTTGAAATTAAATTGGAGAACCAAAAATATTTTATTTTAGTTTTTGATTAAATAGTAAAAGCTGACGGAAAGCGAAAAATTATTATTTGCTGGGTGGTAGGTTGTGAGGTTGGTAGATATCTACTAAATTAGTTTGTACCTAAAGTAGCATTTACACAGGCGAATATTCCTTTCATCTTCGAAATGCCGACAAACATTCGCGCGAAAGGTTCGGGCCAAAAGGTTCGGAGTTCGGGTAAAAAGGTTCGTGGTGTTCGGACAAAATTTGCTGAAAGAAATATTTGGAATAAAATAAAACCGTAAATCATTGAACTGAATTGTAATATAAAAATTAAATTTTAAAACCTTTCCGACGGAAAAACGATTTGACGCACTTGATAAAAAATAATGAGGATTACTTTATTTCATTTTGTGGGGTTTTGGTGGTGGAGTTTGGTGGTGGAGTTTGATTATAAAACCTAAACACTTAATTAAGGAAAACGACAAAAGTGATAAAGTATAGCAACAATTATGTACAAACTTATTTAGTAGATATCTACCAACCTCACAATCTACCCAGTAAATAATATTTTTTCGCTTTTTTCTATTTAATCGAAAAATCAAATAAAATATTTTTGGTGTTCCAATTTAATTTCAAGAATTGAGGTCAGTGATGTGAGACCAAAAATATTATCTATTCTCACTTTCAAAAATATCTCTCCAAAAAATCTTACGAAAATTTTTCGGAATGTTCGTGGCAAATGTTCGCTGCAAATGTTCGTTTTATATATATTATTCATCGAAAAAGGTTCGCCAGATTTGGCACGAATTTTTGGACGAACCTATTCGCTCTGTGTAAATGCGCCTTAATTGTTGCTATGCTTTATCACTTTTTTGGTTTTCCTTAATTAAGTGTAAACTTATCAAAACCCACCACCAAACCCCATCACGAAATCCCACCACCAAAACCCCACAAAAGGTTCTAAAATTTAATTTTTATATTACAATTCAGTTCAATGATTTACGGTAAATAATTTTTCTAATTTTTATTTCATTCCAAATATTTCTTTTAGCAAATTTTGTCCGAACACCACGAACCTTTTTACCCGAACCCCGAACCTCGCTGCGCTCGTTATTTAAACCAACGCTTGTAAAAAAGCACTATTTTAGGCACTAGTTGTTAAAACTACTATTTTTTTATACCTTCATCAAAAACATGATTTTAGTAACTGTCTGCAGATAACGAAAACATGTCTTTTTTGGTTATCGATGCAAAAAAACTTTTTTTTTGATCACGGCTGCAAAAAAATATATCTGTCCGTTTTTTACACAAAATTAAAGAGAAATAGCAAACATTGTAAAAATGTAATTATTCTTGCCTAAAAATTAAGCCATTTCCGCCAGTTTTCACCAAGTATTTACGAGAAAATCATTTAAAAACATCGTCAAAATATCAAACTGTCAAATGTTAAAATGTCCCAATAATGAACGTCACCGAGTAAAAAGGCACATCGCTATGGAAGCCGTTATTATTTCATTTACCAGCCGCCTTGATTTATTGTGTAAAGATGGTGTATTGCGAGAGGAGCTCTTCGTTCGAGATTTTTAAAAGTATGTGTTTTTCTTGGATTTGGAAAAAAATGGTGTTAACAACTCGCGGCTAAACTGTGCTTTTTTAACTCGCGTTTTTAAATACCTCGCTGCGCTCGTTATTTAAACCAATGCTTGTAAAAAAGCAATATTTTAGCCACTAGTTAGTTAAAACTACTATTAAAAATCTCGAACAAAGAGAATTTCTCGCAAGACACCATATTCACTGAACCATTAAAGGCAATGTAAAGTTTTTTTAATATCATAATCAAGTTTACATAAATTTTATAGCCAAAACGATTTATAGTGTCAAAAAAAAGTTGTTACAAAATAAAGTCGAAGGCTGTTCTGAAATCAAGGATTAAGAGACATGTTTTCATAGCTTTTAGTCACACCTAAGAATGAATTTCGTAAAAGACTGTTACATACATGAATTTCATAACCTTGTTTATGTACTTTGTATGCTCGGTCCATAGTTTTCATAAACTTGTCCATAAATTCCATAACAACTCTTAAACGACAGTCAATGATTACCATTTATTAAATTTATTTAGGGCATTGATTAAAATCGTTAACATGTTTTATTTATTTCATATATATCCATAACCTATACATAGTATTAATAACAAATCTCTATAAAATGTCAAGAAACATTTTTCATTGATTTCGTAACTTCCGTTTATTAATTTCAATACTATATATGACAATTTTTCTCACAGTTACGTGTTATTGATGTACAAATATCTATAAAAAATTAATAAACGCCTGTTATAAATACTATGTACGATATTTTTTTCAGTATTTATAATGCAAATCAACGCGGCTGGTACATGAAATAACAATGGTTTCCATAGCGATGTGCCTTTTTACTCGATGATGTTCATTGTTGCGACATTTTAATCTTTGACAGTTTGATGTTTTGATGATGTTTTTGAATAATTTTTTCGTAAATACTTAGTGAAAACTGGCGGAAATGACTTGATTTTTAGGCAAGAATAATAAGATTTTTTCAATATTACTATTTTCGGCTATTTCTTTTTAATTTTGAGCAAAAAACGGACGATCGCCCCCCCTCCCCTTTGCTCCAAAAAAAAGTAGACAACAACAACAAAGATGCTGGTGGTAATAACTCTGAAGTAGAAAAAACGAGAAATTGCAGAAAGTTCAGTCAGATCAAGAATATACAAACGCATGATGAACTTACCGTGAAAACCATTGAAAATACAGAACAGTATTATAGAGTTTCTATTTATAAACAAGTTTTAGACAAAATGAATTCGGACATAAAAAAAGTTGTTTCTAAATACTATAAACTGTTTTATTAATCCGAAACACAAATTCTTGAACTTTTATTGGGAGAAGTCAGTATTTGGAAACAATATTGGTCAGAAGTAGGCAAAAGCTTAAATCGAGGCAACGAACAAGTATGGCAATATTTTTCCGTTGATTATAATATTCTTGGATGTTTGCCAGTAAGTAATGCCTCGTCAGAAAGAAGCTTCTCATGCCTCAGAAGATTAAAAACATAAGTACTTAAAAATACTATGACGGAAATTCGTATGACGGGCCTAACGTTACTGCATATCAACAGACATATTAGAGACATAAAGCTATTTGTAACTCATCGCGGTATACGTATCCGCATCTAGCGAAAACCAAGCACATTAATTGGTCAGAAACTTCTACCACGTTCGAAAAGAGCAGATATATACAAATAGCTTTATGTCTCTATTGAAATTGACATTGAGCGAGTCATTGACCGGTTTGCCCAAAAAACGGGAAATTATTTTTTTTTTGAGATGGGCATCTTAGGTTTGAGATATGCAATAGAAAAGGTAATGTTTTAACAAAAAGCTTTTTAGACCTCAAAAAAAAGTATTTAGCTCTTAGGTTTTGATTAAAAAATTATACGTAGTTACTCAAGCGCGGATTTCAGAGGATAGAGGGGTAGTTAACCCGCCCCTACCCTGACTTAGTTTAATTTTGTGTTAAAAATGGCATTTGTAGTGTCATTTTCTTAAAAATTTTCGCCTGCTGCGTTTTGAAACCATTGATATATTTACAATTTTAGTTCAATTTCAAATAAAAAAAATGCATTTTTTAGAGCAATTTTCTTACAAAAGATTTCCTGCGGCGCTATCATACCGTTAATATTTACGATTTTAGTTTATTATAGTTTTAATGTAATTTAAGACTTTTATTCTATTTTTTTTGTATCGAAACCGCCCCCCCCCCCTTTTCAAATGGCATGGACCGCTACTGGCTTTAGTTATCTGCAGACAGTTACTAAAATCATGTTTTTGATGAAAACAAGTTTTTCAAATAATTTTTTGCTAATTGTTCTAAATAATTTGGGTAACAAACGAGTAGTGACCAAGTTCAGACCAATTCAGCGACTTTATGTCAGTGTGTAAATTTTTTTCTTACATTGTTGAACAAACAGCCCAATGTTTTGTAACTGGTCGACAGTAACTAAATTCCTATTTTAAATGACGTTAAAAAAAGATGAATCGCCTTTACTAAAAGTGACGATTTATGTTCATGCGACATTTAATCTTTGACAGTTTGATATTTTAACGAAGTTTTTGAATTATTTTTTCGTAAATACTTAGTGAAAACTGACGGAAATGACTTAATTTTTAGGCAACAATAATTAGATTTTTTCAATATTTTCCGCTATTTCTTTTTAATTTTGGCTAAGAAACGGACAGAAATCTTTTTTTGCACCCGTGACCAAAAAAAAAGTTTTTTTTGCATCGGTAACCAAAAAAGTCATGCTTTAGTTATCTGCAAACAGTTACTAAAATCATGTTTTTTATAAAGGCATAAAAAAAAATAGGTTTTTTAAAATAATTTTTCGCTAATTGTTCTAAATGATTTGGGAAACAAACGAGTAGTGACCAAGTTCAGACCAATTCAGCGACTTTATGTCAGTGTGTAAATTTTTTTCTTACATTGTTGACCGAAAAGCCCAATGTTTTGTAACTGGTCGGCAGTAACTAAATTCTTATTTTAAATGAAGTTAAAAAAAGATGAATCGCCTTACCTAAAAGTGACGATTTATGTTCATGCGACATTTAATCTTTGACAGTTTGATATTTTAACGAAGTTTTTGAATTATTTTTTCGTAAATACTTAGTGAAAACTGACGGAAATGACTTAATTTTTAGGCAACAATAATTAGATTTTTTCAATATTTTGCGCTATTTCTTTTTAATTTTGGCTAAGAAACGGACAGAAATCTTTTTTTGCACCCGTGACCAAAAAAAAAAGTTTTTTTGCATCGGTAACCAAAAAAGTCATGCTTTAGTTATCTGTAAACAGTTACTAAAATCATGTTTTTGATAAAGGCATAAAAAAATAGGTTTTTTAAATAATTTTTCGCTAATTGTTCTAAATAATTTGGGTAACAAGCGAGTAGTGACCAAGTTCAGACCAATTCAGCGACTTTATGTCAGTGTGTAAATTTTTTTGTTACATTGTTGACCGGAAAGCTCAATGTTTTGTAACTGGCCGACAGTAACTAAATTCCTGTTTTAAATGAAGTTAAAAAAAGATGAATCGCCTTACCTAAAAGTGACGATTTATGTTCATCCAGGGGTTTTGTAAGATCTGTTTCATCCAAATCTCGTTGTTTACCAACTCGAAATGTCTTCAACGCGTACCTGGCAAAAATTGAACTATTTTGAACTTATACATTTTGTTCTTGAACATTTGATATCTTAAAACAGTTTCAATGATGGTGATTTTTTAAATCTTGAAAACTACCAAAATATTTTTGGCATCTAAATCCTTTCTACAAATCCCGTGTTTGTTATGCGATTTTTACATTTCTATATACCATATAGACAGTGGCAGTTTCAGGGGGGGGCGATCGCTCCCCTCCCTTTGCTCCAGAAAAAAGTAGACAACAAAAATGCTGGTGGTAACTTACCGCGAAAACCATGATATTGGAAATACAGAACAGTATTTATTTATTTTTCTGTTTATCAACAAGTTTTAGACAAAATCATTTGGAAATAAAATCAATATCAATCAATAACGAGACTAAGTATTTTTGACGAACATATTCATACCAAGTTTTATAGAACGTGAATCATGGCAAAATTAACTAATTTTGTTTCCAAACACTATAAACTGTTTGATTAATCCAAAACAAAAATTTTTGAATTTTTATTGGGAGAAATCAGTATTTGGAAACAATATTGGTTAGAAGTAGGCAAAAGCTTAAATCAAAACATATATGATAAGGTTTTCGAGGCAATGAACGAATGTGACGATATTTTTCCGTTGACATTAACATTCTTGGATGTTTACCAGTAAAAAAAGGCTGCACCGCATGCACTGCGGTGGCATAGAGGTTTCAACCAATTAGCGCTCGATCTTAGGACGCCATGTTGGAAATTCTCGAGTACCGATTGGTTGAACCCTCTATACACGCAGTGCAGCGTTTGTGGGTGATCGGCTTAAGTAATGCTTCGTCAGGAAGAAGCTTCTCCTGCCTCAGAAGATTGAACAGACATATTGAAATTGACATTTAACGAGTCATTGACTGGTTTGCCCAAAAAAACCGGAAACGAACTTTTTTTTGAGATAGGCATCTTATATTTGAGATATGCAATAAAAAGGTAATGTTTTAACTTAAAATGCTTTTTAGACCTCAAAAAAAAGTATTTAGCTGTTAGGTTTTGTTTGTGGTTTGTTTGTTATCTATGTTTTTATAACTGAAAAAATTATACGTAGTTACCCAAGCTCGGATTTCAGTGGAGTAGGGGGTTAATTACCGCCCCCCACCCTGAATTTAAATTTTTTAAGAAAACATTTAGAAAATCAAAAGTAGGGTATAAATTGTGGCGCTATAACACCTTTGATATTTACGGTATTAGTTTAATTTTGTGTTAAAAATGACATTTGTAGTGTCATTTTCTTAAAAATTTTCAACTGCTGCGCTTTGAAACCATTGATGTATTTAAAATTTTGGTTTAATTTTAAATGAAAAACTGCATTTTAGTGAAATTTTCTTTATTTTCGCCTGCGGCGCTATGATACCGTTGACATTTACGATTTTATTATAATTTTACTTTGAAAATTGAAATTTTTGGGGCATTTAAACATTTTTGTAAATAAAAAATGTATGAAATAAACCACTTAAAATCTGAGTACCCCCCCTAGATTTAAGACCAAATTCGCGCTTGTAGATACTAAGTTTTGTTTGCATATATTGATAAAAAAAAACCCTTCAAATATATTGATATGTTCCTCATAAAAGCTTCTAGTTTTTTTTCGTATCGAAACCGCCCCCCCCCCCTTTTTCAAATGGCTGGGACCGCCACTGATATAGGTAACTATCAGATGACATAACGGCCCTGCCCTTGCATTTCTCGAGAAAAATGCGTACCGATAATAACTGTCCCAATCAAGTTAGCCTTGAAATAATCCAGAGGCGAAGAGCCCACAGGGCAAGCGTTTCGATTGCGTCAGTAGTGAAAGCAACTGACGACCATCTGACAACGAAAATTTAGGTTCATGTTTAATATTTTTGTGTGCTTTTCGAAAATTTATGAAAAAACATTACCGTAAAACAAATTTAAAAATTGTTGTCTGGTGATTGGATTCTTCTAGATTTAAACATGGACAAAACAGGATAAATAAACAAGAAGCAGGATCTTTGAGGCTTATAGGTAAGTATTATTTAATTTTTGCATAAAAGTTGGGCATACAAGTGCTATGCTCTTGTAGGCATTCCGTGCCTTGGATTTTGTAAGTGACGCATCTTGTGGGTTAAGGCAGAGACAACATAATAACTTACGGAGACTAACCGAAAGATGCGGCCGCGCAGGAACTACGTTCCTGTAGCGCATAGTGCATTGCGGCGGAAAGTGAAAGTAATGCTTGTATTAAGTAAACACCTACCTTGCCCCGTACATCTCTTTCTAAATGATCATAAAAGAAAGACAGAACATTTTTCAATGTTGAAATATAATAATCTGTCAAGCCTGGCAAGCGGTTTTTTTAGATTTTCAAAAGTGAGTTATTTTAATCAGTTTTGGTTGGAAATTGCGCCATTTTATGGGATTAGCTATAGTGGATTAACAAATTATAATATAATAGGTTAAAATACAACCAATAAAAAGAGATATAGGTTAAAACGCTTATAAAATCTGTAAGACTTTTATACTGGGATTTTTTCCCAATAATAAAAGAAAATAACATAATAAAATGTTGTTATCTTTAATATTTGATAATATTTCTCAACAAAGGTATAACCTCCTCTTCCTATTTTAGATTTTTAAAGGGTCCAATAAACTTTTTGTAAGCTAAAGAAAGTTTTTTAGCTGCATGGAACAGTACAAAGTTGGCTAAGGTTTGTATAGAGCGAATGCATTGCTTTTTTAAAACTAAAAAGTATGGAAAAACGGCGCCTGTTAAGTTTTTTCACATCTTTTTAGTATTAAATAAGTGTCTGTAAAAAATATACCAAAACAATATATGTACTTTATAATGCTTTGTTTTTCAAAATTATTTTCGTTACACATTTTACGACAGTTGGGTCGTTATAGTATCTCATAGTTTCAGTTATGCCTATGCGTAGATGTGAAAGTTGTCAGATCGTATGTTTCCGTTTTGCACATGTGCGAAAATTTATTTTCGATCAGTTTTGACCGGCTTCACGGCCTACATCATACGTCGCCAATCGAGGCGACGCACTTTGGTATATATGCCAATTATTTTGGCAAAAATGCAAAGTTGCAAAGTGACAATAAAAATGTTTAGTTATAAATTTTCTATAACTAAATGACTGCTTCGGAAAATTCCGGCAAAGTTTAGACTTATAACCAAGTAGGCCTTGATATTTCGTTAATTAAACTTGACAGTTCTTGTTAGCTAGGAATTTTTTAACAATTGCTCTTAATATTCTGCTGAGTTTAAATTTTTGGAAAGTGAGATTGAAAAAGACAATTTTTGATAATGGTTCTTGTAACTAAAGGTAAGTAGATTATTTCTAGGTGAAATTTTATCTCAAAAACCCTAGAGCGCCTTTTTAAATCCTGGGGAAATCGAATATGTACTTAAAATGTCGAGAAAAAAGTTTTTTCGGAGTTCCTGTTGATCAACAAAAAAAGTTAAACAAAGTTAAACCGTGATACTTATATTATGATTTCGGTCATGATGTCTGCTTATTGGATCATTTAAATTTTTTTGCGCCTAGCTGAGTCTGCGCTCTAGATTTCTCTTTTAATGCTCTAGGTGCACACATCCCATGTAGTGCATGGAGTTAGCGACAAACCTCACCAGAATATTTTACTGCTGGAATTATGTCGAAGATTTTTCACGGTACTTGGGCACATATTAGGCAATAAAAAACCGTCGGAAGACTATCGATCAGGTATCTGGAAATCCAAGATGGTGGCCATTTCAACCTGACAAAATTGAGCAAAAAATATCTGAACAAACGATAGGCATGTAACACGTCGATTTAGGGGTTTTTCAGGTCGTCTGAATTTAAATCTGTGAATATTTTTTTCTCTGCGGGGGGGGGGCGGGGGGATTGAGGAAAATAATCAAATTACAAACATGCGTATGTGATACATCAATTCTGGGGTATTTTGGTCTCCTGAAGTCAAATCTGAGATTGAAAAAAAATTTGGGGGCAATTTGGAGAAGCCGACTGTAATACTTGATTTGATTTTGTGTAGATTCACCGAATAAACTTGAATTAACCTTGTCTTCAGATTTTGATGATGGTATTCATTTCCATCAAGAATCTGATCAATGCCACTTTAACAACTTTCACCTTTTTGGAATACTTGTTGAAATAATGTACTGTATCCAGTATAGGATTTATTTGCCCTGTGAATGGTTTTTTGTTCTCTAATATATTGTCGTTGTATAATTAACACTACGCAACGTATTATGTCGCTGCAGAAGTTGGCGGTTTTAATATTCTTGTGGGCCCTCAAAACTCCGGAGCTGGACAAAATAGCGCACTCTCTTTTTTTTAGATGGGTATCGATTTGGAAATGAAGAGCTTTTTGAGGTTTGGGTCTCAGAGAAATGTCATACAACACGCACAAGTGCTTTGGTTAAGTTTGCTATGGATCAAATCAACACATTTGAAAAAACTGAAACATACCTCGTAACGTTCAAACATTGTATACATACATACAGACCGCTTCAAGCTACTGCGAACATAGGGGGAATTAAGTCCAATTTACTCTCCGTGCCGTACGACCGAGCTGGATTCGAAGCACGCTGCAGTGTTATCTTTTGGAAATTCATTTTGTTTTTATTATTTTGTTTTATTTCTGCCTTGCTCGAGAAACAGATGGGTAAGTTCTTAATTGAAATAATACATTTTTAAAACTAAAAATGGATGTCTACGAAGTTGCCGAAAAAGTGCAGATGGTCAAATGGTCAAATCGTCATAACCCAGCACACGTTCGATATTGGTCGAGGGAAAATTTGCATTTGTATTTTGACGTAAGAACACAGTATCCCCAAAAACTAAATGTTTGGGGGGGGTATTGTAGGGGAACACGTAATTGGGCCATTTTTTATTAACGACAATTGCAATTTGAATGGTCCTAGATACTTGGATCTACTGCAGCAGCACATTATTCCAACTGCTAGGCAGTTGTTAGGTGTAAGATTTGGTGAAACATGGTTTCAACAAGATGGTTGTTCCACTCACAATGTTGGCCTTGTTAGGGAATATCTTGATAATGTATTTCCTAATCGGGTTATAAGTACACGGGGAACTATTTTATAGCCAGCTCGATCTTCCGATCTTGCTCCTAATGACTTCTATCTGTTTTTGAAGAAGCTTTTCAAATTATCACCCCTAACATGCTTGGAAACGTTAGAAGGGGTTTTTATAGTAGGCTCGGATATTGTCTAGCCGAGCAAGGAGGACTTTTCGAACATTTGCTTTAATTTTTTTTTGACTGGGAGAATCTTTTTGGTTTTTAGAATGTATTATTTTATTTTGAGAACTTGCTTTTATTTAGTTTCTCCTGATTATTTTCATTGTAACACGTCGTCACTGATAAATCTGAGCAGTTGACAATAAAACGCTCTTATTTATCAGTGACAAAAAATAAGAAAATTACGTTATAAAAATTTGCGTATTTATTGACCAAATTCCGGTTTCATTGACTACGCTCCACACAGCACCGTGGTTAGAGGCGTACTAAATACAAGGCGAACGGCGGCGAACGGCAGCGAATGGCAGCGAATGGCGATCGGAAGCCTGAGTGTTGGTTGCTTCACTGATAGGCGTGCGGTGTCTCTGCATGTACGTACACTGGCAAATTAGACTTCTTTCGCCCTATGTTCGCAGTAGCTTGAAGCGGTCTGTATAATATGATAGTTGGCACCAAAAACAATCCAACTTGGATTGTTTTTGAATGATGCTTACAAGGGAGTGGGACTGTGAGAGAGGGGGAGGGGCGTTGGTCGGGTAGGTTCTTCCCTGAAAATCTAGTGATCTCCTCTCGAATCTTATTTATCCCGCTCGGATTTAGACCTTCCAACAGCACTGTTACTCGAGTATTTGTACATCCATCACAAATAATTTGTGCTAGTAGACAAATAATGGTCATTCACACATTTTTGATAATTTTGGGGGGGGGGGTGTAAGTCGGAGGAAGAGGGCGCACAGCATAATTTTATGTTATTTTCGTCAAAAAAGATAGTTTTTGCTAAATGTAATAGTTTTAATAAGTAATGGGTCTATTGAACGCAAAAAACTATTTTTGGCCAAAACAAGGTCCACTTATACCATAGTGCGACGCCATTTTTGTTGTTTATTTGTTTTGATTACGTGTTTTAATATGCTGCGCCAATACGACCTACATAGAAGGCGTGGGATCAACCCGAAATAAAAACAATATGGCGCCGTCTTACGTTCCTGTTTGACATTCAGTCTGTCTGTTTACATCGCGTCTTCGAAAGACTTTTTTAACAAGTTTTTATTGATTATTTTTATATTTAAATATTCCAAATGGTTTGAAAATGTTTGTCGTATGATCATTTACAGGTAATTAAGGGTTTTGACTCGAAATTCGGGGTAATTAGTGCTTTTTTCATCGTCAGTGTTATTAGGGTTATAGTGCATTTTTTAGAGAAATTGTACAGGATTCTAAGTGGTTTCTGACTGTTTATAAGGATTTTTTATTACGTCTCTTTGGCAATTAAAGTGCACTTAATAATATAACGTGTGCGTTGTTAAGAGATTGTCCCAAAATCCACCAATTTTTGCAGGACTTACAGTGATTTATAAATCTCGCGAAGGTATAATTAAATTGTTTGTATATCTTTTAGCAATGCTGTGTGCCAAATTGCCAAAGCAATTACAAGAGCCAAGGTTCATCAAGTGTTTTTGATTTTAAATTTGCGAGAAATGAAGGACTTGCAAAGAAATGGATGCACGCCATAAATCGATAAAACTTTGCTCCTAGGAAGCGTACAGGCGTAAGGAGGCGTAGGTGAAGAAATTCACTGAAATTAGGGTACTAAAAGTGTATTTTGTTAGGTGTGTGAAGTGCATTTTAAACCTGATAAAGTTGAACGTTGAACCAAATAACACTGGCGATCTGTTAGAAGTTATTTTTGAGTTACTTGTTTTTTATTCTTAAGTTTTTTTTTCATGCATAGTCCTTTTTACACGGGGCAAGCTAAGTACAGAGTATATCGAAAAAAGATAAAGCCAATTGTAAACCAAAGTGGGCAAATAATATACACTTCCCGACACATAAAACGCATACAGCAGAAGTTAGGCTTTTGTCGGTTAACACTTTTAGACAACATAAACAGAATTTTGTTAATTTGTTTGATATTTACTGACTCTTTAGTTTTAAGGTTGCTGTTACGAAATATAGGAAAAAAAGATAAAACACTTTTAAAACAAAATTTTTATTATAAAAAAAGCAATTCAATTAAATTTTGGAAAAACTAGAAGTCCCCTCGTCAAATAGCCGGTCACAATGGACGAAACAAGTCCAGTATAGTGCGACTAAAAGAAAAATAAGAAGAAGAAAGAACTGGAAGGCTTTGGGTTAAGCAAGGGCATTTTAAATCAATAGGATCAGTTCTACAATAAACAACAATAGGTATATTAAAAACAAATAGAAATAAAAAAAAACCTATCGATAAACAAAAATCAAAAATATTAACTTCAGTATCTGGCATTTGCTTGAATAATTTTTTTAAACGCCTTGGCATTTAGTCTGAAAATTATTTTCATAAGCTCTAATTAGTATCTCCATCAAATAGTAAGCATTCCGTGGAAGAACATTACATTTTGATAGCTTTTTTGCAATAAGCCCCCATACGTTCTCGATGGGATTGGCATTCCCGGCCATGGCAAAAGTTTAATAGTACGCTCCCTGGAACACTGCTGAGAAATACTGGAAATAATTCAGTGTGTACCGGGCAGTTGTCTTGTTGATACACAAAACCATCGGGATATCAAGCGGATATTTACGAAAGGATAATATTTTGTATCATGTTTACATAAATCTTCCTTGAATCCTGAAAAGCGCACCATGCCCCTTTGCCGAAATCCAGCTTTACAAGTTGACAAATGGGTGTTCTTCCAGGAAATTAGTAACTTGCTGATCCTGTTGGGATGTGCTGACTTTAGTCAAGCCAGTTCCTTCCTTTCGTCGAGCAGTTCCGTCTTCTTCATATTTTCTTTTTAGTCGTACTATAGTGGACTTGTTTCGTCCATAATGATCGGCGACCCGCCGAACAGACCAACCTTCATCTAATTGCTAAGAATTGGGAAATATCGAATTCCGATTGCTGTCGTGGCCTTTTTAAGTTGGACAAGACTGTGACAACAAAACATGACAATGAGTGGACTTTGACACTTTGTGACAGGAAAGGTTGCTAAATCGTAAAGGACATAATAAATATAAAATCGGCGTATGCGTTTTATGTGTCGCGAAGAGTGGCGGCCATTTTGAATCCGATTCTTTGTCTTCTGTGGAGGCGGTATTGGCAGGGTGCATATTTAAGCTAATAGGTATATGACACAACCGAAACAAGCGCAAATGAAATGCATCATCAGAAATCGAATGGAATTCACATTAGTTCAACTGTAGTGAAACGACCTATTAGTTAATAATAGGGGATAAATTTTTCTCTTGTACAAACTTTTTCCTACAAAGCATATACCCAAAGCATATACCTACGGATTTAGAGAAAACTCTTACTTACAGCGCCTCTGGGGACTCGGTCTCGAAGCTCACGCGACAAATTGTACCGATGACATCTATCTTAATCAATGTCCATCAATGTCTTTTCGTTCTTTTCATGAGGTCTTTTCATTGAAATTTTTTAGTTTTGTGTGTTTTTGGCCTTTTTTGAACTGTAATTCCTTGGATTTTTGTAATAAGTACAATTGGAAAACTATACCCAAGTGTTGTGTCCCAGAGATCTGCTGCTTCATCGCTTTCCACACCCTAGAGATCAAGATCGCCAAAGACAATGGTTTGCAATGTGAAACGCTTTATAGGTTTAGAGTAACAGAAAACTATTAAAAAAACTGTGGACGAAGCCTTCTAATTCGGCATGTAATTCCATCCTTGCATTTATCGCCAGAGTCTGAAACAGACTTTAAGGGTAAGTACCGGGCAAGGTTTCTACATCTGGGTGCCGATTCTAGAACTTTGTAGGAAAGGTCGCACGGGAACGGTCACCTCCTTGATATCGACCAATAATGGGCTTTAAAGCTATCACAAGTTATCCGAAACCTATCCGATCACGGCCGAACCTCACTCCATTGCCGTGTATCGAAGGAATTTTCCCACACTTTCATACACCTGCCTCTGAGCAGGAGAACGGGTGCTCTTGAAAAACGATAATCGAAGTTACCTTTGCGCGTGCACCGAAGAAGGCTTAGTCTTATTGGCCGAAACAAAGGATATGAACGTTCCCAGGCGACCATTCTGTCGAAATTCAAGAATCGGAACCCAAGAGGAAAAACAGCCTATTCAATAGAGAGATAATAGACCACTAACTTATCGTCACCTTATTTTCTTAACGCATTACCGTAATTGAGATGCTAAAAAGAGTTTTTCAACCACAAATTACCGTAACCCTATTCTTTTACCCACATACAAACTGCCTATGTAAATAGAATAGAAAAGAAAACAACAATTCCTGTTTTTGCAAATTAACTTCCACAAAAAAATTAAAAGCCTAACTAAACAAAAAAACAAATTATTACCTACCAGCTGCAGCTTTTGCTCAGAAATAAATCTAGTTGGTTGAAAAAATAACCGAGCGGGCCCCGTTAAGCCTCTGTATAACGTATTTCGGTTTGATTATTTTTGGATACGGGAGAAAAATAACCGATTTTGGCTACGGTATCACCAATTTTGATGGTCTATTAACGCTCTAATATTTAGCCTATTTGTTAATTACATCTTTTTTAGCCCATTTCGTTCAAAAATGCTGATGGGTAACCAGTTACACCGAATTTTTTGAAAATGAAGTCTTAAAAGAAACTGCTGCTTTTGAGGCCGACATGGGAAGCCTAATAAATGGTTTAATAATAATTACAATAGTTGCGATATGTATATATATCTTGTTAAAAGAACCATATAATATGTATATTAAATACGACGAATTTGATATATTTCCGAAATTTATTAGAATCAACAATATTTTGGAAAATAAAACTAATTATTGATGAATTAGGTTTCCCAAAATAATGTTGTTTCTAAACTGAAATACTTTAAAAAATACCCGAATGTAAATTTCCCGACTCCAACGCCGCTAACCTAATTCAAGCTTCCAGACCGAGTCACTAGAGGCGCAACGGTAGCAAAAAACTTATAACAGGGCCCTAAGTCGTAAGATCGCCTTCTATACCCGCAGGTACATATTTTGTGATTTTTCCTTTAATTACAAATAAAGATAAATAATAAAAATAATCACCAAAATAAATACTTATCATGGATCTATACACTTACCAAAAAGTTAGGACCGACAGGCAATTCGCCCCTTTTCTTGGATTTTCTGATCGTTCAAAGCTAAACGAAGCCCTCATACTTGATGATGATCCGATAAGCAAAATGTGTCAGATTTTATCATTGTGTCAAAGTATAATGCTATATGACAAAATTATATGTCAATCACTGTCGTATTGACAAAACTTGGTAAATAACATGTTTAAACCACAAAATATGTACCCAGGCATATGCTTTATGGTTTAAACATCAAATTTATTCAAATGCCTGTAAAAAAGTATAGATGTTTTTGCTGTGCCAAAGAAGACAGTCTAAAAACTAACGACGTTATGGTCGAATTTTTCAACAAAAAGTTTACAGAATACGAATACATTATTGATAATTTGTGCGTTAGACCAGCGCCCAAAAAACTTCTGGATCTTGTGCCTGTTCACTCTACCGATGTCTCACGGAAATCATTGAATAAGGTAAAATTTTTGTTGCTCTCGAAAATTCAAACCTGAGGTGGGGTTCTACAAACCCCGTTCTTTCTTACGGCAAAGAACAAAAACTTCTGAAGCGATCCGGTAGATTCGGATGGTCTCTGAATACAGATGACCGGCAAAAAGTCAAATGGACCAAGATACTAGACTTTGTGAACAGACAACTGAGTCATATCTCAAGTAATAATTTTTAAAAAACAAAAGATCTTGCGTAGAAATAACGAAAATTCAAACTTGGATGAGCATCCCACAAGAAACACACAAAGGACCAAAGCGAAAAGAGAAATGATTAAACGATGTTTCGCCATGGGTAACCAGCGTGGGCTCATCCAGTACCCTCTCCAGATAGGCCGATCAACTCATACCGATTTAGTGTCCTTTTATCCACCTTCGCCGCCATTTTCACTCAAAAGTGACAGATAATCCATTAGTTTTCTGTCAAAATGGTGGCGAAGGTAGATAAAAGGACACTAAAACGATAAGAGCTGATCGGCCTATGTGGAGAGGGTAATGGCTCATCAGTGGTTTCACTGGCTCATCAGTGGTTTTCCCACGCTGGTTACCCAGGGCGACACATCGTTTAATCATTTCTCTTTTTGTTATGGTCCTTTGTGTGTCCTTGTGGGATGCTCATCCAAGTTTCAATTTTCGTTATTAGTTTCTTTTCGGTTCAAGTAACTGATTTGGACGACGGGACGACTCCGGTAACTTGGATAAGTACCAGTGCGGAACGATGCCTATTTGTAAGTGATTCAAAGTTGGAAATCAAAGTGTATGATGGTGTTTAATGATGTATGGTGAGGGTGACCAGTGAAACCACTGATGAGCCCACGCTGGTTACCCAGGGCGAAACATCTCTTTTCGCTTTGGTCCTTTGTGTGTTCCTTGTGGGATGTTCATCCAAGTTTAAATTTTCGTTATTTACGCCAAGATCTTTTGATCTTTTGTTTTTTAGTTTCTTTTCGGTTGAAGTAACTGATTTGGTTAAAGGTTAAAAATTTTTAAAAAACAAAAGGTAGATGGCTGTGGCACCGTGAATCTAACGAAAAAGCAAGAGTTTTTTGTACTTCGGTGCAAAATGAACTTCTTGGATTTCGATTGCTCACACAGAGGGTGGAACCTAGGACGACGCCGTTTCGTCCTTATTAGGAACTCGTCAGCTAGGTGTACCACAACAACAGAAAACCTCGGTCACGCTTATGTGCCAAAGATCACGGCTCAAGCGGAGAGAATTTCTGTCGAGTACCGACCATGGTTCCCTCTGTGTGAATCTCCGACAACCAAGAATGAGACCCACTGCATAAGCAGTAGGTGCAAAGCGTAGCATCGATCCTGCGAAAGACATATTACAATGCCATCTGTATGCAGGTTTCGTCTACAAGCGTGCGAATATAATCGCAAAACAACCGAAAGTGCCGTACTGCACGATTTAGAAAACAAAAGGAAGATGGCTGTGGCACCGTGAATCTAACGAAAACGCAAGAGTTTTTTGTACTTCGGTGCAAAATGAACTTCTTGGATTTCGATTGCTTATGCAGTGGGTCTCATTCTTGGTTGTCGGAGATTCACACAGAGGGAACCATGGTCGGTACTCGACAGAAATTCTCTCCGCTTGAGCCGTGATCTTTGGCACATAAGCGTGACCGAGGTTTTCTGTTGTTTTGGTACACCTAGCTGATGAGTCCCTAATAAGGACGAAACGGCGTCGTCCTAGGTTCCACCCTCTGTGTGAGCAATCGAAATCCAAGAAGTTCATTTTGCACCGAAGTACAAAAAACTCTTGCTTTTTCGTTAGATTCACGGTGCCACAGCCATCTTCCTTTTGTTTTCTAAATCGTGCAGTACGGCACTTTCGGTTGTTTTGCGATTATATTCGCACGCTTGTAGACGAAACCTGCATACAGATGGCATTGTAATATGTCTCTCGCAGGATCGATGCTACGCTTTGCACCTACTGCTTATGCAGTGGGTCTCATTGTTGGTTGTCGGAGATTCACACAGAGGGAACCATGGTCGGTACTCGACAGAAATTCTCTCCGCTTGAATCGTGATCTTTGGCACATAAGCGTGACCGAGGTTTTCTGTTGTTGTGGTACACCTAGCTGACGAGTCCCTAATAAGGACGAAACGGCGTCGTCCTAGGTTCCACCCTCTGTGTGAGCAATCGAAATCCAAGAAGTTCATTTTGCACCGAAGTACAAAAAACTCTTGCTTTTTCGTTAAAAATTTTTAGTTGCCTTAGTTGCCATAACTAAGAAATACACTAAAATTAACGTTGCATAAAGTACAAAAACTAGTAATTTGTGCAACGACCGCTATGATGGACAAAAAAACGACGCCACACCGTTGTTATTAACTATAGAGTAAATTTGGCAACCCTCCAACAATGTTTATTTTTCAACGACCGCAACGAACGACGGATCCACGACGCCAAAACGTTGATAATTAACTAGAGTTAGTAATTAATTTACGTTCTTTCAACGTTTCTCTTTACGAAACAATTGTGGCGAAATATTATCAATGCAGTTGCGGCCAATTTCAAAATATAACTGTATGTGACAAATATAGAGGGCACCTCTTTAGTCGCAAAACGGTTAGGTTTTCAGTAAACCAAGAAATGATTATTGCCGCCATACTGCTCTCTTTTCTTGATTTGCTGGATTTTAATTATTTTTTAGTTAGTTGTAGTAATTTTTAAGTATTATTTTAGAGTGGCTACAGTTTAAAATAGGTTTAACTCATTTTTAAAATTTTCAGTATTTAAATAAAAAAAATTAGAAAGACAGAGGGCACTTCAGTCGTAGTACGCTTCAGCGACGGTGTGGAAACGTTGCACGCGACTCTAGTCGGGCGAGTTGCGAGTTTCTAGAACGTTTGTACGTCGTTTTCACGCAATGAGTCATTCAAGCCAAGCCTGATCATTAGATCTTCTTTATCCCCTTAACATTTTTTTTGTATAAGATGTATTTTCGAAAACCTACAGTCACATGTAGTGGATTAAAGGGCAGGGTTGTGATAAGGCGCGATAAGGACTTTAAACCGCTTCCTCTGTCTATTACATATGGCATTAGGTCGTTGAAAAGGACTCATATTATATCATTTTTTTGTGTAAAAAACAAGCCTTTATAACCTTATTTTCCAGCTACCTTACATCCGTCAATTACCCGGTGAGTCTCGCCTGACAGTGTCAGCCGACTCTACGTTGACTGCGCCAACGGCACCTGCAACCAGTATTTCGTATCTACATTCACAGGGGATCATGAAGATGGACGATGGTCTAAGAATTCTTCCAGATGAATATGACCTTCCGCCTTGTGGACCTTGTAATCCTCTTGAAAATGGGTATAATCCTTGTCATAGGTATGTGTAGTAGTAGTGAAAGTAGTAGAAGAGGGAAAACCTGTCGCAGGCTTCGCCTGTCCTTAATACTTTTATTGGGTCACTTTATGAAAGTATGAAGGCTGCCAAGTGTTGGTTTGACTGAAGGCTGAAAGTTTGTGTCAGTCGACCTTGTCAAGGACTGAAACTGTTCGTTACTATTTTCAATGAACTCCAATACCCCATTATCCTCAATACTGAGACACGCTGACTCTCAGGCCCTTTCTCCTCTACGAGTATTCCCAAAGAAGGCGACATCACGACGACAAACCCTCGTCTCTTTTGTATTTTGATTCATTGGGTTATCCATCGGTTTGTTGAATTCGATTGCACCAATAGATGTTATAACGGCGCATGGATGAATATCAAATTATTTACCGAATTGCGCTTCTAAAAAATCACATTAGAGAAAATAATGCAGTACTTCATTGTAATGAAACTGTGATATATTCTTAAAGTTTTATTTATTTTTATTTAGATATTTTCCTCATGATGAAAAACCATGTGGTTCTTGTAGAATAGAGATGTCTCCTAGAAAATGTCAACCAATGACTACCGCAGACGTCAATACTATCTTGAATTTAAAGACTAACCGGTTTAAAACTGGATCATCCCCTAAAGATGTAAGTATCTTTATTAATTTTAGAAAATTTTGATCTCCCTTATGACCCCTCGCATAAACACAAACATTTTTTAGCAAGGTTATCTCTGATTTGTGCCAAGCAAGCGTACAAAGCCTGAGGCTTGCCACGGGCCGTACGAAACTCGAGCCGATACCAGTCGAAATCAAAGAAGTAATTGAGGGTCTCAGAAGAAGAAGGCCGATGCCTGATTACCATACCAGAACGGAAGGAAAATCGTTTGGTCCTAGCGGTGACCTTGATGTGTATTGTTTTCGTAAGTTTCTATTATAATGCGACAAACTATTAGTTTGTGTGCCACTTTTATGCCATGCTATATACAATATAATATATCTACGAGTTTTTTGTACTTTAACTATAAATTGAATTATTTTCATTAAAATTATAGGTAAGAAACATAAGGACAGTGTCACCGATCTACAAGACAACTCTAACATTAAAAATGGTGGAGTCTCGAATAATATTGACATTGAAGGTGATGCGAATGAGATTGAAATTGAACGTGGATCAAACGACATTGAAAATGAACCTGCCTCATATGACATTGGAACTGAATACAACTTAAATTATTATGATTCTAAGCGCGGTTCAAATGATTATGGATCTAAACGTGGTTCAAATAAATATGGGTCTAAAGGCGGTCCAGATGAATATGGGCCCAAACCTGGTTCAAATGAATATGGGCCTAAACGTGGCTCAAATGATACTGAGACTAAACTTGGTACTAACGACATTGGTATTGCAACAATGAGACCTCAAAAAGAAAATGGATCGCAAACTAATGCAATACAATATAGTGTAAGTATAGGTGCTTTTATGAAAATTTGGAGCTTCTTTATGTGACCAACACACACAACAAAATGCCGAAATAAGTCACACCATTTTTAAAGCCTAAAAGTAGTATTATCCTTTCTACCAAACAAAATCGATCGATTAATTATCGAGTGAAAATCAAAAACAGTTAGATTATTACAGCCTTATCTTTTGTAGATGTGGAGGAAGAAGTTCATCAATGGGTTTGGGTTGGGTCGGGTAGGGTTGGTTTTGGTTTCAGTAATTTTTAGCCCCGAAAAATAAAATACAGATAAAAAAACTACTTTTTACTACATAGTGGGTCCACTGTAAAGCTACTAACAAAAAAAGCTTTTGTAGGCATGTGTAAATTCTGGGAACCTCTTGCAAATTAAAATCTTTTTTTTTCAGGATCAGGCAGGAGACACCTCCGAAGATGAAAAAGATTCTCCCAAAAATAATAAGAACAGTCTTAAATGGAAAATTATAATAAATAAACATAATCGGTATGCAAGGCCATGTAAATAAATGGATAAAATAATTATATATCAAGGGAGTTAAAAAGTTTCTTCTAACTAAATTTATACATGCAGAAAAAGTCACTTTTGTGTCCTGAGATTTGATTTAATTTTATTGAACAAAATTTTCTCTATCTGCCAGCTCAAAAGGTTTGTCATGATTTTCAAACAATTTTATTTAACATTTATACAAATTTTGTCAAAATACAAAAAGCTTTTAGATATAGGGGTAACCGGGGAAATGATGTCCTCCGGTGAAATGTTATGATGAATGTTAGTAATGATTCTAGTGTTTCTTATGTTGCTGTAATAGACTTTGGAAAAAAAACAATTGTACCTAGTATTTGTATTGTATTATATGCTTTATTTAATATTAACAGAACATGTGATCTTTGCGTGATAATAGTGGCCGTATGGCACCATTCCCAACTAGCAATTTTTAGTTGTGCAAGTTGTAAAAATTAGAATTGCACTAATTTTAAACGTTGTTTTACAGATAAAGAATAGTTATCATGGCGACGGTCGACAACGTCGACTATTATACGACGCCTAAACGTTTATCACAACTTCAGTCGCCATCACAACTATTTATGACCGTCTATTATACTAGCAGTAATTCCTTAGTTGTGAAGGCGCCGACTACAAACCGGTGTGTGCTAAACCAAAAATTGATCAATTTACTCCACGTTTTCTGGCCGGTTTGTTGGAGACGCGGGCGCGCCTGTTTTCATCTAACCAATTTGTCTGTTATGTTTGCAACAAGCCAATTTTGGAGCACTGCTGTCACTCATACAAACGTCAATTAATTCAGTAAAAATAACTAAGAAGTGTTTTGTAAAGTTTCTATTAGTTTTGTTTGAACATTTTGCACTATGAAAAGGAACAAATGGTATAAATATTCTTCGTGTGTGTGTCGGAAAAAAAGAGGAAGGTCATGTGTAAACAACAAGGACGGAAATTAAGTGAGCAGCAGAAAGCCAAACTGTGGAGCAATTTCGATTGAGGCATGTTCGCGTCTTTAAGTTAGGGGATCCGTTCAAAACACAGTTAAGTAGTTACAGCATTCGAGAGACGGGACTCCTTTGGTTGTCATAGAAACTAATAAGTGCCGCCATGATTGATTGTTAAAACCATTGTATGCTAATTTGTAAACAATCATTAAAAATAATTTTTTTGCTTTTTTCTACAATAAACTAAGATCTTTTTGCATATAAAAACCCGTATTTTGTTCTTAGGAATCCTAAGCAACATCTTTAGAGGATTTTCGAAGCGATTTTTAAATCATGATTTTTTTTTAATTTCATAAAATCATCTTAATCGAGGGCGCGCTGGTTTTTTATATATGTTGGCATTGGTTCACATGTTATGATGATGCAAAACATGAAATATGACATAGAATATCATTTTATTTTAATAATGTTATGGTGTTAGAAATAGATTAATTTTTAGTCGAATAGTGTATTTATCATTTTAGGTAATGAATAATATTTTGAACAAATAATTGTACTCCAAAACCCATTGAACTATTACTTCAACTGTAGTCGCGATCGCGACGTTGACTCAACCAAAAAATCATCCACCAAATTGGTGCAAAAGTGGGTGGTGTTTGTGTAAAAGTAAACGTTGCGACGCAACGTTGGCACGCGGTGCACAACGTTGAGACGTCGACAAATTGCTAATTGGGATTACCCCACATAGTTGGGGTAGAATCCGATTATTAAGTAAATGGGCCACGACAAGCATGAACGGTACGCGGCATTCGCTTGTTGTCTCTTTTTGAGGCAGGCCTGAACACTATGGCAGGGGCGTACGTATCGTCACTGTCATTTAAAATAAATGAATAAGTTGAAGAATTATAAAACGATAAACCAATATTATTTGCAAGCCGTTATTTTGAATTTGGTCAGTTTATGTGTTGTTGAGTTTACATACTATACATTTCAATAATGAATTGGGTAATAACTTGTTTAATTTTTGACCTTTCCTCCTTTTTGCAGGAAAATAATTGTACTTATTTAAGAGGATACCGTACAGGGGTAAAACGCGGAACAAAACTGAGCCGTTCCTATGAACTTAATCAAAAAATGCTTCAAGTAAATTTTGTGGAAAATTACTTAACATTTATTGGAGAGTTATTAATTTTTTGACATTTGAAGATTTAAGAAAAAATTTCGCTGTTTCACATTTTTTGTAAAAATCAGGGACCTTCCAATTAATTTTAATGAATTATTTCTGCTCGAAACATTTTTTTTTAAAATGTCTCATTTTTTCTGCCTTTTTCCGTTCGCCATCTATTGACTACGACTTCATCTTAACAAAACCTTTTTTAAACAATGGAAACATAAATAAAATTAGATTACAGCATGATCAACGGATATGGAGGCCAGCCAACACCTTCCGTTTTAGTACCCTTTTACACGTATGCAGCCGCCGTTTTTGACACTGTTGACAGTTATTACATTTGTTAGTTGTCAAAATGGCCGCCACATACGTTCAAAGCTCACTAAAACGCGAGTAGATGGAAGGCCTATTAAATATCGGAGGCATCGTCCAAAGCATCAAACTACTGGTGACTCAATTTCATCATGGCTTCTTTCAAGTTCTTTCGTTGCCGCGATCACTGACCAATTTTGGGGTTTTTTGCTTTTAAAACTTTACTTCCATGTGGCTCGATGGGACCAACTGTAAAGTGGTCAGTGGAGATTCAATTTGAAGGTAAGCGGACTGTAGAAAATAACTTTATTTTATAAAAAATTGCCGAAAAAGTTAAAAATCCATAGAAAGTAACTTCCCCGTTACAAGTATCGAATCGGTCTCTCTGACGTCCATACAATCAATTATTTTTACTCAGAAAAGAATGCATATTTGCCAATAGCAGCATATTTTACTTAAATCTAATAAAACTCAAAAACCAACTAAAAAAAACAGAATAAAAATAGGACATAATCCGCAACAGTATTGCCTTTTGTCTTACGTCTTTCTGTAATTTTTTAATACCAAAACTGATATGATGGTTTTTAGATTATTATCAAAAAAGTTAGCTGCGTTCAAAAAAAGTATCGCCTTTTGTCTTACGTATTTCTGTAATTTTTTTATAAGCAAAAAACCAATAAAAATATTAGCCTATTCGCTAATTATTATTATTTTTTGCAAATCCCAGAATCAACAGGAGAATGTTGCGTTTGCTGCGTTCAAAAAAATTATCGTCTTTTGTTTTACGTCTTTCTGTAATTTTTAGAATAAAAAAACCAATAAAAATATGTGGTTTTCAACCTATTCGCTAATTAATATTATTTTTTGCAAATCCCAAAACTGATACAGGAATGGAGTTTTTAGATTATTATGAAAAAATGTTAGCTGCGTTTAAAAAAAGTATTGCCCTTTGTCTTACGTGTTTCTGAAATTTTTTAAAAGCAAAAAACTGATAAAAATATGAGGTTTTTAGATTATTCGCTAATTATTATTTTTTGCAAATCCCAGAACTGATAGAAGAATGTGGTCTCTAGATTATTATCAAAAAAAAATATCGACTTTTGTCTTACGTCTTTCTGTAATTTTTAGAAGCAAAAAACCGATAAAAATATCTGGTTTTTAGCCTATTCGCTAATTATTATTATTTTTTGCAAATCCCGGGACCGATAGAAGAATGTGGTTTTTAGATTATTATCAAAAAACGTTAGCTGCTTTCAAAAAAATTATCGTCTTTTGTCTTACGTCTTTCTGTAATTTTTAAAATCAAGAAACCAATAAAAATATGTGGTTTTTAGCCTACTCGATAATTAATATTATTTTTTGCAAATTCCAAAGCTGATACAGGAATGGAGTTTTTATATTATTATGAAAAAATGTTAGCTGCGTTTAAAAAAAGTATCGCTTTTGTCTTACGTCTTTCTGAAATTTTTTAAAAGCAAAAAATTGATAAAAATATCTGGCTTTTGGACTAGTCGCCAATTAATATTATTTTTTGCAAATCCCAGAACCGACAGAAGAATGTGGTTTTTAGATTATTATCAAAAAACGTTAGCTGCGTTCAAAAAAATTATCGTCTTTTGTCTTATTCTTTCTGTAATTTTTAATTAGTATTATTTTTTGCAAATCCAAGAACTGATAGAAGAATGTGTTTTCTAGAGTATTATCAAAGAACGCTAGCTGCGTTCAAAAAAATTATCGCCTTTTGTCTTACGTCTTTCTGCAAAAAGCCGATAAAAATATGTGGTTTTTAAAAATCCCAGAACTGATAGAAGAATGTGGTTTTCAGATTATTATCAAAAAACGTTAGCTGCGTTCAAAAACGTATCGTCTTTTGTCTTACGTCTTTCTGTAATTTTTTTAAAGCAAAAAACTGATAAAAATATCTGGTTTTTAGCCTATTCGCTAATTATTATTTTTTGCAAATCCTAGAACTGATAGAGGAATGCGGTTTTTAGAATAATATCAAAGAACGTTAAGTGCGTTTAAAAAGTATCGCCTAATTATTATTATTTTTTGCAAATCCCTGAACTGATACATGAATGTGGTTTTTAGATTATTATCAAAGAACGTTAGCTGCCTGCAAAAAAAGTATCGTCTTTTTTCTTACGTCTTTCTGTAATTTTTAAAATCAAGAAACCAATAAATATATGTAGTTTTTGACCTATTCACTAATTATTATTATTTTTTGCAAATGCCAGATCTGATAGAAGAATGTGGTTTATAGTTTATTATCAAAAAGCGTTAGCTACCTTCAAAAACGTATCGTCTTTTGCCTTACGTCTTCCTGGAATTTTTTAAAAGCAAAAAAACCGATAAAAATATCTTGTTTTTAGCCTATTCGCTAACTATTATTATTCTTTGCAAATCCAAGAACTGATAGAAGAATGTGGTTTTTGGAATATTATCAAAGAACGTTAATTGCGTTCAAAAATATTATCGCCTTTTGTCTTACTTCTTTCTGTAATTATTTAAAAGCAAAAAACCCATAAAAATATGTTGTTTTTAGCCTATTCGCTAATTATTATTATTTTTTGCAAATCCAGGAACTGACACAAAAATGTGGTTTTTTGATTATTATTAAAAAACGTTAGCTGCGTTCAAAAAAAGTTACGCATTTTGTTTTACGTCTTTTTGTAATTTTTTAAAATCAAAAAAACCGATAAAAATATGTGGTTTTTAGCCTATTCGCTATTATTATTATTTTTTGCAAATCCAGGAACTGATAGAAAAATGTGATTTATAGTTTATTATTAAAAAACGTCAGCTGCGTTCAAAAAAAGTATCGCCTTTTGTCTTACGTCTTTTTGTAATTTTTTAAAATAAAAAAAAAACGATAAAAATATGTGGTTTTTAGCCTATTAGCTAATTATTATTATTTTTTGCAAATCCAGGAACTGATGAAAAATTTGGTTTTTAGATTATTAATTAAACACGTTAGCTTCGTTCAAAAGAAGTTACCCCTTTTGTCTTACGTCTTTTTGTAATTTTTTAAAATAAAAAAAAAACATAAAAATATGTGGTTTTTAGCCTATTCGCTAATTATTATTATTTTTTGCAAATCCAGGAACTGACAGAAAATTGTGGTTTTTAGATTAATTTTAAAAAAAGTTAGCTGCGTTCAAAAAAAGTTACGCCTTTTGTCTTACGTCTTTTTGTAATTTTGTATAAAATCAAAAAAACCGATAAAAATATGTGGTTTTTTAGCTTATTCGCTAATTATTTTTTTTTGCAAATCCAGGAACTGATAAAAAAATTAGGTTTTTAGATTATTAATAAAAAACCTCAGCTGCGTTCAAAAAAAGTATCGCCTTTTGTCTTACGTCTTTTTGTGATTTTTTAAAATAAAAAAAAAAACGATAAAAATATGTGGTTTTTAGCCTATTCGCTAATTATTATTATTTTTTACAAATCCAGGAACTGATAAAAAATGTGCTTTTTAGATTATTAATGAAAATCGTCAGCTGCGTTAAAAAAAATTATCGCCTTTTGTCTTACGTCTTTTTGTAATGTATTAAATTAAAAACAATCGATACAAATATGTGCGTTTTAGCCTATTCGCTAATTATTATTATTTTTTGCAAATCCAGGAACTTATAGAAAAATATGCTTTTTAGATTATTATTGAAAATCGTCAGCTGCGTTAAAAAAAAATTATCGCCTTTTGTCTTACGTCTTTTTGTAATGTATTAAATGAAAAACAATCGATACAAATATGTGCTTTTTAGCCTATTCGCGAATTATTATTATTTTTTGCAAATCCAGGAACTGATAAAAAATGTGCTTTTTAGATTATTATTGAAAATCGTCAGCTGCGTTAAAAAAAATTATCGCCTTTTGTCTTATGTCTTTTTGTAATGTTTTAAATTTAAAAAAGCCGATACAAATATGTGCTTTTTAGCCTATTCGCTAATTATTATTTCTTGCAAATCCAGGAACTGATAGAAAAATGTGCTTTTTAGATTATTATTGAAAATCGTCAGCTGCGTTAAAAAAAATTATCGCCTTTTGTCTTACGTCTTTATGTAATTTTTTAAAAACAAAAAAACCGATAAAAATATGTGGTTTTTAGCCTATTCGCTAATTATTATTAATTTTTGTAAATCCAGGAACTGATAGAAAAATGTGGTTTTTAGATTATTATTAAAAAACGTCAGCTGCGTTCAAAAAAAGTATCGCCTTTTGTCTTGCGTCTTTTTGTGATTTTTTAAAATAAAAAAAGCGACAAAAATATGTGGTTTTTAGCCTATTCGCTAATTATTATTATTTTTTGCAAATCCAGGCACTGATAGAAAAATGTGCTTTTTAGATTATTATTGAAAATCGTCAGCTACGTAAAAAAAATTAGCGCCTTTTGTCTTACGTCTTTTTGTAATGTTTTAAATAAAAAAAAACCGATACAAATATGTGCTTTTTAGCCTATTCGCTAATTATTATTATTTTTTGCAAATCCAGGAACTGATAGAAAAATGTGGTTTTTAGATTATTATTAAAAAACGTCAGCTGCGTTCAAAAAAATTATCGCCTTTTGTCTTACGTCTTTTTGTCATTTTTAAATTTAAAAAAAATCGATAAAAATATGTGTTTTTTAAGCTATTCGCTAATTATTATTATTTTTTGCAAATCCAGGAACTGATAGAAAAATATGGTTTTTAGATTATTAATTAAAAACGTTAGCTACGTTCAAAAGAAGTTACGCCTTTTGTCTTATGTCTTTTTGTAAATTTTTAAATTAAAAAAAAAACCGGTAAAAATATGTGGTTTGTAGCCTATTCGCTAATTATTATTATTTTTTGCAAATCCAGGAACTGATAGAAAAATGTGATTTTTAGATTACTATTAAAAAACTTCAGCTGCTTTCAAAAAGAAGTATCGCCTTTTGTCTTACGTCTTTTTGTAATTTTTGGAAATAAAAAAAAAACGATAAACATATGTGGTTTTTAGCCTATTCGCTAGTTATTATTATTTTTTGCAAATCTAGAAACTGATAGAATAGGTTAATATTAAGAAACGATAGCTGCGTTCAAAACAAGTATCGCCTTTTGTTTTACGTCCTTTTGTAATTTTTTAATATCAAAACAACCGATAAAAATATGTGGTTTTTAGCCTATTCGCTAATTATTATTAATTTTTGCAAATCCAGGAACTGATAGAAAAATGTGGCTTTTAGATTATTATTTAAAAACGTTAGCTGCGTTCAAAAAAAATATCGCCTTTTGTCTTACCTCTTTTTGTAATTTAAAAAAAAACGATGAAAGTATGTGGTTTTGAGCCTATTCGCTAATTATTATTATTTTTTGCATATCCTGGAAAAAATAGAAAAATGTGATTTTTAGACTATTATTAAAAAACGTTAGCTGCGTTCAAAAAAGTGTTGCCTTTTGTATAACGTCCTTTTGTAATTTTTTAAAACAAAAAAAAACGATAAAAATATATGATTTTAGCCTATTCGCTAATTATTATTATTTTTTGCAAATTCAGGAACTGATAGAAAAATGTGATTTTTGGATTGTTAATTAAAAACGTTAGCTGCGTTCAAAAAAAGTATCGCCGTTTGTCTTACGTTTTTTTGTAATTATTTAAAATTAAAAAAAAACCGATCAAAATATGTGGTTTTTAGCCTATTCACTAATTATTATTATTTTTTGCTAATCCAGGAACTGACAGAAAAAAATTGGTTTTTAGATTATTATTAAAAAACGTCAGCTGCGTTCAAAAAAAGTATCGCTTTTTGTCTTACGTCTTTTTGTAATTTTTTAAAATAAAAAAAACCGATAACGTTAGCTGCGTTTAAAAAAATTATCGCTTTTTGCCTTACGACTTTTCGTAATATTTGAAAATAAAAAAAACGATAAAAACATGTGGTTTTTAGCCTATTCGCTAATTATTATTATTTTTTGCAAATTCAGGAACTGATAGAAAAATGTGGTTTTATTTTATTATTTCGTAATATTTGAAAATAAAAAAAACGATAAAAACATGTGGTTTTTAGCCTATTCGCTAATTATTATTATTTTTTGCAAATTCAGGAACTGATAGAAAAATGTGGTTTTATTAATTAGGAAAAAAACGATGAAAATATGGTGTTTTTAGCCTATTCGCTAATTATTATTATTTCTGGCAAATCCCAAAACGGATAGAAAAATCTGGTTTTTAGATTATTATCGAAAAACGTTAGCTGCGTTTAAAAAAATTATCGCCTTTTGTCTAGCGTTTTTCTGTAATTTTTTAAGAGGAAAAAACCGATAAAAATATGGTGTTTTCAGCCTATTCGCTAATTATTATTATTTTTTGCAAATCCCAAAACGGATAAAAAAATGTAATTTTTAGATTATTATCGTTATCTGCGTTTAAAAAAATTATCGACTTTTGTCTAGCGTGCCTCTGTAATTTTTTAAGAGGAAAAAACCGATAAAATTATGGTGTTTTCAGCCTCTTCGATAATTATTATTTTTTGCAAATCCCAAAATTGATAGAAGGATGTGGTTTTTAAATTATTATCAAAAAGCTTACCTATGTTTAAAAAAAGTATCACCTTTTGTCTAGCATGTTTCCGTAATTTTTTAAGAGGAAAAAACCGATAAACGTATGGATTTTTCAGCCTATTCGCTAACTACTATTATTTTATGCAAATCCCACAACTGATAGAAGAATGTGGTTTTTGGATTATTATCAAAAAACTGATAGAAAAATGTGGTTTTATTTTATTATTTCGTAATATTTGAAAATAAAAAAAAACGATAAAAACATGTGGGTTTTAGCCTATTCGCTAATTATTATTATTTTTTGCAAATTCAGGAACTGATAGAAAAATGTGGTTTTATTAATTGGGAAAAAAACGATGAAAATATGGTGTTTTTAGCCTATTCGCTAATTATTATTATTTCTGGCAAATCCCAAAACGGATAGAAAAATCTGGTTTTTAGATTATTATCGAAAAACGTTAGCTGCGTTTAAAAAAATTATCGCCTTTTGTCTAGCGTTTTTCTGTAATTTTTTAAGAGGAAAAAACCGATAAAAATATGGTGTTTTCAGCCTATTCGCTAATTATTATTATTTTTTGCAAATCCCAAAACAGATAATAAAATGTAATTTTTAGATTATTATCGTTATCTGCGTTTAAAAAAATGATCGCCTTTTGTCTAGCGTGCCTCTGTAATTTTTTAAGAGGAAAAAGCCGATAAAATTATGGTGTTTTCAGCCTCTTCGATAAATATTATTTTTTGCAAATCCCAAAATTGATAGAAGAATGTGGTTTTTGGATTATTATCAAAAAACTGATAGAAAAATGTGGTTTTATTTTATTATTTCGTAATATTTGAAAATAAAAAAAAACGATAAAAACATGTGGGTTTTAGCCTATTCGCTAATTATTATTATTTTTTGCAAATTCAGGAACTGATAGAAAAATGTGGTTTTATTAATTGGGAAAAAAACGATGAAAATATGGTGTTTTTAGCCTATTCGCTAATTATTATTATTTTTGGCAAATCCCAAAACGGATAGAAAAATCTGGTTTTTAGATTATTATCGAAAAACGTTAGCTGCGTTTAAAAAAATTATCGCCTTTTGTCTAGCGTTTTTCTGTAATTTTTTAAGAGGAAAAAACCGATAAACGTATGGAGTTTTCAGCCTATTCGCTAACTACTATTATTTTATGCAAATCCCACAGTTGATAGAAGAATGTGGTTCTTGGATTATTATCAAAAAACGTTAGCTGCGTTTAAAAAAAGTATCGCCTTTTGTCTTGCGTTTTTTTGTAATTATTTAAAATAAAAAAAAATCGATAAAAATATATGGTTTTTAGCCTATTCGCTAATTATTATTATTTTTTGCAAATCCAGGAACTGATAGGGAAATGTGGTTTTTAGATTATTATTAAAAAAGGCCGGCTACGTTTAAAAAAAGTATCGCCTTTTGTCTTACGTCGTTTCTGTAATTTTTTAAAATAAAAAATAACTATAGATATATGTGGTTTTTAGCCTATTCGCTAATTATTATTATTTTTTGCAAATCCAGGAACAGACAGAAAAATGTGGTTTTTAGATTATTATTAAAAAACGTTAGCTGCGTTCAAAAAAAGTTACGCCTTTTGCCTTACGTCTTTTCGTAATTTTTTAAAATAAAAAAAAACGAAAAAAATATGTGGTTTTTAGCCTATTCGCTAGTTATTATTATTTTTTGCAAATCCAGACACTGATAGAAAAATGTGGTTTTTAGATTATTATTAAAAAACGTCAGCTGCGTTTAAAAAGGTATCTCCTTTTGTCTTACGTTTTTTTGTAATTTTTTTCTCTAATTATTATTATTTTTTGCAAATCCCAAAACGAATAAAAAAATGTGGTTTTCAGATTATTATCGTTAGCTGCGTTTAAAAAAATTATCGCCTTTTGTCTGGCGTGCCTCTGTAATTTTTGAAGAGGAAAAAACCGATCAAATTATGGTGTTTTCAGCCTCTTCGATAATTATTATTTGTTGCAAATCCCATTAGAAGGATCCGGTTTTTAAATTATTATCAAAAAGCTTACTTGTGTCTAAAAAAAGTTTCGCCTTTTATCTAGCATTTTTATGTAATTTTTTAAGAGGAAAAAACCGATAAACGTATGGAGTTTTCAGCCTATTCGCTAACTAATATTATTTTTTGCAAATCCCACAACTGATAGAAGAATGTGGTTTTTGGATTATTATCAAAAAACGTTAGCTGCATTTAAAAAAAGTATCGCCTTTTGTCTTGCTTTTTTTTAATTATTTAAAATAAAAAAAAATCGATAAAAATATATGGTTTTTAGCCTATTCGCTAATTATTATTATTTTTTGCCAATCCACGAACTGATAGGGAAATGTGGTTATTAGATTATTATTAAAAACGTCTGCTACGTTCAAAAAAAGTATCGCCTTTTGTCTTACGTCGTTTCTGTAATTTTTTAAAATAAAAAATAACTATAGATATTTGTGGTTTTTAGCCTATTTGCTAATTATTATTATTTTTTGCAAATCCAGGAACAGACAGAAAAATGTGGTTTTTAGATTATTATTAAAAAACGTTAGCTGCGTTCAAAAAAAGTTACGCCTTTTGCCTGACGTCTTTTCGTAATCTTTTAAAATAAAAAAAAACCGAAAAAAATATGTGGTTTTTAGCCTATTCGCTAATTATTATTATTTTTTGCAAATCCAGCAACTGATAGAAAAAAAATGGTTTTTAGATTATTATTAAAAAGCGTCAGCTGCGTTTAAAAAGGTATCGCCTTTTGTCATACGTTTTTTTGTAATTTTATAAAATAAAAAAATCGTTAAGAATATGTGGTTTTTAGCCTATTCTCTAATTATTATCATTTTTGCAAATCCAGGAACTGATAGAAAAATGTGGTTTTTAGATTATTATTAAAAAACGTCAGCTGTATTTAAAAAAAATATCGCCTTTTGCCTTACTTCTTTTTGTAATTTTTTAAAATAAAAAAAAACGATAAAAATAAGTGGTTTTTAGCCTATTAGCTAACTATTATTATTTTTTGCAAATCCAGGAACTGATAGAAAAATGTGGTTCTTAGATTATTAATTAAAAACGTTAGCTGCGTTCAAAATAAGTTACGCCTTTTGTCTTACGTCTTTTTGTAATTTTTGAAAATAAAAAAAGCGATAAAAGTATGTGGTTTGTAGCCTATTCGCTAATTATTATTATTTTTTGCAAATCCAGGAACTGATAGAAAAATGTGGTTTTTAGATTATTATTAAAAAACGTTAGCTGCGTTCAAAAAAATTTACGCATTTTGTCTTACGTTTTTTCGTAATTTTTTAAAATAAAAAAAAAACGATAAAAATATGGTGTTTTCAGCCTATTCGCTAATTATTATTATTTTTTGCAAATCCCAAAACTGATAGAAGAATGTGGTTTTTGAATTATTATCAAAAAACGTTAACTGCGTTTAAAAAAAGGATTGCCTTTTGTCTAGCGTGATTCTGTAATTTTTTAAGAGGAAAAAAACGATAAAAATATGGTGCATGTTTTTAGCCTATTCACTAATTATTATTAGTTTTTGCAAATTCCAAAACTGATAGAAGAATGTGGTTTTTAGATTATTATCAAAAAGCTTATTTGTGTTTAAAAAAATATCGCCTTTTGTCTAGCGTGTTTCCGTAAATTTTTAAGGGGAAAAAACTGATAAAAATATGGTGTTTTGAGCCTATTCGCTATTTATTATTATTTTTTGCAAATCCAAAAACGGATAGTAAAATGTAGTTTTTAGATTATTATCGAAAAACCTTTGCTGCGCTTAAAAAAAGTATCGCCTTTTGTCTAGCGTGTCTCTGTAATTTTTTAAGAGGAAAAAACCGATAAAAATATGGTGTTTTCAGCCTATTCGCTAATTATTATTTTTTGCAAATTTCAAAACTGATAGAAGAATGTGGTTTTTGAATTATTATCAAAAAACGGTAGCTCCGTTTAAAAAAAGGATCGCCTTTTGTCTAGCGTGATTCTGTAATTTTTTAAGAAGAAAAAACCGATAAAAATATGGTGCATGTTTTTAGCCTATTTGCTAATTATTATTATTTTTTGCTAATCCAGGAACTGATAGAAGAATGTGGTTTTTATAATATTATCAAAAAATCATACCTGGCTTTAAAAAATATCGCCTTTTGTCTAGCGTGTTTCCGTAATTTTTTAAGGGAAAAACTGATAAAAATATGGTGTTTTTAGGCTATTCGCTAATTATTATTATTTTTTGCAAATCCCAAAACTGATAGAATAATGTGGTTTTTAGATTATTATCAAAAGGCTTTAGCTGCGTTTAAAAAAAGTAACGCCTTTTGTCTAGCGTGTCTCTGTAATTTTTTAAGAGGAAAAAACCGATAAAAATAAGGTGTTTTCAGCCTATTCGCTAATTATTATTATTTTTTGCAAATACCAAAACTGATAGAAGAATGTGGTTTTTGGATTATTATCAAAAAACGTTAGCTGCATTTAAAAAAAGGATCGCCTTTTGTCTAGCGTGATTCTGTAATTTTTTAAGAAGAAAAAACCGATAAAAATATGGTGCATGTTTTTAGCCTATTAGCTAATTATTATTATTTTTTGCTAATCCAGGAACTGACAGAAGAATGTGTTTTTTAGATTATTATTAAAAAACGTTAGCGGCGTTCAAAAAATGTTAGGCCTTTTGTCTTACGTCTTTTTGTAATTTTTTAAAATCAAAAAAACCGATAAAAATATGTGGTTTTTCGCCTATTCCCTAATTATTATTATTTTTTGCAAATCCATGAACTGACAGAAAAATGTGGTTTTTAGATTATTATTAAAAAACGTTAGCAGCGTTCAAGAAAAGTTAGGCCTTTTGTCTTACGTCTTTTTGTAATTTTTTAAAATCAAAAAAACCGATAAAAATATGTGGTTTTTAGCCTATTCGCTAATTATTACTAATTTTTTAAAAATAAAAAACTGATAAAATATATGGTTTTAAGCCTATTCGCTAATTATTATTATTTTTTGCTAATCCAGGAACTGACAGAAGAATGTGGTTTTTAGATTATTATTAAAAAACGTCAGCTGCGTTCAATAAATTATCGCCTTTTGTCTTACGTCTTTTTGTAATTTTTTAAATTCAAATAAACCGATAAAAATATGTGGTGTTTAGCCTATTCGCTAACTATTATTATTTTTTGCAAATCCAGGAACCGATAGAAACATTTGGTTTTTAGATCATTATTAAAAAACGTCAGCTGCTTTCAATAAAATTATCGCCTTTTGTCTTACGTCTTTCTGTATTTTTTTTAAAATAAAAAAAAACGATAAAAATATGTGGTTTTTCGCCTATTCCCTAATTATTATTATTTTTTCAAATCCAGGAACTGACAGAAAAATGTGGTTTTTAGATTATTATTAAAAAACGTTAGCTGCGATCGAAAAAAGTTACTCCTTTTGTCTTACGTCTTTCTGTAATTTTTGAAAATAAAAAAAACGATAAAAATATGTGGTTTTTAGCCTATTCGCTAATTATCTTTATTTTTTGCAAATCCAGGAACTGATAGAAAAATGTTCTTTTTGGATTATTAATTAAAAGCGTTAGCTGCGTTCAAAAAAAGTATCGCCTTTTGTCTTACGTCTTTTAATAATTTTTTGAAATCAAAAAAACCGAAAACGTTAGCTGCGTTTAAAAAAATTATCGCCTTTTGTCTTACGTCTTTTTGTAATTTTTGAAAATAGAAAAACGATAAAAATATGGGGTTTTTAGCCTATTCGCTAATTACCATTATTTTTTGCCAATCCAGGAACTGATAGAAAAATTTTCTTTTTGGATTATAAATTAAAAACGTTAGATGCGTTCAAAAAAATTATCGCCTTTTGTCTTAAGTCTTTTTGTAATTTTTTAAAATAAAAAAAAACCGAAAACGTTAGCTGCGTTTAAAAAAATTATCGCTTTTATCTTACGTCTTTTTGTAATTTTTGAAAATAAAAAAAACGATAAAAATACGTGGTTTTTAGCCTATTCGCTAATTATCATTATTTTTTGCCAATCCAGGAACTGACAGAAAAATGTTTTTTTTGGATTATTAATTAAAAACGTTAGCTGCGTTCAAAAAAATTATCGCCTTTTTTCTTACGTTTTTTGTAATTTTTTAAAATCAGAAAAACCGATAAAAATATGTGGTTTTTAGCCTATTCGCTAATTATTAATATTTTATGCAAATCCAGGAACTGACAGAAAAATGTGGTTTTTAGATTATTATTAAAAAACGTTAGCTGCGTTCAAAAAAATTTAGGCCTTTTGTCTTACGTCTTTTTGTAATTTTATAAAATAAAAAAAAAAACACTAAAAATATGTGGTTTTTCGCCCATTCCCTAATTATTATTATTTTTTGCAAATCCAGGAACTGACAGAAAAATGTGGTTTTTAGATTATTATAAAAAAACGTTAGCTGCGTTCAAAAAAATTTACGCCTTTTGTCTTACGTCTTTCTGTAATTTTTGAAAATAAAAAAAACGATAAAAATATGTGGTTTTAAGCCTATTCGCTAATTATCTTTATTTTTTGCAAATCCAGGAACTGATAGAAAAATTTCTTTTTGGATTATTAATTAAAAACGTTAGCTGCGTTCAAAAAATGTATCGCCTTTTGTCTTACGAATTTTTGTAATTTTTTAAAATAAAAAAAAAAACGATAAAAATATGTGGTTTTTCGCCTATTCCCTAATTATTATTATTTTTTGCAAATCCAGGAACTGACAGAAAAATGTGGTTTTTAGATTATTAATAAAAAACGTTAGCGGCGTTCAAAAAAAGTTAGGCCTTTTGTCTTACGTCTTTTTGTGATTTTTTAAAATCAAAAAAACCGATGAAAATATGTGGTTTTTAGCCTATTCGCTAATTATTATTAATTTTTTAAAAATTAAAAACTAATAAAAATATATGGTTTTAAGCCTATTCGCTAATTATTATTATTTTTTGCTAATCCAGGAGCTGACAGAAGAATGTGGTTTTTAGATTACTATTAAAAAACGTTATCGGCGTTCAAAAAAAGGTAGGCCTTTTGTCTTACGTCGTTTTGTAATTTTTTAAAATCAAAAAAACCGATAAAAATATGTGGTTTTTCGCCTATTCCCTAATTATTATTATTTTTTGCAAATCCAGGAACTGACAGAAAAATGTGGTTTTTAGATTATTATTAAAAAACGTTAGCGGCGTTCAAAAAAAGTTAGGTCTTTTGTCTTACGTCTTTTTGTAATTTTTTAAAATCAAAAAAACCGATAAAAATATGTGGTTTTTAGCCTATTCGCTAATTATTACTAATTTTTTAAAAATAAAAAACTGATGAAAATATATGGTTTTAAGCCTATTCGCTAATTATTATTATTTTTTGCTAATCCAGGAACTGACAGAAAAATGTGGTTTTTAGATTATTATTAAAAAACGTCAGCTGCGTTCAATAAAATTATCGCCTTTTGTCTTACGTCTTTCTGTAATTTTTGAAAATAAAAAAAAACGATAAAAATATGTGGTTTTTAGCCTATTCGCTAATTATTATTATTTTTTGCAAATCCAGGAACTGACAGAAAAATGTGGTTTTTAGATTATTATTAAAAAACGTTAGCAGCGTTCAAGAAAAGTAAGGCCTTTTGTCTTACGTCTTTTTGTAATTTTTTAAAATCAAAAAAACCGATAAAAATATGTGGTTTTTAGCCTATTCGCTAATTATTACTAATTTTTTAAAAATAAAAAACTGATAAAATATATGGTTTTAAGCCTATTCGCTAATTATTATTATTTTTTGCTAATCCAGGAACTGACAGAAGAATGTGGTTTTTAGATTACTATTAAAAAACGTTATCGGCGTTCAAAAAAAGGTAGGCCTTTTGTCTTACGTCGTTTTGTAATTTTTTAAAATCAAAAAAACCGATAAAAATATGTGGTTTTTCGCCTATTCCCTAATTATTATTATTTTTTGCAAATCCAGGAACTGACAGAAAAATGTGGTTTTTAGATTATTATTAAAAAACGTTAGCTGCGATCAAAAAAAGTTACGCCTTTTGTCTTACGTCTTTCTGTAATTTTTGAAAATAAAAAAAACGATAAAAATATGTGGTTTTTAGCCTATTCGCTAATTATCTTTATTTTTTGCAAATCCAGGAACTGATAGAAAAATGTTCTTTTTGGATTATTAATTAAAAGCGTTAGCTGCGTTCAAAAAAAGTATCGCCTTTTGTCTTACGTCTTTTAATAATTTTTTGAAATCAAAAAAACCGAAAACGTTAGCTGCGTTTAAAAAAATTATCGCCTTTTGTCTTACGTCTTTTTGTAATTTTTGAAAATAGAAAAAACGATAAAAATATGGGGTTTTTAGCCTATTCGCTAATTATCATTATTTTTTGCCAATCCAGGAACTGATAGAAAAATGTTCTTTTTGGATTATTAATTAAAAACGTTAGCTGCGTTCAAAAAAAGTATCGCCTTTTGTCTTACGCCTTTTTGTAATTTTTTAAAATAAAAAAAAACGATAAAAATATGTGGTTTTTCGCCTACTCCCTAATTATTATTATTTTTTGCAAATCCAGGAACTGACAGAAAAATGTGGTTTTTAGATTATTATTAAAAAACGTTAGCGGCGTTCAAAAAAAGTTAGGCCTTTTGTCTTACGTCTTTTTGTGATATTTTAAAATCAAAAAAACCGATGAAAATATGTGGTTTTTAGCCTATTCGCTAATTATTATTAATTTTTTAAAAATTAAAAACTAATAAAAATATATGGTTTTAAGCCTATTCGCTAATTATTATTATTTTTTGCTAATCCAGGAACTGACAGAAGAATGTGGTTTTTAGATTACTATTAAAAAACGTTATCGGCGTTTAAAAAAAGGTAGGCCTTTTGTCTTACGTCGTTTTGTAATTTTTTAAAATTAAAAAAACCGATAAAAATATGTGGTTATTCGCCTATTCCCTAATTATTATTATTTTTTGCAAATCCAGGAACGGACAGAAAAATGTGGTTTTTAGATTATTATTAAAAAACGTTAGCGGCGTTCAAAAAAAGTTAGGTCTTTTGTCTTACGTCTTTTTGTAATTTTTTAAAATCAAAAAAACCGATAAAAATATGTGGTTTTTAGCCTATTCGCTAATTATTACTAATTTTTTAAAAATAAAAAACTGATGAAAATATATGGTTTTAAGCCTATTCGCTAATTATTATTATTTTTTGCTAATCCAGGAACTGACAGAAAAATGTGGTTTTTAGATTATTATTAAAAAACGTCAGCTGCGTTCAATAAAATTATCGCCTTTTGTCTTACGTCTTTCTGTAATTTTTGAAAATAAAAAAAAAACGATAAAAATATGTGGTTTTTAGCCTATTCGCTAATTATCTTTATTTTTTGCAAATCCAGGAACTGATAGAAAAATGTTCTTTTTGGATTATTAATTAAAAACGTTAGCTGCGTTCAAAAAGAGTATCGCCTTTTTTCTTACGTCTTTTTGTAATTTTTTAAAATCAAAAAAACGATAAAAATATGTGGTTTTTAGCCTATTCGCTAATTATCATTATTTTTTGCCAATCCAGCAACTGATAGAAAAATGTTCTTTCTGGATTATTAATTAAAAACGTTAGCTGCGTTCAAAAAAAGTATCGCCTTTTGTCTTACGTCTTTTTGTAATTTTTTAAAATAAAAAAAACCGATAAAAATATGTGGTTTTTAGCCTATTCGCTAATTATTAATATTTTTTGCAAATCCAGGAACTGATAGAAAAAATTGGTTTTTAGATTATTAATAAAAAATGTCAGATGCATTCAAAAAAAGTATCGCCTTTTGTCTTACGTCTTTTTGTAATTTTATAAAATTAAAAAAAACCGATAAAAAGATGTGGTTTTTCGCCCATTTCCTAATTATTATTATTTTTTGCAAATCCAGGAACTGACAGAAAAATGTGGTTTTTAGATTATTATTAAAAAACGTTAGCTGCGTTCAAAAAAATTTACGCCTTTTGTCTTACGTCTTCCTGTAATTTTTGAAAATAAAAAAAAACGATAAAAATATGTGGTTTTTAGCCTATTCGCTAATTATCTTTATTTTTTGCAAATCCAGAAACTGATAGAAAAATGTTCTTTATGGATTATTAATTAAAAACGTTAGCTGCGTTCAAAAAAAGTATCGCCTTTTGTCTTACGCCTTTTTGTAATTTTTTAAAATAAAAAAAAAACGATAATATTCCCTATTCCCTAATTATTATTATTTTTTGCAAATCCAGGAACTGACAGAAAAATGTGGTTTTTAGATTATTATTAAAAAACGTTAGCGGCGTTCAAAAAAAGTTTGGCCTTTTGTCTTACGTCTTTTTGTGATTTTTTAAAATCAAAAAAACCGATGAAAATATGTGGTTTTTAGCCTATTCGCTAATTATTATTAACTTTTTAAAAATAAAAAACTAATAAAAATATATGGTTTTAAGCCTATTCGCTAATTATTATTATTTTTTGCTAATCCAGGAACTGACAGAAGAATGTGGTTTTTAGATTACTATTAAAAAACGTTAGCGGCGTTTAAAAAAAGTTAGGCCTTTTGTCTTACGTCTTTTTGTAATTTTTTAAAATCAAAAAAACCGATAAAAATATGTGGTTTTTCGCCTATTCCCTAATTATTATTATTTTTTGCAAATCCAGGAACTGACAGAAAAATGTGGTTTTTAGATTATTATTAAAAAACGTTAGCGGCGTTCAAAAAAAGTTAGGTCTTTTGTATTACGTCTTTTTGTAATTTTTTAAAATAAAAAAAACCGATAAAAATATGTGGTTTTTAGCCTATTCGCTAATTACTACTAATTTTTTAAAAATAAAAAACTGATGAAAATATATGGTTTTAAGCCTATTCGCTAATTATTATTATTTTTTGCTAATCCAGGAAATGACAGAAGAATGTGGTTTTTGAATTATTATTAAAAAACGTCAGCTACGTTTAAAAAAAGGATCGCCTTTTGTCTAGCGTGATTCTGTAATTTTTTAAGAAGAAAAAAACCGATAAAAATATGGTGCATGTTTTTAGCCTATTCGCTAATTATTATTATTTTTTGCTAATCCAGGAACTGACAGAAAAATGTGGTTTTTAGATTATTATTAAAAAACGTTAGCGGCGTTCAAAAAATGTTAGGCCTTTTGTCTTACGTCTTTTTGTAATATTTTAAAATCAAAAAAACCGATAAAAATATGTGGTTTTTCGCCTATTCCCTAATTATTATTATTTTTTGCAAATTCAGGAACTGACAGAAAAATGTGGTTTTAAGATTATTATTAAGAAACGTTAGCAGCGTTCAAAAAAAGTTAGGCCTTTTGTCTTACGTCTTTTTGTAATTATTTAAAATCAAAAAAACCGATAAAAATATGTGGTTTTTCGCCTATTCCCTAATTATTACTATTTTTTCAAATCCAGGAACTGACAGAAAAATGTGATTTTTAAATTATTATTAAAAAACGTTAGCTGCGATCAAAAAAAGTTACGCCTTTTTTCTTACGTCTTTCTGTAATTTTTGAAAATAAAAAAAAAACGATAAAAATATGTGGTTTTTAGCCTATTCGCTAATTATCTTTATTTTTTGCAAATTCAGGAACTGATAGAAAAATGTTCTTTTTGGATTATTAATTAAAAACGTTAGCTGCGTTTTTTTAAAATAAAAAAAACCGATAAAAATATGTGGTTTTTAGCCTATTCGCTAATTATTAATATTTTTTGCAAATCCAGGAACTGACAGAAAAATGTGGTTTTTAGATTATTATTAAAAAACGTTAGCAGCGTTCAAGAAAAGTTAGGCCTTTTGTCTTACGTCTTTTTGTAATTTTTTAAAATAAAAAAAAACCGAAAACGTTAGCTGCGTTTAAAAAAATTATCGCCTTTTGTCTTACGTCTTTTTGTAATTTTTGAAAATAGAAAAAACGATAAAAATATGGGGTTTTTAGCCTATTCGCTAATTATCATTATTTTTTGCCAATCCAGGAACTGATAGAAAAATGTTCTTTTTCGATTATTAATTAAAAACGTTAGCTGCGTTCAAAAAAAGTATCGCCTTTTGTCTTACGCCTTTTTGTAATTTTTTAAAATAAAAAAAAAACGATAAAAATATGTGGTTTTTCGCCTATTCCCTAATTATTATTATTTTTTGCAAATCCAGGAACTGACAGAAAAATGTGGTTTTTAGATTATTATTAAAAAACGTTAGCGGCGTTCAAAAAAAGTTAGGCCTTTTGTCTTACATCTTCTTGTGATTTTTTAAAATCAAAAAAACCGATGAAAATATGTGTTTTTAGCCTATTCGCTAATTATTATTAATTTTTTAAAAATTAAAAACTAATAAAAATATATGGTTTTAAGCCTATTCGCTAATTATTATTATTTTTTGCTAATCCAGGAACTGACAGAAGAATGTGGTTTTTAGATTACTATTAAAAAACGTTATCGGCGTTCAAAAAAAGGTAGGCCTTTTGTCTTACGTCGTTTTGTAATTTTTTAAAATCAAAAAAACCGATAAAAATATGTGGTTTTTCGCCTATTCCCTAATTATTATTATTTTTTGCAAATCCAGGAACTGACAGAAAAATGTGGTTTTTAGATTATTATTAAAAAACGTTAGCTGCGATCAAAAAAAGTTACGCCTTTTGTCTTACGTCTTTCTGTAATTTTTGAAAATAAAAAAAACGATAAAAATATGTGGTTTTTAGCCTATTCGCTAATTATCTTTATTTTTTGCAAATCCAGGAACTGATAGAAAAATGTTCTTTTTGGATTATTAATTAAAAGCGTTAGCTGCGTTCAAAAAAAGTATCGCCTTTTGTCTTACGTATTTTAATAATTTTTTGAGATCAAAAAAACCGAAAACGTTAGCTGCGTTTAAAAAAATTATCGCCTTTTGTCTTACGTCTTTTTGTAATTTTTGAAAATAGAAAAAACGATAAAAATATGGGGTTTTTAGCCTATTCGCTAATTATCATTATTTTTTGCCATTCCAGGAACTGATAGAAAAATGTTCTTTTTGGATTATTAATTAAAAACGTTAGCTGCGTTCAAAAAAAGTATCGCCTTTTGTCTTACGCCTTTTTGTAATTTTTTAAAATAAAAAAAAACGATAAAAATATGTGGTTTTTCGCCTACTCCCTAATTATTATTATTTTTTGCAAATCCAGGAACTGACAGAAAAATGTGGTTTTTAGATTATTATTAAAAAACGTCAGCTGCGTTCAATAAAATTATCGCCTTTTGTCTTACGTCTTTCTGTAATTTTTGAAAATAAAAAAAAAACGATAAAAATATGTGGTTTTTAGCCTATTCGCTAATTATCTTTATTTTTTGCAAATCCAGGAACTGATAGAAAAATGTTCTTTTTGGATTATTAATTAAAAACGTTAGCTGCGTTCAAAAAAAGTATCGCCTTTTGTCTTACGTCTTTTTGTAATTTTTTAGATTATTAATTAAAAACGTTAGCTGCGTTCAAAAAGAGTATCGCCTTTTTTCTTACGTCTTTTTGTAATTTTTTAAAATCAAAAAAACGATAAAAATATGTGGTTTTTAGCCTATTCGCTAATTATCATTATTTTTTGCCAATCCAGCAACTGATAGAAAAATGTTCTTTTTGGATTATTAATTAAAAACGTTAGCTGCGTTCAAAAAAAGTATCGCCTTTTGTCTTACGTCTTTTTGTAATTTTTTAAAATAAAAAAAACCGATAAAAATATGTGGTTTTTAGCCTATTCGCTAATTATTAATATTTTTTGCAAATCCAGGAACTGATAGAAAAAATTGGGTTTTAGATTATTATTAAAAAATGTCAGATGCATTCAAAAAAAGTATCGCCTTTTGTCTTACGTCTTTTTGTAATTTTATAAAATTAAAAAAAACCGATAAAAAGATGTGGTTTTTCGCCCATTTCCTAATTATTATTATTTTTTGCAAATCCAGGAACTGACAGAAAAATGTGGTTTTTAGATTATTATTAAAAAACGTTAGCTGCGTTCAAAAAAATTTACGCCTTTTGTCTTACGTCTTCCTGTAATTTTTGAAAATAAAAAAAACGATAAAAATATGTGGTTTTTAGCCTATTCGCTAATTATCTTTATTTTTTGCAAATCCAGAAACTGATAGAAAAATGTTCTTTATGGATTATTAATTAAAAACGTTAGCTGCGTTCAAAAAAAGTATCGCCTTTTGTCTTACGCCTTTTTGTAATTTTTTAAAATAAAAAAAAACGATAATATTCCCTATTCCCTAATTATTATTATTTTTTGCAAATCCAGGAACTGACAGAAAAATGTGGTTTTTAGATTATTATTAAAAAACGTTAGCGGCGTTCAAAAAAAGTTTGGCCTTTTGTCTTACGTCTTTTTGTGATTTTTTAAAATCAAAAAAACCGATGAAAATATGTGGTTTTTAGCCTATTCGCTAATTATTATTAACTTTTTAAAAATAAAAAACTAATAAAAATATATGGTTTTAAGCCTATTCGCTAATTATTATTATTTTTTGCTAATCCAGGAACTGACAGAAGAATGTGGTTTTTAGATTACTATTAAAAAACGTTAGCGGCGTTCAAAAAAAGTTAGGCCTTTTGTCTTACGTCTTTTTGTAATTTTTTAAAATCAAAAAAACCGATAAAAATATGTGGTTTTTCGCCTATTCCCTAATTATTATTATTTTTTGCAAATCCAGGAACTGACAGAAAAATGTGGTTTTTAGATTATTATTAAAAAACGTTAGCGGCGTTCAAAAAAAGTTAGGTCTTTTGTATTACGTCTTTTTGTAATTTTTTAAAATAAAAAAAACCGATAAAAATATGTGGTTTTTAGCCTATTCGCTAATTACTACTAATTTTTTAAAAATAAAAAACTGATGAAAATATATGGTTTTAAGCCTATTCGCTAATTATTATTATTTTTTGCTAATCCAGGAACTGACAGAAGAATGTGGTTTTTGAATTATTATTAAAAAACGTCAGCTACGTTTAAAAAAAGGATCGCCTTTTGTCTAGCGTGATTCTGTAATTTTTTAAGAAGAAAAAAACCGATAAAAATATGGTGCATGTTTTTAGCCTATTCGCTAATTATTATTATTTTTTGCTAATCCAGGAACTGACAGAAAAATGTGGTTTTTAGATTATTATTAAAAAACGTTAGCGGCGTTCAAAAAATGTTAGGCCTTTTGTCTTACGTCTTTTTGTAATTTTTTAAAATCAAAAAAACCGATAAAAATATGTGGTTTTTCGCCTATTCCCTAATTATTATTATTTTTTGCAAATTCAGGAACTGACAGAAAAATGTGGTTTTAAGATTATTATTAAGAAACGTTAGCAGCGTTCAAAAAAAGTTAGGCCTTTTGTCTTACGTCTTTCTGTATTTTTTTAAAATAAAAAAAAAACGATAAAAATATGTGGTTTTTCGCCTATTCCCTAATTATTACTATTTTTTCAAATCCAGGAACTGACAGAAAAATGTGATTTTTAAATTATTATTAAAAAACGTTAGCTGCGATCAAAAAAAGTTACGCCTTTTGTCTTACGTCTTTCTGTAATTTTTGAAAATAAAAAAAAACGATAAAAATATGTGGTTTTTAGCCTATTCGCTAATTATCTTTATTTTTTGCAAATTCAGGAACTGATAGAAAAATGTTCTTTTTGGATTATTAATTAAAAACGTTAGCTGCGTTCAAAAAAAGTATCGCTTTTTGTCTTACGTTTTTTGTAATTTTTTAAAATAAAAAAAACCGATAAAAATATGTGGTTTTTAGCCTATTCGCTAATTATTAATATTTTTTGCAAATCCAGGAACTGACAGAAAAATGTGGTTTTTAGATTATTATTAAAAAACGTTAGCGGCGTTCAAAAAAAGTTAGGCCTTTTTGTCTTACGTCTTTTTGTGATTTTTTAAAATCAAAAAACCGATGAAAATATGTGGTTTTTAGCCTATTTGCCAATTATTATTAATTTTTTAAAAATTAAAAACTAATAAAAATATATGGTTTTAAGCCTATTCGCTAATTATTATTATTTTTTGCTAATCCAGGAACTGACAGAAGAATGTGGTTTTTAGATTACTATTAAAAAACGTTAGCGGCGTTCAAAAAAAGTTAGGCCTTTTGTCTTACGTCTTTTTGTAATTTTTTAAAATAAAAAAAACCGATAAAAATATGTGGTTTTTCGCCTATTCGCTAATTATTAATATTTTTTGCAAATCCAGGAACTGACAGAAAAATGTGGTTTTTAGATTATTATTAAAAAACGTTAGCTGCGTTCAAAAAAAGTTAGGCCTTTTGTCTTACGTCTTTTTGTAATTTTTTAAAATAAAAAAAAAACGATAAAAATATGTGGTTTTTCGCCTATTCCCTAATTATTATTATTTTTTGCAAATCCAGGGACTGACAGAAAAATGTGGTTTTAAGATTATTATTAAAAAACGTTAGCGGCGTTCAAAAAAAGTTAGGCCTTTTGTCTTAAGTCTTTTTGTGATTTTTTAAAATCAAAAAAACCGATGAAAATATGTGGTTTTTAGCCTATTCGCTAATTATTATTAATTTTTTAAAAATTAAAAACTAATAAAATTATACGGTTTTAAGCCTATTCGCTAATTATTATTATTTTTTGCTAATCCAGGAACTGACAGAAGAATGTGGTTTTTAGATTACTATTAAAAAACGTTCGCGGCGTTCAAAAAAAGTTAGGCCTTTTGTCTTACGTCGTTTTGTAATTTTTTAAAATCAAAAAAACCGATAAAAATATGTAGTTTTTCGCCTATTCCCTAATTATTATTATTTTTTGCAAATCCAGGAACTGACAGAAAAATGTGGTTTTTAGATTATTATTAAAAAACGTTAGCGGCGTTCAAAAAAAAAATCGCCTTTTGTCTTACGTCTTTTTGTAATTTTTTAAAATCAAAAAAACGATAAAAATATGTGGTTTTTAGCCTATTCGCTAATTATCATTATTTTTTGCCAATCCAGCAACTGATAGAAAAATGGTCTTTTTGGATTATTAATTAAAAACGTTAGCTGCGTTCAAAAAAAGTATCGCCTTTAGTCTTACGTCTTTTTGTAATTTTTTAAAATCAAAAAAACCGATAAAAATATGTGGTTTTTAGCCTATTCGCTAATTATTAATATTTTTTGCAAATCCAGGAACTGATAGAAAAAATTGGTTTCTAGATTATTATTAAAAAATGTCAGATGCATTCAAAAAAAGTATCGCCTTTTGTCTTACGTCTTTTTGTAATTTTATAAAATAAAAAAAAAACGATAAAATATGTGGTTTTTCGCCCATTTCCTAATTATAATTATTTTTTGCAAATCCAGGAACTGACAGAAAAATGTGGTTTTTAGATTATTATTAAAAAACGCTAGCTGCGTTCAAAAAAATTTACGCCTTTTGTCTTACGTCTTTCTGTAATTTTTGAAAATAAAAAAAACGATAAAAATATGTGGTTTTTAGCCTATTCGCTAATTATCTTTATTTTTTGCAAATCCAGGAACTGATAGAAAAATGTTCTTTATGGATTATTAATTAAAAACGTTAGCTGCGTTCAGAAAAAGTATCGCCTTTTGTCTGACGCCTTTTTGTAATTTTTTAAAATAAAAAAAAACGATAATATTCCCTATTCCCTAATTATTATTATTTTTTGCAAATCCAGGAACTGACAGAAAAATGTGGTTTTTAGATTATTATTAAAAAACGTTAGCGGCGTTCAAAAAAAGTTAGGCCTTTTGTCTTACGTCTTTTTGTGATTTTTTAAAATCAAAAAAACCGATGAAAATATGTGGTTTTTAGCCTATTCGCTAATTATTATTAACTTTTTAAAAATAAAAAACTAATAAAAATATATGGTTTTAAGCCTATTCGCTAATTATTATTATTTTTTGCTAATCCAGGAACTGACAGAAGAATGTGGTTTTTAGATTACTATTAAAAAACGTTAGCGGCGTTCAAAAAAAGTTAGGCCTTTTGACTTACGTCTTTTTGTAATTTTTTAAAATAAAAAAAACCGATAAAAATATGTGGTTTTTCGCCTATTCCCTAATTATTATTATTTTTTGCAAATCCAGGAACTGACAGAAAACTGTGTTTTTTAGATTATTATTAAAAAACGTTAGCGGCGTTCAAAAAAAGTTAGGTCTTTTGTCTTACGTCTTTTTGTAATTTTTTAAAATAAAAAAAACCGATAAAAATATGTGGTTTTTAGCCTATTCGCTAATTACTACTAATTTTTTAATAATAAAAAACTGATGAAAATATATGGTTTTAAGCCTATTCGCTCATTATTATTATTTTTTGCTAATCCAGGAACTGACAGAAGAATGTGGTTTTTGAATTATTATTAAAAAACGTCAGCTGCGTTAAATAAAAGTATCGCTTTTTGTCTTACGTCTTTCTGTAAATTTTGAAAATAAAAAAAACGATAAAAATATGTGGTTTTTAGCCTATTCGCTAATTATCTTTATTTTTTGCAAATCCAGGAACTGATAGAAAAATGTTCTTTTTGGATTATTAATTAAAAACGTTAGCTGCGTTCAAAAAAAGTATCGCCTTTTGTCTTACGTCTTTTTGTAATTTTTTAAAATCAAAAAAACGATAAAAAATATGTGGTTTTTAACCTATTCGCTCATTATCATTATTTTTTGCCAATCCAGCAACTGATAGAAAAATGTTCTTTTTGGATTATTAATTAAAAACGTTAGCTGCGTTCAAAAAAAGTATCGCCTTTTGTCTTACGTCTTTTTGTAATTTTTTAAAATCAAAAAAACCGATAAAAATATGTGGTTTTTAGCCTATTCGCTAATTATTAATATTTTTTGCAAATCCAGGAACTGATAGAAAAAATTGGTTTTTAGATTATTATTAAAAAATGTCAGATGCATTCAAAAAAAGTATCGCCTTTTGTCTTACGTCTTTTTGTAATTTTATAAAATAAAAAAAAACGATAAAAATATGTGGTTTTTCGCCCATTTCCTAAATATTATTATTTTTTGCAAATCCAGGAACTGATAGAAAAATGTTCTTTTTGGATTATTAATTAAAAACGTTAGCTGCGTTCAAAAAAAATATCGCCTTTTGTCTTACGTCTTTTTGTAATTTTTTAAAATCAAAAAAACGACAAAAATATGTGGTTTTTAGCCTATTCGCTAATTATCATTATTTTTTGCCAATCCAGCAACTGATAGAAAAATGTTCTTTTTGGATTATTAATTAAAAACGTTAGCTGCGTTCAAAAAAAGTATCGCCTTTTGTCTTACGTCTTTTTGTAATTTTTTAAAATCAAAAAAACCGATAAAAATATGTGGTGTTTAGCCTATTCGCTAACTATTATTATTTTTTGCAAATCCAGGAACCGATAGAAACATTTGGTTTTTAGATCATTATTAAAAAACGTCAGCTGCTTTCAATAAAAGTATCGCCTTTTGTCTTACGTCTTTCTGTATTTTTTTAAAATAAAAAAAAACGATAAAAATATGTGGTTTTTCGCCTTTTCCCTAATTATTATTATTTTTTCAAATCCAGGAACTGACAGAAAAATGTGGTTTTTAAATTATTATTAAAAAACGTTAGCTGCGATCAAAAAAAGTTACGCCTTTTGTCTTACGTCTTTCTGTAATTTTTGGAAATAAAAAAAACGATAAAAATATGTGGTTTTTAGCCTATTCGCTAATTATCTTTATTTTTTGCAAATCCAGGAACTGATAGAAAAATGTTATTTTTGGATTATTAATTAAAAACGTTAGCTGCGTTCAAAAAAAGTATCGCCTTTTGTCTTACGTCTTTTAATAATTTTTTGAAATCAAAAAAACCGAAAACGTTAGTTGCGTTTAAAAAAATTATCGCCTTTTGTCTTACGTCTTTTTGTAATTTTTGAAAATAAAAAAAACGATAAAAATATGGGGTTTTTAGCCTATTCGCTAATTATCATTATTTGTTGCCAATCCAGGAACTTATAGAAAAACTTTCTTTTTGGATTATAAATTAAAAACGTTAGATGCGTTCAAAAAAATTATCGCCTTTTGTCTTACGCCTTTTTGTAATTTTTTAAAATAAAAAAAAAACCGAAAACGTTAGCTGCGTTTAAAAAAATTATCGCCTTTTATCTTACGTCTTTTTGTAATTTTTGAAAATAAAAAAAACGATAAAAATATGTGGTTTTTAGCCTATTCGCTAATTATCATTATTTTTTGCCAATCCAGGAACTGATAGAAAAATGTTCTTTTTGGATTATTAATTAAAAACGTTAGCTGCGTTCAAAAAATTTATCGCCTTTTTTCTTTCGTTTTTTTTAATTTTTTAAAATCAAAAAAACCGATAAAAATATGTGGTTTTTAGCCTATTCGCTAATTATTAATATTTTTTGCAAATCCAGGAACTGACAGAAAAATGTGGTTTTTAGATTATTATTAAAAAACGTTAGCTGCATTCAAAATAAGTTAGGCCTTTTGTCTTACGTCTTTTTGTAATTTTTTAAAATAAAAAAAAAACGATAAAAATATGTGGTTTTTCGCCTATTCCCTAATTATTATTATTTTTTGCAAATCCAGGAACTGACAGAAAAATGTGGTTTTTAGATTATTATTAAAAAACGTTAGCGGCGTTCAAAAAAAGTTAGGCCTTTTGTCTTACGTCTTTTTGTGATTTTTTAAAATCAAAAAAACCGATGAAAATATGTGGTTTTTAGCCTATTCGCTAATTATTATTAATTTTTTAAAAATTAAAAACTAATAAAAATATATGGTTTTAAGCCTATTCGCTAATTATTATTATTTTTTGCTAATCCAGGAACTGACAGAAGAATGTGGTTTTTAGATTAATATTAAAAAACGTTAGCGGCGATCAAAAAAAGTTAGGCCTTTTGTCTTACGTCTTTTTGTAATTTTTTAAAATCAAAAAAACCGATAAAAATATGTGGTTTTTAGCCTATTACCTAATTATTATTATTTTTTGCAAATCCAGGAACTGACAGAAAAATGTGGTTTTTAGATTATTATTATAAAACGTTAGCGGCGTTCAAAAAAAGTTAGGTCTTTTGTCTTACGTCTTTTTGTAATTTTTTAAAATCAAAAAAACCGATAAAAATATGTGGTTTTTAGCCTATTCGCTAATTATAACTTAAAAATAAAAAACTGATGAAAATATATGGTTTTAAGCCTATTCGCTAATTATTATTATTTTTTGCTAATCCAGGAACTGACAGAAAAATGTGGTTTTTAGATTATTATTAAAAAACGTCAGCTGCGTTCAATAAAATTATCGCCTTTTGTCTTACGTCTTTCTGTAATTTTTGAAAATAAAAAAAAACGATAAAAATATGTGGTTTTAGCCTATTCGCTAAATATCTTTATTTTTTGCAAATCCAGGAACTGATAGAAAAATGTTCTTTTTGGATTATTAATTAAAAACGTAAGCTGCGTTCAAAAAAAGTATCGCCTTTTGTCTTACGTCTTTTTGTAATTTTTTAAAATCAAAAAAACGATAAAAATATGTGGTTTTTAGTCTATTCGCTAATTATCATTATTTTTTGCCAATCCAGCAACTGATAGAAAAATGTTCTTTTTGGATTATTAATTAAAAACGTTAGCTGCGTTCAAAAAAATTTACGCCTTTTGTCTTACGTCTTTTTGTAATTTTTTAAAATAAAAAAAACCGATAAAAATATGTGGTTTTTAGCCTATTCGCTAATTATTAATATTTTTTGCAAATCCAGGAACTGATAGAAAAAATTGGTTTTTAGATTATTATTAAAAAATGTCAGATGCATTCAAAAAAAGTATCGCCTTTTGTCTTACGTCTTTTTGTAATTTTATAAAATAAAAAAAAAACGATAAAAATTTGTGGTTTTTAGCCTATTCGCTAATTATCTTCATTTTTTGCAAATCCAGGAACTGATAGAAAAATGTTCTTTATGGATTATTAATTGAAAACGTTAGCGGCGTTCAAAAAAAGTTAGGCCTTTTGTCTTACGTCTTTTTGTGATTTTTTAAAATCAAAAAAACCGATGAAAATATGTGGTTTTTAGCCTTTTCGCTAATTATTATTAACTTTTTAAAAATAAAAAACTAATAAAAATATATGGTTTTAAGCCTATTCGCTAATTATTATTATTTTTTGCTAATCCAGGAACTGACAGAAGAATGTGGTTTTTAGATTACTATTAAAAAACGTTAGCGGCGTTAAAAAAAAGTTAGGCCTTTTGTCTTACGTCTTTTTGTAATTTTTTAAAATCAAAAAAACCGATAAAAATATGTGGTTTTTCGCCTATTCCCAAATTATTATTATTTTTTGCAAATTTAGGAACTGACAGAAAAATGTGGTTTTTAGATTATTATTAAAAAACGTTAGCGGCGTTCAAAAAAAGTTAGGTCTTTTGTCTTACGTCTTTTTGTAATTTTTTAAAATAAAAAAAACCGATAAAAATATGTGGTTTTTAGCCTATTCGCTAATTACTACTAATTTTTTAAAAATAAAAAACTGATGAAAAAATATGGTTTTAAGCCTATTCCCTAATTATTATTATTTTTTGCTAATCCAGGAACTAACAGAAAAATGTGGTTTTTGAATTATTATTAAAAAACGTCAGCTGCGTTCAATAAAAGTATCGCTTTTTGTCTTACGTCTTTCTGTAATTTTTGAAAATAAAAAAAACGATAAAAATATGTGGTTTTTAGCCTATTCGCTAATTATCTTTATTTTTTGCAAATCCAGGAACTGATAGAAAAATGTTCTTTTTGGATTATTAATTAAAAACGTTAGCTGCGTTCAAAAAAAGTATCGCCTTTTGTCTTACGTCTTTTTGTAATTTTTTAAAATCAAAAAAACGATAAAAATATGTGGTTTTTAGCCTATTCGCTAAATATTATTATTTTTTGCAAATCCCAAAACTGATAGAAGAATGTGGTTTTTGGATTATTATCAAAAAACGTTAGCTGCGTTTAAAAAAATTATCGCCTTTTAGCTAGCGTGATTCTGTAATTTTTTAAGAGGAAAAATTCGATAAGAATATGTTGTTTTCAGCCTATTCGCTAATTATTATTTTTTTACGAATCCCAAAATTGATAGAAGAAGGTGGTTTTTAGATTATTATCAAAAAACCTTACCTGCGTTTAAAAAAAGTATCGCCTTTTGTCTAGCATGTTTCTGTAATTTTTTAATAGGAAAAAAACGATAAAAATATGGTGTTTTCAGCCTATTCGCTAATTATTATTATTTTTTGCAAATCCAGGAACCGATAGAAACATTTGGTTTTTAGATCATTATTAAAAAACGTCAGCTGCTTTCAATAAAAGTATCGCCTTTTGTCTTACGTCTTTCTGTATTTTTTTAAAATAAAAAAAAACGATAAAAATATGTGGTTTTTCGCCTATTCCCTAATTATTATTATTTTTTCAAATCCAGGAACTGACAGAAAAATGTGGTTTTTAAATTATTATTAAAAAACGTTAGCTGCGATCAAAAAAAGTTACGCCTTTTGTCTTACGTCTTTCTGTAATTTTTGAAAATAAAAAAAACGATAAAAATATGTGGTTTTTAGCCTATTCGCTAATTATCTTTATTTTTTGCAAATCCAGGAACTGATAGAAAAATGTTATTTTTGGATTATTAATTAAAAACGTTAGCTGCGTTCAAAAAAAGTATCGCCTTTTGTCTTACGTCTTTTAATAATTTTTTGAAATCAAAAAAACCGAAAACGTTAGTTGCGTTTAAAAAAATTATCGCTTTTTGTCTTACGTCTTTTTGTAATTTTTGAAAATAAAAAAAACGATAAAAATATGGGGTTTTTAGCCTATTCGCTAATTATCATTATTTGTTGCCAATCCAGGAACTTATAGAAAAATTTTCTTTTTGGATTATAAATTAAAAACGTTAGATGCGTTCAAAAAAATTATCGCCTTTTGTCTTACGTCTTTTTGTAATTTTTTAAAATAAAAAAAAACCGAAAACGTTAGCTGCGTTTAAAAAAATTATCGCCTTTTATCTTACGTCTTTTTGTAATTTTTGAAAATAAAAAAAACGATAAAAATATGTGGTTTTTAGCCTATTCGCTAATTATCATTATTTTTTGCCAATCCAGGAACTGATAGAAAAATGTTCTTTTTGGATTATTAATTAAAAACGTTAGCTGCGTTCAAAAAATTTATCGCCTTTTTTCTTTCGTTTTTTTTAATTTTTTAAAATCAAAAAAACCGATAAAAATATGTGGTTTTTAGCCTATTCGCTAATTATTAATATTTTTTGCAAATCCAGGAACTGACAGAAAAATGTGGTTTTTAGATTATTATTAAAAAACGTTAGCTGCATTCAAAATAAGTTAGGCCTTTTGTCTTACGTCTTTTTGTAATTTTTTAAAATAAAAAAAAAAACGATAAAAATATGTGGTTTTTCGCCTATTCCCTAATTATTATTATTTTTTGCAAATCCAGGAACTGACAGAAAAATGTGGTTTTTAGATTATTATTAAAAAACGTTAGCGGCGTTCAAAAAAAGTTAGGCCTTTTGTCTTACGTCTTTTTGTGATTTTTTAAAATCAAAAAAACCGATGAAAATATGTGGTTTTTAGCCTATTCGCTAATTATTATTAATTTTTTAAAAATTAAAAACTAATAAAAATATATGGTTTTAAGCCTATTCGCTAATTATTATTATTTTTTGCTAATCCAGGAACTGACAGAAAAATGTGGTTTTTAGATTAATATTAAAAAACGTTAGCGGCGTTCAAAAAAAGTTAGGCCTTTTGTCTTACGTCTTTTTGAAATTTTTTAAAATCATAAAAACCGATAAAAATATGTGGTTTTTAGCCTATTACCTAATTATTATTATTTTTTGCAAATCCAGGAACTGACAGAAAAATGTGGTTTTTAGATTATTATTATAAAACGTTAGCGGCGTTCAAAAAAAGTTAGGTCTTTTCTTACGTCTTTTTGTAATTTTTTAAAATCAAAAAAACCGATAAAAATATGTGGTTTTTAGCCTATTCGCTAATTATAACTTAAAAATAAAAAACTGATGAAAATATATGGTTTTAAGCCTATTCGCTAATTATTATTATTTTTTGCTAATCCAGGAACTGACAGAAAAATGTGGTTTTTAGATTATTATTAAAAAACGTCAGCTGCGTTCAATAAAATTATCGCCTTTTGTCTTACGTCTTTCTGTAATTTTTGAAAATAAAAAAAAACGATAAAAATATGTGGTTTTTAGCCTATTCGCTAAATATCTTTATTTTTTGCAAATCCAGGAACTGATAGAAAAATGTTCTTTTTGGATTATTAATTAAAAACGTTAGCTGCGTTCAAAAAAAGTATCACCTTTTGTCTTACGTCTTTTTGTAATTTTTTAAAATCAAAAAAACGATAAAAATATGTGGTTTTTAGTCTATTCGCTAATTATCATTATTTTTTGCCAATCCAGCAACTGATAGAAAAATGTTCTTTTTGGATTATTAATTAAAAACGTTAGCTGCGCTCAAAAAAAGTATCGCCTTTTGTCTTACGTCTTTTTGTAATTTTTTAAAATAAAAAAAACCGATAAAAATATGTGGTTTTTAGCCTATTCGCTAATTATTAATATTTTTTGCAAATCCAGGAACTGATAGAAAAAATTGGTTTTTAGATTATTAATAAAAAATGTCAGATGCATTCAAAAAAAGTATCGCCTTTTGTCTTACGTCTTTTTGTAATTTTATAAAATAAAAAAAAAACGATAAAAATATGTGGTTTTTCGCCCATTCCCTAATTATTATTATTTTTTGCAAATCTAGGAACTGACAGAAAAATGTGGTTTTTAGATTATTATTAAAAAACGTTAGCTGCGTTCAAAAAAATTTACGCCTTTTGTCTTACGTCTTTCTGTAATTTTTGAAAATAAAAAAAACGATAAAAATTTGTGGTTTTTAGCCTATTCGCTAATTATCTTCATTTTTTGCAAATCCAGGAACTGATAGAAAAATGTTCTTTATGGATTATTAATTGAAAACGTTAGCGGCGTTCAAAAAAAGTTAGGCCTTTTGTCTTACGTCTTTTTGTGATTTTTTAAAATCAAAAAAACCGATCAAAATATGTGGTTTTTAGCCTTTTCGCTAATTATTATTAACTTTTTAAAAATAAAAAACTAATAAAAATATATGGTTTTAAGCCTATTCGCTAATTATTATTATTTTTTGCTAATCCAGGAACTGACAGAAGAATGTGGTTTTTAGATTACTATTAAAAAACGTTAGCGGCGTTCAAAAAAAGTTAGGCCTTTTGTCTTACGTCTTTTTGTAATTTTTTAAAATCAAAAAAACCGATAAAAATATGTGGTTTTTCGCCTATTCCCAAATTATTATTATTTTTTGCAAATTTAGGAACTGACAGAAAAATGTGGTTTTTAGATTATTATTAAAAAACGTTAGCGGCGTTCAAAAAAAGTTAGGTCTTTTGTCCTACGTCTTTTTGTAATTTTTTAAAATAAAAAAAACCGATAAAAATATGTGGTTTTTAGCCTATTCGCTAATTACTACTAATTTTTTAAAAATAAAAAACTGATGAAAAAATATGGTTTTAAGCCTATTCCCTAATTATTATTATTTTTTGCTAATCCAGGAACTAACAGAAAAATGTGGTTTTTGAATTATTATTAAAAAACGTCAGCTGCGTTCAATAAAAGTATCGCTTTTTGTCTTACGTCTTTCTGTAATTTTTGAAAATAAAAAAAACGATAAAAATATGTGGTTTTTAGCCTATTCGCTAATTATCTTTATTTTTTGCAAATCCAGGAACTGATAGAAAAATGTTCTTTTTGGATTATTAATTAAAAACGTTAGCTGCGTTCAAAAAAAGTATCGCCTTTTGTCTTACGTCTTTTTGTAATTTTTTAAAATCAAAAAAACGATAAAAATATGTGGTTTTTAGCCTATTCGCTAAATATTATTATTTTTTGCAAATCCCAAAACTGATAGAAGAATGTGGTTTTTGGATTATTATCAAAAAACGTTAGCTGCGTTTAAAAAAATTATCGCCTTTTAGCTAGCGTGATTCTGTCATTTTTTAAGAGGAAAAATTCGATAAGAATATGTTGTTTTCAGCCTATTCGCTAATTATTATTTTTTACGAATCCCAAAATTGATAGAAGAAGGTGGTTTTTAGATTATTATCAAAAAACCTTACCTGCGTTTAAAAAAAGTATCGCCTTTTGTCTAGCATGTTTCTGTAATTTTTTAATAGGAAAAAAACGATAAAAATATGGTGTTTTCAGCCTATTCGCTAATTATTATTATTTTTTGCAAATCCAGGAACCGATAGAAACATTTGGTTTTTAGATCATTATTAAAAAACGTCAGCTGCTTTCAATAAAAGTATCGCCTTTTGTCTTACGTCTTTCTGTATTTTTTTAAAATAAAAAAAAACGATAAAAATATGTGGTTTTTCGCCTATTTCCTAATTATTATTATTTTTTCAAATCCAGGAACTGACAGAAAAATGTGGTTTTTAAATTATTATTAAAAAACGTTAGCTGCGATCAAAAAAAGTTACGCCTTTTGTCTTACGTCTTTCTGTAATTTTTGAAAATAAAAAAAACGATAAAAATATGTGGTTTTTAGCCTATTCGCTAATTATCTTTATTTTTTGCAAATCCAGGAACTGATAGAAAAATGTTATTTTTGGATTATTAATTAAAAACGTTAGCTGCGTTCAAAAAAAGTATCGCCTTTTGTCTTACGTCTTTTAATAATTTTTTGAAATCAAAAAAACCGAAAACGTTAGTTGCGTTTAAAAAAATTATCGCCTTTTGTCTTACGTCTTTTTGTAATTTTTGAAAATAAAAAAAACGATAAAAATATGGGGTTTTTAGCCTATTCGCTAATTATCATTATTTGTTGCCAATCCAGGAACTTATAGAAAAATTTTCTTTTTGGATTATAAATTAAAAACGTTAGATGCGTTCAAAAAAATTATCGCCTTTTGTCTTACGTCTTTTTGTAATTTTTTAAAATAAAAAAAAACCGAAAACGTTAGCTGCGTTTAAAAAAATTATCGCCTTTTATCTTACGTCTTTTTGTAATTTTTGAAAATAAAAAAAACGTTAAAAATATGTGGTTTTTAGTCTATTCGCTAATTATCATTATTTTTTGCCAATCCAGCAACTGATAGAAAAATGTTCTTTTTGGATTATTAATTAAAAACGTTAGCTGCGTTCAAAAAAAGTATCGCCTTTTGTCTTACGTCTTTTTGTAATTTTTTAAAATAAAAAAAACCGATAAAAATATGTGGTTTTTAGCCTATTCGCTAATAATTAATATTTTTTGCAAATCCAGGAACTGATAGAAAAAATTGGTTTTTAGATTATTATTAAAAAATGTCAGATGCATTCAAAAAAAGTATCGCCTTTTGTCTTACGTCTTTTTGTAATTTTATAAAATAAAAAAAAAACGATAAAAATATGTGGTTTTTCGCCCATTCCCTAATTATTATTATTTTTTGCAAATCTAGGAACTGACAGAAAAATGTGGTTTTTAGATTATTATTAAAAAACGTTAGCTGCGTTCAAAAAAATTTACGCCTTTTGTCTTACGTCTTTCTGTAATTTTTGAAAATAAAAAAAACGATAAAAATTTGTGGTTTTTAGCCTATTCGCTAATTATCTTCATTTTTTGCAAATCCAGGAACTGATAGAAAAATGTTCTTTATGGATTATTAATTGAAAACGTTAGCGGCGTTCAAAAAAAGTTAGGCCTTTTGTCTTACGTCTTTTTGTGATTTTTTAAAATCAAAAAAACCGATCAAAATATGTGGTTTTTAGCCTTTTCGCTAATTATTATTAACTTTTTAAAAATAAAAAACTAATAAAAATATATGGTTTTAAGCCTATTCGCTAATTATTATTATTTTTTGCTAATCCAGGAACTGACAGAAGAATGTGGTTTTTAGATTACTATTAAAAAACGTTAGCGGCGTTCAAAAAAAGTTAGGCCTTTTGTCTTACGTCTTTTTGTAATTTTTTAAAATCAAAAAAACCGATAAAAATATGTGGTTTTTCGCCTATTCCCAAATTATTATTATTTTTTGCAAATTTAGGAACTGACAGAAAAATGTGGTTTTTAGATTATTATTAAAAAACGTTAGCGGCGTTCAAAAAAAGTTAGGTCTTTTGTCCTACGTCTTTTTGTAATTTTTTAAAATAAAAAAAACCGATAAAAATATGTGGTTTTTAGCCTATTCGCTAATTACTACTAATTTTTTAAAAATAAAAAACTGATGAAAAAATATGGTTTTAAGCCTATTCCCTAATTATTATTATTTTTTGCTAATCCAGGAACTAACAGAAAAATGTGGTTTTTGAATTATTATTAAAAAACGTCAGCTGCGTTCAATAAAAGTATCGCTTTTTGTCTTACGTCTTTCTGTAATTTTTGAAAATAAAAAAAACGATAAAAATATGTGGTTTTTAGCCTATTCGCTAATTATCTTTATTTTTTGCAAATCCAGGAACTGATAGAAAAATGTTCTTTTTGGATTATTAATTAAAAACGTTAGCTGCGTTCAAAAAAAGTATCGCCTTTTGTCTTACGTCTTTTTGTAATTTTTTAAAATCAAAAAAACGATAAAAATATGTGGTTTTTAGCCTATTCGCTAAATATTATTATTTTTTGCAAATCCCAAAACTGATAGAAGAATGTGGTTTTTGGATTATTATCAAAAAACGTTAGCTGCGTTTAAAAAAATTATCGCCTTTTAGCTAGCGTGATTCTGTCATTTTTTAAGAGGAAAAATTCGATAAGAATATGTTGTTTTCAGCCTATTCGCTAATTATTATTTTTTACGAATCCCAAAATTGATAGAAGAAGGTGGTTTTTAGATTATTATCAAAAAACCTTACCTGCGTTTAAAAAAAGTATCGCCTTTTGTCTAGCATGTTTCTGTAATTTTTTAATAGGAAAAAAACGATAAAAATATGGTGTTTTCAGCCTATTCGCTAATTATTATTATTTTTTGCAAATCCAGGAACCGATAGAAACATTTGGTTTTTAGATCATTATTAAAAAACGTCAGCTGCTTTCAATAAAAGTATCGCCTTTTGTCTTACGTCTTTCTGTATTTTTTTAAAATAAAAAAAAACGATAAAAATATGTGGTTTTTCGCCTATTCCCTAATTATTATTATTTTTTCAAATCCAGGAACTGACAGAAAAATGTGGTTTTTAAATTATTATTAAAAAACGTTAGCTGCGATCAAAAAAAGTTACGCCTTTTGTCTTACGTCTTTCTGTAATTTTTGAAAATAAAAAAAACGATAAAAATATGTGGTTTTTAGCCTATTCGCTAATTATCTTTATTTTTTGCAAATCCAGGAACTGATAGAAAAATGTTATTTTTGGATTATTAATTAAAAACGTTAGCTGCGTTCAAAAAAAGTATCGCCTTTTGTCTTACGTCTTTTAATAATTTTTTGAAATCAAAAAAACCGAAAACGTTAGTTGCGTTTAAAAAAATTATCGCCTTTTGTCTTACGTCTTTTTGTAATTTTTGAAAATAAAAAAAACGATAAAAATATGGGGTTTTTAGCCTATTCGCTAATTATCATTATTTGTTGCCAATCCAGGAACTTATAGAAAAATTTTCTTTTTGGATTATAAATTAAAAACGTTAGATGCGTTCAAAAAAATTATCGCCTTTTGTCTTACGTCTTTTTGTAATTTTTTAAAATAAAAAAAAACCGAAAACGTTAGCTGCGTTTAAAAAAATTATCGCCTTTTATCTTACGTCTTTTTGTAATTTTTGAAAATAAAAAAAACGATAAAAATATGTGGTTTTTAGCCTATTCGCTAATTATCATTATTTTTTGCCAATCCAGGAACTGATAGAAAAATGTTCTTTTTGGATTATTAATTAAAAACGTTAGCTGCGTTCAAAAAATTTATCGCCTTTTTTCTTTCGTTTTTTTTAATTTTTTAAAATCAAAAAAACCGATAAAAATATGTGGTTTTTAGCCTATTCGCTAATTATTAATATTTTTTGCAAATCCAGGAACTGACAGAAAAATGTGGTTTTTAGATTATTATTAAAAAACGTTAGCTGCATTCAAAATAAGTTAGGCCTTTTGTCTTACGTCTTTTTGTAATTTTTTAAAATAAAAAAAAAAACGATAAAAATATGTGGTTTTTCGCCTATTCCCTAATTATTATTATTTTTTGCAAATCCAGGAACTGACAGAAAAATGTGGTTTTTAGATTATTATTAAAAAACGTTAGCGGCGTTCAAAAAAAGTTAGGCCTTTTGTCTTACGTCTTTTTGTGATTTTTTAAAATCAAAAAAACCGATGAAAATATGTGGTTTTTAGCCTATTCGCTAATTATTATTAATTTTTTAAAAATTAAAAACTAATAAAAATATATGGTTTTAAGCCTATTCGCTAATTATTATTATTTTTTGCTAATCCAGGAACTGACAGAAGAATGTGGTTTTTAGATTAATATTAAAAAACGTTAGCGGCGTTCAAAAAAAGTTAGGCCTTTTGTCTTACGTCTTTTTGAAATTTTTTAAAATCATAAAAACCGATAAAAATATGTGGTTTTTAGCCTATTACCTAATTATTATTATTTTTTGCAAATCCAGGAACTGACAGAAAAATGTGGTTTTTAGATTATTATTATAAAACGTTAGCGGCGTTCAAAAAAAGTTAGGTCTTTTCTTACGTCTTTTTGTAATTTTTTAAAATCAAAAAAACCGATAAAAATATGTGGTTTTTAGCCTATTCGCTAATTATAACTTAAAAATAAAAAACTGATGAAAATATATGGTTTTAAGCCTATTCGCTAATTATTATTATTTTTTGCTAATCCAGGAACTGACAGAAAAATGTGGTTTTTAGATTATTATTAAAAAACGTCAGCTGCGTTCAATAAAATTATCGCCTTTTGTCTTACGTCTTTCTGTAATTTTTGAAAATAAAAAAAAACGATAAAAATATGTGGTTTTTAGCCTATTCGCTAAATATCTTTATTTTTTGCAAATCCAGGAACTGATAGAAAAATGTTCTTTTTGGATTATTAATTAAAAACGTTAGCTGCGTTCAAAAAAAGTATCGCCTTTTGTCTTACGTCTTTTTGTAATTTTTTAAAATCAAAAAAACGATAAAAATATGTGGTTTTTAGTCTATTCGCTAATTATCATTATTTTTTGCCAATCCAGCAACTGATAGAAAAATGTTCTTTTTGGATTATTAATTAAAAACGTTAGCTGCGTTCAAAAAAAGTATCGCCTTTTGTCTTACGTCTTTTTGTAATTTTTTAAAATAAAAAAAACCGATAAAAATTTGTGGTTTTTAGCCTATTCGCTAATTATCTTCATTTTTTGCAAATCCAGGAACTGATAGAAAAATGTTCTTTATGGATTATTAATTGAAAACGTTAGCGGCGTTCAAAAAAAGTTAGGCCTTTTGTCTTACGTCTTTTTGTGATTTTTTAAAATCAAAAAAACCGATCAAAATATGTGGTTTTTAGCCTTTTCGCTAATTATTATTAACTTTTTAAAAATAAAAAACTAATAAAAATATATGGTTTTAAGCCTATTCGCTAATTATTATTATTTTTTGCTAATCCAGGAACTGACAGAAGAATGTGGTTTTTAGATTACTATTAAAAAACGTTAGCGGCGTTCAAAAAAAGTTAGGCCTTTTGTCTTACGTCTTTTTGTAATTTTTTAAAATCAAAAAAACCGATAAAAATATGTGGTTTTTCGCCTATTCCCAAATTATTATTATTTTTTGCAAATTTAGGAACTGACAGAAAAATGTGGTTTTTAGATTATTATTAAAAAACGTTAGCGGCGTTCAAAAAAAGTTAGGTCTTTTGTCTTACGTCTTTTTGTAATTTTTTAAAATAAAAAAAACCGATAAAAATATGTGGTTTTTAGCCTATTCGCTAATTACTACTAATTTTTTAAAAATAAAAAACTGATGAAAAAATATGGTTTTAAGCCTATTCCCTAATTATTATTATTTTTTGCTAATCCAGGAACTAACAGAAAAATGTGGTTTTTGAATTATTATTAAAAAACGTCAGCTGCGTTCAATAAAAGTATCGCTTTTTGTCTTACGTCTTTCTGTAATTTTTGAAAATAAAAAAAACGATAAAAATATGTGGTTTTTAGCCTATTCGCTAATTATCTTTATTTTTTGCAAATCCAGGAACTGATAGAAAAATGTTCTTTTTGGATTATTAATTAAAAACGTTAGCTGCGTTCAAAAAAAGTATCGCCTTTTGTCTTACGTCTTTTTGTAATTTTTTAAAATCAAAAAAACGATAAAAATATGTGGTTTTTAGCCTATTCGCTAAATATTATTATTTTTTGCAAATCCCAAAACTGATAGAAGAATGTGGTTTTTGGATTATTATCAAAAAACGTTAGCTGCGTTTAAAAAAATTATCGCCTTTTAGCTAGCGTGATTCTGTAATTTTTTAAGAGGAAAAATTCGATAAGAATATGTTGTTTTCAGCCTATTCGCTAATTATTATTATTTTTTGCAAATCCAGGAACCGATAGAAACATTTGGTTTTTAGATCATTATTAAAAAACGTCAGCTGCTTTCAATAAAAGTATCGCCTTTTGTCTTACGTCTTTCTGTATTTTTTTAAAATAAAAAAAACGATAAAAATATGTGGTTTTTCGCCTATTCCCTAATTATTATTATTTTTTCAAATCCAGGAACTGACAGAAAAATGTGGTTTTTAAATTATTATTAAAAAACGTTAGCTGCGATCAAAAAAAGTTACGCCTTTTGTCTTACGTCTTTCTGTAATTTTTGAAAATAAAAAAAACGATAAAAATATGTGGTTTTTAGCCTATTCGCTAATTATCTTTATTTTTTGCAAATCCAGGAACTGATAGAAAAATGTTATTTTTGGATTATTAATTAAAAACGTTAGCTGCGTTCAAAAAAATTATCGCCTTTTGTCTTACGTCTTTTAATAATTTTTTGAAATCAAAAAAACCGAAAACGTTAGTTGCGTTTAAAAAAATTATCGCCTATTGTCTTACGTCTTTTTGTAATTTTTGAAAATAAAAAAAACGATAAAAATATGGGGTTTTTAGCCTATTCGCTAATTATCATTATTTGTTGCCAATCCAGGAACTTATAGAAAAATTTTCTTTTTGGATTATAAATTAAAAACGTTAGATGCGTTCAAAAAAATTATCGCCTTTTGTCTTACGTCTTTTTGTAATTTTTTAAAATAAAAAAAAACCGAAAACGTTAGCTGCGTTTAAAAAAATTATCGCCTTTTATCTTACGTCTTTTTGTAATTTTTGAAAATAAAAAAAACGATAAAAATATGTGGTTTTTAGCCTATTCGCTAATTATCATTATTTTTTGCCAATCCAGGAACTGATAGAAAAATGTTCTTTTTGGATTATTAATTAAAAACGTTAGCTGCGTTCAAAAAATTTATCGCCTTTTTTCTTTCGTTTTTTTTAATTTTTTAAAATCAAAAAAACCGATAAAAATATGTGGTTTTTAGCCTATTCGCTAATTATTAATATTTTTTGCAAATCCAGGAACTGACAGAAAAATGTGGTTTTTAGATTATTATTAAAAAACGTTAGCTGCATTCAAAATAAGTTAGGCCTTTTGTCTTACGTCTTTTTGTAATTTTTTAAAATAAAAAAAAAAACGATAAAAATATGTGGTTTTTCGCCTATTCCCTAATTATTATTATTTTTTGCAAATCCAGGAACTGACAGAAAAATGTGGTTTTTAGATTATTATTAAAAAACGTTAGCGGCGTTCAAAAAAAGTTAGGCCTTTTGTCTTACGTCTTTTTGTGATTTCTTAAAATAAAAAAAACCGATAAAAATATGTGGTTTTTAGCCTATTCGCTAATTATTATTAATTTTTTAAAAATTAAAAACTAATAAAAATATATGGTTTTAAGCCTATTCGCTAATTACTACTAATTTTTTAAAAATAAAAAACTGATGAAAATATATGGTTTTAAGCCTATTCGCTAATTATTATTATTTTTTGCTAATCCAGGAACTAACAGAAGAATGTGGTTTTTAGATTATTATTAAAAAACGTCAGCTGCGTTCAATAAAATTATTGCCTTTTGTCTTACGTCTTTCTGTAATTTTTGAAAATAAAAAAAAACGATAAAAATATGTGGTTTTTAGCCTATTCGCTAAATATCTTTATTTTTTGCAAATCCAGGAACTGATAGAAAAATGTTCTTTTTGGATTATTAATTGAAAACGTTAGCGGCGTTCAAAAAAAGTTAGGCCTTTTGTCTTACGTCTTTTTGTGATTTTTTAAAATCAAAAAAACCGATGAAAATATGTGGTTTTTAGCCTTTTCGCTAATTATTATTAACTTTTTAAAAATAAAAAACTAATAAAAATATATGGTTTTAAGCCTATTCGCTAATTATTATTATTTTTTGCTAATCCAGGAACTGACAGAAGAATGTGGTTTTTAGATTACTATTAAAAAACGTTAGCGGCGTTCAAAAAAAGTTAGGCCTTTTGTCTTACGTCTTTTTGTAATTTTTTAAAATCAAAAAAACCGATAAAAATATGTGGTTTTTCGCCTATTCCCAAATTATTATTATTTTTTGCAAATTTAGGAACTGACAGAAAAATGTGGTTTTTAGATTATTATTAAAAAACGTTAGCGGCGTTCAAAAAAAGTTAGGTCTTTTGTCTTACGTCTTTTTGTAATTTTTTAAAATAAAAAAAACCGATAAAAATATGTGGTTTTTAGCCTATTCGCTAATTACTACTAATTTTTTAAAAATAAAAAACTGATGAAAAAATATGGTTTTAAGCCTATTCCCTAATTATTATTATTTTTTGCTAATCCAGGAACTAACAGAAAAATGTGGTTTTTGAATTATTATTAAAAAACGTCAGCTGCGTTCAATAAAAGTATCGCTTTTTGTCTTACGTCTTTCTGTAATTTTTGAAAATAAAAAAAACGATAAAAATATGTGGTTTTTAGCCTATTCGCTAATTATCTTTATTTTTTGCAAATCCAGGAACTGATAGAAAAATGTTCTTTTTGGATTATTAATTAAAAACGTTAGCTGCGTTCAAAAAAAGTATCGCCTTTTGTCTTACGTCTTTTTGTAATTTTTTAAAATCAAAAAAACGATAAAAATATGTGGTTTTTAGCCTATTCGCTAAATATTATTATTTTTTGCAAATCCCAAAACTGATAGAAGAATGTGGTTTTTGGATTATTATCAAAAAACGTTAGCTGCGTTTAAAAAAATTATCGCCTTTTAGCTAGCGTGATTCTGTAATTTTTTAAGAGGAAAAATTCGATAAGAATATGTTGTTTTCAGCCTATTCGCTAATTATTATTTTTTACGAATCCCAAAATTGATAGAAGAAGGTGGTTTTTAGATTATTATCAAAAAACCTTACCTGCGTTTAAAAAAAGTATCGCCTTTTGTCTAGCATGTTTCTGTAATTTTTTAATAGGAAAAAAACGATAAAAATATGGTGTTTTCAGCCTATTCGCTAATTATTATTATTTTTTGCAAATCCCAAAACTGATAGAAGAATATGGTTTTTAGATTGTTATCAGAAAACCATAGCTGAGTTTAAAAAAAGAATCGCCTTTTGTCTAGCGTGATTTTGTAATTTTTTAAGAGGAAAAAAACGATAAAAACATGGTGCATGTTTTTAGCCTATTTACTAATTATTATTAGTCTTTGCAAATCCCAAAACTGATAGAAGAATGTGGTTTTAGATTATTATCAAAAAATCATACCTGGCTTTAAAAAATATCGCCTTTTGTCTAGCGTGTTTCCGTAATTTTTTAAGGGAAAAAACTGATAAAAATATAGTGTTTTTAGGCTATTCGCTAATTATTATTATTTTTTGCAAATCCCAAAACTGATAGAATAATGTAGTTTTTAAATTATTATCAAAAAACTTTAGCTGCGTTTAAAAAAAGTATCGCCTTTTGTCTAGCGTGTCTCTGTAATTTTTTAAGAGGAAAAAACCGATAAAAATATGGTGTTTTCAGCCTATTCGCTAATTATTATTATTTTTTGCAAATCCCAAAACTGATAGAAGAATGTGGTTTTTGGATTATTATCAAAAAACGTTAGCTGCGTTTAAAAAAAGGATCGCCTTTTGTCTAGCGTGATTCTGTAATTTTTTAAGAGGAAAAACCCGATAAAAATATGGGCATGTTTTTAGCCTATTCACTAATTATTATTAGTCTTTGCAAATCCCAAAACTGATAGAAGAATGTGGTTTTTAGATTATTATCAAAAAATCATACCTGGGTTTAAAAAAATATCGCCTTTTGTCTAGCGTATTTCCGTAATTTTTTAAGGGGAAAAAACTAATAAAAATATGGTGTTTTTAGACTATTCGCTAATTATTATTATTTTTTGCAAATTCCAAAACTGATAGAAGAATATGGGTTTTAGATTATTATCAAAAAAATGTAGCGGTTTTTAAAAAATGTATCGCATTTTATCTAGCGTATTTATGTAATTTTTTTAGAGGAAAAAACCGATAAAAATATGGTGTTTTCAGCCTATTCGCTAATTATTATTTTTTGCAAATCCCAAAATTGATAGAAAAATGTGGTTTTTGGATTATTATCAAAAAACGGTAGCTGCGTTTAAAAAAAGGATCGCCTTTTGTCTAGCGTGATTCTGTAATTTTTTAAGAAGAAAAAACCGATAAAAATATGGTGCATGCTTTAGGCTATTCGCTAATTATTATTATTTTTTGCTAATCCAGGAACTGACAGAAGAATGTGGTTTTTAGATTATTATCAAAAAATCATACCTGGCTTTAAAAAATATCGCCTTTTGTCTAGCGTGTTTCCGTAATTTTTTAAGGGAAAAAACTGATAAAAATATGGTGTTTTTAGGCTATTCGCTAATTATTATTATTTTTTGCAAATCCCAAAACTGATAGAATAATGTGGCTTTTAGATTATTATCAAAAAACTTTAGCTGCGTTTAAAAAAAGTATCGCCTTTTGTCTAGCGTGTCTCTGTAATTTTTTAAGAGGAAAAATCCGATAAAAATATGGTGTTTTCAACCAATTCGCTAATTATTATTATTTTTTGCAAATCCCAAAACTGATAAAAGAATGTGGTTTTTGGATTAATATCAAAAAACGTTAGCTGCGTTTAAAAAAAGGATCGCATTTTGTCTAGCGTGATTCTCTAATTTTTTAAGAAGAAAAAAACCGTTAAAAATATGGTGCATGTTTTTAGCCTATTCGCTAATTATTATTATTTTTTGCTAATCCAGGAACTGACAGAAAAATGTGGTTTTTAGATTATTATTAAAAAACGTTAGCGGCGTTCAAAAAATGTTAGGCCTTTTGTCTTACGTCTTTTTGTAATTTTTTAAAATCAAAAAAACCGATAAAAATATGTGGTTTTTCGCCTATTCCCTAATTATTATTATTTTTTGCAAATCCAGGAACTGACAGAAAAATGTGGTTTTTAGATTATTATTAAAAAACGTTAGCAGCGTTCAAAAAAAGTTAAGCCTTTTGTCTTAAGTCTTTTTGTAATTTTTTAAAATAAATAAAACCGATAAAAATATGTGGTTTTTAGCCTATTCGCTAATTATTACTAATTTTTTAAAAATAAAAAACTGATAAAATATATGGTTTTAAGCCTATTCGCTAATTATTATTATTTTTTGCTAATCCAGGAACTGACAGAAGAATGTGGTTTTTAGATTATTATTAAAAAACGTCAGCTGCGTTCAATAAAAGTATCGCCTTTTGTCTTACGTCTTTTTGTAATTTTTTAAATTCAAAAAAACCGATAAAAATGTGTGGTGTTTAGACTATTCGCTAACTATTATTATTTTTTGCAAATCCAGGAACCGATAGAAACATTTGGTTTTTAGATCATTATTAAAAAACGTCAGCTGCTTTCAATAAAAGTATCGCCTATTGTCTTACGTCTTTCTGTATTTTTTTAAAATTTAAAAAAAAGATAAAAATATGTAGTTTTTCGCCTATTCCCTAATTATTATTATTTTTTCAAATCCAGGAACTGACAGAAAAATGTGGTTTTTAGATTATTATTAAAAAACGTTAGCTGCGATCAAAAAAAGTTACGCCTTTTGTCTTACGTCTTTCTGTAATTTTTGAAAATAAAAAAAACGATAAAAATATGTGGTTTTTAGCCTATTCGCTAATTATCTTTATTTTTTGCAAATCCAGGAACTGATAGAAAAATGTCCTTTTTGGATTATTAATTAAAAACGTTAGCTGCGTTCAAAAAAAGTATCGCCTTTAGTCTTACGTCTTTTAATATTTTTTTGAAATCACAAAAACCGAAAACGTTAGCTGCGTTTAAAAAAATTATCGCCCTTTGTCTTACGTCTTTTTGTAATTTTTGAAAATAAAAAATACGATAAAAATATGTGGTTTTTAGCCTATTCGCTAATTATTACTAATTTTTTAAAAATAAAAAACTGATGAAAATATATGGTTTTAAGCCTATTCGCTAATTATTATTATTTTTTGCTAATCCAGGAACTGACAGAAAAATGTGGTTTTTAGATTATTATTAAAAAACGTCAGCTGCGTTCAATAAAATTATCGCCTTTTGTCTTACGTCTTTTTGTAATTTTTGAAAATAAAAAAAAAACGATAAAAATATGTTGTTTTTAGCCTATTCGCTAATTATCATTATTTTTTGCAAATCCAGCAACTGATAGAAAAATGTTCTTTTTGGATTATTAATTAAAAACTTTAGCTGCGTTCAAAAAAATTATCGCCTTTTGTCTTACGTCTTTTTGTAATTTTTTAAAATAAAAAAAACCGATAAAAATATGTGGTTTTTAGCCTATTCGCTAATTATTAATATTTTTTGCAAATCCAGGCACTGACAGAAAAATGTGGTTTTTAGATTAATATTAAAAAACGTTAGCTGCGTTCAAAAAAAGTTAGGCCTTTTGTCTTACGTCTTTTTGTAATTTTATAAAATAAAAAAAAAACGATAAAAATATGTGGTTTTTCGCCCATTCACTAATTATTATTATTTTTTGCAAATCCAGGAACTGACAGAAAAATGTGGTTTTTAGATTATTATTAAAAAACGTTAGCTGCGTTTAAAAAAATTTACGCCTTTTGTCTTACGTCTTTCTGTAATTTTTGAAAATAAAAAAACGATAAAAATATGTGGTTTTTAGCCAATTCGCTAATTATCTTTATTTTTTCAAATCCAGGAACTGATAGAAAAATGTTCTTTTTGGATTATTAATTAAAAACGTTAGCTGCGTTCAAAAAAAGTATCGCCTTTTGTCTTACGCCTTTTTGTAATTTTTTAAAATAAAAAAAAAACGATAAAAATATGTGGTTTTTCGCCTATTCCCTAATTATTATTATTTTTTGCAAATCCAGTAACTGACAGAAAAATGTGGTTTTTAGATTATTATTAAAAAACGTTAGCGGCGTTCAAAAAAAGTTAGGCCTTTTGTCTTACGTCTTTTTGTGATTTTTTAAAATCAAAAAAACCGATGAAAATATGTGGTTTTTAGCCTATTCGCTAATTATTATGAATTTTTTAAAAATTAAAAACTAATAAAAATATATGGTTTTAAGCCTATTCGCTAATTATTATTATTTTTTGCTAATCCAGGAACTGACAGAAGAATGTGGTTTTTAGATTATTATTAAAAAACGTTAGCGGCGTTTAAAAAAAGTTAGGCCTTTTGTCTTACGTCTTTTTGTAATTTTTTAAAATAAAGAAAACCGATAAAAATATGTGGTTTTTCGCCTATTCCCTAATTATTATTATTTTTTGCAAATCCAGGAACTGACAGAAAAATGTGGTTTTTAGATTATTATTAAAAAACGTTAGCGGCGTTCAAAAAAAGTTAGGTCTTTTGTCTTACGTCTTTTTGTAATTTTTTAAAATCAAAAAAACCGATAAAAATATGTGGTTTTTAGCCTATTCGCTAATTATTACTAATTTTTTAAAAATAAAAAACTGATGAAAATATATGGTTTTAAGCCTATTCGCTAATTATTATTATTTTTTGCTAATCCAGGAACTGACAGAAAAATGTGGTTTTTAGATTATTATTAAAAAACGTCAGCTGCGTTCAATAAAAGTATCGCCTTTTGTCTTACGTCATTCTGTAATTTTTGAAAATAAAAAAAACGATAAAAATATGTGGTTTTTAGCCTATTCGCTAATTATCTTTATTTTTTGCAAATCCAGGAACTGATAGAAAAATGTTCTTTTTGGATTATTAATTAAAAACGTTAGCTGCGATCAAAAAAAGTTACGCCTTTTGTCTTACGTCTTTCTGTAATTTTTGAAAATAAAAAAAACGATAAAAATATGTGGTTTTTAGCCTATTCGCTAATTATCTTTATTTTTTGCAAATCCAGGAATTGATAGAAAAATGTCCTTTTTGGATTATTAATTAAAAACGTTAGCTGCGTTCAAAAAAAGTATCGCCTTTAGTCTTACGTCTTTTAATATTTTTTTGAAATCACAAAAACCGAAAACGTTAGCTGCGTTTAAAAAAATTATCGCCCTTTGTCTTACGTCTTTTTGTAATTTTTGAAAATAAAAAAAACGATAAAAATATGTGGTTTTTAGCCTATTCGCTAATTATCATTATTTCTTGCCAATCCAGGAACTGATAGAAAAATGTTCTTTTTGGATTATAAATTAAAAACTTTAGCTGCGTTCAAAAAAATTATCGCCTTTTGTCTTACGTCTTTTTGTAATTTTTTAAAATCAAAAAAACCGAAAACGTTAGCTGCGTTTAAAAAAATTATCGCCTTTTGTCTTACGTCTTTTTGTAATTTTTGAAAATAAAAAAAAACGATAAAAATATGTGGTTTTTAGCCTATTCGCTAATTATCATTATTTTTTGCAAATCCAGGAACTGATAGAAAAATGTTCTTTTTGGATTATTAATTAAAAACTTTAGCTGCGTTCAAAAAAATTATCGTCTTTTGTCTTACGTCTTTTTGTAATTTTTTAAAATCAAAATAACCGATAAAAATATGTGGTTTTTAGCCTATTCGCTAATTATTAATATTTTTTGCAAATCCAGGCACTGACAGAAAAATGTGGTTTTTAGATTATTATTAAAAAACGTTAGCTGCGTTCAAAAAAAGTTAGGCCTTTTGTCTTACGTCTTTTTGTAATTTTATAAAATAAAAAAAACGATAAAAATATGTGGTTTTTAGCCAATTCGCTAATTATCTTTATTTTTTGCAAATCCAGGAACTGATAGAAAAATGTTCTTTTTGGATTATTAATTAAAAACGTTAGCTGCGTTCAAAAAAAGTATCGCCTTTTGTCTTACGCCTTTTTGAAATTTTTTAAAATAAAAAAAAAACGATAAAAATATGTGGTTTTTCACCTATTCCCTAATTATTATTATTATTTGCAAATCCAGGAACTGACAGAAAATGTGGTTTTTAGATTAATATTAAAAAACGTTAGCGGCGTTCAAAAAAAGTTAGGCCTTTTGTCTTACGTCTTTTTGTGATTTTTTAAAATCAAAAAAACCGATGAAAATATGTGGTTTTTAGCCTATTCGCTAATTATTATTAATTTTTTAAAAATTAAAAACTAATAAAAATATATGGTTTTAAGCCTATTCGCTAATTATTATTATTTTTTGCTAATCCAGGAACTGACAGAAGAATGTGGTTTTTAGATTACTATTAAAAAACGTTAGCGGCGTTCAAAAAAAGTTAGGCCTTTTGTCTTACGTCTTTTTGTAATTTTTTAAAATCAAAAAAACCGATAAAAATATGTGGTTTTTCGCCTATTCCCTAATTATTATTATTTTTTGCAAATCCAGGAACTGACAGAAAAATGTGGTTTTTAGATTATTATTAAAAAACGTTAGCGGCGTTCAAAAAAAGTTAGGTCTTTTGTCTTACGTCTTTTTGTAATTTTTTAAAATCAAAAAAACCGATAAAAATATGTGGTTTTTAGCCTATTCGCTAATTATTACTAATTTTTTAAAAATAAAAAACCGATGAAAAAATATGGTTTTAAGCCTATTCGCTAATTATTATTATTTTTTGCTAATCCAGGAACTGACAGAAAAATGTGGTTTTTAGATAAATATTAAAAAACGTTAGCTGCGTTCAAAAAAAGTTAGGCCTTTTGTCTTACGTCTTTTTGTAATTTTATAAAATAAAAAAAAAACGATAAAAATATGTGGTTTTTCGCCCATTCCCTAATTATTATTATTTTTTGCAAATCCAGGAACTGACAGAAAAATGTGGTTTTTAGTTTATTATTAAAAAACGATAGCTGCGTTCAAAAAAATTTACGCCTTTTGTCTTACGTCTTTCTGTAATTTTTGAAAATAAAAAAAACGATAAAAATATGTGGTTTTTAGCCAATTCGCTAATTATCTTTATTTTTTGCAAATCCAGGAACTGATAGAAAAATGTTCTTTTTGGATTATTAATTAAAAACGTTAGCTGCGTTCAAAAAAATTATCGCCTTTTGTCTTACGGCTTTTTGTAATTTTTTAAAATTAAAAAAAAAAAACGATAAAAATATGTGGTTTTTCGCCTATTCCCTAATTATTATTATTTTTTGCAAATCCAGTAACTGACAGAAAAATGTGGTTTTTAGATTATTATTAAAAAATGTTAGCGGCGTTCAAAAAAAGTTAGGCCTTTTGTCTTACGTCTTTTTGTGATTTTTTAAAATCAAAAAAACCGATGAAAATATGTGGTTTTTAGCCTATTCGCTAATTATTATTAATTTTTTAAAAATTAAAAACTAATAAAAATATATGGTTTTAAGCCTATTCGCTAATTATTATTATTTTTTGCTAATCCAGGAACTGACAGAAGAATGTGGTTTTTAGATTACTATTAAAAAACGTTAGCGACGTTCAAAAAAAGTTAGGCCTTTTGTCTTACGTCTTTTTGTAATTTTTTAAAATAAAAAAAACCGATAAAAATAAGTGGTTTTTCGCCTATTCCCTAATTATTATTATTTTTTGCAAATCCAGGAACTGACAGAAAAATGTGGTTTTTAGATTATTATTAAAAAACGTTAGCGGCGTTCAAAAAAAGTTAGGTCTTTTGTCTTACGTCTTTTTGTAATTTTTTAAAATAAAAAACACCGATAAAAATATGTGGTTTTTAGCCTATTCGCTAATTACTACTAATTTTTTAAAAATAAAAATCTGATGAAAATATATGGTTTTAAGCCTATTCGCTAATTATTATTATTTTTTGCTAATCCAGGAACTAACAGAAGAATGTGGTTTTTGAATTATTATTAAAAAACGTCAGCTGCGTTCAATAAAAGTATCGTTTTTTGTCTTACGTCTTTCTGTAATTTTTGAAAATAAAAAAAACGATAAAAATATGTGGTTTTTAGCCTATTCGCTAATTATCATTATTTTTTGCAAATCCAGGAACAGATAGAAAAATGTTCTTCTTGGATTATTAATTAAAAACGTTAGCTGCGTTCAAAAAAAGTATCGCCTTTTGTCTTACGTCTTTTTGTCATTTTTTAAAATAAAAAAAACCGATAAAAGTATGTGGTTTTTCGCCTTTTCCCTAATTATTATTATTTTTTGCAAATCCAGGAACTGACAGAAAAATGTGGTTTTTAGATTATTATTAAAAAACGTTAGCGGCGTTCAAAAAAAGTTAGGTCTTTTGTCTTACGCCTTTTTGTAATTTTTTAAAATCAAAAAAACCGATAAAAATATGTGGTTTTTCGCCTATTCCCTAATTATTATTATTTTTTGCTAATCCAGGAACTGACAGAAGAATGTGGTTTTTAGATTACTATTAAAAAACGTTAGCGGCGTTCAAAAAAAGTTAGGCCTTTTGTCTTACGTCTTTTTGTAATTTTTTAAAATCAAAAAAACCGATAAAAATATGTGGTTTTTCGCCTATTCCCAAATTATTATTATTTTTTGCAAATTTAGGAACTGACAGAAAAATGTGGTTTTTAGATTATTATTAAAAAACGTTAGCGGCGTTCAAAAAAAGTTAGGTCTTTTGTCTTACGTCTTTTTGTAATTTTTTAAAATCAAAAAAACCGATAAAAATATGTGGTTTTTAGCCTATTCGCTAATTATTATTAATTTTTTAAAAATAAAAAACTGATGAAAATATATGGTTTTAAGCCTATTCGCTAATTATTATTATTTTTTGCTAATCCAGGAACTGACAGAAAAATGTGGTTTTTAGATTATTATTAAAAAACGTCAGCTGCGTTCAATAAAAGTATCGCCTTTTGTCTTACGTCATTCTGTAATTTTTGAAAATAAAAAAAAACGATAAAAATATGTGGTTTTTAGCCTATTCGCTAAATATTATTATTTTTTGCAAATCCCAAAACTGATAGAAGAATGTGGTTTTTGGATTATTATCAAAAAACGTTAGCTGCGTTTAAAAAAATTATCGCCTTTCAGCTAGCGTGATTCTGTAATTTTTTAAGAGGAAAAATCCGATAAGATGTTGTTTTCAGCCTATTCGCTAATTATTATTTTTTACGAATCCCAAAATTGATAGAAGAAGGTGGTTTTTAGATTATTATCAAAAAACCTTACCTGCGTTTAAAAAAAGTATCGCCTTTTGTCTAGCATGTTTCTGTAATTTTTTGATAGGAAAAAAACGATAAAAATATGGTGTTTTCAGCCTATTCGCTAATTATTATTATTTTTTGCAAATCCAGGAACCGATAGAAACATTTGGTTTTTAGATCATTATTAAAAAACGTTAGCTGCTTTCAATAAAAGTATCGCCTTTTGTCTTACGTCTTTCTGTATTTTTTTAAAATAAAAAAAAAACGACAAAAATATGTGGTTTTTCGCCTATTCCCTAATTATTATTATTTTTTCAAATCCAGGAACTGACAGAAAAATGTGGTTTTTAAATTATTATTAAAAAACGTTAGCTGCGATCAAAAAAAGTTACGCCTTTTATCTTACGTCTTTCTGTAATATTTGAAAATAAAAAAACGATAAAAATATGTGGTTTTTAGCCTATTCGCTAATTATCTTTATTTTTTGCAAATCCAGGAACTGATAGAAAAATGTTCTTTGTGGATTATTAATTAAAAACGTTAGTTGCGTCGCCTTTTGTCTTACGTCTTTTAATAATTTTTTGAAATCAAAAAAACCGAAAACGTTAGCTGCGTTTAAAAAAATTATCGCCTTTTGTCTTACGTCTTTTTGTAATTTTTGAAAATAAAAAAACGATAAAAATATGGGGTTTTTAGCCTATTCGCTAATTATCATTATTTTTTGCCAATCCAGGAACTGATAGAAAAATTTTCTTTTTGGATTATAAATTAAAAACGTTAGATGCGTTCAAAAAAATTATCGCCTTTTGTCTTACGTCTTTTTGTAATTTTTTAAAATAAAAAAAAAACCGAAAACCTTAGCTGCGTTTAAAAAAATTATCGCCTTTTATCTTACGTCTTTTTGTAATTTTTGAAAATAAAAAAAACGATAAAAATATGTGGTTTTTAGCCTATTCGCTAATTATAATTATTTTTTGCCAATCCAGGAACTGATAGAAAAATGTTATTTTTGGATTATTAATTAAAAACGTTAGCTGCGTTCAAAAAAATTATCGCCTTTTTTCTTACGTTTTTTGTAATTTTTTAAAATAAAAAAAACCGATAAAAATATGTGGTTTTTAGCCTATTCGCTAATTATTAATATTTTTTGCAAATCCAGGAACTGACAGAAAAATGTGGTTTTTAGATTATTATTAAAAAACGTTAGCTGCGTTCAAAAAAAGTTAGGCCTTTTGTCTTACGTCTTTTTGTGATTTTTTAAAATCAAAAAAACCGATGAAAATATGTGGTTTTTAGCCTATTCGCTAATTATTATTAATTTTTTAAAAATTAAAAACTAATAAAAATATATGGTTTTAAGACTATTCGCTAATTATTATTATTTTTTGCTAATCCAGGAACTGACAGAAGAATGTGGTTTTTAGATTACTATTAAAAAACGTTAGCGGCGTTCAAAAAAAGTTAGGCCTTTTGTCTTACGTCTTTTTGTAATTTTTTAAAATCAAAAAAACCGATAAAAATATGTGGTTTTTAGCCTATTCGCTAATTATTAATATTTTTTGCAAATCCAGGAACTGACAGAAAAATGTGGTTTTTAGATTATCATAAAAAAACGTTAGCGGCGTTCAAAAAAAGTTAGGTCTTTTGTCTTACGTCTTTTTGTAATTTTTTAAAATCAAAAAAACCCATAAAAATATGTGGTTTTTAGCCTATTCGCTAATTATTACTTAAAAATAAGAAACTGATGAAAATATATGGTTTTAAGCCTATTCGCTAATTATTATTATTTTTTGCTAATCCAGGAACTGACAGAAAAATGTGGTTTTTAGATTATTATTAAAAAACGTCAGCTGCGTTCAATAAAATTATCGCCTTTTGTCTTACGTCTTTCTGTAATTTTTGAAAATAAAAAAAAAACGATAAAAATATGTGGTTTTTAGCCTATTCGCTAAATATCTTTATTTTTTGCAAATCCAGGAACTGATAGAAAAATGTTCTTTTTGGATTATTAATTAAAAACGTTAGCTGCGTTCAAAAAAAGTATCGCCTTTTGTCTTACGTCTTTTTGTAATTTTCTAAAATCAAAAAAACGATAAAAATATGTGGTTTTTAGTCTATTCGCTAATTATCATTATTTTTTGCCAATCCAGCAACTGATAGAAAAATGTTCTTTTTGGATTATTAATTAAAAACGTTAGCTGCGTTCAAAAAAAGTATCGCCTTTTGTCTTACGTCTTTTTGTAATTTTATAAAATAAAAAAAAACGATAAAAATATGTGGTTTTTCGCCCATTCCCTAATTATTATTATTTTTTGCAAATCCAGGAACTGACAGAAAAATGTGGTTTTTAGATTATTATTAAAAAACGTTAGCTGCGTTCAAAAAAATTTACGCCTTTTGCCTTACGTCTTTCTGTAATTTTTGAAAATAAAAAAAACGATAAAAATATGTGGTTTTTAGCCTATTCGCTAATTATCTTTATTTTTTGCAAATCCAGGAACTGATAGAAAAATGTTCTTTATGGATTATTAATTAAAAACGTTAGCTGCGTTCAAGAAAAGTATCGCCTTTTGTCTTACGCCTTTTTGTAATTTTTTAAAATAAAAAAAAACGATAATATTCCCTATTCCCTAATTATTATTATTTTTTGCAAATCCAGGAACTGACAGAAAAATGTGGTTTTTAGATTATTATTAAAAAACGTTAGCGGCGTTCAAAAGAAGTTAGGCCTTTTGTCTTACGTCTTTTTGTGATTTTTTAAAATCAAAAAAACCGATGAAAATATGTGGTTTTTAGCCTATTCGCTAATTATTATTAACTTTTTAAAAATAAAAAACTAATAAAAATATATGGTTTTAAGCCTATTCGCTAATTATTATTATTTTTTGCTAATCCAGGAACTGACAGAAGAATAAGGTTTTTAGATTACTATTAAAAAACGTTAGCGGCGTTCAAAAAAAGTTAGGTCTTTTGTCTTACGTCTTTTTGTAATTTTTTAAAATCAAAAAAACCGATAAAAATATGTGGTTTTTCGCCTATTCCCTAATTACTACTAATTTTTTTAAAATAAAAAACTGATGAAAATATATGGTTTTAAGCCTATTCGCTAAGTATTATTATTTTTTGCTAATCCAGGAACTAACAGAAGAATGTGGTTTTTGAATTATTATTAAAAAACGTCAGCTGCGTTCAATAAAAGTATCGCTTTTTGTCTTACGTCTTTCTGTAATTTTTGAAAATAAAAAAAAACGATAAAAATATGTGGTTTTTAGCCTATTCGCTAATTATCTTTATTTTTTGCAAATCCAGGAACTGATAGAAACATGTTCTTTGTGGATTATTAATTAAAAACGTTAGCTGCGTTCAAAAAAAGTATCGCCTTTTGTCTTACGTCTTTTTGTAATTTTTTAAAATCAAAAAAACGATAAAAATATGTGGTTTTTAGCCTATTCGCTAAATATTATTATTTTTTGCAAATCCCAAAACTGATAGAAGAATGTGGTTTTTGGATTATTATCAAAAAACGTTAGGTGCGTTTAAAAAAATTATCGCCTTTTAGCTAGCGTGATTCTGTAATTTTTTAAGAGGAAAAATCCGATAAGAATATGTTGTTTTCAGCCTATTCGCTAATTATTATTTTTTACGAATCCCAAAATTGATAGAAGAAGGTGGTTTTTAGATTATTATCAAAAAACCTTACCTGCGTTTAAAAAAAGTATCGCCTTTTGTCTAGCATGTTTCTGTAATTTTTTAATAGGAAAAAAACAATAAAAATATGGTGTTTTCAGCCTATTCGCTAATTATTATTTTTGTTATCAGAAAACCATAGCTGAGTTTAAAAAAAGAATCGCCTTTTGTCTAGCGTGATTTTGTAATTTTTTAAGAGGAAAAAAACGATAAATACATGGTGCATGTTTTTAGCCTATTTACTAATTATTATTAGTCTTTGCAAATCCCAAAACTGATAGAAGAATGTGGTTTTAGATTATTATCAAAAAATCATACCTGGCTTTAAAAAATATCGCCTTTTGTCTAGCGTGTTTCCGTAATTTTTTAAGGGAAAAAACTGATAAAAATATAGTATTTTTAGGCTATTCGCTAATTATTATTATTTTTTGCATATCCCAAAACTGATAGAATAATGTAGTTTTTAGATTATTATCAAAAAACTTTAGCTGCGTTTAAAAAAAGTATCGCCTTTTGTCTAGCGTGTCTCTGTAATTTTTTAAGAGAAAAAAACCGATAAAAATATGGTGTTTTCAGCCTATTCGCTAATTATTATTATTTTTTGCAAATCCCAAAACTGATAGAAGAATGTGGTTTTTGGATTATTATCAAAAAACGTTAGCTGCGTTTAAAAAAAGGATCGCCTTTTGTCTAGCGTGATTCTGTAATTTTTTAAGAGGAAAAAACCGATAAAAATATGGTGCATGTTTTTAGCCTATTCACTAATTATTATTAGTCTTTGCAAATCCCAAAACTGATAGAAGAATGTGGTTTTTAGATTATTATCAAAAAATCATACCTGGGTTTAAAAAAATATCGCCTTTTGTCTAGCGTATTTCCGTAATTTTTTAAGGGGAAAAAACTAATAAAAATATGGTGTTTTTAGACTATTCGCTAATTATTATTATTTTTTGCAATTCCCAAAACTGATAGAAGAATGTGGGTTTTAGATTATTATCAAAAAAATGTAGCGGTTTTTAAAAAATGTATCGCATTTTATCTAGCGTATTTCTGTAATTTTTTTAGAGGAAAAAACCGATAAAAATATGGTGTTTTCAGCCTATTCGCTAATTATTATTTTTTGCAAATCCCAAAACTGATAGAAAAATGTGGTTTTTGGATTATTATCAAAAAACGGTAGCTGCGTTTAAAAAAAGGATCGCCTTTTGTCTAGCGTGATTCTGTAATTTTTTAAGAAGAAAAAACCGATAAAAATATGGTGCATGCTTTTAGCCTATTCGCTAATTATTATTATTTTTTGCTAATTCAGGAACTGACAGAAGAATGTGGTTTTTAGATTATTATCAAAAAATCATACCTGGCTTTAAAAAATATCGCCTTTTGTCTAGCGTGTCTCTGTAATTTTTTAAGAGGAAAAATTCGATAAAAATATGGTGTTTCCAGCCTATTCGCTAATTATTATTAATTTTTGCAAATCCCAAAACTGATAAAAGAATGTGGTTTTTGGATTAATATCACAAAACGTTAGCTGCGTTTAAAAAAAGGATCGCCTTTTGTCTAGCGTGATTCTGTAATTTTTTAAGAAGAAAAAAACCGTTAAAAATATGGTGCATGTTTTTAGCCTATTCGCTAATTATTATTATTTTTTGCTAATCCAGGATCTGACAGAAAAATGTGGTTTTTAGATTATTAGTAAAAAACGTTAGCGGCGTTCAAAAAATGTTAGGTCTTTTGTCTTACGTCTTTTTGTAATTTTTTAAAATCAAAAAAACCGATAAAATATGTGGTTTTTAGCCTATTCGCTAATTATTACTAATTTTTTAAAAATAAAAAACTGATAAAATATATGGTTTTAAGCCTATTCGCTAATTATTATTATTTTTTGCTAATCCAGGAACAGACAGAAGAATGTGGTTTTTAGATTATTATTAAAAAACGTCAGCTGCGTTCAATAAAAGTATCGCCTTTTGTCTTACGTCTTTTTGTAATTTTTTAAATTAAAAAAAACCGATAGAAATATGTGGTTTTTCGCCTATTCCCTAATTATTATTATTTTTTCAAATCCAGGAACTGACAGAAAAATGAGGTTTTTAGATTATTATTAAAAAACGTTAGCTGCGATCAAAAAAAGTTACGCCTTTTGTCTTACGTCTTTCTGTAATTTTTGAAAATAAAAAAAACGATAAAAATATGTGGTTTTTAGCCTATTCGCTAATTATCTTTATTTTTTGCAAATCCAGGAACTGATAGAAAAATGTCCTTTTTGGATTATTAATTAAAAACGTTAGCTGCGTTCAAAAAAAGTATCGCCTTTAGTCTTACGTCTTTTAATATTTTTTTGAAATCACAAAAACCGAAAACGTTAGCTGCGTTTAAAAAAATTATCGCCCTTTGCCTTACGTCTTTTTGTAATTTTTGAAAATAAAAAAAACGATAAAAATATGTGGTTTTTAGCCTATTCGCTAATTATCATTATTTTTTGCCAATCCAGGAACTGGTAGAAAAATGTTCTTTTTGGATTATAAATTAAAAACGTTAGCTGCGTTCAAAAAGATTATCGCCTTTTGTCTTACGTCTTTTTGTAATTTTTAAAAATCAAAAAAACCGAAAACGTTAGCTGCGTTTAAAAAAAAATATCGCCTTTTGTCTTACGTCTTTTTGTAATTTTTGAAAATAAAAAAAAACGATAAAAATATGTGGTTTTTAGCCTATTCGCTAATTATCATTATTTTTTGCAAATCCAGGAACTGATAGAAAAATGTTCTTTTTGGATTATTAATTAAAAACTTTAGCTGCGTTCAAAAAAATTATCGCCTTTTGTCTTACGTCTTTTTGTAATTTTTTAAAATCAAAAAACCGATAAAAATATGTGGTTTTTAGCCTATTCGCTAATTATTAATATTTTTTGCAAATCCAGGAACTGACAGAAAAATGTGGTTTTTAGATTAATATTAAAAAACGTTAGCTGCGTTCAAAAAAAGTTAGGCCTTTTGTCTTACGTCTTTTTGTAATTTTATAAAATAAAAAAAACGATAAAAATATGTGGTTTTTCGCCCATTCCCTAATTATTATTATTTTTTGCAAATCCAGGAACTGACAGAAAAATGTGGTTTTTAGATTATTATTAAAAAACGTTAGCTGCGTTCAAAAAAATTTACGCCTTTTGTCTTACGTCTTTCTGTAATTTTTGAAAATGAAAAAAACGATAAAAATATGTGGTTTTTAGCCAATTCGCTAATTATCTTTATTTTTTGCAAATCCAGGAACTGATAGAAAAATGTTCTTTTTGGATTATTAATTAAAAACGTTAGCTGCGTTCAAAAAAAGTATCGCCTTTTGTATTACGCCTTTTTGTAATTTTTTAAAATAAAAAAAAAACGATAAAAATAAGTGGTTTTTCGCCTATTCCCTAATTATTATTATTTTTTGCAAATCCAGGAACTGACAGAAAAATGTGGTTTTTAGATTATTATTAAAAAACGTTAGCGGCGTTCAAAAAAAGTTAGGCCTTTTGTCTTACGTCTTTTTGTGATTTTTTAAAATCAAAAAAAACGATGAAAATATGTGGTTTTTAGCCTATTCGCTAATTATTATTAATTTTTTAAAAATTAAAAACTAATAAAAATATATGGTTTTAAGCCTATTCGCTAATTATTATTATTTTTTGCTAATCCAGGAACTAACAGAAGAATGTGGTTTTTGAATTATTATTAAAAAACGTCAGCTGCGTTCAATAAAAGTATCGCTTTTTGTCTTACGTCTTTCTGTAATTTTTGAAAATAAAAAAAACGATAAAAATATGTGGTTTTTAGCCTATTCGCTAATTATCTTTATTTTTTGCAAATCCAGGAACTGATAGAAACATGTTCTTTGTGGATTATTAATTAAAAACGTTAGCTGCGTTCAAAAAAAGTATCGCCTTTTGTCTTACGTCTTTTTGTAATTTTTTAAAATCAAAAAAACGATAAAAATATGTGGTTTTTAGCCTATTCGCTAAATATTATTATTTTTTGCAAATCCCAAAACTGATAGAAGAATGTGGTTTTTGGATTATTATCAAAAAACGTTAGGTGCGTTTAAAAAAATTATCGCCTTTTAGCTAGCGTGATTCTGTAATTTTTTAAGAGGAAAAATCCGATAAGAATATGTTGTTTTCAGCCTATTCGCTAATTATTATTTTTTACGAATCCCAAAATTGATAGAAGAAGGTGGTTTTTAGATTATTATCAAAAAACCTTACCTGCGTTTAAAAAAAGTATCGCCTTTTGTCTAGCATGTTTCTGTAATTTTTTAATAGGAAAAAAACAATAAAAATATGGTGTTTTCAGCCTATTCGCTAATTATTATTTTTGTTATTAGAAAACCATAGCTGAGTTTAAAAAAAGAATCGCCTTTTGTCTAGCGTGATTTTGTAATTTTTTAAGAGGAAAAAAACGATAAATACATGGTGCATGTTTTTAGCCTATTTACTAATTATTATTAGTCTTTGCAAATCCCAAAACTGATAGAAGAATGTGGTTTTAGATTATTATCAAAAAATCATACCTGGCTTTAAAAAATATCGCCTTTTGTCTAGCGTGTTTCCGTAATTTTTTAAGGGAAAAAACTGATAAAAATATAGTATTTTTAGGCTATTCGCTAATTATTATTATTTTTTGCAAATCCCAAAACTGATAGAATAATGTAGTTTTTAGATTATTATCAAAAAACTTTAGCTGCGTTTAAAAAAAGTATCGCCTTTTGTCTAGCGTGTCTCTGTAATTTTTTAAGAGAAAAAAACCGATAAAAATATGGTGTTTTCAGCCTATTCGCTAATTATTATTATTTTTTGCAAATCCCAAAACTGATAGAAGAATGTGGTTTTTGGATTATTATCAAAAAACGTTAGCTGCGTTTAAAAAAAGGATCGCCTTTTGTCTAGCGTGATTCTGTAATTTTTTAAGAGGAAAAAACCGATAAAAATATGGTGCATGTTTTTAGCCTATTCACTAATTATTATTAGTCTTTGCAAATCCCAAAACTGATAGAAGAATGTGGTTTTTAGATTATTATCAAAAAATCATACCTGGGTTTAAAAAAATATCGCCTTTTGTCTAGCGTATTTCCGTAATTTTTTAAGGGGAAAAAACTAATAAAAATATGGTGTTTTTAGACTATTCGCTAATTATTATTATTTTTTGCAAATCCCAAAACTGATAGAAGAATGTGGGTTTTAGATTATTATCAAAAAAATGTAGCGGTTTTTAAAAAATGTATCGCATTTTATCTAGCGTATTTCTGTAATTTTTTTAGAGGAAAAAACCGATAAAAATATGGTGTTTTCAGCCTATTCGCTAATTATTATTTTTTGCAAATCCCAAAACTGATAGAAAAATGTGGTTTTTGGATTATTATCAAAAAACGGTAGCTGCGTTTAAAAAAAGGATCGCCTTTTGTCTAGCGTGATACTGTAATTTTTTAAGAAGAAAAAACCGATAAAAATATGGTGCATGCTTTTAGCCTATTCGCTAATTATTATTATTTTTTGCTAATTCAGGAACTGACAGAAGAATGTGGTTTTTAGATTATTATCAAAAAATCATACCTGGCTTTAAAAAATATCGCCTTTTGTCTAGCGTGTCTCTGTAATTTTTTAAGAGGAAAAATCCGATAAAAATATGGTGTTTTCAGCCTATTCTCTAATTATTATTAATTTTTGCAAATCCCAAAACTGATAAAAGAATGTGGTTTTTGGATTAATATCAAAAAACGTTAGCTGCGTTTAAAAAAAGGATCGCCTTTTGTCTAGCGTGATTCTGTAATGTTTTAAGAAGAAAAAAACCGTTAAAAATATGGTGCATGTTTTTAGCCTATTCGCTAATTATTATTATTTTTTGCTAATCCAGGATCTGACAGAAAAATGTGGTTTTTAGATTATTAGTAAAAAACGCTAGTGGCGTTCAAAAAATGTTAGGTCTTTTGTCTTACGTCTTTTTGTAATTTTTTAAAATCAAAAAAACCGATAAAAATATGTGGTTTTTCGCCTATTCCCTAATTATTATTATTTTTTGCAAATCCAGGAACTGACAGAAAAATGTGGTTTTTAGATTATTATTAAAAAACGTTAGCAGCGTTCAAAAAAAGTTAGGCCTTTTGTCTTACGTCTTTTTGTAATTTTTTAAAATCAAAAAAACCGATAAAATATGTGGTTTTTAGCCTATTCGCTAATTATTACTAATTTTTTAAAAATAAAAAACTGATAAAATATATGGTTTTAAGCCTATTCGCTAATTATTATTATTTTTTGCTAATCCAGGAACAGACAGAAGAATGTGGTTTTTAGATTATTATTAAAAAACGTCAGCTGCGTTCAATAAAAGTATCGCCTTTTGTCTTACGTCTTTTTGTAATTTTTTAAATTAAAAAAATCCGATAGAAATATGTGGTTTTTCGCCTATTCCCTAATTATTATTATTTTTTCAAATCCAGGAACTGACAGAAAAATGAGGTTTTTAGATTATTATTAAAAAACGTTAGCTGCGATCAAAAAAAGTTACGCCTTTTGTCTTACGTCTTTCTGTAATTTTTGAAAATAAAAAAACGATAAAAATATGTGGTTTTTAGCCTATTCGCTAATTATCTTTATTTTTTGCAAATCCAGGAACTGATAGAAAAATGTCCTTTTTGGATTATTAATTAAAAACGTTAGCTGCGTTCAAAAAAAGTATCGCCTTTAGTCTTACGTCTTTTAATATTTTTTTGAAATCACAAAAACCGAAAACGTTAGCTGCGTTTAAAAAAATTATCGCCCTTTGCCTTACGTCTTTTTTGTAATTTTTGAAAATAAAAAAAACGATAAAAATATGTGGTTTTTAGCCTATTCGCTAATTATCATTATTTTTTGCCAATCCAGGAACTGGTAGAAAAATGTTCTTTTTGGATTATAAATTAAAAACGTTAGCTGCGTTCAAAAAAATTATCGCCTTTTGTCTTACGTCTTTTTGTAATTTTTTAAAATCAAAAAAACCGAAAACGTTAGCTGCGTTTAAAAAAAAATATCGCCTTTTGTCTTACGTCTTTTTGTAATTTTTGAAAATAAAAAAAAACGATAAAAATATGTGGTTTTTAGCCTATTCGCTAATTATCATTATTTTTTGCAAATCCAGGAACTGATAGAAAAATGTTCTTTTTGGATTATTAATTAAAAACTTTAGCTGCGTTCAAAAAAATTATCGCCTTTTGTCTTACGTCTTTTTGTAATTTTTTAAAATCAAAAAACCGATAAAAATATGTGGTTTTTAGCCTATTCGCTAATTATTAATATTTTTTGCAAATCCAGGAACTGACAGAAAAATGTGGTTTTTAGATTAATATTAAAAAACGTTAGCTGCGTTCAAAAAAAGTTAGGCCTTTTGTCTTACGTCTTTTTGTAATTTTATAAAATAAAAAAAAACGATAAAAATATGTGGTTTTTCGCCCATTCCCTAATTATTATTATTTTTTGCAAATCCAGGAACTGACAGAAAAATGTGGTTTTTAGATTATTATTAAAAAACGTTAGCTGCGTTCAAAAAAATTTACGCCTTTTGTCTTACGTCTTTCTGTAATTTTTGAAAATGAAAAAAACGATAAAAATATGTGGTTTTTAGCCAATTCGCTAATTATCTTTATTTTTTGCAAATCCAGGAACTGATAGAAAAATGTTCTTTTTGGATTATTAATTAAAAACGTTAGCTGCGTTCAAAAAAAAGTATCGCCTTTTGTCTTACGCCTTTTTGTAATTTTTTAAAATAAAAAAAAAACGATAAAAATAAGTGGTTTTTCGCCTATTCCCTAATTATTATTATTTTTTGCAAATCCAGGAACTGACAGAAAAATGTGGTTTTTAGATTATTATTAAAAAACGTTAGCGGCGTTCAAAAAAAGTTAGGCCTTTTGTCTTACGTCTTTTTGAAATTTTTTAAAATCATAAAAACCGATAAAAATATGTGGTTTTTAGCCTATTACCTAATTATTATTATTTTTTGCAAATCCAGGAACTGACAGAAAAATGTGGTTTTTAGATTATTATTATAAAACGTTAGCGGCGTTCAAAAAAAGTTAGGCCTTTTGTCTTAAGTCTTTTTGTGATTTTTTAAAATCAAAAAAACCGATGAAAATATGTGGTTTTTAGCCTATTCGCTAATTATTATTAATTTTTTAAAAATTAAAAACTAATAAAATTATACGGTTTTAAGCCTATTCGCTAATTATTATTATTTTTTGCTAATCCAGGAACTGACAGAAGAATGTGGTTTTTAGATTACTATTAAAAAACGTTCGCGGCGTTCAAAAAAAGTTAGGCCTTTTGTCTTACGTCGTTTTGTAATTTTTTAAAATCAAAAAAACCGATAAAAATATGTAGTTTTTCGCCTATTCCCTAATTATTATTATTTTTTGCAAATCCAGGAACTGACAGAAAAATGTGGTTTTTAGATTATTATTAAAAAACGTTAGCGGCGTTCAAAAAAAAAATCGCCTTTTGTCTTACGTCTTTTTGTAATTTTTTAAAATCAAAAAAACGATAAAAATATGTGGTTTTTAGCCTATTCGCTAATTATCATTATTTTTTGCCAATCCAGCAACTGATAGAAAAATGGTCTTTTTGGATTATTAATTAAAAACGTTAGCTGCGTTCAAAAAAAGTATCGCCTTTAGTCTTACGTCTTTTTGTAATTTTTTAAAATCAAAAAAACCGATAAAAATATGTGGTTTTTAGCCTATTCGCTAATTATTAATATTTTTTGCAAATCCAGGAACTGATAGAAAAAATTGGTTTCTAGATTATTATTAAAAAATGTCAGATGCATTCAAAAAAAGTATCGCCTTTTGTCTTACGTCTTTTTGTAATTTTATAAAATAAAAAAAAAACGATAAAAATATGTGGTTTTTCGCCCATTTCCTAATTATAATTATTTTTTGCAAATCCAGGAACTGACAGAAAAATGTGGTTTTTAGATTATTATTAAAAAACGCTAGCTGCGTTCAAAAAAATTTACGCCTTTTGTCTTACGTCTTTTTGTAATTTTTGAAAATAAAAAAAAACGATAAAAATATGTGGTTTTTAGCCTATTCGCTAATTATCTTTATTTTTTGCAAATCCAGGAACTGATAGAAAAATGTTCTTTATGGATTATTAATTAAAAACGTTAGCTGCGTTCAGAAAAAGTATCGCCTTTTGTCTTACGCCTTTTTGTAATTTTTTAAAATAAAAAAAAACGATAATATTCCCTATTCCCTAATTATTATTATTTTTTGCAAATCCAGGAACTGACAGAAAAATGTGGTTTTTAGATTATTATTAAAAAACGTTAGCGGCGTTCAAAAAAAGTTAGGCCTTTTGTCTTACGTCTTTTTGTGATTTTTTAAAATCAAAAAAACCGATGAAAATATGTGGTTTTTAGCCTATTCGCTAATTATTATTAACTTTTTAAAAATAAAAAACTAATAAAAATATATGGTTTTAAGCCTATTCGCTAATTATTATTATTTTTTGCTAATCCAGGAACTGACAGAAGAATGTGGTTTTTAGATTACTATTAAAAAACGTTAGCGGCGTTCAAAAAAAGTTAGGCCTTTTGACTTACGTCTTTTTGTAATTTTTTAAAATAAAAAAAACCGATAAAAATATGTGGTTTTTCGCCTATTCCCTAATTATTATTATTTTTTGCAAATCCAGGAACTGACAGAAAAATGTGTTTTTTAGATTATTATTAAAAAACGTTAGCGGCGTTCAAAAAAAGTTAGGTCTTTTGTCTTACGTCTTTTTGTAATTTTTTAAAATAAAAAAAACCGATAAAATATGTGGTTTTTAGCCTATTCGCTAATTACTACTAATTTTTTAATAATAAAAAACTGATGAAAATATATGGTTTTAAGCCTATTCGCTCATTATTATTATTTTTTGCTAATCCAGGAACTGACAGAAGAATGTGGTTTTTGAATTATTATTAAAAAACGTCAGCTGCGTTAAATAAAAGTATCGCTTTTTGTCTTACGTCTTTCTGTAAATTTTGAAAATAAAAAAAACGATAAAAATATGTGGTTTTTAGCCTATTCGCTAATTATCTTTATTTTTTGCAAATCCAGGAACTGATAGAAAAATGTTCTTTTTAAATTATTAATTAAAAACGTTAGCTGCGTTCAAAAAAAGTATCGCCTTTTGTCTTACGTCTTTTTGTAATTTTTTAAAATCAAAAAAACGATAAAAATATGTGGTTTTTAACCTATTCGCTCATTATCATTATTTTTTGCCAATCCAGCAACTGATAGAAAAATGTTCTTTTTGGATTATTAATTAAAAACGTTAGCTGCGTTCAAAAAAAGTATCGCCTTTTGTCTTACGTCTTTTTGTAATTTTTTAAAATCAAAAAAACCGATAAAAATATGTGGTTTTTAGCCTATTCGCTAATTATTAATATTTTTTGCAAATCCAGGAACTGATAGAAAAAATTGGTTTTTAGATTATTATTAAAAAATGTCAGATGCATTCAAAAAAAGTATCGCCTTTTGTCTTACGTCTTTTTGTAATTTTATAAAATAAAAAAAAAACGATAAAAATATGTGGTTTTTCGCCCATTTCCTAAATATTATTATTTTTTGCAAATCCAGGAACTGATAGAAAAATGTTCTTTTTGGATTATTAATTAAAAACGTTAGCTGCGTTCAAAAAAAATATCGCCTTTTGTCTTACGTCTTTTTGTAATTTTTTAAAATCAAAAAAACGACAAAAATATGTGGTTTTTAGCCTATTCGCTAATTATCATTATTTTTTGCCAATCCAGCAACTGATAGAAAAATGTTCTTTTTGGATTATTAATTAAAAACGTTAGCTGCGTTCAAAAAAAGTATCGCCTTTTGTCTTACGTCTTTTTGTAATTTTTTAAAATCAAAAAAACCGATAAAAATATGTGGTGTTTAGCCTATTCGCTAACTATTATTATTTTTTGCAAATCCAGGAACCGATAGAAACATTTGGTTTTTAGATCATTATTAAAAAACGTCAGCTGCTTTCAATAAAAGTATCGCCTTTTGTCTTACGTCTTTCTGTATTTTTTTAAAATAAAAAAAAACGATAAAAATATGTGGTTTTTCGCCTATTCCCTAATTATTATTATTTTTTCAAATCCAGGAACTGACAGAAAAATGTGGTTTTTAAATTATTATTAAAAAACGTTAGCTGCGATCAAAAAAAGTTACACCTTTTGTCTTACGTCTTTCTGTAATTTTTGGAAATAAAAAAAACGATAAAAATATGTGGTTTTTAGCCTATTCGCTAATTATCTTTATTTTTTGCAAATCCAGGAACTGATAGAAAAATGTTATTTTTGGATTATTAATTAAAAACGTTAGCTGCGTTCAAAAAAAGTATCGCCTTTTGTCTTACGTCTTTTAATAATTTTTTGAAATCAAAAAAACCGAAAACGTTAGTTGCGTTTAAAAAAATTATCGCCTTTTGTCTTACGTCTTTTTGTAATTTTTGAAAATAAAAAAAACGATAAAAATATGGGGTTTTTAGCCTATTCGCTAATTATCATTATTTGTTGCCAATCCAGGAACTTATAGAAAAATTTTCTTTTTGGATTATATATTAAAAACGTTAGATGCGTTCAAAAAAATTATCGCCTTTTGTCTTACGTCTTTTTGTAATTTTTTAAAATAAAAAAAAACCGAAAACGTTAGCTGCGTTTAAAAAAATTATCGCCTTTTATCTTACGTCTTTTTGTAATTTTTGAAAATAAAAAAAACGATAAAAATATGTGGTTTTTAGCCTATTCGCTAATTATCATTATTTTTTGCCAATCCAGGAACTGATAGAAAAATGTTCTTTTTGGATTATTAATTAAAAACGTTAGCTGCGTTCAAAAAATTTATCGCCTTTTTTCTTTCGTTTTTTTTAATTTTTTAAAATCAAAAAAACCGATAAAAATATGTGGTTTTTAGCCTATTCGCTAATTATTAATATTTTTTGCAAATCCAGGAACTGACAGAAAAATGTGGTTTTTAGATTATTATTAAAAAACGTTAGCTGCATTCAAAATAAGTTAGGCCTTTTGTCTTACGTCTTTTTGTAATTTTTTAAAATAAAAAAAAAACGATAAAAATATGTGGTTTTTCGCCTATTCCCTAATTATTATTATTTTTTGCAAATCCAGGAACTGACAGAAAAATGTGGTTTTTAGATTATTATTAAAAAACGTTAGCGGCGTTCAAAAAAAGTTAGGCCTTTTGTCTTACGTCTTTTTGTGATTTTTTAAAATCAAAAAAACCGATGAAAATATGTGGTTTTTAGCCTATTCGCTAATTATTATTAATTTTTTAAAAATTAAAAACTAATAAAAATATATGGTTTTAAGCCTATTCGCTAATTATTATTATTTTTTGCTAATCCAGGAACTGACAGAAGAATGTGGTTTTTAGATTAATATTAAAAAACGTTAGCGGCGTTCAAAAAAAGTTAGGCCTTTTGTCTTACGTCTTTTTGTAATTTTTTAAAATCAAAAAAACCGATAAAAATATGTGGCTTTTAGCCTATTACCTAATTATTATTATTTTTTGCAAATCCAGGAACTGACAGAAAAATGTGGTTTTTAGATTATTATTATAAAACGTTAGCGGCGTTCAAAAAAAGTTAGGTCTTTTGTCTTACGTCTTTTTGTAATTTTTTAAAATCAAAAAAACCGATAAAAATATGTGGTTTTTAGCCTATTCGCTAATTATAACTTAAAAATAAAAAACTGATGAAAATATATGGTTTTAAGCCTATTCGCTAATTAATATTATTTTTTGCTAATCCAGGAACTGACAGAAAAATGTGGTTTTTAGATTATTATTAAAAAACGTCAGCTGCGTTCAATAAAATTATCGCCTTTTGTCTTACGTCTTTCTGTAATTTTTGAAAATAAAAAAAAACGATAAAAATATGTGGTTTTAGCCTATTCGCTAAATATCTTTATTTTTTGCAAATCCAGGAACTGATAGAAAAATGTTCTTTTTGGATTATTAATTAAAAACGTAAGCTGCGTTCAAAAAAAGTATCGCCTTTTGTCTTACGTCTTTTTGTAATTTTTTTAAAATCAAAAAAACGATAAAAATATGTGGTTTTTAGTCTATTCGCTAATTATCATTATTTTTTGCCAATCCAGCAACTGATAGAAAAATGTTCTTTTTGGATTATTAATTAAAAACGTTAGCTGCGTTCAAAAAAAGTATCGCCTTTTGTCTTACGTCTTTTTGTAATTTTTTAAAATAAAAAAAACCGATAAAAATATGTGGTTTTTAGCCTATTCGCTAATTATTAATATTTTTTGCAAATCCAGGAACTGATAGAAAAAATTGGTTTTTAGATTATTATTAAAAAATGTCAGATGCATTCAAAAAAAGTATCGCCTTTTGTCTTACGTCTTTTTGTAATTTTATAAAATAAAAAAAAAACGATAAAAATATGTGGTTTTTCGCCCATTCCCTAATTATTATTATTTTTTGCAAATCTAGGAACTGACAGAAAAATGTGGTTTTTAGATTATTATTAAAAAACGTTAGCTGCGTTCAAAAAAATTTACGCCTTTTGTCTTACGTCTTTCTGTAATTTTTGAAAATAAAAAAAACGATAAAAATTTGTGGTTTTTAGCCTATTCGCTAATTATCTTCATTTTTTGCAAATCCAGGAACTGATAGAAAAATGTTCTTTATGGATTATTAATTGAAAACGTTAGCGGCGTTCAAAAAAAGTTAGGCCTTTTGTCTTACGTCTTTTTGTGATTTTTTAAAATCAAAAAAACCGATGAAAATATGTGGTTTTTAGCCTTTTCGCTAATTATTATTAACTTTTTAAAAATAAAAAACTAATAAAAATATATGGTTTTAAGCCTATTCGCTAATTATTATTATTTTTTGCTAATCCAGGAACTGACAGAAGAATGTGGTTTTTAGATTACTATTAAAAAACGTTAGCGGCGTTCAAAAAAAGTTAGGCCTTTTGTCTTACGTCTTTTTGTAATTTTTTAAAATCAAAAAAACCGATAAAAATATGTGGTTTTTCGCCTATTCCCAAATTATTATTATTTTTTGCAAATTTAGGAACTGACAGAAAAATGTGGTTTTTAGATTATTATTAAAAAACGTTAGCGGCGTTCAAAAAAAGTTAGGTCTTTTGTCTTACGTCTTTTTGTAATTTTTTAAAATAAAAAAAACCGATAAAAATATGTGGTTTTTAGCCTATTCGCTAATTACTACTAATTTTTTAAAAATAAAAAACTGATGAAAAAATATGGTTTTAAGCCTATTCCCTAATTATTATTATTTTTTGCTAATCCAGGAACTAACAGAAAAATGTGGTTTTTGAATTATTATTAAAAAACGTCAGCTGCGTTCAATAAAAGTATCGCTTTTTGTCTTACGTCTTTCTGTAATTTTTGAAAATAAAAAAAACGATAAAAATATGTGGTTTTTAGCCTATTCGCTAATTATCTTTATTTTTTGCAAATCCAGGAACTGATAGAAAAATGTTCTTTTTGGATTATTAATTAAAAACGTTAGCTGCGTTCAAAAAAAGTATCGCCTTTTGTCTTACGTCTTTTTGTAATTTTTTAAAATCAAAAAAACGATAAAAATATGTGGTTTTTAGCCTATTCGCTAAATATTATTATTTTTTGCAAATCCCAAAACTGATAGAAGAATGTGGTTTTTGGATTATTATCAAAAAACGTTAGCTGCGTTTAAAAAAATTATCGCCTTTTAGCTAGCGTGATTCTGTAATTTTTTAAGAGGAAAAATTCGATAAGAATATGTTGTTTTCAGCCTATTCGCTAATTATTATTTTTTACGAATCCCAAAATTGATAGAAGAAGGTGGTTTTTAGATTATTATCAAAAAACCTTACCTGCGTTTAAAAAAAGTATCGCCTTTTGTCTAGCATGTTTCTGTAATTTTTTAATAGGAAAAAAACGATAAAAATATGGTGTTTTCAGCCTATTCGCTAATTATTATTATTTTTTGCAAATCCAGGAACCGATAGAAACATTTGGTTTTTAGATCATTATTAAAAAACGTCAGCTGCTTTCAATAAAAGTATCGCCTTTTGTCTTACGTCTTTCTGTATTTTTTTAAAATAAAAAAAAACGATAAAAATATGTGGTTTTTCGCCTATTCCCTAATTATTATTATTTTTTCAAATCCAGGAACTGACAGAAAAATGTGGTTTTTAAATTATTATTAAAAAACGTTAGCTGCGATCAAAAAAAGTTACGCCTTTTGTCTTACGTCTTTCTGTAATTTTTGAAAATAAAAAAAAACGATAAAAATATGTGGTTTTTAGCCTATTCGCTAATTATCTTTATTTTTTGCAAATCCAGGAACTGATAGAAAAATGTTATTTTTGGATTATTAATTAAAAACGTTAGCTGCGTTCAAAAAAAGTATCGCCTTTTGTCTTACGTCTTTTAATAATTTTTTGAAATCAAAAAAACCGAAAACGTTAGTTGCGTTTAAAAAAATTATCGCCTTTTGTCTTACGTCTTTTTGTAATTTTTGAAAATAAAAAAAACGATAAAAATATGGGGTTTTTAGCCTATTCGCTAATTATCATTATTTGTTGCCAATCCAGGAACTTATAGAAAAATTTTCTTTTTGGATTATAAATTAAAAACGTTAGATGCGTTCAAAAAAATTATCGCCTTTTGTCTTACGTCTTTTTGTAATTTTTTAAAATAAAAAAAAACCGAAAACGTTAGCTGCGTTTAAAAAAATTATCGCCTTTTATCTTACGTCTTTTTGTAATTTTTGAAAATAAAAAAAACGATAAAAATATGTGGTTTTTAGCCTATTCGCTAATTATCATTATTTTTTGCCAATCCAGGAACTGATAGAAAAATGTTCTTTTTGGATTATTAATTAAAAACGTTAGCTGCGTTCAAAAAATTTATCGCCTTTTTTCTTTCGTTTTTTTTAATTTTTTAAAATCAAAAAAACCGATAAAAATATGTGGTTTTTAGCCTATTCGCTAATTATTAATATTTTTTGCAAATCCAGGAACTGACAGAAAAATGTGGTTTTTAGATTATTATTAAAAAACGTTAGCTGCATTCAAAATAAGTTAGGCCTTTTGTCTTACGTCTTTTTGTAATTTTTTAAAATAAAAAAAAAACGATAAAAATATGTGGTTTTTCGCCTATTCCCTAATTATTATTATTTTTTGCAAATCCAGGAACTGACAGAAAAATGTGGTTTTTAGATTATTATTAAAAAACGTTAGCGGCGTTCAAAAAAAGTTAGGCCTTTTGTCTTACGTCTTTTTGAAATTTTTTAAAATCATAAAAACCGATAAAAATATGTGGTTTTTAGCCTATTACCTAATTATTATTATTTTTTGCAAATCCAGGAACTGACAGAAAAATGTGGTTTTTAGATTATTATTATAAAACGTTAGCGGCGTTCAAAAAAAGTTAGGTCTTTTGTCTTACGTCTTTTTGTAATTTTTTAAAATCAAAAAAACCGATAAAAATATGTGGTTTTTAGCCTATTCGCTAATTATAACTTAAAAATAAAAAACTGATGAAAATATATGGTTTTAAGCCTATTCTCTAATTATTATTATTTTTTGCTAATCCAGGAACTGACAGAAAAATGTGGTTTTTAGATTATTATTAAAAAACGTCAGCTGCGTTCAATAAAATTATCGCCTTTTGTCTTACGTCTTTCTGTAATTTTTGAAAATAAAAAAAAACGATAAAAATATGTGGTTTTTAGCCTATTCGCTAAATATCTTTATTTTTTGCAAATCCAGGAACTGATAGAAAAATGTTCTTTTTGGATTATTAATTGAAAACGTTAGCGGCGTTCAAAAAAAGTTAGGCCTTTTGTCTTACGTCTTTTTGTGATTTTTTAAAATCAAAAAAACCGATGAAAATATGTGGTTTTTAGCCTTTTCGCTAATTATTATTAACTTTTTAAAAATAAAAAACTAATAAAAATATATGGTTTTAAGCCTATTCGCTAATTATTATTATTTTTTGCTAATCCAGGAACTGACAGAAGAATGTGGTTTTTAGATTACTATTAAAAAACGTTAGCGGCGTTCAAAAAAAGTTAGGCCTTTTGTCTTACGTCTTTTTGTAATTTTTTAAAATCAAAAAAACCGATAAAAATATGTGGTTTTTCGCCTATTCCCAAATTATTATTATTTTTTGCAAATTTAGGAACTGACAGAAAAATGTGGTTTTTAGATTATTATTAAAAAACGTTAGCGGCGTTCAAAAAAAGTTAGGTCTTTTGTCTTACGTCTTTTTGTAATTTTTTAAAATAAAAAAAAACCGATAAAAATATGTGGTTTTTAGCCTATTCGCTAATTACTACTAATTTTTTAAAAATAAAAAACTGATGAAAAAATATGGTTTTAAGCCTATTCCCTAATTATTATTATTTTTTGCTAATCCAGGAACTAACAGAAAAATGTGGTTTTTGAATTATTATTAAAAAACGTCAGCTGCGTTCAATAAAAGTATCGCTTTTTGTCTTACGTCTTTCTGTAATTTTTGAAAATAAAAAAAACGATAAAAATATGTGGTTTTTGAACTGATAGAAAAATGTTCTTTTTGGATTATTAATTAAAAACGTTAGCTGCGTTCAAAAAAAGTATCGCCTTTTGTCTTACGTCTTTTTGTAATTTTTTAAAATCAAAAAAACGATAAAAATATGTGGTTTTTAGCCTATTCGCTAAATATTATTATTTTTTGCAAATCCCAAAACTGATAGAAGAATGTGGTTTTTGGATTATTATCAAAAAACGTTAGCTGCGTTTAAAAAAATTATCGCCTTTTAGCTAGCGTGATTCTGTAATTTTTTAAGAGGAAAAATTCGATAAGAATATGTTGTTTTCAGCCTATTCGCTAATTATTATTTTTTACGAATCCCAAAATTGATAGAAGAAGGTGGTTTTTAGATTATTATCAAAAAACCTTACCTGCGTTTAAAAAAAGTATCGCCTTTTGTCTAGCATGTTTCTGTAATTTTTTAATAGGAAAAAAACGATAAAAATATGGTGTTTTCAGCCTATTCGCTAATTATTATTATTTTTTGCAAATCCAGGAACCGATAGAAACATTTGGTTTTTAGATCATTATTAAAAAACGTCAGCTGCTTTCAATAAAAGTATCGCCTTTTGTCTTACGTCTTTCTGTATTTTTTTAAAATAAAAAAAAACGATAAAAATATGTGGTTTTTCGCCTATTCCCTAATTATTATTATTTTTTCAAATCCAGGAACTGACAGAAAAATGTGGTTTTTAAATTATTATTAAAAAACGTTAGCTGCGATCAAAAAAAGTTACGCCTTTTGTCTTACGTCTTTCTGTAATTTTTGAAAATAAAAAAAACGATAAAAATATGTGGTTTTTAGCCTATTCGCTAATTATCTTTATTTTTTGCAAATCCAGGAACTGATAGAAAAATGTTATTTTTGGATTATTAATTAAAAACGTTAGCTGCGTTCAAAAAAAGTATCGCCTTTTGTCTTACGTCTTTTAATAATTTTTTGAAATCAAAAAAACCGAAAACGTTAGTTGCGTTTAAAAAAATTATCGCCTTTTGTCTTACGTCTTTTTGTAATTTTTGAAAATAAAAAAAACGATAAAAATATGGGGTTTTTAGCCTATTCGCTAATTATCATTATTTGTTGCCAATCCAGGAACTTATAGAAAAATTTTCTTTTTGGATTATAAATTAAAAACGTTAGATGCGTTCAAAAAAATTATCGCCTTTTGTCTTACGTCTTTTTGTAATTTTTTAAAATAAAAAAAAACCGAAAACGTTAGCTGCGTTTAAAAAAATTATCGCCTTTTATCTTACGTCTTTTTGTAATTTTTGAAAATAAAAAAAACGATAAAAATATGTCTTACGTCTTTTTGTAATTTTTTAAAATAAAAAAAACCGATAAAAATATGTGGTTTTTAGCCTATTCGCTAATTATTAATATTTTTTGCAAATCCAGGAACTGATAGAAAAAATTGGTTTTTAGATTATTATTAAAAAATGTCAGATGCATTCAAAAAAAGTATCGCCTTTTGTCTTACGTCTTTTTGTAATTTTATAAAATAAAAAAAAAACGATAAAAATATGTGGTTTTTCGCCCATTCCCTAATTATTATTATTTTTTGCAAATCTAGGAACTGACAGAAAAATGTGGTTTTTAGATTATTATTAAAAAACGTTAGCTGCGTTCAAAAAAATTTACGCCTTTTGTCTTACGTCTTTCTGTAATTTTTGAAAATAAAAAAAACGATAAAAATTTGTGGTTTTTAGCCTATTCGCTAATTATCTTCATTTTTTGCAAATCCAGGAACTGATAGAAAAATGTTCTTTATGGATTATTAATTGAAAACGTTAGCGGCGTTCAAAAAAAGTTAGGCCTTTTGTCTTACGTCTTTTTGTGATTTTTTAAAATCAAAAAAACCGATGAAAATATGTGGTTTTTAGCCTTTTCGCTAATTATTATTAACTTTTTAAAAATAAAAAACTAATAAAAATATATAGTTTTAAGCCTATTCGCTAATTATTATTATTTTTTGCTAATCCAGGAACTGACAGAAGAATGTGGTTTTTAGATTACTATTAAAAAACGTTAGCGGCGTTCAAAAAAAGTTAGGCCTTTTGTCTTACGTCTTTTTGTAATTTTTTAAAATCAAAAAAACCGATAAAAATATGTGGTTTTTCGCCTATTCCCAAATTATTATTATTTTTTGCAAATTTAGGAACTGACAGAAAAATGTGGTTTTTAGATTATTATTAAAAAACGTTAGCGGCGTTCAAAAAAAGTTAGGTCTTTTGTCTTACGTCTTTTTGTAATTTTTTAAAATAAAAAAAACCGATAAAAATATGTGGTTTTTAGCCTATTCGCTAATTACTACTAATTTTTTAAAAATAAAAAACTGATGAAAAAATATGGTTTTAAGCCTATTCCCTAATTATTATTATTTTTTGCTAATCCAGGAACTAACAGAAAAATGTGGTTTTTGAATTATTATTAAAAAACGTCAGCTGCGTTCAATAAAAGTATCGCTTTTTGTCTTACGTCTTTCTGTAATTTTTGAAAATAAAAAAAACGATAAAAATATGTGGTTTTTAGCCTATTCGCTAATTATCTTTATTTTTTGCAAATCCAGGAACTGACAGAAAAATGTTCTTTTTGGATTATTAATTAAAAACGTTAGCTGCGTTCAAAAAAAGTATCGCCTTTTGTCTTACGTCTTTTTGTAATTTTTTAAAATCAAAAAAACGATAAAAATATGTGGTTTTTAGCCTATTCGCTAAATATTATTATTTTTTGCAAATCCCAAAACTGATAGAAGAATGTGGTTTTTGGATTATTATCAAAAAACGTTAGCTGCGTTTAAAAAAATTATCGCCTTTTAGCTAGCGTGATTCTGTAATTTTTTAAGAGGAAAAATTCGATAAGAATATGTTGTTTTCAGCCTATTCGCTAATTATTATTTTTTACGAATCCCAAAATTGATAGAAGAAGGTGGTTTTTAGATTATTATCAAAAAACCTTACCTGCGTTTAAAAAAAGTATCGCCTTTTGTCTAGCATGTTTCTGTAATTTTTTAATAGGAAAAAAACGATAAAAATATGGTGTTTTCAGCCTATTCGCTAATTATTATTATTTTTTGCAAATCCCAAAACTGATAGAAGAATATGGTTTTTAGATTGTTATCAGAAAACCATAGCTGAGTTTAAAAAAAGAATCGCCTTTTGTCTAGCGTGATTTTGTAATTTTTTAAGAGGAAAAAAACGATAAAAACATGGTGCATGTTTTTAGCCTATTTACTAATTATTATTAGTCTTTGCAAATCCCAAAACTGATAGAAGAATGTGGTTTTAGATTATTATCAAAAAATCATACCTGGCTTTAAAAAATATCGCCTTTTGTCTAGCGTGTTTCCGTAATTTTTTAAGGGAAAAAACTGATAAAAATATAGTGTTTTTAGGCTATTCGCTAATTATTATTATTTTTTGCAAATCCCAAAACTGATAGAATAATGTAGTTTTTAAATTATTATCAAAAAACTTTAGCTGCGTTTAAAAAAAGTATCGCCTTTTGTCTAGCGTGTCTCTGTAATTTTTTAAGAGGAAAAAACCGATAAAAATATGGTGTTTTCAGCCTATTCGCTAATTATTATTATTTTTTGCAAATCCCAAAACTGATAGAAGAATGTGGTTTTTGGATTATTATCAAAAAACGTTAGCTGCGTTTAAAAAAAGGATCGCCTTTTGTCTAGCGTGATTCTGTAATTTTTTAAGAGGAAAAACCCGATAAAAATATGGTGCATGTTTTTAGCCTATTCACTAATTATTATTAGTCTTTGCAAATCCCAAAACTGATAGAAGAATGTGGTTTTTAGATTATTATCAAAAAATCATACCTGGGTTTAAAAAAATATCGCCTTTTGTCTAGCGTATTTCCGTAATTTTTTAAGGGGAAAAAACTAATAAAAATATGGTGTTTTTAGACTATTCGCTAATTATTATTATTTTTTGCAAATTCCAAAACTGATAGAAGAATATGGGTTTTAGATTATTATCAAAAAAATGTAGCGGTTTTTAAAAAATGTATCGCATTTTATCTAGCGTATTTCTGTAATTTTTTTAGAGGAAAAAACCGATAAAAATATGGTGTTTTCAGCCTATTCGCTAATTATTATTTTTTGCAAATCCCAAAATTGATAGAAAAATGTGGTTTTTGGATTATTATCAAAAAACGGTAGCTGCGTTTAAAAAAAGGATCGCCTTTTGTCTAGCGTGATTCTGTAATTTTTTAAGAAGAAAAAACCGATAAAAATATGGTGTTTTCAGCCTATTCGCTAATTATTATTTTTTGCAAATCCCAAAATTGATAGAAAAATGTGGTTTTTGGATTATTATCAAAAAACGGTAGCTGCGTTTAAAAAAAGTATCGCCTTTTGTCTAGCGTGTCTCTGTAATTTTTTAAGAGGAAAAATCCGATAAAAATATGGTGTTTTCAACCAATTCGCTAATTATTATTATTTTTTGCAAATCCCAAAACTGATAAAAGAATGTGGTTTTTGGATTAATATCAAAAAACGTTAGCTGCGTTTAAAAAAAGGATCGCATTTTGTCTAGCGTGATTCTCTAATTTTTTAAGAAGAAAAAAACCGTTAAAAATATGGTGCATGTTTTTAGCCTATTCGCTAATTATTATTATTTTTTGCTAATCCAGGAACTGACAGAAAAATGTGGTTTTTAGATTATTATTAAAAAACGTTAGCGGCGTTCAAAAAATGTTAGGCCTTTTGTCTTACGTCTTTTTGTAATTTTTTAAAATCAAAAAAACCGATAAAAATATGTGGTTTTTCGCCTATTCCCTAATTATTATTATTTTTTGCAAATCCAGGAACTGACAGAAAAATGTGGTTTTTAGATTATTATTAAAAAACGTTAGCAGCGTTCAAAAAAAGTTAAGCCTTTTGTCTTAAGTCTTTTTGTAATTTTTTAAAATAAAAAAAACCGATAAAAATATGTGGTTTTTAGCCTATTCGCTAATTATTACTAATTTTTTAAAAATAAAAAACTGATAAAATATATGGTTTTAAGCCTATTCGCTAATTATTATTATTTTTTGCTAATCCAGGAACTGACAGAAGAATGTGGTTTTTAGATTATTATTAAAAAACGTCAGCTGCGTTCAATAAAAGTATCGCCTTTTGTCTTACGTCTTTTTGTAATTTTTTAAATTCAAAAAAACCGATAAAAATGTGTGGTGTTTAGACTATTCGCTAACTATTATTATTTTTTGCAAATCCAGGAACCGATAGAAACATTTGGTTTTTAGATCATTATTAAAAAACGTCAGCTGCTTTCAATAAAAGTATCGCCTATTGTCTTACGTCTTTCTGTATTTTTTTAAAATATAAAAAAAAGATAAAAATATGTGGTTTTTCGCCTATTCCCTAATTATTATTATTTTTTCAAATCCAGGAACTGACAGAAAAATGTGGTTTTTAGATTATTATTAAAAAACGTTAGCTGCGATCAAAAAAAGTTACGCCTTTTGTCTTACGTCTTTCTGTAATTTTTGAAAATAAAAAAAACGATAAAAATATGTGGTTTTTAGCCTATTCGCTAATTATCTTTATTTTTTGCAAATCCAGGAACTGATAGAAAAATGTCCTTTTTGGATTATTAATTAAAAACGTTAGCTGCGTTCAAAAAAAGTATCGCCTTTAGTCTTACGTCTTTTAATATTTTTTTGAAATCACAAAAACCGAAAACGTTAGCTGCGTTTAAAAAAATTATCGCCCTTTGTCTTACGTCTTTTTGTAATTTTTGAAAATAAAAAATACGATAAAAATATGTGGTTTTTAGCCTATTCGCTAATTATTACTAATTTTTTAAAAATAAAAAACTGATGAAAATATATGGTTTTAAGCCTATTCGCTAATTATTATTATTTTTTGCTAATCCAGGAACTGACAGAAAAATATGGTTTTTAGATTATTATTAAAAAACGTCAGCTGCGTTCAATAAAATTATCGCCTTTTGTCTTACGTCTTTTTGTAATTTTTGAAAATAAAAAAAAAAAACGATAAAAATATGTTGTTTTTAGCCTATTCGCTAATTATCATTATTTTTTGCAAATCCAGCAACTGATAGAAAAATGTTCTTTTTGGATTATTAATTAAAAACTTTAGCTGCGTTCAAAAAAATTATCGCCTTTTGTCTTACGTCTTTTTGTAATTTTTTAAAATAAAAAAAACCGATAAAAATATGTGGTTTTTAGCCTATTCGCTAATTATTAATATTTTTTGCAAATCCAGGCACTGACAGAAAAATGTGGTTTTTAGATTAATATTAAAAAACGTTAGCTGCGTTCAAAAAAAGTTAGGCCTTTTGTCTTACGTCTTTCTGTAATTTTTGAAAATAAAAAAACGATAAAAATATGTGGTTTTTAGTCAATTCGCTAATTATCTTTATTTTTTCAAATCCAGGAACTGATAGAAAAATGTTATTTTTGGATTATTAATTAAAAACGTTAGCTGCGTTCAAAAAAAGTATCGCCTTTTGTCTTACGCCTTTTTGTAATATTTTAAAATAAAAAAAAAACGATAAAAATATGTGGTTTTTCGCCTATTCCCTAATTATTATTATTTTTTGCAAATCCAGTAACTGACAGAAAAATGTGGTTTTTAGATTATTATTAAAAAACGTTAGCGGCGTTCAAAAAAAGTTAGGCCTTTTGTCTTACGTCTTTTTGTGATTTTTTAAAATCAAAAAAACCGATGAAAATATGTGGTTTTTAGCCTATTCGCTAATTATTATGAATTTTTTAAAAATTAAAAACTAATAAAAATATATGGTTTTAAGCCTATTCGCTAATTATTATTATTTTTTGCTAATCCAGGAACTGACAGAAGAATGTGGTTTTTAGATTATTATTAAAAAACGTTAGCGGCGTTTAAAAAAAGTTAGGCCTTTTGTCTTACGTCTTTTTGTAATTTTTTAAAATAAAGAAAACCGATAAAAATATGTGGTTTTTCGCCTATTCCCTAATTATTATTATTTTTTGCAAATCCAGGAACTGACAGAAAAATGTGGTTTTTAGATTATTATTAAAAAACGTTAGCGGCGTTCAAAAAAAGTTAGGTCTTTTGTCTTACGTCTTTTTGTAATTTTTTAAAATCAAAAAAACCGATAAAAATATGTGGTTTTTAGCCTATTCGCTAATTATTACTAATTTTTTAAAAATAAAAAACTGATGAAAATATATGGTTTTAAGCCTATTCGCTAATTATTATTATTTTTTGCTAATCCAGGAACTGACAGAAAAATGTGGTTTTTAGATTATTATTAAAAAACGTCAGCTGCGTTCAATAAAAGTATCGCCTTTTGTCTTACGTCATTCTGTAATTTTTGAAAATAAAAAAAACAATAAAAATATGTGGTTTTTAGCCTATTCGCTAATTATCTTTATTTTTTGCAAATCCAGGAACTGATAGAAAAATGTTCTTTTTGGATTATTAATTAAAAACGTTAGCTGCGATCAAAAAAAGTTACGCCTTTTGTCTTACGTCTTTCTGTAATTTTTGAAAATAAAAAAAACGATAAAAATATGTGGTTTTTAGCCTATTCGCTAATTATCTTTATTTTTTGCAAATCCAGGAATTGATAGAAAAATGTCCTTTTTGGATTATTAATTAAAAACGTTAGCTGCGTTCAAAAAAAGTATCGCCTTTAGTCTTACGTCTTTTAATATTTTTTTGAAATCACAAAAACCGAAAACGTTAGCTGCGTTTAAAAAAATTATCGCCCTTTGTCTTACGTCTTTTTGTAATTTTTGAAAATAAAAAAAACGATAAAAATATGTGGTTTTTAGCCTATTCGCTAATTATCATTATTTCTTGCCAATCCAGGAACTGATAGAAAAATGTTCTTTTTGGATTATAAATTAAAAACTTTAGCTGCGTTCAAAAAAATTATCGCCTTTTGTCTTACGTCTTTTTGTAATTTTTGAAAATAAAAAAAAACGATAAAAATATGTGGTTTTTAGCCTATTCGCTAATTATCATTATTTTTTGCAAATCCAGGAACTGATAGAAAAATGTTCTTTTTGGATTATTAATTAAAAACTTTAGCTGCGTTCAAAAAAATTATCGTCTTTTGTCTTACGTCTTTTTGTAATTTTTTAAAATCAAAATAACCGATAAAAATATGTGGTTTTTAGCCTATTCGCTAATTATTAATATTTTTTGCAAATCCAGGCACTGACAGAAAAATGTGGTTTTTAGATTATTATTAAAAAACGTTAGCTGCGTTCAAAAAAAGTTAGGCCTTTTGTCTTACGTCTTTTTGTAATTTTATAAAATAAAAAAAACGATAAAAATATGTGGTTTTTAGCCAATTCGCTAATTATCTTTATTTTTTGCAAATCCAGGAACTGATAGAAAAATGTTCTTTTTGGATTATTAATTAAAAACGTTAGCTGCGTTCAAAAAAAGTATCGCCTTTTGTCTTACGCCTTTTTGAAATTTTTTAAAATAAAAAAAAAATAAAAATATGTGGTTTTTCACCTATTCCCTAATTATTATTATTATTTGCAAATCCAGGAACTGACAGAAAATGTGGTTTTTAGATTAATATTAAAAAACGTTAGCGGCGTTCAAAAAAAGTTAGGCCTTTTGTCTTACGTCTTTTTGTGATTTTTTAAAATCAAAAAAACCGATGAAAATATGTGGTTTTTAGCCTATTCGCTAATTATTATTAATTTTTTAAAAATTAAAAACTAATAAAAATATATGGTTTTAAGCCTATTCGCTAATTATTATTATTTTTTGCTAATCCAGGAACTGACAGAAGAATGTGGTTTTTAGATTACTATTAAAAAACGTTAGCGGCGTTCAAAAAAAGTTAGGCCTTTTGTCTTACGTCTTTTTGTAATTTTTTAAAATCAAAAAAACCGATAAAAATATGTGGTTTTTCGCCTATTCCCTAATTATTATTATTTTTTGCAAATCCAGGAACTGACAGAAAAATGTGGTTTTTAGATTATTATTAAAAAACGTTAGCGGCGTTCAAAAAAAGTTAGGTCTTTTGTCTTACGTCTTTTTGTAATTTTTTAAAATCAAAAAAACCGATAAAAATATGTGGTTTTTAGCCTATTCGCTAATTATTACTAATTTTTTAAAAATAAAAAACCGATGAAAATATATGGTTTTAAGCCTATTCGCTAATTATTATTATTTTTTGCTAATCCAGGAACTGACAGAAAAATGTGGTTTTTAGATTAATATTAAAAAACGTTAGCTGCGTTCAAAAAAAGTTAGGCCTTTTGTCTTACGTCTTTTTGTAATTTTATAAAATAAAAAAAAAACGATAAAAATATGTGGTTTTTCGCCCATTCCCTAATTATTATTATTTTTTGCAAATCCAGGAACTGACAGAAAAATGTGGTTTTTAGTTTATTATTAAAAAACGATAGCTGCGTTCAAAAAAATTTACGCCTTTTGTCTTACGTCTTTCTGTAATTTTTGAAAATAAAAAAAACGATAAAAATATGTGGTTTTTAGCCAATTCGCTAATTATCTTTATTTTTTGCAAATCCAGGAACTGATAGAAAAATGTTCTTTTTGGATTATTAATTAAAAACGTTAGCTGCGTTCAAAAAAAGTATCGCCTTTTGTCTTACGCCTTTTTGTAATTTTTTAAAATTAAAAAAAAAACGATAAAAATATGTGGTTTTTCGCCTATTCCCTAATTATTATTATTTTTTGCAAATCCAGTAACTGACAGAAAAATGTGGTTTTTAGATTATTATTAAAAAATGTTAGCGGCGTTCAAAAAAAGTTAGGCCTTTTGTCTTACGTCTTTTTGTGATTTTTTAAAATCAAAAAAACCGATGAAAATATGTGGTTTTTAGCCTATTCGCTAATTATTATTAATTTTTTAAAAATTAAAAACTAATAAAAATATATGGTTTTAAGCCTATTCGCTAATTATTATTATTTTTTGCTAATCCAGGAACTGACAGAAGAATGTGGTTTTTAGATTACTATTAAAAAACGTTAGCGACGTTCAAAAAAAGTTAGGCCTTTTGTCTTACGTCTTTTTGTAATTTTTTAAAATAAAAAAAACCGATAAAAATAAGTGGTTTTTCGCCTATTCCCTAATTATTATTATTTTTTGCAAATCCAGGAACTGACAGAAAAATGTGGTTTTTAGATTATTATTAAAAAACGTTAGCGGCGTTCAAAAAAAGTTAGGTCTTTTGTCTTACGTCTTTTTGTAATTTTTTAAAATAAAAAACACCGATAAAAATATGTGGTTTTTAGCCTATTCGCTAATTACTACTAATTTTTAAAAAATAAAAAACTGATGAAAATATATGGTTTTAAGCCTATTCGCTAATTATTATTATTTTTTGCTAATCCAGGAACTAACAGAAGAATGTGGTTTTTGAATTATTATTAAAAAACGTCAGCTGCGTTCAATAAAAGTATCGTTTTTTGTCTTACGTCTTTCTGTAATTTTTGAAAATAAAAAAAACGATAAAAATATGTGGTTTTTAGCCTATTCGCTAATTATCATTATTTTTTGCAAATCCAGGAACAGATAGAAAAATGTTCTTCTTGGATTATTAATTAAAAACGTTAGCTGCGTTCAAAAAAAGTATCGCCTTTTGTCTTACGTCTTTTTGTCATTTTTTAAAATAAAAAAAACCGATAAAAATATGTGGTTTTTCGCCTTTTCCCTAATTATTATTATTTTTTGCAAATCCAGGAACTGACAGAAAAATGTGGTTTTTAGATTATTATTAAAAACGTTAGCGGCGTTCAAAAAAAGTTAGGTCTTTTGTCTTACGCCTTTTTGTAATTTTTTAAAATCAAAAAAACCGATAAAAATATGTGGTTTTTCGCCTATTCCCTAATTATTATTATTTTTTGCTAATCCAGGAACTGACAGAAGAATGTGGTTTTTAGATTACTATTAAAAAACGTTAGCGGCGTTCAAAAAAAGTTAGGCCTTTTGTCTTACGTCTTTTTGTAATTTTTTAAAATCAAAAAAACCGATAAAAATATGTGGTTTTTCGCCTATTCCCAAATTATTATTATTTTTTGCAAATTTAGGAACTGACAGAAAAATGTGGTTTTTAGATTATTATTAAAAAACGTTAGCGGCGTTCAAAAAAAGTTAGGTCTTTTGTCTTACGTCTTTTTGTAATTTTTTAAAATCAAAAAAACCGATAAAAATATGTGGTTTTTAGCCTATTCGCTAATTATTATTAATTTTTTAAAAATAAAAAACTGATGAAAATATATGGTTTTAAGCCTATTCGCTAATTATTATTATTTTTTGCTAATCCAGGAACTGACAGAAAAATGTGGTTTTTAGATTATTATTAAAAAACGTCAGCTGCGTTCAATAAAAGTATCGCCTTTTGTCTTACGTCATTCTGTAATTTTTGAAAATAAAAAAAAACGATAAAAATATGTGGTTTTTAGCCTATTCGCTAAATATTATTATTTTTTGCAAATCCCAAAACTGATAGAAGAATGTGGTTTTTGGATTATTATCAAAAAACGTTAGCTGCGTTTAAAAAAATTATCGCCTTTCAGCTAGCGTGATTCTGTAATTTTTTAAGAGGAAAAATCCGATAAGATGTTGTTTTCAGCCTATTCGCTAATTATTATTTTTTACGAATCCCAAAATTGATAGAAGAAGGTGGTTTTTAGATTATTTTTATTAAAAAAGTATCGCCTTTTGTCTAGCATGTTTCTGTAATTTTTTGATAGGAAAAAAACGATAAAAATATGGTGTTTTCAGCCTATTCGCTAATTATTATTATTTTTTGCAAATCCAGGAACCGATAGAAACATTTGGTTTTTAGATCATTATTAAAAAACGTCAGCTGCTTTCAATAAAAGTATCGCCTTTTGTCTTACGTCTTTCTGTATTTTTTTAAAATAAAAAAAAAACGACAAAAATATGTGGTTTTTCGCCTATTCCCTAATTATTATTATTTTTTCAAATCCAGGAACTGACAGAAAAATGTGGTTTTTAAATTATTATTAAAAAACGTTAGCTGCGATCAAAAAAAGTTACGCCTTTTATCTTACGTCTTTCTGTAATATTTGAAAATAAAAAAACGATAAAAATATGTGGTTTTTAGCCTATTCGCTAATTATCTTTATTTTTTGCAAATCCAGGAACTGATAGAAAAATGTTCTTTGTGGATTATTAATTAAAAACGTTAGTTGCGTCGCCTTTTGTCTTACGTCTTTTAATAATTTTTTGAAATCAAAAAAACCGAAAACGTTAGCTGCGTTTAAAAAAATTATCGCCTTTTGTCTTACGTCTTTTTGTAATTTTTGAAAATAAAAAAACGATAAAAATATGGGGTTTTTAGCCTATTCGCTAATTATCATTATTTTTTGCCAATACAGGAACTGATAGAAAAATTTTCTTTTTGGATTATAAATTAAAAACGTTAGATGCGTTCAAAAAAATTATCGCCTTTTGTCTTACGTCTTTTTGTAATTTTTTAAAATAAAAAAAAAACCGAAAACCTTAGCTGCGTTTAAAAAAATGATCGCCTTTTATCTTACGCCTTTTTGTAATTTTTGAAAATAAAAAAAACGATAAAAATATGTGGTTTTTAGCCTATTCGCTAATTATAATTATTTTTTGCCAATCCAGGAACTGATAGAAAAATGTTATTTTTGGATTATTAATTAAAAACGTTAGCTGCGTTCAAAAAAATTATCGCCTTTTTTCTTACGTTTTTTGTAATTTTTTAAAATAAAAAAAACCGATAAAAATATGTGGTTTTTAGCCTATTCGCTAATTATTAATATTTTTTGCAAATCCAGGAACTGACAGAAAAATGTGGTTTTTAGATTATTATTAAAAAACGTTAGCTGCGTTCAAAAAAAGTTAGGCCTTTTGTCTTACGTCTTTTTGTGATTTTTTAAAATCAAAAAAACCGATGAAAATATGTGGTTTTTAGCCTATTCGCTAATTATTATTAATTTTTTAAAAATTAAAAACTAATAAAAATATATGGTTTTAAGCCTATTCGCTAATTATTATTATTTTTTGCTAATCCAGGAACTGACAGAAGAATGTGGTTTTTAGATTACTATTAAAAAACGTTAGCGGCGTTCAAAAAAAGTTAGGCCTTTTGTCTTACGTCTTTTTGTAATTTTTTAAAATCAAAAAAACCGATAAAAATATGTGGTTTTTAGCCTATTCGCTAATTATTAATATTTTTTGCAAATCCAGGAACTGACAGAAAAATGTGGTTTTTAGATTATCATAAAAAAACGTTAGCGGCGTTCAAAAAAAGTTAGGTCTTTTGTCTTACGTCTTTTTGTAATTTTTTAAAATAAAAAAAACCCATAAAAATATGTGGTTTTTAGCCTATTCGCTAATTATTACTTAAAAATAAGAAACTGATGAAAATATATGGTTTTAAGCCTATTCGCTAATTATTATTATTTTTTGCTAATCCAGGAACTGACAGAAAAATGTGGTTTTTAGATTATTATTAAAAAACGTCAGCTGCGTTCAATAAAATTATCGCCTTTTGTCTTACGTCTTTCTGTAATTTTTGAAAATAAAAAAAAAACGATAAAAATATGTGGTTTTTAGCCTATTCGCTAAATATCTTTATTTTTTGCAAATCCAGGAACTGATAGAAAAATGTTCTTTTTGGATTATTAATTAAAAACGTTAGCTGCGTTCAAAAAAGTATCGCCTTTTGTCTTACGTCTTTTTGTAATTTTCTAAAATCAAAAAAACGATAAAAATATGTGGTTTTTAGTCTATTCGCTAATTATCATTATTTTTTGCCAATCCAGCAACTGATAGAAAAATGTTCTTTTTGGATTATTAATTAAAAACGTTAGCTGCGTTCAAAAAAAGTATCGCCTTTTGTCTTACGTCTTTTTGTAATTTTTTAAAATCAAAAAAACCGATAAAAATATGTGGTTTTTAGCCTATTCGCTAATTATTAATATTTTTTGCAAATCCAGGAACTGATAGAAAAAATTGGTTTTTAGATTATTATTAAAAAATGTCAGATGAATTAAAAAAAAAGTATCGCCTTTTGTCTTACGTCTTTTTGTAATTTTATAAAATAAAAAAAAACGATAAAAATATGTGGTTTTTCGCCCATTCCCTAATTATTATTATTTTTTGCAAATCCAGGAACTGACAGAAAAATGTGGTTTTTAGATTATTATTAAAAAACGTTAGCTGCGTTCAAAAAAATTTACGCCTTTTGCCTTACGTCTTTCTGTAATTTTTGAAAATAAAAAAAACGATAAAAATATGTGGTTTTTAGCCTATTCGCTAATTATCTTTATTTTTTGCAAATCCAGGAACTGATAGAAAAATGTTCTTTATGGATTATTAATTAAAAACGTTAGCTGCGTTCAAGAAAAGTATTGCCTTTTGTCTTACGCCTTTTTGTAATTTTTTAAAATAAAAAAAAAACGATAATATTCCCTATTCCCTAATTATTATTATTTTTTGCAAATCCAGGAACTGACAGAAAAATGTGGTTTTTAGATTATTATTAAAAAACGTTAGCGGCGTTCAAAAGAAGTTAGGCCTTTTGTCTTACGTCTTTTTGTGATTTTTTAAAATCAAAAAAACCGATGAAAATATGTGGTTTTTAGCCTATTCGCTAATTATTATTAACTTTTTAAAAATAAAAAACTAATAAAAATTTATGGTTTTAAGCCTATTCGCTAATTATTATTATTTTTTGCTAATCCAGGAACTGACAGAAGAATAAGGTTTTTAGATTACTATTAAAAAACGTTAGCGGCGTTCAAAAAAAGTTAGGTCTTTTGTCTTACGTCTTTTTGTAATTTTTTAAAATCAAAAAAACCGATAAAAATATGTGGTTTTTCGCCTATTCCCTAATTACTACTAATTTTTTTAAAATAAAAAACTGATGAAAATATATGGTTTTAAGCCTATTCGCTAAGTATTATTATTTTTTGCTAATCCAGGAACTAACAGAAGAATGTGGTTTTTGAATTATTATTAAAAAACGTCAGCTGCGTTCAATAAAAGTATCGCTTTTTGTCTTACGTCTTTCTGTAATTTTTGAAAATAAAAAAAACGATAAAAATATGTGGTTTTTAGCCTATTCGCTAATTATCTTTATTTTTTGCAAATCCAGGAACTGATAGAAACATGTTCTTTGTGGATTATTAATTAAAAACGTTAGCTGCGTTCAAAAAAAGTATCGCCTTTTGTCTTACGTCTTTTTGTAATTTTTTAAAATCAAAAAAACGATAAAAATATGTGGTTTTTAGCCTATTCGCTAAATATTATTATTTTTTGCAAATCCCAAAACTGATAGAAGAATGTGGTTTTTGGATTATTATCAAAAAACGTTAGGTGCGTTTAAAAAAATTATCGCCTTTTAGCTAGCGTGATTCTGTAATTTTTTAAGAGGAAAAATCCGATAAGAATATGTTGTTTTCAGCCTATTCGCTAATTATTATTTTTTACGAATCCCAAAATTGATAGAAGAAGGTGGTTTTTAGATTATTATCAAAAAACCTTACCTGCGTTTAAAAAAAGTATCGCCTTTTGTCTAGCATGTTTCTGTAATTTTTTAATAGGAAAAAAACAATAAAAATATGGTGTTTTCAGCCTATTCGCTAATTATTATTTTTGTTATCAGAAAACCATAGCTGAGTTTAAAAAAAGAATCGCCTTTTGTCTAGCGTGATTTTGTAATTTTTTAAGAGGAAAAAAACGATAAAAACATGGTGCATGTTTTTAGCCTATTTACTAATTATTATTAGTCTTTGCAAATCCCAAAACTGATAGAAGAATGTGGTTTTAGATTATTATCAAAAAATTATACCTGGCTTTAAAAAATATCGCCTTTTGTCTAGCGTGTTTCCGTAATTTTTTAAGGGAAAAAACTGATAAAAATATAGTATTTTTAGGCTATTCGCTAATTATTATTATTTTTTGCAAATCCCAAAACTGATAGAATAATGTAGTTTTTAGATTATTATCAAAAAACTTTAGCTGCGTTTAAAAAAAGTATCGCCTTTTGTCTAGCGTGTCTCTGTAATTTTTTAAGAGAAAAAAACCGATAAAAATATGGTGTTTTCAGCCTATTCGCTAATTATTATTAGTCTTTGCAAATCCCAAAACTGATAGAAGAATGTGGTTTTTGGATTATTATCAAAAAATCATACCTGGGTTTAAAAAAATATCGCCTTTTGTCTAGCGTATTTCCGTAATTTTTTAAGGGGAAAAAACTAATAAAAATATGGTGTTTTTAGACTATTCGCTAATTATTATTATTTTTTGCAAATCCCAAAACTGATAGAAGAATGTGGGTTTTAGATTATTATCAAAAAAATGTAGCGGTTTTTAAAAAATGTATCGCATTTTATCTAGCGTATTTCTGTAATTTTTTTAGAGGAAAAAACCGATAAAAATATGGTGTTTTCAGCCTATTCGCTAATTATTATTTTTTGCAAATCCCAAAACTGATAGAAAAATGTGGTTTTTGGATTATTATCAAAAAACGGTAGCTGCGTTTAAAAAAAGGATCGCCTTTTGTCTAGCGTGATTCTGTAATTTTTTAAGAAGAAAAAACCGATAAAAATATGGTGCATGCTTTTAGCCTATTCGCTAATTATTATTATTTTTTGCTAATTCAGGAACTGACAGAAGAATGTGGTTTTTAGATTATTATCAAAAAATCATACCTGGCTTTAAAAAATATCGCCTTTTATCTAGCGTGTCTCTGTAATTTTTTAAGAGGAAAAATCCGATAAAAATATGGTGTTTCCAGCCTATTCGCTAATTATTATTAATTTTTGCAAATCTCAAAACTGATAAAAGAATGTGGTTTTTGGATTAATATCAAAAAACGTTAGCTGCGTTTAAAAAAAGGATCGCCTTTTGTCTAGCGTGATTCTGTAATTTTTTAAGAAGAAAAAAACCGTTAAAAATATGGTGCATGTTTTTAGCCTATTCGCTAATTATTATTATTTTTTGCTAATCCAGGATCTGACAGAAAAATGTGGTTTTTAGATTATTAGTAAAAAACGTTAGCGGCGTTCAAAAAATGTTAGGTCTTTTGTCTTACGTCTTTTTGTAATTTTTTAAAATCAAAAAAACCGATAAAAATATGTGGTTTTTCGCCTATTCCCTAATTATTATTATTTTTTGCAAATCCAGGAACTGACAGAAAAATGTGGTTTTTAGATTATTATTAAAAAACGTTAGCAGCGTTCAAAAAAAGTTAGGCCTTTTGTCTTACGTCTTTTTGTAATTTTTTAAAATCAAAAAAACCGATAAAATATGTGGTTTTTAGCCTATTCGCTAATTATTACTAATTTTTTAAAAATAAAAAACTGATAAAATATATGGTTTTAAGCCTATTCGCTAATTATTATTATTTTTTGCTAATCCAGGAACAGACAGAAGAATGTGGTTTTTAGATTATTATTAAAAAACGTCAGCTGCGTTCAATAAAAGTATCGCCTTTTGTCTTACGTCTTTTTGTAATTTTTTAAATTAAAAAAAACCGATAGAAATATGTGGTTTTTCGCCTATTCCCTAATTATTATTATTTTTTCAAATCCAGGAACTGACAGAAAAAAGAGGTTTTTAGATTATTATTAAAAAACGTTAGCTGCGATCAAAAAAAGTTACGCCTTTTGTCTTACGTCTTTCTGTAATTTTTGAAAATAAAAAAAACGATAAAAATATGTGGTTTTTAGCTTATTCGCTAATTATCTTTATTTTTTGCAAATCCAGGAACTGATAGAAAAATGTCCTTTTTGGATTATTAATTAAAAACGTTAGCTGCGTTCAAAAAAAGTATCGCCTTTAGTCTTACGTCTTTTAATATTTTTTTGAAATCACAAAAACCGAAAACGTTAGCTGCGTTTAAAAAAATTATCGCCCTTTGCCTTACGTCTTTTTGTAATTTTTGAAAATAAAAAAAACGATAAAAATATGTGGTTTTTAGCCTATTCGCTAATTATCATTATTTTTTGCCAATCCAGGAACTGGTAGAAAAATGTTCTTTTTGGATTATAAATTAAAAACGTTAGCTGCGTTCAAAAAAATTATCGCCTTTTGTCTTACGTCTTTTTGTAATTTTTTAAAATCAAAAAAACCGAAAACGTTAGCTGCGTTTAAAAAAAAATATCGCCTTTTGTCTTACGTCTTTTTGTAATTTTTGAAAATAAAAAAAAACGATAAAAATATGTGGTTTTTAGCCTATTCGCTAATTATCATTATTTTTTGCAAATCCAGGAACTGATAGAAAAATGTTCTTTTTGGATTATTAATTAAAAACTTTAGCTGCGTTCAAAAAAATTATCGCCTTTTGTCTTACGTCTTTTTGTAATTTTTTAAAATCAAAAAACCGATAAAAATATGTGGTTTTTAGCCTATTCGCTAATTATTAATATTTTTTGCAAATCCAGGAACTGACAGAAAAATGTGGTTTTTAGATTAATATTAAAAAACGTTAGCTGCGTTCAAAAAAAGTTAGGCCTTTTGTCTTACGTCTTTTTGTAATTTTATAAAATAAAAAAAAACGATAAAAATATGTGGTTTTTCGCCCATTCCCTAATTATTATTATTTTTTGCAAATCCAGGAACTGACAGAAAAATGTGGTTTTTAGATTATTATTAAAAAACGTTAGCTGCGTTCAAAAAAATTTACGCCTTTTGTCTTACGTCTTTCTGTAATTTTTGAAAATGAAAAAAACGATAAAAATATGTGGTTTTTAGCCAATTCGCTAATTATCTTTAGTTTTTGCAAATCCAGGAACTGATAGAAAAATGTTCTTTTTGGATTATTAATTAAAAACGTTAGCTGCGTTCAAAAAAAGTATCGCCTTTTGTCTTACGCCTTTTTGTAATTTTTTAAAATAAAAAAAAACGATAAAAATAAGTGGTTTTTCGCCTATTCCCTAATTATTATTATTTTTTGCAAATCCAGGAACTGACAGAAAAATGTGGTTTTTAGATTATTATTAAAAAACGTTAGCGGCGTTTAAAAAAAGTTAGGCCTTTTGTCTTACGTCTTTTTGTGATTTTTTAAAATCAAAAAAACCGATGAAAATATGTGGTTTTTAGCCTATTCGCTAATTATTATTAATTTTTTAAAAATTAAAAACTAATAAAAATATATGGTTTTAAGCCTATTCGCTAATTATTATTATTTTTTGCTAATCCAGGAACTAACAGAAGAATGTGGTTTTTGAATTATTATTAAAAAACGTCAGCTGCGTTCAATAAAAGTATCGCTTTTTGTCTTACATCTTTCTGTAATTTTTGAAAATAAAAAAAACGATAAAAATATGTGGTTTTTAGCCTATTCGCTAATTATCTTTATTTTTGGCAAATCCAGGAACTGATAGAAACATGTTCTTTGTGGATTATTAATTAAAAACGTTAGCTGCGTTCAAAAAAAGTATCGCCTTTTGTCTTACGTCTTTTTGTAATTTTTTAAAATCAAAAAAACGATAAAAATATGTGGTTTTTAGCCTATTCGCTAAATATTATTATTTTTTGCAAATCCCAAAACTGATAGAAGAATGTGGTTTTTGGATTATTATCAAAAAACGTTAGGTGCATTTAAAAAAATTATCGCCTTTTAGCTAGCGTGATTCTGTAATTTTTTAAGAGGAAAAATCCGATAAGAATATGTTGTTTTCAGCCTATTCGCTAATTATTATTTTTTACGAATCCCAAAATTGATAGAAGAAGGTGGTTTTTAGATTATTATCAAAAAACCTTACCTGCGTTTAAAAAAAGTATCGCCTTTTGTCTAGCATGTTTCTGTAATTTTTTAATAGGAAAAAAACAATAAAAATATGGTGTTTTCAGCCTATTCGCTAATTATTATTTTTGTTATCAGAAAACCATAGCTGAGTTTAAAAAAAGAATCGCCTTTTGTCTAGCGTGATTTTGTAATTTTTTAAGAGGAAAAAAACGATAAATACATGGTGCATGTTTTTAGCCTATTTACTAATTATTATTAGTCTTTGCAAATCCCAAAACTGATAGAAGAATGTGGTTTTAGATTATTATCAAAAAATCATACCTGGCTTTAAAAAATATCGCCTTTTGTCTAGCGTGTTTCCGTAATTTTTTAAGGGAAAAAACTGATAAAAATATAGTATTTTTAGGCTATTCGCTAATTATTATTATTTTTTGCAAATCCCAAAACTGATAGAATAATGTAGTTTTTAGATTATTATCAAAAAACTTTAGCTGCGTTTAAAAAAAGTATCGCCTTTTGTCTAGCGTGTCTCTGTAATTTTTTAAGAGAAAAAAACCGATAAAAATATGGTGTTTTCAGCCTATTCGCTAATTATTATTATTTTTTGCAAATCCCAAAACTGATAGAAGAATGTGGTTTTTGGATTATTATCAAAAAACGTTAGCTGCGTTTAAAAAAAGGATCGCCTTTTGTCTAGCGTGATTCTGTAATTTTTTAAGAGGAAAAAACCGATAAAAATATGGTGCATGTTTTTAGCCTATTCACTAATTATTATTAGTCTTTGCAAATCCCAAAACTGATAGAAGAATGTGGTTTTTAGATTATTATCAAAAAATCATACCTGGGTTTAAAAAAATATCGCCTTTTGTCTAGCGTATTTCCGTAATTTTTTAAGGGGAAAAAACTAATAAAAATATGGTGTTTTTAGACTATTCGCTAATTATTATTATTTTTTGCAAATCCCAAAACTGATAGAAGAATGTGGGTTTTAGATTATTATCAAAAAAATGTAGCGGTTTTTAAAAAATGTATCGCATTTTATCTAGCGTATTTCTGTAATTTTTTTAGAGGAAAAAACCGATAAAAATATGGTGTTTTCAGCCTATTCGCTAATTATTATTTTTTGCAAATCCCAAAACTGATAGAAAAATGTGGTTTTTGGATTATTATCAAAAAACGGTAGCTGCGTTTAAAAAAAGGATCGCCTTTTGTCTAGCGTGATTCTGTAATTTTTTAAGAAGAAAAAACCGATAAAAATATGGTGCATGCTTTTAGCCTATTCGCTAATTATTATTATTTTTTGCTAATTCAGGAACTGACAGAAGAATGTGGTTTTTAGATTATTATCAAAAAATCATACCTGGCTTTAAAAAATATCGCCTTTTGTCTAGCGTGTCTCTGTAATTTTTTAAGAGGAAAAATCCGATAAAAATATGGTGTTTCCAGCCTATTCGCTAATTATTATTAATTTTTGCAAATCCCAAAACTGATAAAAGAATGTGGTTTTTGGATTAATATCAAAAAACGTTAGCTGCGTTTAAAAAAAGGATCGCCTTTTGTCTAGCGTGATTCTGTAATTTTTTAAGAAGAAAAAAACCGTTAAAAATATGGTGCATGTTTTTAGCCTATTCGCTAATTATTATTATTTTTTGCTAATCCAGGATCTGACAGAAAAATGTGGTTTTTAGATTATTAGTAAAAAACGTTAGCGGCGTTCAAAAAATGTTAGGTCTTTTGTCTTACGTCTTTTTGTAATTTTTTAAAATCAAAAAAACCGATAAAAATATGTGGTTTTTCGCCTATTCCCTAAATATTATTATTTTTTGCAAATCCAGGAACTGACAGAAAAATGTGGTTTTTAGATTATTATTAAAAAACGTTAGCAGCGTTCAAAAAAAGTTAGGCCTTTTGTCTTACGTCTTTTTGTAATTTTTTAAAATCAAAAAAACCGATAAAATATGTGGTTTTTAGCCTATTCGCTAATTATTACTAATTTTTTAAAAATAAAAAACTGATAAAATATATGGTTTTAAGCCTATTCGCTAATTATTATTATTTTTTGCTAATCCAGGAACAGACAGAAGAATGTGGTTTTTAGATTATTATTAAAAAACGTCAGCTGCGTTCAATAAAAGTATCGCCTTTTGTCTTACGTCTTTTTGTAATTTTTTAAATTAAAAAAAACCGATAGAAATATGTGGTTTTTCGCCTATTCCCTAATTATTATTATTTTTTCAAATCCAGGAACTGACAGAAAAATGAGGTTTTTAGATTATTATTAAAAAACGTTAGCTGCGATCAAAAAAAGTTACGCCTTTTGACTTACGTCTTTCTGTAATTTTTGAAAATAAAAAAAACGATAAAAATATGTGGTTTTTAGCCTATTCGCTAATTATCTTTATTTTTTGCAAATCCAGGAACTGATAGAAAAATGTCCTTTTTGGATTATTAATTAAAAACGTTAGCTGCGTTCAAAAAAAGTATCGCCTTTAGTCTTACGTCTTTTAATATTTTTTTGAAATCACAAAAACCGAAAACGTTAGCTGCGTTTAAAAAAATTATCGCCCTTTGCCTTACGTCTTTTTGTAATTTTTGAAAATAAAAAAAACGATAAAAATATGTGGTTTTTAGCATATTCGCTAATTATCATTATTTTTTGCCAATCCAGGAACTGGTAGAAAAATGTTCTTTTTGGATTATAAATTAAAAACGTTAGCTGCGTTCAAAAAAATTATCGCCTTTTGTCTTACGTCTTTTTGTAATTTTTTAAAATCAAAAAAACCGAAAACGTTAGCTGCGTTTAAAAAAAAATATCGCCTTTTGTCTTACGTCTTTTTGTAATTTTTGAAAATAAAAAAAAACGATAAAAATATGTGGTTTTTAGCCTATTCGCTAATTATCATTATTTTTTGCAAATCCAGGAACTGATAGAAAAATGTTCTTTTTGGATTATTAATTAAAAACTTTAGCTGCGTTCAAAAAAATTATCGCCTTTTGTCTTACGTCTTTTTGTAATTTTTTAAAATCAAAAAACCGATAAAAATATGTGGTTTTTAGCCTATTCGCTAATTATTAATATTTTTTGCAAATCCAGGAACTGACAGAAAAATGTGATTTTTAGATTAATATTAAAAAACGTTAGCTGCGTTCAAAAAAAGTTAGGCCTTTTGTCTTACGTCTTTTTGTAATTTTATAAAATAAAAAAAAACGATAAAAATATGTGGTTTTTCGCCCATTCCCTAATTATTATTATTTTTTGCAAATCCAGGAACTGACAGAAAAATGTGGTTTTTAGATTATTATTAAAAAACGTTAGCTGCGTTCAAAAAAATTTACGCCATTTGTCTTACGTCTTTCTGTAATTTTTGAAAATGAAAAAAACGATAAAAATATGTGGTTTTTAGCCAATTCGCTAATTATCTTTATTTTTTGCAAATCCAGGAACTGATAGAAAAATGTTCTTTTTGGATTATTAATTAAAAACGTTAGCTGCGTTCAAAAAAAGTATCGCCTTTTGTCTTACGCCTTTTTGTAATTTTTTAAAATAAAAAAAAAACGATAAAAATAAGTGGTTTTTCGCCTATTCCCTAATTATTATTATTTTTTGCAAATCCAGGAACTGACAGAAAAATGTGGTTTTTAGATTATTATTAAAAAACGTTAGCGGCGTTCAAAAAAAGTTAGGCCTTTTGTCTTACGTCTTTTTGTGATTTTTTAAAATCAAAAAAACCGATGAAAATATGTGGTTTTTAGCCTATTCGCTAATTATTATTAATTTTTTAAAAATTAAAAACTAATAAAAATATATGGTTTTAAGCCTATTCGCTAATTATTATTATTTTTTGCTAATCCAGGAACTAACAGAAGAATGTGGTTTTTGAATTATTATTAAAAAACGTCAGCTGCGTTCAATAAAAGTATCGCTTTTTGTCTTACGTCTTTCTGTAATTTTTGAAAATAAAAAAAACGATAAAAATATGTGGTTTTTAGCCTATTCGCTAATTATCTTTATTTTTTGCAAATCCAGGAACTGATAGAAACATGTTCTTTGTGGATTATTAATTAAAAACGTTAGCTGCGTTCAAAAAAAGTATCGCCTTTTGTCTTACGTCTTTTTGTAATTTTTTAAAATCAAAAAAACGATAAAAATATGTGGTTTTTAGCCTATTCGCTAAATATTATTATTTTTTGCAAATCCCAAAACTGATAGAAGAATGTGGTTTTTGGATTATTATCAAAAAACGTTAGGTGCATTTAAAAAAATTATCGCCTTTTAGCTAGCGTGATTCTGTAATTTTTTAAGAGGAAAAATCCGATAAGAATATGTTGTTTTCAGCCTATTCGCTAATTATTATTTTTTACGAATCCCAAAATTGATAGAAGAAGGTGGTTTTTAGATTATTATCAAAAAACCTTACCTGCGTTTAAAAAAAGTATCGCCTTTTGTCTAGCATGTTTCTGTAATTTTTTAATAGGAAAAAAACAATAAAAATATGGTGTTTTCAGCCTATTCGCTAATTATTATTTTTGTTATCAGAAAACCATAGCTGAGTTTAAAAAAAGAATCGCCTTTTGTCTAGCGTGATTTTGTAATTTTTTAAGAGGAAAAAAACGATAAATACATGGTGCATGTTTTTAGCCTATTTACTAATTATTATTAGTCTTTGCAAATCCCAAAACTGATAGAAGAATGTGGTTTTAGATTATTATCAAAAAATCATACCTGGCTTTAAAAAATATCGCCTTTTGTCTAGCGTGTTTCCGTAATTTTTTAAGGGAAAAAACTGATAAAAATATAGTATTTTTAGGCTATTCGCTAATTATTATTATTTTTTGCAAATCCCAAAACTGATAGAATAATGTAGTTTTTAGATTATTATCAAAAAACTTTAGCTGCGTTTAAAAAAAGTATCGCCTTTTGTCTAGCGTGTCTCTGTAATTTTTTAAGAAAAAAAAACCGATAAAAATATGGTGTTTTCAGCCTATTCGCTAATTATTATTATTTTTTGCAAATCCCAAAACTGATAGAAGAATGTGGTTTTTGGATTATTATCAAAAAACGTTAGCTGCGTTTAAAAAAGGATCGCCTTTTGTCTAGCGTGATTCTGTAATTTTTTAAGAGGAAAAAACCGATAAAAATATGGTGCATGTTTTTAGCCTATTCACTAATTATTATTAGTCTTTGCAAATCCCAAAACTGATAGAAGAATGTGGTTTTTAGATTATTATCAAAAAATCATACCTGGGTTTAAAAAAATATCGCCTTTTGTCTAGCGTATTTCCGTAATTTTTTAAGGGGAAAAAACTAATAAAAATATGGTGTTTTTAGACTATTCGCTAATTATTATTATTTTTTGCAAATCCCAAAACTGATAGAAGAATGTGGGTTTTAGATTATTATCAAAAAAATGTAGCGGTTTTTAAAAATTGTATCGCATTTTATCTAGCGTATTTCTGTAATTTTTTTAGAGGAAAAAACCGATAAAAATATGGTGTTTTCAGCCTATTCGCTAATTATTATTTTTTGCAAATCCCAAAACTGATAGAAAAATGTGGTTTTTGGATTATTATCAAAAAACGGTAGCTGCGTTTAAAAAAAGGATCGCCTTTTGGCTAGCGTGATACTGTAATTTTTTAAGAAGAAAAAACCGATAAAAATATGGTGCATGCTTTTAGCCTATTCGCTAATTATTATTATTTTTTGCTAATTCAGGAACTGACAGAAGAATGTGGTTTTTAGATTATTATCAAAAAATCATACCTGGCTTTAAAAAATATCGCCTTTTGTCTAGCGTGTCTCTGTAATTTTTTAAGAGGAAAAATCCGATAAAAATATGGTGTTTTCAGCCTATTCGCTAATTATTATTAATTTTTGCAAATCCCAAAACTGATAAAAGAATGTGGTTTTTGGATTAATATCAAAAAACGTTAGCTGCGTTTAAAAAAAGGATCGCCTTTTGTCTAGCGTGATTCTGTAATTTTTTAAGAAGAAAAAAACCGTTAAAAATATGGTGCATGTTTTTAGCCTATTCGCTAATTATTATTATTTTTTGCTAATCCAGGATCTGACAGAAAAATGTGGTTTTTAGATTATTAGTAAAAAACGCTAGCGGCGTTCAAAAAATGTTAGGTCTTTTGTCTTACGTCTTTTTGTAATTTTTTAAAATCAAAAAAACCGATAAAAATATGTGGTTTTTCGCCTATTCCCTAATTATTATTATTTTTTGCAAATCCAGGAACTGACAGAAAAATGTGGTTTTTAGATTATTATTAAAAAACGTTAGCAGCGTTCAAAAAAAGTTAGGCCTTTTGTCTTACGTCTTTTTGTAATTTTTTAAAATCAAAAAAACCGATAAAATATGTGGTTTTTAGCCTATTCGCTAATTATTACTAATTTTTTAAAAATAAAAAACTGATAAAATATATGGTTTTAAGCCTATTCGCTAATTATTATTATTTTTTGCTAATCCAGGAACAGACAGAAGAATGTGGTTTTTAGATTATTATTAAAAAACGTCAGCTGCGTTCAATAAAAGTATCGCCTTTTGTCTTACGTCTTTTTGTAATTTTTTAAATTAAAAAAATCCGATAGAAATATGTGGTTTTTCGCCTATTCCCTAATTATTATTATTTTTTCAAATCCAGGAACTGACAGAAAAATGAGGTTTTTAGATTATTATTAAAAAACGTTAGCTGCGATCAAAAAAAGTTACGCCTTTTGTCTTACGTCTTTCTGTAATTTTTGAAAATAAAAAAACGATAAAAATATGTGGTTTTTAGCCTATTCGCTAATTATCTTTATTTTTTGCAAATCCAGGAACTGATAGAAAAATGTCCTTTTTGGATTATTAATTAAAAACGTTAGCTGCGTTCAAAAAAAGTATCGCCTTTAGTCTTACGTCTTTTAATATTTTTTTGAAATCACAAAAACCGAAAACGTTAGCTGCGTTTAAAAAAATTATCGCCCTTTGCCTTACGTCTTTTTTGTAATTTTTGAAAATAAAAAAAACGATAAAAATATGTGGTTTTTAGCCTATTCGCTAATTATCATTATTTTTTGCCAATCCAGGAACTGGTAGAAAAATGTTCTTTTTGGATTATAAATTAAAAACGTTAGCTGCGTTCAAAAAAATTATCGCCTTTTGTCTTACGTCTTTTTGTAATTTTTTAAAATCAAAAAAACCGAAAACGTTAGCTGCGTTTAAAAAAAAATATCGCCATTTGTCTTACGTCTTTTTGTAATTTTTGAAAATAAAAAAAAACGATAAAAATATGTGGTTTTTAGCCTATTCGCTAATTATCATTATTTTTTGCAAATCCAGGAACTGATAGAAAAATGTTCTTTTTGGATTATTAATTAAAAACTTTAGCTGCGTTCAAAAAAATTATCGCCTTTTGTCTTACGTCTTTTTGTAATTTTTTAAAATCAAAAAACCGATAAAAATATGTGGTTTTTAGCCTATTCGCTAATTATTAACATTTTTTGCAAATCCAGGAACTGACAGAAAAATGTGGTTTTTAGATTAATATTAAAAAACGTTAGCTGCGTTCAAAAAAAGTTAGGCCTTTTGTCTTACGTCTTTTTGTAATTTTATAAAATAAAAAAAAACGATAAAAATATGTGGTTTTTCGCCCATTCCCTAATTATTATTATTTTTTGCAAATCCAGGAACTGACAGAAAAATGTGGTTTTTAGATTGTTATTAAAAAACGTTAGCTGCGTTCAAAAAAATTTACGCCTTTTGTCTTACGTCTTTCTGTAATTTTTGAAAATGAAAAAAACGATAAAAATATGTGGTTTTTAGCCAATTCGCTAATTATCTTTATTTTTTGCAAATCCAGGAACTGATAGAAAAATGTTCTTTTTGGATTATTAATTAAAAACGTTAGCTGCGTTCAAAAAAAGTATCGCCTTTTGTCTTACGCCTTTTTGTAATTTTTTAAAATAAAAAAAAAACGATAAAAATAAGTGGTTTTTCGCCTATTCCCTAATTATTATTATTTTTTGCAAATCCAGGAACTGACAGAAAAATGTGGTTTTTAGATTATTATTAAAAAACGTTAGCGGCGTTCAAAAAAAGTTAGGCCTTTTGTCTTACGTCTTTTTGTGATTTTTTAAAATAAAAAAAACCGATGAAAATATGTGGTTTTTAGCCTATTCGCTAATTATTATTAATTTTTTAAAAATTAAAAACTAATAAAAATATATGGTTTTAAGCCTATTCGCTAATTATTATTATTTCTTGCTAATCCAGGAACTGACAGAAGAATGTGGTTTTTAGATTACTATTAAAAAACGTTAGCGGCGTTCAAAAAAAGTTAGGCCTTTTGTCTTACGTCCTTTTGTAATTTTTTAAAATAAAAAAAACCGATAAAAATATGTGGTTTTTAGCCTATTCGCTAATTATTACTAATTTTTTAAAAATAAAAAACTGATGAAAATATATGGTTTTAAGCCTATTCGCTAATTATTATTATTTTTTGCTAATCCAGGAACTGACAGAAAAATGTGGTTTTTAGATTATTATTAAAAAACGTCAGCTGCGTTCAATAAAAGTATCGCCTTTTGTCTTACGTCATTCTGTAATTTTTGAAAATAAAAAAAAACGATAAAAATATGTGGTTTTTAACCTATTCGCTAATTATCTTTATTTTTTGCAAATCCAGGAACTGATAGAAAAATGTTCTTTTTGGATTATTAATTAAAAACGTTAGCTGCGTTCAAAAAAAATATCGCCTTTTGTCTTACGTCTTTCTGTATTTTTTTAAAATAAAAAAAAACGATAAAAATATGTGGTTTTTCGCCTATTCCCTAATTATTATTATTTTTTCAAATCCAGGAACTGACAGAAAAATGTGGTTTTTAGATTATTATTAAAAAACGTTAGCTGCGATCAAAAAAAGTTACGCCTTTTGTCTTACGTCTTTCTGTAATTTTTGAAAATAAAAAAAACGATAAAAATATGTGGTTTTTAGCCTATTCGCTATTTATCTTAATTTTTTGCAAATCCACGAACTGATAGAAAGATGTCCTTTTTGGATTATTAATTAAAAACGTTAGCTGCGTTCAAGAAAAGTATCGCCTTTAGTCTTACGTCTTTTAATATTTTTTTGAAATCACAAAAACCGAAAACGTTAGCTGCGTTTAAAAAAATTATCGCCCCTTGTCTTACGTCTTTTTGTAATTTTTGAAAATAAAAAAAACGATAAAAATATGTGGTTTTTAGCCTATTCGCTAATTATCATTATTTTTTGCCAATCCAGGAACTGATAGAAAAATGTTCTTTTTGGATTATAAATTAAAAACGTTAGCTGCGTTCAAAAAAATTATCGCCTTTTGTCTTACGTCTTTTTGTAATTTTTTAAAATCAAAAAAGCCGAAAACGTTAGCTGCGTTTAAAAAAATTATCGCCTTTTGTCTTACGTCTTTTTGTAATTTTTAAAAATAAAAAAAAAAACGATAAAAATATGTGGTTTTTAGCCTATTCGCTAATTATCATTATTTTTTGCAAATCCAGGAACTGATAGAAAAATGTTCTTTTTGGATTATTAATTAAAAACTTTAGCTGCGTTCAAAAAAATTATCGCCTTTTGTCTTACGTCTTTTTGTAATTTTTTAAAATCAAAAAAACCGAAAACGTTAGCTGCGTTTAAAAAAATTATCGCCTTTTGTCTTACGTCTTTTTGTAATTTTTAAAAATAAAAAAAAAACGATAAAAATATGTGGTTTTTAGCCTATTCGCTAATTATCATTATTTTTTGCAAATCCAGGAACTGATAGAAAAATGTTCTTTTTGGATTATTAATTAAAAACTTTAGCTGCATTCAAAAAAAGTATCGCCTTTTGTCTTACGTCTTTTTGTAATTTTATAAAATAAAAAAAAAACGATAAAAATATGTGATTTTTCGCCCATTCCCTAATTATTATTATTTTTTGCAAATCCAGGAACTGATAGAAAAATGTGGTTTATAGATTATTATTAAAAAACGTTAGCTGCGTTCAAAAAAATTTACGCCTTTTGTCTTACGTCTTTCTGTAATTTTTGAAAATAAAAAAAACGATAAAAATATGTGGTTTTTAGCCAATTCGCTAATTATCTTTATTTTTTGCAAATCCAGGAACTGATAGAAAAATGTTCTTTTTGGATTATTAATTAAAAACGTTAGCTGCGTTCAAAAAAAGTATCGCCTTCTATCTTACGCCTTTTTGAAATTTTTAAAATAAAAAAAAAACGATAAAAATAAGTGGTTTTTCGCCTATTCCCTAATTATTATTATTTTTTGCAAATCCAGGAACTGACAGAAAAATGTGGTTTTTAGATTATTATTAAAAAACGTTAGCGGCGTTCAAAAAAAGTTAGGCCTTTTGTCTTACGTCTTTTTGTGATTTTTTAAAATCAAAAAAACCGATGAAAATATGTGGTTTTTAGCCTATTCGCTAATTATTATTAATTTTTTAAAAATTAAAAACTAATAAAAATATATGGTTTTAAGCCTATTCGCTAATTATTATTATTTTTTGCTAATCCAGGAACTGACAGAAGCATGTGGTTTTTAGATTACTATTAAAAAACGTTAGCGGCGTTCAAAAAAAGTTAGGCCTTTTGTCTTACGTCTTTTTGTAATTTTTTAAAATCAAAAAAACCGATAAAAATATGTGGTTTTTCGCCTATTCCCTTATTATTATTATTTTTTGCAAATCCAGGAACTGACAGAAAAATGTGGTTTTTAGATTATTATTAAAAAACGTTAGCAGCGTTCAAAAAAAGTTAGGCCTTTTGTCTTACGTCTTCTTGTAATTTTTTAAAATCAAAAAAACCGATAAAAATATGTGGTTTTTAGCCTATTCGCTAATTATTACTAATTTTTTAAAAATAAAAAACTGAAAAAATATATGGTTTTAAGCCTATTCGCTAATTATTATTATTTTTTGCTAATCCAGGAACCGACAGAAGAATGTGGTTTTTAGATTATTATTAAAAAACGTCAGCTGCGTTCAATAAAAGGATCGCCTTTTGTCTAGCGTGATTCTGTAATTTTTTAAGAAGAAAAAAACCGTTAAAAATATGGTGCATGTTTTTGCCTATTCGCTAATTATTATTATTTTTTGCTAATTCAGGAACTGACAGAAAAATGTGGTTTTTAGATTATTATTAAAAAACGTTAGCGGCGTTCAAAAAATGTTAGGCCTTTTGTCTTACGTCTTTTTGTAATTTTTTAAAATCAAAAAAACCGATAAAAATATGTGGTTTTTCGCCTATTCCCTAATTATTATTATTTTTTGCAAATCCAGAAACTGACAGAAAAATGTGGTTTTTAGATTATTATTAAAAAACGTTAGCAGCGTTCAAAAAAAGTTAGGCCTTTTGTCTTACGTCTTTTTGTAATTTTTTAAAATCAAAAAAACCGATAAAAATATGTGGTTTTTAGCCTATTCGCTAATTATTACTAATTTTGTAAAAATAAAAAACTGATAAAATATATGGTTTTAAGCCTATTCGCTAATTATTATTATTTTTTGCTAATCCAGGAACCGACAGAAGAATGTGGTTTTTAGATTATTATTAAAAAACGTCAGCTGCGTTCAATAAAAGTATCGCCTTTTGTCTTACGTCTTTTTGTAATTTTTTAAATTAAAAAAAACCGATAGAAATATGTGGTTTTTCGCCTATTCCCTAATTATTATTATTTTTTCAAATCCAGGAACTGACAGAAAAATGAGGTTTTTAGATTATTATTAAAAAACGTTAGCTGCGATCAAAAAAGTTACGCCTTTTTTCTTACGTCTTTCTGTAATTTTTGAAAATAAAAAAAACGATAAAAATATGTGGTTTTTAGCCTATTCGCTAATTATCTTTATTTTTTGCAAATCCAGGAACTGATAGAAAAATGTCCTTTTTGGATTATTAATTAAAAACGTTAGCTGCGTTCAAAAAAAGTATCGCCTTTAGTCTTACGTCTTTTAATATTTTTTTGAAATCACAAAAACCGAAAACGTTAGCTGCGTTTAAAAAAGTTATCGCCCTTTGCCTTACGTCTTTTTGTAATTTTTGAAAATAAAAAAAACAATAAAAATATGTGGTTTTTAGCCTATTCGCTAATTATCATTATTTTTTGCCAATCCAGGAACTGATAGAAAAATGTTCTTTTTGGATTATAAATTAAAAACTTTAGCTGCGTTCAAAAAAATTATCGCCTTTTGTCTTACGTCTTTTTGTAATTTTTTAAAATCAAAAAACCGATAAAAATATGTGGTTTTTAGCCTATTCGCTAATTATTAATATTTTTTGCAAATCCAGGAACTGACAGAAAAATGTGGTTTTTAGATTAATATTAAAAAACGTTAGCTGCGTTCAAAAAAAGTTAGGGCTTTTGTCTTACGTCTTTTTGTAATTTTATAAAATAAAAAAAAAACGATAAAAATATGTGGTTTTTCGCCCATTCCCTAATTATTATTATTTTTTGCAAATCCAGGAACTGACAGAAAAATGTGGTTTTTAGATTATTATTAAAAAACGTTAGCTGCGTTCAAAAAAATTTACGCCTTTTGTCTTACGTCTTTCTGTAATTTTTGAAAATAAAAAAAACGATAAAAATATGTGGTTTTTAGCCAATTCGCTAATTATCTTTATTTTTTGCAAATCCAGGAACTGATAGAAAAATGTTCTTTTTGGATTATTAATTAAAAACGTTAGCTACGTTCAAAAAAAGTATCGCCTTTTGTCTTACGCCTTTTTGTAATTTTTTAAAATAAAAAAAAAAAACGATACAAATAAGTGGTTTTTCGCCTATTCCCTAATTATTATTATTTTTTGCAAATCCAGGAACTGACAGAAAAATGTGGTTTTTAGATTATTATTAAAAAACGTTAGCGGCGTTCAAAAAAAGTTAGGCCTTTTGTCTTACGTCTTTTTGTGATTTTTTAAAATCAAAAAAACCGATGAAAATATGTGGTTTTTAGCCTATTCGCTAATTATTATTAATTTTTTAAAAATTAAAAACTAATAAAAATATATGGTTTTAAGCCTATTCGCTAATTATTATTATTTTTTGCTAATCCAGGAACTGACAGAAGAATGTGGTTTTTAGATTACTATTAAAAAACGTTAGCGGCGTTCAAAAAAAGTTAGGCCTTTTGTCTTACGTCCTTTTGTAATTTTTTAAAATAAAAAAAACCGATAAAAATATGTGGTTTTTCGCCTATTACCTAATTATTATTATTTTTTGCAAATCCAGGAACTGACAGAAAAATGTGGTTTTTAGATTATTATTAAAAAACATTAGCGGTGTTCAAAAAAAGTTAGGTCTTTTGTCTTACGTCTTTTTGTAATTTTTTAAAATAAAAAAAAACCGATAAAAATATGTGGTTTTTAGCCTATTCGCTAATTATTACTAATTTTTTAAAAATAAAAAACTGATGAAAATATATGGTTTTAAGCCTATTCGCTAATTATTATTATTTTTTGCTAATCCAGGAACTGACAGAAAAATGTGGTTTTTAGATTATTATTAAAAAACGTCAGCTGCGTTCAATAAAAGTATCGCCTTTTGTCTTACGTCATTCTGTAATTTTTGAAAATAAAAAAAAACGATAAAAATATGTGGTTTTTAGCCTATTCGCTAATTATCTTTATTTTTTGCAAATCCAGGAACTGATAGAAAAATGTTCTTTTTGGATTATTAATTAAAAACGTTAGCTGCGTTCAAAAAAAGTATCGCCTTTTGTCTTACGTCTTTCTGTATTTTTTTAAAATAAAAAAAAAAACGATAAAAATATGTGGTTTTTCGCCTATTCCCTAATTATTATTATTTTTTCAAATCCAGGAACTGACAGAAAAATGTGGTTTTTGAATTATTATTAAAAAACGTTAGCTGCGATCAAAAAAAGTTACGCCTTTTGTCTTACGTCTTTCTGTAATTTTTGAAAATAAAAAAAACGATAAAAATATGTGGTTTTTAGCCTATTCGCTATTTATCTTAATTTTTTGCAAATCCAGGAACTGATAGAAAGATGTCCTTTTTGGATTATTAATTAAAAACGTTAGCTGCGTTCAAAAAAAGTATCGCCTTTAGTCTTACGTCTTTTAATATTTTTTTGAAATCACAAAAACCGAAAACGTTAGCTGCGTTTAAAAAAATTATCGCCCCTTGTCTTACGTCTTTTTGTAATTTTTGAAAATAAAAAAAACGATAAAAATATGTGGTTTTTAGCCTATTCGCTAATTATCATTATTTTTTGCCAATCCAGGAACTGATAGAAAAATGTTCTTTTTGGATTATAAATTAAAAACGTTAGCTGCGTTCAAAAAAATTATCGCCTTTTGTCTTACGTCTTTTTGTAATTTTTAAAAATAAAAAAAAACGATAAAAATATGTGGTTTTTAGCCTATTCGCTAATTATCATTATTTTTTGCAAATCCAGGAACTGATAGAAAAATGTTCTTTTTGGATTATTAATTAAAAACTTTAGCTGCGTTCAAAAAAATTATCGCCTTTTGTCTTACGTCTTTTTGTAATTTTTTAAATATGTGGTTTTTAGCCTATTAGCTAATTATTAATATTTTTTGCAAATCCAGGCACTGACAGAAAAATGTGGTTTTTAGATTATTATTAAAAAACGTTAGCTGCGTTCAAAAAAAGTTAGGCCTTTTGTCTTACGTCTTTTTGTAATTTTATAAAATAAAAAAAAAACGATAAAAATATGTGATTTTTCGCCCATTCCCTAATTATTATTATTTTTTGCAAATCCACGAACTGACAGAAAAATGTGGTTTATAGATTATTATTAAAAAACGTTAGCTGCGTTCAAAAAAATTTACGCCTTTTGTCTTACGTCTTTCTGTAATTTTTGAAAATAAAAAAAACGATAAAAATATGTGGTTTTTAGCCAATTCGCTAATTATCTTTATTTTTTGCAAATCCAGGAACTGATAGAAAAATGTTCTTTTTGGATTATTAATTAAAAACGTTAGCTGCGTTCAAAAAAAGTATCGCCTTCTGTCTTACGCCTTTTTGAAATTTTTAAAAAAAAAAAAAAAACGATAAAAATATGTGGTTTTTCGCCTATTCCCTAATTATTATTATTTTTTGCAAATCCAGGAACTGACAGAAAAATGTGGTTTTTAGATTATTATTAAAAAACGTTAGCGGCGTTCAAAAAAAGTTAGGCCTTTTGTCTTACGTCTTTTTGTGATTTTTTAAAATCAAAAAAACCGATGAAAATATGTGGTTTTTAGCCTATTCGCTAATTATTATTAATTTTTTAAAAATTAAAAACTAATAAAAATATATGGTTTTAAGCCTATTTGCTAATTATTATTATTTTTTGCTAATCCAGGAACTGACAGAAGAATGTGGTTTTTAGATTACTATTAAAAAACGTTAGCGGTGTTCAAAAAAAGTTAGGCCTTTTGTCTTACGTCTTTTTGTAATTTTTTAAAATAAAAAAACCGATAAAAATATATGGTTTTTCGCCTATTCCCTAATTATTATTATTTTTTGCAAATCCAGGAACTGACAGAAAAATGTGGTTTTTAGATTATTATTAAAAAATGTTAGCGGCGTTCAAAAAAAGTTAGGTCTTTTGTCTTACGTCTTTTTGTAATTTTTTAAAATCAAAAAAACCGATAAAAATATGTGGTTTTTCGCCTATTTTCTAATTATTATTATTTTTTGCTAATCCAGGAACTGACAGAAGAATGTGGTTTTTAGATTACTATTAAAAAACGTTAGCGGCGTTCAAAAAAAGTTAGGCCTTTTGTCTTACGTCTTTTTGTAATTTTTTAAAATCAAAAAAACCGATAAAAATATGTGGTTTTTCGCCTATTCCCAAATTATTATTATTTTTTGCAAATATAGGAACTGACAGAAAAATGTGGTTTTTAGATTATTATTAAAAAACGTTAGCGGCGTTCAAAAAAAGTTAGGTCTTTTGTCTTACGTCTTTTTGTAATTTTTTAAAATAAAAAAAACCGATAAAAATATGTGGTTTTTAGCCTATTCGCTAATTACTACTAATTTTTTAAAAATAAAAAACTGATGAAAATATATGGTTTTAAGCCTATTCGCTAATTATTATTATTTTTTGCTAATCCAGGAACTAACAGAAGAATGTGGTTTTTGAATTATTATTAAAAAACGTCAGCTGCGTTCAATAAAAGTATCGCTTTTTGTCTTACGTCTTTCTGTAATTTTTGAAAATAAAAAAAACGATAAAAATATGTGGTTTTTAGCTTATTCGCTAATTATCTTTATTTTTTGCAAATCCAGGAACTGATAGAAAAATGTTCTTTTTGGATTATTAATTAAAAACGTTAGCTGCGTTCAAAAAAAGTATCGCCTTTTGTCTTACGTCTTTTTGTAATTTTTTAAAATAAAAAAAACCGATAAAAATATGTGGTTTTTCGCCTATTCCCTAATTATTATTATTTTTTGCAAATCCAGGAACTGACAGAAAAATGTGGTTTTTAGATTATTATTAAAAAACTTTAGCGGCGTTCAAAAAAAGTTAGGTCTTTTGTCTTACGTCTTTTTGTAATTTCTTAAAATAAAAAAAACCGATAAAAATATGTGGTTTTTCGCCTATTCCCTAATTATTATTATTTTTTGCTAATCCAGGAACTGACAGAAGAATGTGGTTTTTAGATTACTATTAAAAAACGTTAGCGGCGTTCAAAAAAAGTTAGGCCTTTTGTCTTACGTCTTTTTGTAATTTTTTAAAATCAAAAAAACCGATAAAAATATGTGGTTTTTCGCCTATTCCCAAATTATTATTATTTTTTGCAAATTTAGGAACTGACAGAAAAATGTGGTTTTTAGATTATTATTAAAAAACGTTAGCGGCGTTCAAAAAAAGTTAGGTCTTTTGTCTTACGTCTTTTTGTGATTTTTTAAAATCAAAAAAACCGATAAAAATATGTGGTTTTTAGCCTATTCGCTAATTATTATTAATTTTTTAAAAATTAAAAACTAATAAAAATATATGGTTTTAAGCCTATTCGCTAATTATTATTATTTTTTGCTAATCCAGGAACTGACAGAAGAATGTGGTTTTTAGATTACTATTAAAAAACGTTAGCGGCGTTCAAAAAAAGTTAGGTCTTTTGTCTTACGTCTTTTTGTGATTTTTTAAAATCAAAAAAACCGATGAAAATATGTGGTTTTTAGCCTATTCGCTAATTATTATTAATTTTTTAAAAATTAAAAACTAATAAAAATATATGGTTTTAAGCCTATTCGCTAATTATTATTATTTTTTGCTAATCCAGGAACTGACAGAAGAATGTGGTTTTTAGATTACTATTAAAAAACGTTAGCGGCGTTCAAAAAAAGTTAGGCCTTTTGTCTTACGTCTTTTTGTAATTTTTTAAAATAAAAAAACCGATAAAAATATATGGTTTTTCGCCTATTCCCTAATTATTATTATTTTTTGCAAATCCAGGAACTGACAGAAAAATGTGGTTTTTAGATTATTATTAAAAAACGTTAGCGGCGTTCAAAAGTTAGGTCTTTTGTCTTACGTCTTTTTGTAATTTTTTAAAATCAAAAAAACCGATAAAAATATGTGGTTTTTAGCCTATTCGCTAATTATTACTAATTTTTTAAAAATAAAAAACTGATGAAAATATATGGTTTTAAGCCTATTCGCTAATTATTATTATTTTTTGCTAATCCAGGAACTAACAGAAGAATGTGGTTTTTGAATTATTATTAAAAAACGTCAGCTGCGTTCAATAAAAGTATCGCTTTTTGTCTTACGTCTTTCTGTAATTTTTGAAAATAAAAAAAACGATAAAAATATGTGGTTTTTAGCTTATTCGCTAATTATCTTTATTTTTTGCAAATCCAGGAACTGATAGAAAAATGTTCTTTTTGGATTATAAATAAAAAAAACCGATAAAAATATGTGGTTTTTCGCCTATTCCCTAATTATTATTATTTTTTGCAAATCCAGGAACTGACAGAAAAATGTGGTTTTTAGATTATTATTAAAAAACTTTAGCGGCGTTCAAAAAAAGATAGGTCTTTTGTCTTACGTCTTTTTGTAATTTTTTAAAATAAAAAAAACCGATAAAAATATGTGGTTTTCCGCCTATTCCCTAATTATTATTATTTTTTGCTAATCCAGGAACTGACAGAAGAATGTGGTTTTTAGATTACTATTAAAAAACGTTAGCGGCGTTCAAAAAAAGTTAGGCCTTTTGTCTTACGTCTTTTTGTAATTTTTTAAAATCAAAAAAACCGATAAAAATATGTGGTTTTTCGCCTATTCCCAAATTATTATTATTTTTTGCAAATTTAGGAACTGACAGAAAAATGTGGTTTTTAGATTATTATTAAAAAACGTTAGCGGCGTTCAAAAGTTAGGTCTTTTGTCTTACGTCTTTTTGTAATTTTTTAAAATCAAAAAAACCGATAAAAATATGTGGTTTTTAGCCTATTCGCTAATTATTACTAATTTTTTAAAAATAAAAAACTGATGAAAATATATGGTTTTAAGCCTATTCGCTAATTATTATTATTTTTTGCTAATCCAGGAACTGACAGAAAAATGTGGTTTTTAGATTATTATTAAAAAACGTCAGCTGCGTTCAATAAAAGTATCGCCTTTTGTCTTACGTCATTCTGTAATTTTTGAAAATAAAAAAAAACGATAAAAATATGTGGTTTTTAGCCTATTCGCTAATTATCTTTATTTTTTGCAAATCCAGGAACTGATAGAAAAATGTTCTTTTTGGATTATTAATTAAAAACGTTAGCTGCGTTCAAAAAAAGTATCGCCTTTTGTCTTACGTCTTTTTGTAATTTTTTAAAATCAAAAAAACCGATAAAAATATGTGGTTTTTCGCTTATTCCCTAATTATTATTATTTTTTGCAAATCCAGGAACTGACAGAAAAATGTGGTTTTAAGATTATTATTAAAAAACGTTAGCGGCGTTCAAAAAAAGTTAGGTCTTTTGTCTTACGTCTTTTTGTAATTTTTCAAAATAAAAAAACCGATAAAAATATGTGGTTTTTAGCCTATTCGCTAATTACTACTAATTTTTTAAAAATAAAAAACTGATGAAAATATATGGTTTTAAGCCTATTCGCTAATTATTATTATTTTTTGCTAATCCAGGAACTGACAGAAGAATGTGGTTTTTGAATTATTATTAAAGAACGTCAGCTGCGTTCAATAAAAGTATCGCTTTTTGTCTTACGTCTTTCTGTAATTTTTGAAAATAAAAAAAACGATAAAAATATGTGGTTTTTAGCCTATTCGCTAATTATCTTTATTTTTTGCAAATCCAGGAGCTGATAGAAAAATGTTCTTTTTGGATTATTAATTAAAAACGTTAGCTGCGTTCAAAAAAAGTATCGCCTTTTGTCTTACGTCTTTTTGTAATTTTTTAAAATCAAAAAAACGATAAAAATATGTGGTTTTTAGCCTATTCGCTAAATATTATTATTTTTTGCAAATCCCAAAACTGATAGAAGAATGTGGTTTTTGGATTATTATCAAAAAACGTTAGCTGCGTTTAAAAAAATTATCGCCTTTTAGCTAGCGTGATTCTGTAATTTTTTAAGAGGAAAAATCCGATAAGAATATGTTGTTTTCAGCCAATTCGCTAATTATTATTTTTTACGAATCACAAAATTGATAGAAGAAGGTGGTTTTTAGATTATTATCAAAAAACCTTACCTGCGCTTAAAAAAAGTATCGCCTTTTGTCTAGCATGTTTCTGTAATTTTTTAATAGGAAAAAAACGATAAAAATATGGTGTTTTCAGCCTATTCGCTAATTATTATTATTTTTTGCAAATCCCAAAACTGATAGAAGAATATGGTTTTTAGATTGTTATCAGAAAACCATAGCTGCGTTTAAAAAAAGAATCGCCTTTTGTCTAGCGTGATTTTGTAATTTTTTAAGAGGAAAAAAACGATAAAAACATGGTGCATGTTTTTAGCCTATTTACTAATTATTATTAGTCTTTGCAAATCCCAAAACTGATAGAAGAATGTGGTTTTAGATTATTATCAAAAAATCATACCTGGCTTTAAAAAATATCGCCTTTTGTCTAGCGTGTTTCCGTAATTTTTTAAGGGAAAAAACTGATAAAAATATAGTGTTTTTAGGCTATTCGCTAATTATTATTATTTTTTGCAAATCCCAAAACTGATAGAATAATGTAGTTTTTAGATTATTATCAAAAAACTTTAGCTGCGTTTAAAAAAAGTATCGCCTTTTGTCTAGCGTGTCTCTGTAATCTTTTAAGAGGCAAAAACCGATAAAAATATGGTGTTTTCAGCCTATTCGCTAATTATTATTATTTTTTGCAAATCCCAAAACTGATAGAAGAATGTGGTTTTTAGATTATTATCAAAAAACGTTAGCTGCGTTTAAAAAAAGGATCGCCTTTTGTCTAGCGTGATTCTGTAATTTTTTAAGAGGAAAAAACCGATAAAAATATGGTGCATGTTTTTAGCCTATTCACTAATTATTATTAGTCTTTGCAAATCCCAAAACTGATAGAAGAATGTGGTTTTTAGATTATTATCAAAAAATCATACCTGGGTTTAAAAAAATATCGCCTTTTGTCTAGCGTATTTCCGTAATTTTTTAAGGGGAAAAAACTAATAAAAATATGGTGTTTTTAGACTATTCGCTAATTATTATTATTTTTTGCAAATCCCAAAACTGATAGAAGAATGTGGGTTTTAGATTATTATCAAAAAAATGTAGCGGTTTTTAAAAAATGTATCGCATTTTATCTAGCGTATTTCTGTAATTTTTTTAGAGGAAAAAACCGATAAAAATATGGTGTTTTCAGCCTATTCGCTAATTATTATTTTTTGCAAATCCCAAAACTGATAGAAAAATGTGGTTTTTGGATTATTATCAAAAAACGGTAGCTGCGTTTAAAAAAAGGATCGCCTTTTGTCTAGCGTGATTCTGTAATTTTTTAAGAAGAAAAAACCGATAAAAATATGGTGCATGCTTTTAGCCTATTCGCTAATTATTATTATTTTTTGCTAATCCAGGAACTGACAGAAGAATGTGGTTTTCAGATTATTATTAAAAAACGTTAGCTGCGATCAAAAAAAGTTACGCCTTTTGTCTTACGTCTTTCTGTAATTTTTGAAAATAAAAAAAACGATAAAAATATGTGGTTTTTAGCCTATTCGCTAATTATCATTATTTTTTGCCAATCCAGGAGCTGATAGAAAAATGTTCTTTTTGGATTATAAATTAAAAACGTTAGCTGCGTCCAAAAAAATTATCGCCTTTTGTCTTACGACTTTTTGTAATTTTTTAAAATCAAAAACACCGAAAACGTTAGCTGCGTTTAAAAAAATTATCGCCTTTTGTCTTACGTCTTTTTGTAATTTTTGAAAAAAAAAAAACGATAAAAATATGTGGTTTTTAGCCTATTCGCTAATTATCATTATTTTTTGCGAATCCAGGAACTGATAGAAAAATGTTCTTTTTGGATTATTAATTAAAAACTTTAGCTGCGTTCAAAAAAATTATCGCCTTTTGTCTTACGTCTTTTTGTAATTTTTTAAAATCAAAAAAACCGATAAAAATATGTGGTTTTTAGCCTATTCGCTAATTATTAATATTTTTTGCAAATCCAGGCACTGACAGAAAAATGTGGTTTTTAGATTATTATTAAAAAACGTTAGCTGCGTTCAAAAAAAGTTAGGCCTTTTGTCTTACGTCTTTTTGTAATTTTATAAAATAAAAAAAAAAACGATAAAAATATGTGGTTTTTCGCCCATTCCCTAATTATTATTATTTTTTGCAAATCCAGGAACTGACAGAAAAATGTGGTTTTTAGATTATTATTAAAAAACGTTAGCTGCGTTTAAAAAAATTTACGCCTTTTGTCTTACGTCTTTCTGTAATTTTTGAAAATAAAAAAAACGATAAAAATATGTGGTTTTTAGCCAATTCGCTAATTATCTTTATTTTTTGCAAATCCAGGAACTGATAGAAAAATGTTCTTTTTGGATTATTAATTAAAAACGTTAGCTGCGTTCAAAAAAAGTATCGCCTTTTGTCTTACGCCTTTTTGAAATTTTTTAAAATAAAAAAAAAAACGATAAAAATATGTGGTTTTTCGCCTATTCCCTAATTATTATTATTTTTTGCAAATCCAGGAACTGACAAAAAAATGTGGTTTTTAGATTATTATTAAAAAACGTTAGCGGCGTTCAAAAAAAGTTAGGCCTTTTGTCTTACGTCTTTTTGTGATTTTTTAAAATCAAAAAAACCGATGAAAATATGTGGTTTTTAGCCTATTCGCTAATTATTATTAATTTTTTAAAAATTAAAAACTAATAAAAATATATGGTTTTAAGCCTATTCGCTAATTATTATTATTTTTTGCTAATCCAGGAACTGACAGAAGAATGTGGTTTTTAGATTACTATTAAAAAACGTTAGCGGCGTTCAAAAAAAGTTAGGCCTTTTGTCTTACGTCTTTTTGTAATTTTTTAAAATAAAAAAAACCGATAAAAATATGTGGTTTTTCGCCTATTCCCTAATTATTATTATTTTTTGCAAATCCAGGAACTGACAGAAAAATGTGGTTTTTAGATTATTATTAAAAAACGTTAGCGGCGTTCAAAAAAATTTAGGTCTTTTGTCTTACGTCTTTTTGTAATTTTTTAAAATAAAAAAAAACGATAAAAATATGTGGTTTTTCGCCTATTCCCTAATTATTATTATTTTTTGCTAATCCAGGAACTGACAGAAGAATGTGGTTTTTAGATTACTATTAAAAAACGTTAGCGGCGTTCAAAAAAAGTTAGGCCTTTTGTCTTACGTCTTTTTGTAATTTCTTAAAATCAAAAAAACCGATAAAAATATGTGGTTTTTCGCCTATTCCCAAATTATTATTATTTTTTGCAAATATAGGAACTGACAGAAAAATGTGGTTTTTAGATTATTATTAAAAAACGTTAGCGGCGTTCAAAAAAAGTTAGGTCTTTTGTCTTACGTCTTTTTGTAATTTTTTAAAATAAAAAAAACCGATAAAAATATGTGGTTTTTAGCCTATTCGCTAATTACTACTAATTTTTTAAAAATAAAAAACTGATGAAAATATATGGTTTTAAGCCTATTCGCTAATTATTATTATTTTTTGCTAATCCAGGAACTAACAGAAGAATGTGGTTTTTGAATTATTATTAAAAAACGTCAGCTGCGTTCAATAAAAGTATCGCTTTTTGTCTTACGTCTTTCTGTAATTTTTGAAAATAAAAAAAACGATAAAAATATGTGGTTTTTAGCTTATTCGCTAATTATCTTTATTTTTTGCAAATCCAGGAACTGATAGAAAAATGTTCTTTTTGGATTATTAATTAAAAACGTTAGCTGCGTTCAAAAAAAGTATCGCCTTTTGTCTTACGTCTTTTTGTAATTTTTTAAAATAAAAAAAACCGATAAAAATATGTGGTTTTTCGCCTATTCCCTAATTATTATTATTTTTTGCAAATCCAGGAACTGACAGAAAAATGTGGTTTTTAGATTATTATTAAAAAACTTTAGCGGCGTTCAAAAAAAGTTAGGTCTTTTGTCTTACGTCTTTTTGTAATTTCTTAAAATAAAAAAAACCGATAAAAATATGTGGTTTTTCGCCTATTCCCTAATTATTATTATTTTTTGCTAATCCAGGAACTGACAGAAGAATGTGGTTTTTAGATTACTATTAAAAAACGTTAGCGGCGTTCAAAAAAAGTTAGGCCTTTTGTCTTACGTCTTTTTGTAATTTTTTAAAATCAAAAAAACCGATAAAAATATGTGGTTTTTCGCCTATTCCCAAATTATTATTATTTTTTGCAAATTTAGGAACTGACAGAAAAATGTGGTTTTTAGATTATTATTAAAAAACGTTAGCGGCGTTCAAAAAAAGTTAGGTCTTTTGTCTTACGTCTTTTTGTGATTTTTTAAAATCAAAAAAACCGATGAAAATATGTGGTTTTTAGCCTATTCGCTAATTATTATTAATTTTTTAAAAATTAAAAACTAATAAAAATATATGGTTTTAAGCCTATTCGCTAATTATTATTATTTTTTGCTAATCCAGGAACTGACAGAAGAATGTGGTTTTTAGATTACTATTAAAAAACGTTAGCGGCGTTCAAAAAAAGTTAGGTCTTTTGTCTTACGTCTTTTTGTGATTTTTTAAAATCAAAAAAACCGATGAAAATATGTGGTTTTTAGCCTATTCGCTAATTATTATTAATTTTTTAAAAATTAAAAACTAATAAAAATATATGGTTTTAAGCCTATTCGCTAATTATTATTATTTTTTGCTAATCCAGGAACTGACAGAAGAATGTGGTTTTTAGATTACTATTAAAAAACGTTAGCGGCGTTCAAAAAAAGTTAGGCCTTTTGTCTTACGTCTTTTTGTAATTTTTTAAAATAAAAAAACCGATAAAAATATATGGTTTTTCGCCTATTCCCTAATTATTATTATTTTTTGCAAATCCAGGAACTGACAGAAAAATGTGGTTTTTAGATTATTATTAAAAAACGTTAGCGGCGTTAAAAAAAATTAGGTCTTTTGTCTTACGTCTTTTTGTAATTTTTTAAAATAAAAAAAACCGATAAAAATATGTGGTTTTTCGCCTATTCCCTAATTATTATTATTTTTTGCTAATCCAGGAACTGACAGAAGAATGTGGTTTTTAGATTACTATTAAAAAACGTTAGCGGCGTTCAAAAAAAGTTAGGCCTTTTGTCTTACGTCTTTTTGTAATTTTTTAAAATCAAAAAAACCGATAAAAATATGTGGTTTTTCGCCTATTCCCAAATTATTATTATTTTTTGCAAATTTAGGAACTGACAGAAAAATGTGGTTTTTAGATTATTATTAAAAAACGTTAGCGGCGTTCAAAAAAAGTTAGGTCTTTTGTCTTACGTCTTTTTGTAATCTTTTAAAATAAAAAAAACCGATAAAAATATGTGGTTTTTAGCCTATTCGCTAATTACTACTAATTTTTTAAAAATAAAAAACTGATGAAAATATAAGGTTTTAAGCCTATTCGCTAATTATTATTATTTTTTGCTAATCCAGGAACTAACAGAAGAATGTGGTTTTTGAATTATTATTAAAAAACGTCAGCTGCGTTCAATAAAAGTATCGCTTTATGTCTTACGTCTTTCTGTAATTTTTGAAAATAAAAAAAACGATAAAAATATGTGGTTTTTAGCTTATTCGCTAATTATCTTTATTTTTTGCAAATCCAGGAACTGATAGAAAAATGTTCTTTTTGGATTATAAATAAAAAAAACCGATAAAAATATGTGGTTTTTCGCCTATTCCCTAATTATTATTATTTTTTGCAAATCCAGGAACTGACAGAAAAATGTGGTTTTTAGATTATTATTAAAAAACTTTAGCGGCGTTCAAAAAAAGTTAGGTCTTTTGTCTTACGTCTTTTTGTAATTTTTTAAAATAAAAAAAACCGATAAAAATATGTGGTTTTCCGCCTATTCCCTAATTATTATTATTTTTTGCTAATCCAGGAACTGAAAGAAGAATGTGGTTTTTAGATTACTATTAAAAAACGTTAGCGGCGTTCAAAAAAAGTTAGGCCTTTTGTCTTACGTCTTTTTGTAATTTTTTAAAATCAAAAAAACCGATAAAAATATGTGGTTTTTCGCCTATTCCCAAATTATTATTATTTTTTGCAAATTTAGGAACTGACAGAAAAATGTGGTTTTTAGATTATTATTAAAAAACGTTAGCGGCGTTCAAAAGTTAGGTCTTTTGTCTTACGTCTTTTTGTAATTTTTTAAAATAAAAAAAACCGATAAAAATATGTGGTTTTTAGCCTATTCGCTAATTATTACTAATTTTTTAAAAATAAAAAACTGATGAAAATATATGGTTTTAAGCCTATTCGCTAATTATTATTATTTTTTGCTAATCCAGGAACTGACAGAAAAATGTGGTTTTTAGATTATTATTAAAAAACGTCAGCTGCGTTCAATAAAAGTATCGCCTTTTGTCTTACGTCATTCTGTAATTTTTGAAAATAAAAAAAAACGATAAAAATATGTGGTTTTTAGCCTATTCGCTAATTATCTTTATTTTTTGCAAATCCAGGAACTGATAGAAAAATGTTCTTTTTGGATTATTAATTAAAAACGTTAGCTGCGTTCAAAAAAAGTATCGCCTTTTGTCTTACGTCTTTTTGTAATTTTTTAAAATCAAAAAAACCGATAAAAATATGTGGTTTTTCGCTTATTCCCTAATTATTATTATTTTTTGCAAATCCAGGAACTGACAGAAAAATGTGGTTTTAAGATTATTATTAAAAAACGTTAGCGGCGTTCAAAAAAAGTTAGGTCTTTTGTCTTACGTCTTTTTGTAATTTTTCAAAATAAAAAAACCGATAAAAATATGTGGTTTTTAGCCTATTCGCTAATTACTACTAATTTTTTAAAAATAAAAAACTGATGAAAATATATGGTTTTAAGCCTATTCGCTAATTATTATTATTTTTTGCTAATCCAGGAACTGACAGAAGAATGTGGTTTTTGAATTATTATTAAAGAACGTCAGCTGCGTTCAATAAAAGTATCGCTTTTTGTCTTACGTCTTTCTGTAATTTTTGAAAATAAAAAAAACGATAAAAATATGTGGTTTTTAGCCTATTCGCTAATTATCTTTATTTTTTGCAAATCCAGGAACTGATAGAAAAATGTTCTTTTTGGATTATTAATTAAAAACGTTAGCTGCGTTCAAAAAAAGTATCGCCTTTTGTCTTACGTCTTTTTGTAATTTTTTAAAATCAAAAAAACGATAAAAATATGTGGTTTTTAGCCTATTCGCTAAATATTATTATTTTTTGCAAATCCCAAAACTGATAGAAGAATGTGGTTTTTGGATTATTATCAAAAAACGTTAGCTGCGTTTAAAAAAATTATCGCCTTTTAGCTAGCGTGATTCTGTAATTTTTTAAGAGGAAAAATCCGATAAGAATATGTTGTTTTCAGCCAATTCGCTAATTATTATTTTTTACGAATCACAAAATTGATAGAAGAAGGTGGTTTTTAGATTATTATCAAAAAACCTTACCTGCGCTTAAAAAAAGTATCGCCTTTTGTCTAGCATGTTTCTGTAATTTTTTAATAGGAAAAAAACGATAAAAATATGGTGTTTTCAGCCTATTCGCTAATTATTATTATTTTTTGCAAATCCCAAAACTGATAGAAGAATATGGTTTTTAGATTGTTATCAGAAAACCATAGCTGCGTTTAAAAAAAGAATCGCCTTTTGTCTAGCGTGATTTTGTAATTTTTTAAGAGGAAAAAAACGATAAAAACATGGTGCATGTTTTTAGCCTATTTACTAATTATTATTAGTCTTTGCAAATCCCAAAACTGATAGAAGAATGTGGTTTTAGATTATTATCAAAAAATCATACCTGGCTTTAAAAAATATCGCCTTTTGTCTAGCGTGTTTCCGTAATTTTTTAAGGGAAAAAACTGATAAAAATATAGTGTTTTTAGGCTATTCGCTAATTATTATTATTTTTTGCAAATCCCAAAACTGATAGAATAATGTAGTTTTTAGATTATTATCAAAAAACTTTAGCTGCGTTTAAAAAAAGTATCGCCTTTTGTCTAGCGTGTCTCTGTAATCTTTTAAGAGGCAAAAACCGATAAAAATATGGTGTTTTCAGCCTATTCGCTAATTATTATTATTTTTTGCAAATCCCAAAACTGATAGAAGAATGTGGTTTTTGGATTATTATCAAAAAACGTTAGCTGCGTTTAAAAAAAGGATCGCCTTTTGTCTAGCGTGATTCTGTAATTTTTTAAGAGGAAAAAACCGATAAAAATATGGTGCATGTTTTTAGCCTATTCACTAATTATTATTAGTCTTTGCAAATCCCAAAACTGATAGAAGAATGTGGTTTTTAGATTATTATCAAAAAATCATACCTGGGTTTAAAAAAATATCGCCTTTTGTCTAGCGTATTTCCGTAATTTTTTAAGGGGAAAAAACTAATAAAAATATGGTGTTTTTAGACTATTCGCTAATTATTATTATTTTTTGCAAATCCCAAAACTGATAGAAGAATGTGGGTTTTAGATTATTATCAAAAAAATGTAGCGGTTTTTAAAAAATGTATCGCATTTTATCTAGCGTATTTCTGTAATTTTTTTAGAGGAAAAAACCGATAAAAATATGGTGTTTTCAGCCTATTCGCTAATTATTATTTTTTGCAAATCCCAAAACTGATAGAAAAATGTGGTTTTTGGATTATTATCAAAAAACGGTAGCTGCGTTTAAAAAAAGGATCGCCTTTTGTCTAGCGTGATTCTGTAATTTTTTAAGAAGAAAAAACCGATAAAAATATGGTGCATGCTTTTAGCCTATTCGCTAATTATTATTATTTTTTGCTAATCCAGGAACTGACAGAAGAATGTGGTTTTCAGATTATTATTAAAAAACGTTAGCTGCGATCAAAAAAAGTTACGCCTTTTGTCTTACGTCTTTCTGTAATTTTTGAAAATAAAAAAAACGATAAAAATATGTGGTTTTTAGCCTATTCGCTAATTATCATTATTTTTTGCCAATCCAGGAGCTGATAGAAAAATGTTCTTTTTGGATTATAAATTAAAAACGTTAGCTGCGTCCAAAAAAATTATCGCCTTTTGTCTTACGACTTTTTGTAATTTTTTAAAATCAAAAACACCGAAAACGTTAGCTGCGTTTAAAAAAATTATCGCCTTTTGTCTTACGTCTTTTTGTAATTTTTGAAAATAAAAAAAAACGATAAAAATATGTGGTTTTTAGCCTATTCGCTAATTATCATTATTTTTTGCGAATCCAGGAACTGATAGAAAAATGTTCTTTTTGGATTATTAATTAAAAACTTTAGCTGCGTTCAAAAAAATTATCGCCTTTTGTCTTACGTCTTTTTGTAATTTTTTAAAATCAAAAAAACCGATAAAAATATGTGGTTTTTAGCCTATTCGCTAATTATTAATATTTTTTGCAAATCCAGGCACTGACAGAAAAATGTGGTTTTTAGATTATTATTAAAAAACGTTAGCTGCGTTCAAAAAAAGTTAGGCCTTTTGTCTTACGTCTTTTTGTAATTTTATAAAATAAAAAAAAAACGATAAAAATATGTGGTTTTTCGCCCATTCCCTAATTATTATTATTTTTTGCAAATCCAGGAACTGACAGAAAAATGTGGTTTTTAGATTATTATTAAAAAACGTTAGCTGCGTTTAAAAAAATTTACGCCTTTTGTCTTACGTCTTTCTGTAATTTTTGAAAATAAAAAAAACGATAAAAATATGTGGTTTTTAGCCAATTCGCTAATTATCTTTATTTTTTGCAAATCCAGGAACTGATAGAAAAATGTTCTTTTTGGATTATTAATTAAAAACGTTAGCTGCGTTCAAAAAAAGTATCGCCTTTTGTCTTACGCCTTTTTGAAATTTTTTAAAATAAAAAAAAAACGATAAAAATATGTGGTTTTTCGCCTATTCCCTAATTATTATTATTTTTTGCAAATCCAGGAACTGACAAAAAAATGTGGTTTTTAGATTATTATTAAAAAACGTTAGCGGCGTTCAAAAAAAGTTAGGCCTTTTGTCTTACGTCTTTTTGTGATTTTTTAAAATCAAAAAAACCGATGAAAATATGTGGTTTTTAGCCTATTCGCTAATTATTATTAATTTTTTAAAAATTAAAAACTAATAAAAATATATGGTTTTAAGCCTATTCGCTAATTATTATTATTTTTTGCTAATCCAGGAACTGACAGAAGAATGTGATTTTTAGATTACTATTAAAAAACGTTAGCGGCGTTCAAAAAAAGTTAGGCCTTTTGTCTTACGTCTTTTTGTAATTTTTTAAAATAAAAAAAACCGATAAAAATATGTGGTTTTTCGCCTATTCCCTAATTATTATTATTTTTTGCAAATCCAGGAACTGACAGAAAAATGTGGTTTTTAGATTATTATTAAAAAACGTTAGCGGCGTTCAAAAAAATTTAGGTCTTTTGTCTTACGTCTTTTTGTAATTTTTTAAAATAAAAAAAAACGATAAAAATATGTGGTTTTTCGCCTATTCCCTAATTATTATTATTTTTTGCTAATCCAGGAACTGACAGAAGAATGTGGTTTTTAGATTACTATTAAAAAACGTTAGCGGCGTTCAAAAAAAGTTAGGCCTTTTATCTTACGTCTTTTTGTAATTTTTTAAAATCAAAAAAACCGATAAAAATATGTGGTTTTTCGCCTATTCCCAAATTATTATTATTTTTTGCAAATTTAGGAACTGACAGAAAAATGTGGTTTTTAGATTATTATTAAAAAACGTTAGCGGCGTTCAAAAAAAGTTAGGTCTTTTGTCTTACGTCTTTTTGTAATTTTTTAAAATAAAAAAAACCGATAAAAATATGTGGTTTTTAGCCTATTCGCTAATTATCATTATTTTTTGCGAATCCAGGAACTGATAGAAAAATGTTCTTTTTGGATTATTAATTAAAAACTTTAGCTGCGTTCAAAAAAATTATCGCCTTTTGTCTTACGTCTTTTTGTAATTTTTTAAAATAAAAAAAACCGATAAAAATATGTGGTTTTTAGCCTATTCGCTAATTATTAATATTTTTTGCAAATCCAGGCACTGACAGAAAAATGTGGTTTTTAGATTATTATTAAAAAACGTTAGCTGCGTTCAAAAAAAGTTAGGCCTTTTGTCTTACGTCTTTTTGTAATTTTATAAAATAAAAAAAAACGATAAAAATATGTGGTTTTTCGCCCATTCCCTAATTATTATTATTTTTTGCAAATCCAGGAACTGACAGAAAAATGTGGTTTTTAGATTATTATTAAAAAACGTTAGCTGCGTTCAAAAAAATTTACGCCTTTTGTCTTACGTCTTTCTGTAATTTTTGAAAATAAAAAAAACGATAAAAATATGTGGTTTTTAGCCAATTCGCTAATTATCTTTATTTTTTGCAAATCCAGGAACTGATAGAAAAATGTTCTTTTTGGATTATTAATTAAAAACGTTAGCTGCGTTCAAAAAAAGTATCGCCTTTTGTCTTACGCCTTTTTGAAATTTTTTAAAATAAAAAAAAAACGATAAAAATATGTGGTTTTTCGCCTATTCCCTAATTATTATTATTTTTTGCAAATCCAGGAACTGACAGAAAAATGTGGTTTTTAGATTATTATTAAAAAACGTTAGCGGCGTTCAAAAAAAGTTAGGCCTTTTGTCTTAAGTCTTTTTGTGATTTTTTAAAATCAAAAAAACCGATGAAAATATGTGGTTTTTAGCCTATTCGCTAATTATTATTAATTTTTTAAAAATTAAAAACTAATAAAAATATATGGTTTTAAGCCTATTCGCTAATTATTATTATTTTTTGCTAATCCAGGAACTGACAGAAGAATGTGGTTTTTAGATTACTATTAAAAAACGTTAGCGGCGTTCAAAAAAAGTTAGGCCTTTTGTCTTACGTCTTTTTGTAATTTTTTAAAATAAAAAAAACCGATAAAAATATGTGGTTTTTCGCCTATTCCCTAATTATTATTATTTTTTGCAAATCCAGGAACTGACAGAAAAATGTGGTTTTTAGATTACTATTAAAAAACGTTAGCGGCGTTCAAAAAAAGTTAGGTCTTTTGTCTTACGTCTTTTTGTAATTTTTTAAAATCAAAAAAACCGATAAAAATATGTGGTTTTTCGCCTATTCCCTAATTATTATTATTTTTTGCTAATCCAGGAACTGACAGAAGAATGTGGTTTTTAGATTACTATTAAAAAACGTTAGCGGCGTTCAAAAAAAGTTAGGCCTTTTGTCTTACGTCTTTTTGTAATTTTTTAAAATCAAAAAAACCGATAAAAATATGTGGTTTTTCGCCTATTCCCAAATTATTATTATTTTTTGCAAATTTAGGAACTGACAGAAAAATGTGGTTTTTAGATTATTTTTAAAAAACGTTAGCGGCGTTCAAAAAAAGTTACGTCTTTTGTCTTACGTCTTTTTGTAATTTTTTAAAATAAAAAAAACCGATAAAAATATGTGGTTTTTAGCCTATTCGCTAATTATCGTTATTTTTTGCGAATCCAGGAACTGATAGAAAAATGTTCTTTTTGGATTATTAATTAAAAACTTTAGCTGCGTTCAAAAAAATTATCGCCTTTTGTCTTACATCTTTTTGTAATTTTTTAAAATCAAAAAAACCGATAAAAATATGTGGTTTTTAGCCTATTCGCTAATTATTAATATTTTTTGCAAATCCAGGCACTGACAGAAAAATGTGGTTTTTAGATTATTATTAAAAAACGTTAGCGGCGTTCAAAAAAAGTTAGGCCTTTTGTCTTACGTCTTTTTGTGATTTTTCAAAATCAAAAAAACCGATGAAAATATGTGGTTTTTAGCCTATTCGCTAATTATTATTAATTTTTTTAAAATTAAAAACTAATAAAAATATATGGTTTTAAGCCTATTCGCTAATTATTATTATTTTTTGCTAATCCAGGAACTGACAGAAGAATGTGGTTTTTAGATTACTATTAAAAAACGTTAGCGGCGTTCAAAAAAAGTTAGGCCTTTTGTCTTACGTCTTTTTGTAATTTTATAAAATAAAAAAAAAACGATAAAAATATGTGGTTTTTCGCCCATTCCCTAATTATTATTATTTTTTGCAAATCCAGGAACTGACAGAAAAATGTGGTTTTTAGATTATTATTAAAAAACGTTAGCTGCGTTCAAAAAAATTTACGCCTTTTGTCTTACGTTTTTCTGTAATTTTTGAAAATAAAAAAAACGATAAAAATATGTGGTTTTTAGCCAATTCGCTAATTATCTTTATTTTTTGCAAATCCAGGAACTGATAGAAAAATGTTCTTTTTGGATTATTAATTAAAAACGTTAGCTGCGTTCAAAAAAAGTATCGCCTTTTGTCTTTTGTCTTACGTCTTTTTGTAATTTTTTAAAATAAAAAAAACCGATAAAAATATGTGGTTTTTAGCCTATTCGCTAATTATCATTATTTTTTGCGAATCCAGGAACTGATAGAAAAATGTTCTTTTTGAATTATTAATTAAAAACTTTAGGTGCGTTCAAAAAAATTATCGCCTTTTGTCTTACGTCTTTTTGAAATTTTTTAAAATAAAAAAAAACGATAAAAATATGTGGTTTTTCGCCTATTCCCTAATTATTATTATTTTTTGCAAATCCAGGAACTGACAGAAAAATGTGGTTTTTAGATTATTATTAAAAAACGTTAGCGGCGTTCAAAAAAAGTTAGGCCTTTTGTCTTACGTCTTTTTGTGATTTTTTAAAATCAAAAAAACCGATGAAAATATGTGGTTTTTAGCCTATTCGCTAATTATTATTAATTTTTTAAAAATTAAAAACTAATAAAAATATATGGTTTTAAGCCTATTCGCTAATTATTACTATTTTTTGCTAATCCAGGAACTGACAGAAGAATGTGGTTTTTAGATTACTATTAAAAAACGTTAGCGGCGTTCAAAAAAAGTTAGGCCTTTTGTCTTACGTCTTTTTGTAATTTTTTAAAATAAAAAAAACCGATAAAAATATGTGGTTTTTCGCCTATTCCCTAATTATTATTATTTTTTGCAAATCCAGGAACTGACAGAAAAATGTGGTTTTTAGATTATTATTAAAAAACGTTAGCGGCGTTCAAAAAAAGTTAGGTCTTTTGTCTTACGTCTTTTTGTAATTTTTTAAAATCAAAAAAACCGATAAAAATATGTGGTTTTTCGCCTATTCCCTAATTATTATTATTTTTTGCTAATCCAGGAACTGACAGAAGAATGTGGTTTTTAGATTACTATTAAAAAACGTTAGCGGCGTTCAAAAAAAGTTAGGCCTTTTGTCTTACGTCTTTTTGTAATTTTTTAAAATCAAAAAAACCGATAAAAATATGTGGTTTTTCGCCTATTCCCAAATTATTATTATTTTTTGCAAATTTAGGAACTGACAGAAAAATGTGGTTTTTAGATTATTATTAAAAAACGTTAGCGGCGTTCAAAAAAAGTTAGGTCTTTTGTCTTACGTCTTTTTGTAATTTTTTAAAATAAAAAAAACCGATAAAAATATGTGGTTTTTAGCCTATTCGGTAATTATTACTAATTTTTTAAAAATAAAAAACTGATGAAAATATATGGTTTTAAGCCTATTCGCTAATTATTATTATTTTTTGCTAATCCAGGAACTGACAGAAAAATGTGGTTTTTAGATTATTATTAAAAAACGTCAGCTGCGTTCAATAAAAGTATCGCCTTTTGTCTTACGTCATTCTGTAATTTTTGAAAATAAAAAAAACAATAAAAATATGTGGTTTTTAGCCTATTCGCTAATTATCTTTATTTTTTGCAAATCCAGGAACTGATAGAAAAATGTTCTTTTTGGATTATTAATTAAAAACGTTAGCTGCGATCAAAAAAAGTATCGCCTTTTGTCTTACGTCTTTTTGTAATTTTTTAAAATCAAAAAAACCGATAAAAATATGTGGTTTTTCGCTTATTCCCTAATTATTATTATTTTTTGCAAATCCAGGAACTGACAGAAAAATGTGGTTTTTAGATTATTATTAAAAAACGTTAGCGGCGTTCAAAAAAAGTTAGGTCTTTTATCTTACGTCTTTTTGTAATTTTTTAAAATAAAAAAACCGATAAAAATATGTGGTTTTTAGCCTATTCGCTAATTACTACTAATTTTTTAAAAATAATAAACTGATGAAAATATATGGTTTTAAGCCTATTCGCTAATTATTATTATTTTTTGCTAATCCAGGAACTGACAGAAGAATGTGGTTTTTGAATTATTATTAAAGAACGTCAGCTGCGTTCAATAAAAGTATCGCTTTTTGTCTTACGTCTTTCTGTAATTTTTGAAAATAAAAAAAACGATAAAAATATGTGGTTTTTAGCCTATTCGCTAATTATTATTATTTTTTGCAAATCCAGGAACTGATAGAAAAATGTTCTTTTTGGATTATTAATTAAAAACGTTAGCTGCGTTCAAAAAAAGTATCGCCTTTTGTCTTACGTCTTTTTGTAATTTTTTAAAATCAAAAAAACGATAAAAATATGTGGTTTTTAGCCTATTCGCTAAATATTATTATTTTTTGCAAATCCCAAAACTGATAGAAGAATGTGGTTTTTGGATTATTATCAAAAAACGTTAGCTGCGTTTAACAAAATTATCGCCTTTTAGCTAGCGTGATTCTGTAATTTTTTAAAAGGAAAAATCCGATAAGAATATGTTGTTTTCAGCCTATAAGTATCGACTTTTGTCTTACGTCTTTCTGTATTTTTTTAAAATAAAAAAAAACGATAAAAATATGTGGTTTTTCGCCTATTCCCTAATTATTATTATTTTTTCAAATCCAGGAACTGACAGAAAAATGTGGTTTTTAAATTATTATTAAAAGCGTTAGCTGCGATCAAAAAAAGTTACGCCTTTTATCTTACGTCTTTCTGTAATATTTGAAAATAAAAAAAACGATAAAAATATGTGGTTTTTAGCCTATTCGCTAATTATCTTTATTTTTTGCAAATCCAGGAACTGATAGAAAAATGTTTTTTTGGATTATTAATTAAAAACGTTAGCTGCGTTCAAAAAAAGTATCGCCTTTTGTCTTACGTCTTTTAATAATTTTTTGAAATCAAAAAAAACGAAAACGTTAGCTGCATTTAAAAAAATTATCGCCTTTTGTCTTACGTCTTTTTGTAATTTTTGAAAATAAAAAAACGATAAAAATATGGGGTTTTTAGCCTATTCGCTAGTTATCATTATTTTTTGCCAATCCAGGAACTGATAGAAAAATTATCTTTTTGGATTATAAATTAAAAACGTTAGATGCGTTCAAAAAAATTATCGCCTTTTGTCTTACGTCTTTTTGTAATTTTTTAAAATAAAAAAAAACCGAAAACGTTAGCTGCGTTTAAAAAAATTATCGCCTTTTATCTTACGTCTTTTTGTAATTTTTGAAAATAAAAAAAACGATAAAAATATGTGGTTTTTAGCCTATTCGCTAATTATCATTATTTTTTGCCAATCCAGGAACTGATAGAAAAATGTTCTTTTTGGATTATTAATTAAAAACGTTAGCTGCGTTCAAAAAAATTATCGCCTTTTTTCTTACGTTTCTTGTAATTTTTTAAAATCAAAAAAACCGATAAAAATATGTGGTTTTTAGCCTATTCGCTAATTATTAATATTTTTTGCAAATCCAGGAACTGACAGAAAAATGTGGTTTTTAGATTATTATTAAAAAACGTTAGCTGCGTTCAAAAAAAGTCAGGCCTTTTGTCTTACGTCTTTTTGTGATTTTTTAAAATCAAAAAAACCGATGAAAATATGTGGTTTTTAGCCTATTCGCTAATTATTATTAATTTTTTAAAAATTAAAAGATTACTATTAAAAAACGTTAGCGGCGTTTAAAAAAAGTTAGGCCTTTTGTCTTACGTCTTTTTGTAATTTTTTAAAATCAAAAAAACCGATAAAAATATGTGGTTTTTCGCCTATTACCTAATTATTATTATTTTTTGCAAATCCAGGAACTGACAGAAAAATGTGGTTTTTAGATTATTATTAAATAACGTTAGCGGCGTTCAAAAAAAGTTAGGTCTTTTGTCTTACGTCTTTTTGTAATTTTTTAAAATCAAAAAAACCGATAAAAATATGTGGTTTTTAGCCTATTCGCTAATTATTACTTAAAAATAAAAAACTGATGAAAATATATGGTTTTAAGCCTATTCGCTAATTATTATTATTTTTTGCTAATCCAGGAACTGACAGAAAAAAGTGGTTTTTAGATTATTATTAAAAAACGTCAGCTGCGTTCAATAAAATTATCGCCTTTTGTCTTACCTCTTTCTGTAATTTTTGAAAATAAAAAAAAACGATAAAAATATGTGGTTTTTAGCCTATTCGCTAATTATCTTTATTTTTTGCAAATCCAGGAACTGATAGAAAAATGTTCTTTTTGGATTATTAATTAAAAACGTTAGCTGCGTTCAAAAAAAGTATCGCCTTTTGTCTTACGTCTTTTTGTAATTTTTTAAAATCAAAAAAACCATAAAAATATGTGGTTTTTAGTCTATTCGCTAATTATCATTATTTTTTGCCAATCCAGCAACTGATAGAAAAATGTTCTTTTTGGATTATTAATTAAAAACGTTAGCTGCGTTCAAAAAAAGTATCGCCTTTTGTTTTACGTCTTTTTGTAATTTTTTAAAATCAAAAAAACCGATAAAAATATGTGGTTTTTAGCCTATTCGCTAATTATTAATATTTTTTGCAAATCCAGGAACTGATAGAAAAAATTGGTTTTTAGATTATTATTAAAAAATGTCAGATGCATTCAAAAAAAGTATCGCCTTTTGTCTTACGTCTTTTTGTAATTTTTTAAAATCAAAAAAACCATAAAAATATGTGGTTTTTAGTCTATTCGCTAATTATCATTATTTTTTGCCAATCCAGCAACTGATAGAAAAATGTTCTTTTTGGATTATTAATTAAAAACGTTAGCTGCGTTCAAAAAAAGTATCGCCTTTTGTTTTACGTCTTTTTGTAATTTTTTAAAATCAAAAAAACCGATAAAAATATGTGGTTTTTAGCCTATTCGCTAATTATTAATATTTTTTGCAAATCCAGGAACTGATAGAAAAAATTGGTTTTTAGATTATTATTAAAAAATGTCAGATGCATTCAAAAAAAGTATCGCCTTTTGTCTTACGTCTTTTTGTAATTTTATAAAATAAAAAAAAACGATAAAAATATGTGGTTTTTCGCCCATTCCCTAATTATTATTATTTTTTGCAAATCCAGGAACTGACAGCAAAATGTGGTTTTTAGATTATTATTAAAAAACGTTAGCTGCGTTCAAAAAAAGTTAGGCCTTTTGTCTTACGTCTTTCTGTAATTTTTGAAAATAAAAAAAACGATAAAAATATGTGGTTTTTTTGCCTATTCGCTAATTATCTTTATTTTTTGCAAATCCAGGAACTGATAGAAAAATGTTCTTTATGGATTATTAATGAAAAACGTTAGCTGCGTTCAAAAAAAGTATCCCCTTTTGTCTTACGCCTTTTTGTAATTTTTTAAAATAAAAAAAAACGATAATATTCCCTATTCCCTAATTATTATTATTTTTTGCAAATCCAGGAACTGACAGAAAAATGTGGTTTTTAGATTATTATTAAAAAACGTCAGCGGCGTTCAAAAAAAGTTAGGCCTTTTGTCTTACGTCTTTTTGTGATTTTTTAAAATCAAAAAAACCGATGAAAATATGTGGTTTTTAGCCTATTCGCTAATTATTATTAACTTTTTAAAAATAAAAAACTAATAAAAATATATGGTTTTAAGCCTATTCGCTAATTATTATTATTTTTTGCTAATCCAGGAACTGACAGAAGAATGTGGTTTTTAGATTACTATTAAAAAACGTTTAGATTATTATCAAAAAATCATACCTGGGTTTAAAAAAATATCGCCTTTTGTCTAGCGTATTTCCGTAATTTTTTAAGGGGAAAAAACTAATAAAAATATGGTGTTTTTAGACTATTCGCTAATTATTATTATTTTTTGCAAATCCCAAAACTGATAGAAGAATGTGGGTTTTAGATTATTATCAAAAAAATGTAGCGGTTTTTAAAAAATGTATCACATTTTATCTAGCGTATTTCTGTAATTTTTTTAGAGGAAAAAACCGATAAAAATATGGTGTTTTCAGCCTATTCGCTAATTATTATTTTTTGCAAATCCCAAAACTGATAGAAAAATGTGGTTTTTGGATTATTATCAAAAAACGGTAGCTGCGTTTAAAAAAAGGATCGCCTTTTGTCTAGCGTGATTCTGTAATTTTTTAAGAAGAAAAAACCGATAAAAATATGGTGCATGCTTTTAGCCTATTCGCTAATTATTATTATTTTTTGCTAATCCAGGAACTGACAGAAGAATGTGGTTTTTAGATTATTATCAAAAAATCATACCTGGCTTTAAAAAATATCGCCTTTTGTCTAGCGTGTTTCCGTAATTTTTTAAGGGAAAAAACTGATAAAAATATGGTGTTTTTAGGCTATTCGCTAATTATTATTATTTTTTATTAAATTATTATTTTTACTAATTATTATTAAAAAACTGATAAAATATATGGTTTTAAGCTTATTCGCTAATTATTATTATTTTTTGCTAATCCAGGAACTGACAGAAGAATGTGGTTTTTAGATTATTATTAAAAAACGTCAGCTGCGTTCAATAAAATTATCGCCTTTCGTCTTACGTCTTTTTGTAATTTTTTAAATTCAAAAAAACCGATAAAAATATGTGGTGTTTAGCCTATTCGCTAACTATTATTATTTTTTGCAAATCCAGGAACCGATAGAAACATTTGATTTTTAGATCATTATTAAAAAACGTCAGCTGCTTTCAATAAAAGTATCGCCTTTTGTCTTACGTCTTTCTGTATTTTTTTAAAATAAAAAAAAACGATAAAAATATGTGGTTTTTCGCCTATTCCCTAATTATTATTATTTTTTCAAATCCAGGAACTGACAGAAAAATATGGTTTTTAGTTTATTATTAAAAAACGTTAGCTGCGATCAAAAAAAGTTACGCCTTTTGTCTTACGTCTTTCTGTAATTTTTGAAAATAAAAAAACGATAAAAATATGTGGTTTTTAGCCTATTCGCTAATTATCTTTATTTTTTGCAAATCCAGGAACTGATAGAAAAATGTCCTTATTGGATTATTAATTAAAAACGTTAGCTGCGTTCAAAAAAAGTATCGCCTTTAGTCTTACGTCTTTTAATATTTTTTTGAAATCACAAAAACCGAAAACGTTAGCTGCGTTTAAAAAAATTATCGCCCTTTGCCTTACGTCTTTTTGTAATTTTTGAAAATAAAAAAAACGATAAAAATATGTGGTTTTTAGCCTATTCGCTAATTATCATTATTTTTTGCCAATCCAGGAACTGATAGAAAAATGTTCTTTTTGGATTATAAATTAAAAACGTTAGCTGCGTTCAAAAAAATTATCGCCTTTTGTCTTACGTCTTTTTGTAATTTTTTAAAATCAAAAAAACCGAAAACGTTAGCTGCGTTTAAAAAAAAATATCGCCTTTTGTCTTACGTCTTTTTGTAATTATTTAAAATAAAAAAAACCGATAAAAATATGTGGTTTTTAGCCTATTCGCTAATTATTAATATTTTTTGCAAATCCAGGCACTGACAGAAAAATGTGGTTTTTAGATTAATATTAAAAAACGTTAGCTGCGTTCAAAAAAAGTTAGGCCTTTTGTCTTACGTCTTTTTGTAATTTTATAAAATAAAAAAAAAACGATAAAAATATGTGGTTTTTCGCCCATTCCCTAATTATTATTATTTTTTGCAAATCCAGGAACTGACAGAAAAATGTGGTTTTTAGATTATTATTAAAAAACGTTAGCGGCGTCCAAAAAAAGTTAGGTCTTTTGTCTTACGTCTTTTTGTGATTTTTTAAAATCAAAAAAACCGATGAAAATATGTGGTTTTTAGCCTATTCGCTAATTATTATTAATTTTTTAAAAATTAAAAACTAATAAAAATATATGGTTTTAAGCCTATTCGCTAATTATTATTATTTTTTGCTAATCCAGGAACTGACAGAAGAATGTGGTTTTTAGATTACTATTAAAAAACGTTAGCGGCGTTCAAAAAAAGTTAGGCCTTTTGTCTTACGCCTTTTTATAATTTTTTAAAATAAAAAAAACGATAAAAATAAGTGTTTTTTCGCCTATTCCCTAATTATTATTATTTTTTGCAAATCCAGGAACTGACGGAAAAATGTGGTTTTTAGATTATTACTAAAAAACGTTAGTGGCGTTCAAAAAAAGTTAGGCCTTTTGTCTTACGTCTTTTTGTGATTTTTTAAAATCCAAAAAACCGATGAAAATATGTGGTTTTTAGCCTATTCGCTAATTATTATTAATTTTTTAAAAATTAAAAACTAATAAAAATATATGGTTTTAAGCCTATTCGCTAATTATTATTATTTTTTGCTAATCCAGGAACTGACACAAGAATGTGGTTTTTAGATTACTATTAAAAAACGTTAGCGGCGTTCAAAAAAAGTTAGGCCTTTTGTCTTACGTCTTTTTGTAATTTTTTAAAATAAAAAAAACCGATAAAAATATGTGGTTTTTCGCCTATTCCCTAATTATTATTATTTTTTGCAAATCTAGGAACTGACAGAAAAATGTGGTTTTTAGATTATTATTAAAAAACGTTAGCGGCGTCCAAAAAAAGTTAGGTCTTTTGTCTTACGTCTTTTTGTAATTTTTTAAAATAAAAAAAAACGATAAAAATATGTGGTTTTTAGCCTATTCGCTAATTATTACTAATTTTTTAAAAATAAAAAACTGATGAAAATATATGGTTTTAAGCCTATTCGCTAATTATTATTATTTTTTGCTAATCCAGGAACTGACAGAAAAATGTGGTTTTTAGATTATTATTAAAAAACGTCAGCTGCGTTCAATAAAAGTATCGCCTTTTGTCTTACGTCATTCTGTAATTTTTGAAAATAAAAAAAACGATAAAAATATGTGGTTTTTAGCCTATTCGCTAATTATCTTTATTTTTTGCAAATCCAGGAACTGATAGAAAAATGTTCTTTTTGGATTATTAATTAAAAACGTTAGCTGCGTTCAAAAAAAGTATCGCCTTTTGTCTTACGTCTTTCTGTATTTTTTTAAAATAAAAAAAAAACGATAAAAATATGTGGTTTTTCGCCTATTCCCTAATTATTATTATTTTTTCAAATCCAGGAACTGACAGAAAAATGTGGTTTTTAGATTATTATTAAAAAACGTTAGCTGCGATCAAAAAAAGTTACGCCTTTTGTCTTACGTCTTTCTGTAATTTTTGAAAATAAAAAAAACGATAAAAATATGTGGTTTTTAGCCTATTCGCTAATTATCTTTATTTTTTGCAAATCCAGGAACTGATAGAAAAATGTCCTTTTTGGATTATTAATTAAAAACGTTAGCTGCGTTCAAAAAAAGTATCGCCTTTAGTCTTACGTCTTTTAATATTTTTTTGAAATCACAAAAACCGAAAACGTTAGCTGCGTTTAAAAAAATTATCGCCCTTTGTCTTACGTCTTTTTGTAATTTTTGAAAATAAAAAAAACGATAAAAATATGTGGTTTTTAGCCTATTCGCTAATTATCATTATTTTTTGCCAATCCAGGAACTGATAGAAAAATGTTCTTTTTGGATTATAAATTAAAAACGTTAGCTGCGTTCAAAAAAATTATCGCCTTTTGTCTTACGTCTTTTTGTAATTTTTTAAAATCAAAAGAACCGAAAACGTTAGCTGCGTTTAAAAAAATTATCGCCTTTTGTCTTACGTCTTTTTGTAATTTTTGAAAATAAAAAAAAACGATAAAAATATGTGGTTTTTAGCCTATTCGCTAATTATCATTATTTTTTGCAAATCCAGGAACTGATAGAAAAATGTTCTTTTTGGATTATTAATTAAAAACTTTAGCTGCGTTCAAAAAAATTATCGCCTTTTGTCTTACGTCTTTTTGTAATTTTATAAAATAAAAAAAAAACGATAAAAATATGTGGTTTTTCGCCCATTCCCTAATTATTATTATTTTTTGCAAATCCAGGAACTGACAGAAAAATGTGGTTTTTAGATTATTATTAAAAAACGTTAGCTGCGTTCAAAAAAATTTACCCCTTTTGTCTTACGTCTTTCTGTAATTTTTGAAAATAAAAATAACGATAAAAATATGTGGTTTTTAGCCAATTCGCTAATTATCTTTATTTTTTGCAAATCCAGGAACTGATAGAAAAATGTTCTTTTTGGATTATTAATTAAAAACGTTAGCTGCGTTCAAAAAAAGTATCGCCTTTTGTCTTACGCCTTTTTGAAATTTTTTAAAATAAAAAAAAAAACGATAAAAATATGTGGTTTTTCGCCTATTCCCTAATTATTATTATTTTTTGCAAATCCAGGAACTGACAGAAAAATGTGGTTTTTAGATTATTATTAAAAAACGTTAGCGGCTTTCAAAAAAAGTTAGGCCTTTTGTCTTACGTCTTTTTGTGATTTTTTAAAATCAAAAAAACCGATGAAAATATGTGGTTTTTAGCCTATTCGCTAATTATTATTAATTTTTTAAAAATTAAAAACTAATAAAAATATATGGTTTTAAGCCTATTCACTAATTATTATTACTTTTTGCTAATCCAGGAACTGACAGAAGAATGTGGTTTTTAGATTACTATTAAAAAACGTTAGCGGCGTTCAAAAAAAGTTAGGTCTTTTGTCTTACGTCTTTTTGTAATTTTTTAAAATAAAAAAAACCGATAAAAATATGTGGTTTTTCGCCTATTCCCTAATTATTATTATTTTTTGCAAATCCAGGAACTGACAGAAAAATGTGGTTTTTAGATTATTATTAAAAAACGTTAGCGGCGTTAAAAAAAAGTTAGGTCTTTTGTCTTACGTCTTTTTGTAATTTTTTAAAATCAAAAAAACCGATAAAAATATGTGGTTTTTCGCCTATTCCCTAATTATTATTATTTTTTGCTAATCCAGGAACTGACAGAAGAATGTGGTTTTTAGATTACTATTAAAAAACGTTAGCGGCGTTCAAAAAAAGTTAGACCTTTTGTCTTACGTCTTTTTGTAATTTTTTAAAATCAAAAAAACCGATAAAAATATGTGGTTTTTCGCCTATTCCCAAATTATTATTATTTTTTGCAAATTTAGGAACTGACAGAAAAATGTGGTTTTTAGATTATTATTAAAAAACGTTAGCGGCGTTCAAAAAAAGTTAGGTCTTTTGTCTTACGTCTTTTTGTAATTTTTTAAAATAAAAAAAACCGATAAAAATATGTGGTTTTTAGCCTATTCGCTAATTACTACTAATTTTTTAAAAATAAAAAACTGATGAAAATATATGGTTTTAAGCCTATTCGCTAATTATTATTATTTTTTGCTAATCCAGGAACTAACAGAAGAATGTGGTTTTTGAATTATTATTAAAAAACGTCAGCTGCGTTCAATAAAAGTATCGCTTTTTGTCTTACGTCTTTCTGTAATTTTTGAAAATAAAAAAAAACGATAAAAATATGTGGTTTTTAGCCTATTCGCTAATAATCTTTATTTTTTGCAAATCCAGGAACTGATAGAAAAATGTTCTTTTTGGATTAATAATTAAAAACGTTAGCTGCGTTCAAAAAAAGTATCGCCTTTTGTCTTACGTCTTCTTGTAATTTTTTAAAATAAAAAAAACCGATAAAAATATGTGGTTTTTCGCCTATTCCCTAATTATTATTATTTTTTGCTAATCCAGGAACTGACAGAAGAATGTGGTTTTTAGATTACTATTAAAAAACGTTAGCGGCGTTCAAAAAAAGTTAGGCCTTTTGTCTTACGTCTTTTTGTAATTTTTTAAAATCAAAAAAACCGATAAAAATATGTGGTTTTTCGCCTATTCCCTAATTATTATTATTTTTTGCAAATCCAGGAACTGACAGAAAAATGTGCTTTTTAGATTATTATTAAAAAACGTTAGCGGCGTTCAAAAAAAGTTAGGTCTTTTGTCTTACGTCTTTTTGTAATTTTTTAAAATAAAAGAAACCGATAAAAATATGTGGTTTTTAGCCTATTCGCTAATTACTACTAATTTTTTAAAAATAAAAAACTGATGAAAATATATGGTTTTAAGCCTATTCGCTAATTATTATTATTTTTTGCTAATCCAGGAACTGACAGAAGAATGTGGTTTTTGAATTATTATTAAAGAACGTCAGCTGCGTTCAATAAAAGTATCGCTTTTTGTCTTACGTCTTTCTGTAATTATTGAAAATAAAAAAAAGCGATAAAAATATGTGGTTTTTAGCCTATTCGCTAATTATTATTATTTTTTGCTAATCCAGGAACTGACAGAAAAATGTGGTTTTTAGATTATTATTAAAAAACGTCAGCTGCGTTCAATAAAAGTATCGCCTTTTGTCTTACGTCATTCTGTAATTTTTGAAAATAAAAAAAACGATAAAAATATGTGGTTTTTAGCCTATTCGCTAATTATCTTTATTTTTTGCAAATCCAGGAACTGATAGAAAAATGTTCTTTTTGGATTATTAATTAAAAACGTTAGCTGCGTTCAAAAAAAGTATCGCCTTTTGTCTTACGTCTTTCTGTATTTTTTTAAAATAAAAAAAAAACGATAAAAATATGTGGTTTTTCGCCTATTCCCTAATTATTATTATTTTTTCAAATCCAGGAACTGACAGAAAAATGTGGTTTTTAGATTATTATTAAAAAACGTTAGCTGCGATCAAAAAAAGTTACGCCTTTTGTCTTACGTCTTTCTGTAATTTTTGAAAATAAAAAAAACGATAAAAATATGTGGTTTTTAGCCTATTCGCTAATTATCTTTATTTTTTGCAAATCCAGGAACTGATAGAAAAATGTCCTTTTTGGATTATTAATTAAAAACGTTAGCTGCGTTCAAAAAAAGTATCGCCTTTAGTCTTACGTCTTTTAATATTTTTTTGAAATCACAAAAACCGAAAACGTTAGCTGCGTTTAAAAAAATTATCGCCCTTTGTCTTACGTCTTTTTGTAATTTTTGAAAATAAAAAAAACGATAAAAATATGTGGTTTTTAGCCTATTCGCTAATTATCATTATTTTTTGCCAATCCAGGAACTGATAGAAAAATGTTCTTTTTGGATTATAAATTAAAAACGTTAGCTGCGTTCAAAAAAATTATCGCCTTTTGTCTTACGTCTTTTTGTAATTTTTTAAAATCAAAAAAACCGAAAACGTTAGCTGCGTTTAAAAAAATTATCGCCTTTTGTCTTACGTCTTTTTGTAATTTTTGAAAATAAAAAAAACGATAAAAATATGTGGTTTTTAGCCTATTCGCTAATTATCATTATTTTTTGCAAATCCAGGAACTGATAGAAAAATGTTGTTTTTGGATTATTAATTAAAAACTTTAGCTGCGTTCAAAAAAATTATCGCCTTTTGTCTTACGTCTCTTTGTAATTTTTTAAAATCAAAAAAACCGATAAAAATATGTGGTTTTTAGCCTATTCGCTAATTATTAATATTTTTTGCAAATCCAGGCACTGACAGAAAAATGTGGTTTTTAGATTATTATTAAAAAACGTTAGCTGCGTTCAAAAAAAGTTAGGCCTTTTGTCTTACGTCTTTTTGTAATTTTATAAAATAAAAAAAAAACGATAAAAATATGTGGTTTTTCGCCCATTCCCTAATTATTATTATTTTTTGCAAATCCAGGAACTGACAGAAAAATGTGGTTTTTAGATTATTATTAAAAAACGTTAGCTGCGTTCAAAAAAATTTACCCCTTTTGTCTTACGTCTTTCTGTAATTTTTGAAAATAAAAATAACGATAAAAATATGTGGTTTTTAGCCAATTCGCTAATTATCTTTATTTTTTGCAAATCCAGGAACTGATAGAAAAATGTTCTTTTTGGATTATTAATTAAAAACGTTAGCTGCGTTCAAAAAAAGTATCGCCTTTTGTCTTACGCCTTTTTGAAATTTTTTAAAATAAAAAAAAAACGATAAAAATATGTGGTTTTTCGCCTATTCCCTAATTATTATTATTTTTTGCAAATCCAGGAACTGACAGAAAAATGTGGTTTTTAGATTATTATTAAAAAACGTTAGCGGCTTTCAAAAAAAGTTAGGCCTTTTGTCTTACGTCTTTTTGTGATTTTTTAAAATCAAAAAAACCGATGAAAATATGTGGTTTTTAGCCTATTCGCTAATTATTATTAATTTTTAAAAATTAAAAACTAATAAAAATATATGGTTTTAAGCCTATTCACTAATTATTATTACTTTTTGCTAATCCAGGAACTGACAGAAGAATGTGGTTTTTAGATTACTATTAAAAAACGTTAGCGGCGTTCAAAAAAAGTTAGGTCTTTTGTCTTACGTCTTTTTGTAATTTTTTAAAATAAAAAAAACCGATAAAAATATGTGGTTTTTCGCCTATTCCCTAATTATTATTATTTTTTGCAAATCCAGGAACTGACAGAAAAATGTGGTTTTTAGATTATTATTAAAAAACGTTAGCGGCGTTAAAAAAAAGTTAGGTCTTTTGTCTTACGTCTTTTTGTAATTTTTTAAAATCAAAAAAACCGATAAAAATATGTGGTTTTTCGCCTATTCCCTAATTATTATTATTTTTTGCTAATCCAGGAACTGACAGAAGAATGTGGTTTTTAGATTACTATTAAAAAACGTTAGCGGCGTTCAAAAAAAGTTAGACCTTTTGTCTTACGTCTTTTTGTAATTTTTTAAAATCAAAAAAACCGATAAAAATATGTGGTTTTTCGCCTATTCCCAAATTATTATTATTTTTTGCAAATTTAGGAACTGACAGAAAAATGTGGTTTTTAGATTATTATTAAAAAACGTTAGCGGCGTTCAAAAAAAGTTAGGTCTTTTGTCTTACGTCTTTTTGTAATTTTTTAAAATAAAAAAAACCGATAAAAATATGTGGTTTTTAGCCTATTCGCTAATTACTACTAATTTTTTAAAAATAAAAAACTGATGAAAATATATGGTTTTAAGCCTATTCGCTAATTATTATTATTTTTTGCTAATCCAGGAACTAACAGAAGAATGTGGTTTTTGAATTATTATTAAAAAACGTCAGCTGCGTTCAATAAAAGTATCGCTTTTTGTCTTACGTCTTTCTGTAATTTTTGAAAATAAAAAAAAACGATAAAAATATGTGGTTTTTAGCCTATTCGCTAATAATCTTTATTTTTTGCAAATCCAGGAACTGATAGAAAAATGTTCTTTTTGGATTAATAATTAAAAACGTTAGCTGCGTTCAAAAAAAGTATCGCCTTTTGTCTTACGTCTTCTTGTAATTTTTTAAAATAAAAAAACGATAAAAATATGTGGTTTTTCGCCTATTCCCTAATTATTATTATTTTTTGCTAATCCAGGAACTGACAGAAGAATGTGGTTTTTAGATTACTATTAAAAAACGTTAGCGGCGTTCAAAAAAAGTTAGGCCTTTTGTCTTACGTCTTTTTGTAATTTTTTAAAATCAAAAAAACCGATAAAAATATGTGGTTTTTCGCCTATTCCCTAATTATTATTATTTTTTGCAAATCCAGGAACTGACAGAAAAATGTGCTTTTTAGATTATTATTAAAAAACGTTAGCGGCGTTCAAAAAAAGTTAGGTCTTTTGTCTTACGTCTTTTTGTAATTTTTTAAAATAAAAGAAACCGATAAAAATATGTGGTTTTTAGCCTATTCGCTAATTACTACTAATTTTTTAAAAATAAAAAACTGATGAAAATATATGGTTTTAAGCCTATTCGCTAATTATTATTATTTTTTGCTAATCCAGGAACTGACAGAAGAATGTGGTTTTTGAATTATTATTAAAGAACGTCAGCTGCGTTCAATAAAAGTATCGCTTTTTGTCTTACGTCTTTCTGTAATTATTGAAAATAAAAAAAAGCGATAAAAATATGTGGTTTTTAGCCTATTCGCTAATTATCTTTATTTTTTGCAAATCCAGGAACTGATAGAAAAATGTTCTTTTTGGATTATTAATTAAAAACGTTAGCTGCGTTCAAAAAAAGTATCGCCTTTTGTCTTACGTCTTTCTGTATTTTTTTAAAATAAAAAAAAAACGATAAAAATATGTGGTTTTTCGCCTATTCCCTAATTATTATTATTTTTTCAAATCCAGGAACTGACAGAAAAATGTGGTTTTTAGATTATTATTAAAAAACGTTAGCTGCGATCAAAAAAAGTTACGCCTTTTGTCTTACGTCTTTCTGTAATTTTTGAAAATAAAAAAAACGATAAAAATATGTGGTTTTTAGCCTATTCGCTAATTATCTTTATTTTTTGCAAATCCAGGAACTGATAGAAAAATGTCCTTTTTGGATTATTAATTAAAAACGTTAGCTGCGTTCAAAAAAAGTATCGCCTTTAGTCTTACGTCTTTTAATATTTTTTTGAAATCACAAAAACCGAAAACGTTAGCTGCGTTTAAAAAAATTATCGCCCTTTGTCTTACGTCTTTTTGTAATTTTTGAAAATAAAAAAAACGATAAAAATATGTGGTTTTTAGCCTATTCGCTAATTATCATTATTTTTTGCCAATCCAGGAACTGATAGAAAAATGTTCTTTTTGGATTATAAATTAAAAACGTTAGCTGCGTTCAAAAAAATTATCGCCTTTTGTCTTACGTCTTTTTGTAATTTTTTAAAATCAAAAAAACCGAAAACGTTAGCTGCGTTTAAAAAAATTATCGCCTTTTGTCTTACGTCTTTTTGTAATTTTTGAAAATAAAAAAAACGATAAAAATATGTGGTTTTTAGCCTATTCGCTAATTATCATTATTTTTTGCAAATCCAGGAACTGATAGAAAAATGTTGTTTTTGGATTATTAATTAAAAACTTTAGCTGCGTTCAAAAAAATTATCGCCTTTTGTCTTACGTCTCTTTGTAATTTTTTAAAATCAAAAAAACCGATAAAAATATGTGGTTTTTAGCCTATTCGCTAATTATTAATATTTTTTGCAAATCCAGGCACTGACAGAAAAATGTGGTTTTTAGATTATTATTAAAAAACGTTAGCTGCGTTCAAAAAAAGTTAGGCCTTTTGTCTTACGTCTTTTTGTAATTTTATAAAATAAAAAAAAAACGATAAAAATATGTGGTTTTTCGCCCATTCCCTAATTATTATTATTTTTTGCAAATCCAGGAACTGACAGAAAAATGTGGTTTTTAGATTATTATTAAAAAACGTTAGCTGCGTTCAAAAAAATTTACCCCTTTTGTCTTACGTCTTTCTGTAATTTTTGAAAATAAAAATAACGATAAAAATATGTGGTTTTTAGCCAATTCGCTAATTATCTTTATTTTTTGCAAATCCAGGAACTGATAGAAAAATGTTCTTTTTGGATTATTAATTAAAAACGTTAGCTGCGTTCAAAAAAAGTATCGCCTTTTGTCTTACGCCTTTTTGAAATTTTTTAAAATAAAAAAAAAACGATAAAAATATGTGGTTTTTCGCCTATTCCCTAATTATTATTATTTTTTGCAAATCCAGGAACTGACAGAAAAATGTGGTTTTTAGATTATTATTAAAAAACGTTAGCGGCTTTCAAAAAAAGTTAGGCCTTTTGTCTTACGTCTTTTTGTGATTTTTTAAAATCAAAAAAACCGATGAAAATATGTGGTTTTTAGCCTATTCGCTAATTATTATTAATTTTTAAAAATTAAAAACTAATAAAAATATATGGTTTTAAGCCTATTCACTAATTATTATTACTTTTTGCTAATCCAGGAACTGACAGAAGAATGTGGTTTTTAGATTACTATTAAAAAACGTTAGCGGCGTTCAAAAAAAGTTAGGTCTTTTGTCTTACGTCTTTTTGTAATTTTTTAAAATAAAAAAAACCGATAAAAATATGTGGTTTTTCGCCTATTCCCTAATTATTATTATTTTTTGCAAATCCAGGAACTGACAGAAAAATGTGGTTTTTAGATTATTATTAAAAAACGTTAGCGGCGTTAAAAAAAAGTTAGGTCTTTTGTCTTACGTCTTTTTGTAATTTTTTAAAATCAAAAAAACCGATAAAAATATGTGGTTTTTCGCCTATTCCCTAATTATTATTATTTTTTGCTAATCCAGGAACTGACAGAAGAATGTGGTTTTTAGATTACTATTAAAAAACGTTAGCGGCGTTCAAAAAAAGTTAGACCTTTTGTCTTACGTCTTTTTGTAATTTTTTAAAATCAAAAAAACCGATAAAAATATGTGGTTTTTCGCCTATTCCCAAATTATTATTATTTTTTGCAAATTTAGGAACTGACAGAAAAATGTGGTTTTTAGATTATTATTAAAAAACGTTAGCGGCGTTCAAAAAAAGTTAGGTCTTTTGTCTTACGTCTTTTTGTAATTTTTTAAAATAAAAAAAACCGATAAAAATATGTGGTTTTTAGCCTATTCGCTAATTACTACTAATTTTTTAAAAATAAAAAACTGATGAAAATATATGGTTTTAAGCCTATTCGCTAATTATTATTATTTTTTGCTAATCCAGGAACTAACAGAAGAATGTGGTTTTTGAATTATTATTAAAAAACGTCAGCTGCGTTCAATAAAAGTATCGCTTTTTGTCTTACGTCTTTCTGTAATTTTTGAAAATAAAAAAAAACGATAAAAATATGTGGTTTTTAGCCTATTCGCTAATAATCTTTATTTTTTGCAAATCCAGGAACTGATAGAAAAATGTTCTTTTTGGATTAATAATTAAAAACGTTAGCTGCGTTCAAAAAAAGTATCGCCTTTTGTCTTACGTCTTCTTGTAATTTTTTAAAATAAAAAAACGATAAAAATATGTGGTTTTTCGCCTATTCCCTAATTATTATTATTTTTTGCTAATCCAGGAACTGACAGAAGAATGTGGTTTTTAGATTACTATTAAAAAACGTTAGCGGCGTTCAAAAAAAGTTAGGCCTTTTGTCTTACGTCTTTTTGTAATTTTTTAAAATCAAAAAAACCGATAAAAATATGTGGTTTTTCGCCTATTCCCTAATTATTATTATTTTTTGCAAATCCAGGAACTGACAGAAAAATGTGCTTTTTAGATTATTATTAAAAAACGTTAGCGGCGTTCAAAAAAAGTTAGGTCTTTTGTCTTACGTCTTTTTGTAATTTTTTAAAATAAAAGAAACCGATAAAAATATGTGGTTTTTAGCCTATTCGCTAATTACTACTAATTTTTTAAAAATAAAAAACTGATGAAAATATATGGTTTTAAGCCTATTCGCTAATTATTATTATTTTTTGCTAATCCAGGAACTGACAGAAGAATGTGGTTTTTGAATTATTATTAAAGAACGTCAGCTGCGTTCAATAAAAGTATCGCTTTTTGTCTTACGTCTTTCTGTAATTATTGAAAATAAAAAAAAGCGATAAAAATATGTGGTTTTTAGCCTATTCGCTAATTATCTTTATTTTTTGCAAATCCAGGAACTGATAGAAAAATGTTCTTTTTGGATTATTAATTAAAAACGTTAGCTGCGTTCAAAAAAAGTATCGCCTTTTGTCTTACGTCTTTTTGTAATTTTTTAAAATCAAAAAAACGATAAAAATATGTGGTTTTTAGCCTATTCGCTAAATATTATTTTTTGCAAATCCCAAAACTGATAGAAGAATGTGGTTTTTGGATTATTATCAAAAAACGTTAGCTGCGTTTAAAAAAATTATCGCCTTTTAGCTAGCGTGATTCTGTAATTTTTTAAGAGGAAAAATCCGATAAGAATATGTTGTTTTCAGCCTATTCGCTAATTATTATTTTTTACGAATCCCAAAATTGATAGAAGAAAGTGGTTTTTAGATTATTATCAAAAAACCTTACCTGCGTTTAAAAAAAGTATCGCCTTTTGTCTAGCATGTTTCTGTAATTTTTTAATAGGAAAAAAACGATAAAAATATGGTGTTTTCAGCCTATTCGCTAATTATTATTATTTTTTGCAAATCCCAAAACTGATAGAAGAATATGGTTTTTAGATTATTATCAAAAAATCATACCTGGGTTTAAAAAGATATCGCCTTTTGTCTAGCGTATTTCCGTAATTTTTTAAGGGGAAAAAACTAATAAAAATATGGTGTTTTTAGACTATTCGCTAATTATTATTATTTTTTGCAAATCCCAAAACTGATAGAAGAATGTGGGTTTTAGATTATTATCAAAAAAATGTAGCGGTTTTCAAAAAATGTATCGCATTTTATCTAGCGTATTTCTGTAATTTTTTTAGAGGAAAAAACCGATAAAAATATGGTGTTTTCAGCCTATTCGCTAATTATTATTTTTTGCAAATCCCAAAACTGATAGAAAAATGTGGTTTTTGGATTATTATCAAAAAACGGTAGCTGCGTTTAAAAAAAGGATCGCCTTTTGTCTAGCGTGATTCTGTAATTTTTTAAGAAGAAAAAACCGATAAAAATATGGTGCATGCTTTTAGCCTATTCGCTAATTATTATTATTTTTTGCTAATCCAGGAACTGACAGAAGAATGTGGTTTTTAGATTATTATTAAAAAACGTTAGCTGCGATCAAAACAAGTTACGCCTTTTGTCTTACGTCTTTCCGTAATTTTTGAAAATAAAAAAAACGATAAAAATATGTGGTTTTTAGCCTATTCGCTAATTATCTTTATTTTTTGCAAATCCAGGAACCGATAGAAAAATGTCCTTTTTGGATTATTAATTAAAAACGTTAGCTGCGTTCAAAAAAAGTATCGCCTTTAGTCTTACGTCTTTTAATATTTTTTTGAAATCACAAAAACCGAAAACGTTAGCTGCGTTTAAAAAAATTATCGCCCTTTGTCTTACGTCTTTTTGTAATTTTTGAAAATAAAAAAAACGATAAAAATATGTGGTTTTTAGCCTATTCGCTAATTATCATTATTTTTTGCCAATCCAGGAACTGATAGAAAAATGTTCTTTTTGGATTATAAATTAAAAACGTTAGCTGCGTTCAAAAAAATTATCGCCTTTTGTCTTACGTCTTTTTGTAATTTTTTAAAATCAAAAACACCGAAAACGTTAGCTGCGTTTAAAAAAATTATCGCCTTTTGTCTTACGTGTTTTTGTAATTTTTGAAAATAAAAAAAAAACGATAAAAATATGTGGTTTTTAGCCTATTCGCTAATTATCTTTATTTTTTGCAAATCCAGGAACTGATAGAAAAATGTTCTTTTTGGATTATTAATTAAAAACGTTAGCTGCGTTCAAAAAAAGTATCGCCTTTTGTCTTACGTCTTTTTGTAATTTTTTAAAATCAAAAAAACCGACAAAAATATGTGGTTTTTCGCCTATTCCCTAATTATTATTATTTTTTGCAAATCCAGGAACTGACAGAAAAATGTGGTTTATAGATTATTATTAAAAAACGTTAGCGGCGTTCAAAAAAAGTTAGGTCTTTTGTCTTACGTCTTTTTGTAATTTTTTAAAATAAAAAAAACCGATAAAAACATGTGATTTTTAGCCTATTCGCTAATTACTACTAATTTTTTAAAAATAAAAAGCTGATGAAAATATATGGTTTTAAGCCTATTCGCTAAGTATTATTATTTTTTGCTAATCCAGGAACTGACAGAAGAATGTGGTTTTTGAATTATTCTTAAAAAACGTCAGCTGCGTTCATTAAAAGTATCGCTTTTTGTCTTACGTCTTTCTGTAATTTTTGAAAATAAAAAAAACGATAAAAATATGTGGTTTTTAGCCTATTCGCTAATTATCTTTATTTTTTGCAAATCCAGGAACTGATAGAAAAATGTTCTTTTTGGATTATTAATTAAAAACGTTAGCTGCGTTCAAAAAAAGTATCGCCTTTTGTCTTACGTCTTTTTGTAATTTTTTAAAATCAAAAAAACGATAAAAATATGTGGTTTTTAGCCTATTCGCTAAATATTATTATTTTTTGCAAATCCCAAACCTGATAGAAGAATGTGGTTTTTGGATTATTATCAAAAAACGTTAGCTGCGTTTAAAAAAATTATCGCCTTTTAGCTAGCGTGATTCTGTAATTTTTTAAGAGGAAAAATCCGATAAGAATATGTTGTTTTCAGCCTATTCGCTAATTATTATTTTTTACGAATCCCAAAATTGATAGAAGAAGGTGGTTTTTAGATTATTATCAAAAAAACTTACCTGCGTTTAAAAAAAGTATCGCCTTTTGTCTAGCATGTTTCTGTAATTTTTTAATAGGAAAAAAACGATAAAAATATGGTGTTTTCAGCCTATTCGCTAATTATTATTATTTTTTGCAAATCCCAAAACTGATAGAAGAATATGGTTTTTAGACTGTTATCAGAAAACCATAGCTGAGTTTAAAAAAAGAATCGGCTTTTGTCTAGCGTGATTTTGTAATTTTTTAAGAGGAAAAAAACGATAAAAACATGGTGCATGTTTTTAGCCTATTTACTAATTATTATTAGTCTTTGCAAATCCCAAAACTGATAGAAGAATGTGGTTTTAGATTATTATCAAAAAATCATACCTGGCTTTAAAAAATATCGCCTTTTGTCTAGCGTGTTTCCGTAATTTTTTAAGGGAAAAAACTGATAAAAATATAGTGTTTTTAGGCTATTCGCTAATTATTATTATTTTTTGCAAATCCCAAAACTGATAGAATAATGTAGTTTTTAGATTATTATCAAAAAACTTTAGCTGCGTTTAAAAAAAGTATCGCCTTTTGTCTAGCGTGTCTCTGTAATTTTTTAAGAGGAAAAAACCGATAAAAATATGGTGTTTTCAGCCTATTCGCTAATTATTATTATTTTTTGCAAATCCCAAAACTGATAGAAGAATGTGGTTTTTGGATTATTATCAAAAAACGTTAGCTGCGTTTAAAAAAAGGATCGCCTTTTGTCTAGCGTGATTCTGTAATTTTTTAAGAGGAAAAAACCGATAAAAATATGGTGCATGTTTTTAGCCTATTCACTAATTATTATTAGTCTTTGCAAATCCCAAAACTGATAGAAGAATGTGGTTTTTAGATTATTATCAAAAAATCATACCTGGGTTTAAAAAAATATCGCCTTTTGTCTAGCGTATTTCCGTAATTTTTTAAGGGGAAAAAACTAATAAAAATATGGTGTTTTTAGACTATTCGCTAATTATTATTATTTTTTGCAAATCCCAAAACTGATAGAAGAATGTGGGTTTTAGATTATTATCAAAAAAATGTAGCGGTTTTTAAAAAATCTATCGCATTTTATCTAGCGTATTTATGTAATTTTTTTAGAGGAAAAAACCGATAAAAATATGGTGTTTTCAGCCTATTCGCTAATTATTATTATTTTTTGCAAATCCCAAAACTGATAAAAGAATGTGGTTTTTGGATTAATATCAAAAAACGTTAGCTGCGTTTAAAAAAAGGATCGCCTTTTGTCTAGCGTGATTCTGTAATTTTTTAAGAAAAAAAAAACCGATAAAAATATGGTGCATGTTTTTAGCCTATTCGCTAATTATTATTATTTTTTGCTAATCCAGGAACTGACAGAAAAATGTGGTTTTTAGATTATTATTAAAAAACGTTAGCGGCGTTCAAAAAATGTTAGGCCTTTTGTCTTACGTCTTTTTGTAATTTTTTAAAATAAAAAAAAAACCGATAAAAATATGTGGTTTTTCGCCTATTCCCTAATTATTATTATTTTTTGCAAATCCAGGAACTGACAGAAAAATGTGGTTTTTAGATTATTATTAAAAAACGTTAGCAGCGTTCAAAAAAAGTTAGGCCTTTTGTCTTACGTCTTTTTGTAATTTTTTAAAATAAAAAAAACCGATAAAAATATGTGGTTTTTAGCCTATTCGCTAATTATTACTAATTTTTTAAAAATAAAAAACTGATAAAATATATGGTTTTAAGCCTATTCGCTAATTATTATTATTTTTTGCTAATCCAGGAACTGACAGAAGAATGTGGTTTTTAGATTATTATTAAAAAACGTCAGCTGCGTTCAATAAAAGTATCGCCTTTTGTCTTATGTCTTTTTGTAATTTTTTAAATTCAAAAAAACCGATAAAAATGTGTGGTGTTTAGCCTATTCGCTAACTATTATTATTTTTTGCAAATCCAGGAACCGATAGAAACATTTGGTTTTTAGATCATTATTAAAAAACGTCAGCTGCTTTCAATAAAAGTATCGCCTTTTGTCTTACGTCTTTCTGTATTTTTTTATAATAAAAAAAAAACGATAAAAATATGTGGTTTTTCGCTTATTCCCTAATTATTATTATTTTTTCAAAACCAGGAACGACAGAAAAATGTGGTTTTTAGATTATTATAAAAAAACGTTAGCTGCGATCAAAAAAAGTTACGCCTTTTGTCTTACGTCTTTCTGTAATTTTTGAAAATAAAAAAAACGATAAAAATATGTGGTTTTTAGCCTATTCGCTAATTATCTTTATTTTTTGCAAATCCAGAAACTGATAGAAAAATGTCCTTTTTGGATTATTAATTAAAAACGTTAGCTGCGTTCAAAAAAATTATCGCCTTTAGTCTTACGTTTTTTACTATTTTTTTTTAAATCACAAAAACCGAAAACGTTAGCTGCGTTTAAAAAAATTATCGCCTTTTGTCTTACGTCTTTTTGTAATTTTTGAAAATAAAAAAAACGATAAAAATATGTGGTTAGTTAGTTAGGCCTTTTGTCTTACGTCTTTTTGTAATATTATAAAATAAAAAAAAAACGATAAAAATATGTGGTTTTTCGCCCATTCCCTAATTATTATTATTTTTTGCAAATCCAGGAACTGACAGAAAAATGTGGTTTTTAGATTATTATTAAAAAACGTTAGCTGCGTTAAAAAAAAAATACGCCTTTTGTATTACGTCTTTCTGTAATTTTTGAAAATAAAAAAACGATAAAAATATGTGGTTTTTAGATAGAAAAATATTCTTTTTGGATTATTAATTAAAAACGTTAGCTGCGTTCAAAAAAAGTATCGCCTTTTGTCTTACGCCTTTTTGTAATTTTTTAAAATAAAAAAAAAAACGATAAAAATATGTGGTTTTTCGCCTATTCCCTAATTATTATTATTTTTTGCAAATCCAGGAACTGACAGAAAAATGTGGTTTTTAGATTATTATTAAAAAACGTTAGCGGCGTTCAAAAAAAGTTAGGCTTTTTGTCTTACGTCTTTTTGTGATTTTTTAAAATCAAAAAAACCGATGAAAATATGTGGTTTTTAGCCTATTCGCTAATTATTATTAATTTTTTAAAAGTAAAAAACTAATAAAAATATATGGTTTTAAGCCTATTCGCTAATTATTATAATTTTTTGCTAATCCAGGAACTGACAGAAGAATGTGGTTTTTAGATTACTATTAAAAAACGTTAGCGGCGTTCAAAAAAAGTTAGGCCTTTTGTCTTACGTCTTTTTGTAATTTTTTAAAATAAAAAAAACCGATAAAAATATGTGGTTTTTCGCCTATTCCCTAATTATTATTATTTTTTGCAAATCCAGGAACTGACAGAAAAATGTGGTTTTTAGATTATTATTAAAAAACGTTAGCGGCGTTCAAAAAAAGTTAGGTCTTTTGTCTTACGTCTTTTTGTAATTTTTTAAAATCAAAAAAACCGATAAAAATATGTGGTTTTTAGCCTATTCGCTAATTACTACTAATTTTTTAAAAATAAAAAACTGATGAAAATATATGGTTTTAAGCCTATTCGCTAATTATTATTATTTTTTGATAATCCAGGAACTGACAGAAAAATGTGGTTTTTAGATTATTATTAAAAAACGTCAGCTGCGTTCAATAAAAGTATCGCCTTTTGTCTTACGTCTTTCTGTAATTTTTAAAAATAAAAAAAACGATAAAAATATGTGGTTTTTAGCCTATTCGCTAATTATCTTTATTTTTTTGCAAATCCAGGAACTGATAGAAAAATGTTCTTTTTGGATTATTAATTAAAAACGTTAGCTGCGTTCAAAAAAAGTATCGCCTTTTGTCTTACGTCTTTTTGTAATTTTTTAAAATCAAAAAAACCGATAAAAATATGTGGTTTTTCGCCTATTCCCTAATTATTATTATTTTTTGCAAATCCAGGAACTGACAGAAAATTGTGGTTTTTAGATTATTATTAAAAAACGTTAGCAGCGTTCAAAAAAATTTACGCCTTTTGTCTTACGTCTTTCTGTAATTTTTGAAAATAAAAAAAAACGATAAAAATATGTGGTTTTTAGCCTATTCGCTAATTATATTTATTTTTTGCAAATCCAGGAACTGATAGAAAAATGTTCTTTATGGATTATTAATTAAAACCGTTTGCTGCGTTCAAAAAAAGTATCGCCTTTTGTCTTACGTCTTTCTGTAATTTTTGAAAATAAAAAAAACGATAAAAATATGTGGTTTTTAGCCTATTCGCTAATTATCTTTATTTTTTGCAAATCCAGGAACTGATAGAAAAAATTGGTTTTTAGATTATTATTAAAAAACGTTAGCAGCGTTCAAAAAAATTTACGCCTTTTGTCTTACGTCTTTCTGTAATTTTTGAAAATAAAAAAAAAACGATAAAAATATGTGGTTTTTAGCCTATTCGCTAATTATATTTATTTTTTGCAAATCCAGGAACTGATAGAAAAATGTGGTGTCTAGAGTATTATTAAAAGTATTAATTAAAGAACGTCAGCTGCGTTAAAAAAAAAGTATCGCCTTTTACCTTACGTCTTTTTGGAATTTTTAAAAATAAAAAAAAAACGATAAAAATATGTGGTTTTTAGCCTATTCGCTAATTATTATTATTTTTTGCAAATACCAAAACTGATAGAAGAATGTGGTTTTTAGATTGTTATCAAAAAACCTTAGCTGCGTTTAAAAAAAGTATCGCCTTTTGTCTTACGTCTTTCTGTAATTTTTGAAAATAAAAAAAACGATAAAAATATGTGGTTTTTAGCCTATTCGCTAATTATCTTTATTTTTTGCAAATCCAGGAACTGATAGAAAAAATTGGTTTTTAGATTATTATTAAAAAACGTCAGATTCATTCAAAAAAAGTATCGCCTTTTGTCTTACGTCTTTTTGTAATTTTTTAAAATAAAAAAAAGCGATAAAAATATGTGGTTTTTAGCCTATTCGCTAATTATTATTATTTTTTGCAACTCCAGGAACTGACAGAAAAATGTGGTGTCTAGAGTATTATTAAAAGTATTAATTAAAGAACGTCAGCTGCGTTAAAAAAAAAGTATCGCCTTTTACCTTACGTCTTTTTGGAATTTTTAAAAATAAAAAAAAAAAACGATAAAAATATGTGGTTTTTAGCCTATTCGCTAATTATTATTATTTTTTGCAAATACCAAAACTGATAGAAGAATGTGGTTTTTAGATTGTTATCAAAAAACCTTAGCTGCGTTTAAAAAAAGTATCGCCTTTTGTCTAGCATGTTTCTGTAATTTTTTAATAGGAAAAAAACGATAAAAATATGGTGTTTTCAGCTTATTCGCTATTTATTATGATTCGCTAATTATTATTATTTTTTGCAAATCCCAAAACTGATAGAAGAATGTGGTTTTTAGATTGTTATCAAAAAACCTTAGCTGCGTTTAAAAAAAGGATCGCCTTTTGTCTAGCGTGATTCTGTAATTTTTTAAGAGGAAAAAAACGATAAAAACATGGTGCATGTTTTTAGCCTATTTACTAATTATTAGTCTTTGCAAATCCCAAAACTGACAGAAGAATGTGGTTTTTAGATTATTAGCAAAAAATCATACCTGGCTTTAAAAAATATCGCCTTTTGTCTAGCGTGTTTCCGTAATTTTTTAAGGGAAAAAACTGATAAAAATATGGTGTTTTTAGGCTATTCGCTAGTTATTATTATTTTTTGCAAATGTTTTTAGATTATTGTTAAAAAACGTTAGCGGCGTTCAAAAAAAGTTAGGTCTTTTGTCTTACGTCTTTTTGTAATTTTTTAACATCAAAAAACCGTTAAAAATATGTGGTTTTTAGCCTATTCGCTAATTATTACTAATTATTTAAAAATAAAAAACTGATGAAAATATATGGTTTTAAGCCTATTCGCTAATTATTATTATTTTTTGCTAATCCAGGAACTGACAGAAAAATGTGGTTTTTAGATTATTATTAAAAAACGTCAGCTGCGTTCAATAAAAGTATCGCCTTTTGTCTTACGTCTTTCTGTAATTTTTGAAAATAAGAAAAACGATAAAAATATGTGGTTTTTAGCCTATTCGCTAATTATCTTTATTTTTTGCAAATCCAGGAACTGATAGAAAAATGTTCTTTTTGGATTATTAATTAAAAACGTTAGCTGCGTTTAAAAAAATTATCGCCTTTTGTCTTACGTCTTTTTGTAATTTTTGAAAATAAAAAAAACGATAAAAATATGTGGTTTTTAGCCTATTCGCTAATTATCATTATTTTTTGCCAATCCAGGAACTGATAGAAAAATGTTCTTTTTGGATTATTAATTAAAAACGTTAGCTGCGTTCAAAAAAATTATCGCCTTTTGTCTTACGTCTTTTTGTAATTTTTTAAAATAAAAAAAAACCGATAAAAATATGTGGTTTTTAGCCTATTCGCTAATTATTAATATTTTTTGCAAATCCAGGAACTGACAGAAAAATGTGGTTTTTACATTATTATTAAAAAACGTTAGCTGCGTCCAAAAAATTTACGCCTTTTGTCTTACGTCTTTCTGTAATTTTTGAAAATAAAAAAAACGATAAAAATATGTGGTTTTTAGCCTATTCGCTAATTATCTTTATTTTTTGCAAATCCAGGAACTGATAGAAAAATGTTCTTTTTGGATTACTAATTAAAAACGTTAGCTGCGTTTAAAAAAAGTATCGCCTTTTGTCTTACGCCTTTTTGTAATTTTTTAAAATAAAAAAAAAAACGATAAAAATATGTGGTTTTTCGCCTATTCCCTAATTATTATTATTTTTTGCAATTTCAGGAACTGACAGAAAAATGTGGTTTTTAGATTATTATTAAAAAACGTTAGCGGCGTTCAAAAAAATTTAGGCCTTTTGTCTTACGTCTTTTTGTGATTTTTTAAAATAAAAAAAAACCGATGAAAATATATGGTTTTTAGCCTATTCGCTAATTATTATTAATTTTTTTAAAATAAACATCTAATAAAAATATATGGTTTTAAGCCTATTCGCTATTTATTATTATTTTTTGCTAATCCAGGAACTGACAGAAGAATGTGGTTTTTAGATTACTATTAAAAAACGTTAGCGGCGTTCAAAAAAAGTTAGGCCTTTTGTCTTACGTCTTTCTGTAATTTTTGAAAATAAAAAAAAACGATAAAAATATGTGGTTTTTTTGCCTATTCGCTAATTATCTTTATTTTTTGCAAATCCAGGAACTGATAGAAAAATGTTCTTTTTGGATTATTAATTAAAAACGTTAGCTGCGTTCAAAAAAAGTATCGCCTTTTGTCTTACGTCTTTTGTAATTTTTTAAAATTAAAAAAAAAACGATAAAAATATGTGGTTTTTGCCTATTCGCTAATTATCATTATTTTTTGCCAATCCAGCATTTGATAGAAAAATGTTCTTTTGTTCTTTTTGGATTATTAATTAAAAACGTTAGCTGCGTTCAAAAAAAGTATCGCCTTTTGTCTTACGTTTTTTGTAATTTTTTAAAATCAAAAAAACCGATAAAAAAATGTGGTTTTTAGCCTATTCGCTAATTATTAATATTTTTTGCAAATCCCAAAACTGATAGAAGAATGTGGTTTTTGGATTATTATCAAAAAACGTTAGCTGCTTTTAAAAAAAGTATGGCCTTATTATTAAAAAACGTCAGATGCATTCAAAAATGTATCGCTTTTTGTCTTACGTCTTTTTGTAATTTTTTAAAATAAAAAAAAGCGATAAAAATATGTGGTTTTTAGCCTATTCGCTAATTATTATTATTTTTTGCAACTCCAGGAACTGACAGAAAAATGTGGTGTCTAGAGTATTATTAAAAGTATTCATTAAAGAACGTCAGCTGCGTTAAAAAAAAAGTATCGCCTTTTACCTTACGTCTTTTTGTAATTTTTAAAAATAAAAAAAAAACGATAAAAATATGTGGTTTTTAGCCTATTCGCTAATTATTATTATTTTTTGCAAATCCCAAAACTGATAGAAGAATGTGGTTTTTGGATTATTATCAAAAAACGTTAGCTGCGTTTAAAAAAGTATCGCCTTTTAGCTAGCGTGATTCTGTAATTTTTTAAGAGGAAAAATCCGATAAGAATATGTTGTTTTCAGCCTATTCGCTAATTATTATTTTTTACAAATCCCAAAAGTGATAGAAGAAGGTGGTTTTTAGATTAATATCAAAAAACCTTACCTGCGTTTAAAGAAAATGTGGTTTTTAGATTATTATTAAAAAACGTTAGCGGCTTCAAAAAAAGTTAGGTCTTTTGTCTTACGTCTTTTTGTAATTTTTTAAAATCAAAAAAACCGATAAAAATATGTGGTTTTTAGCCTATTCGCTAATTATTACTAATTTTTTTAAAATAAAAAACTGATGAAAACATATGGTTTTAAGCCTATTCGCTAATTATTATTATTTTTTGCTAATCCAGGAACTGACAGAAAAATGTGGTTTTTAGATTATTAATTAAAAACGTTAGTTGCGTTCAAAAAAAGTATCGCCTTTTGTCTTACGTCTTTTTGTAATTTTTTAAAATCAAAAAAACGATAAAAATATTTGGTTTTTAGCCTATTCGCTAATTATCATTATTTTTTGCCAATCCAGCATTTGATAGAAAAATGTTCTTTTGTTCTTTTCGGATTATTAATTAAAAACGTTAGCTGCGTTCAAAAAAAGTATCGCCTTTTGTCTTACGTCTTTTTGTAATTTTTAAAATCAAAAAAACCGATAAAAATATGTGGTTTTTAGCCTATTCGCTAATTATTAATATTTTTTGCAAATCCAGGAACTGATAGAAAAAATTGATTTTTAGATTATTATTAAAAAACGTCATATGCATTCAAAAAAAGTATCGCCTTTTGCCTTACGTCTTTTTGTAATTTTTTAAACGAAAAAAAAGCGATAAAAATATGTGGTTTTTAGCCTATTCGCTAATTATTATTATTTTTTGCAACTCCAGGAACTGACAGAAAAATGTGGTGTCTAGAGTATTATTAAAAGTATTAATTAAAGAACGTCAGGTGCGTTAAAAAAAAAGTATCGCCTTTTACCTTACGTCTTTTTGTAATTTTTAAAAATAAAAAAAAAACGATAAAAATATGTGGTTTTTAGCCTATTCGCTAATTATTATTATTTTTTTCAAATCCCAAAACTGATAGAAGAATGTGGTTTTTGGATTATTATCAAAAAACGTTAGCTGCGTTTAAAAAAAGTATCGCTTTTTGGCTAGCGTGATTCTGTAATTTTTTAAGAGGAAAAATCCGATAAGAATATGTTGTTTTCAGCCTATTCGCTAATTATTATTATTTTTTGCAAATCCCAAAACTGATAGAAGAATGTGGTTTTTAGATTGTTATCAAAAAACCTTAGCTGCGTTTAAAAAAAGGATCGCCTTTTGTCTAGCGTGATTCTGTAATTTTTTAAGAGGAAAAAAACGATAAAAACATGGTGCATGTTTTTAGCCTATTCACTAATTATTATTAGTCTTTGCAAATCCCAAAACTGATAGAAGAATGTGGTTTTTAGATTGTTATCAAAAAACCTTAGCTGCGTTTAAAAAAAGATCGCCTTTTGTCTAGCGTGATTCTGTAATTTTTTAAGAGGAAAAAAACGATTAAAACATGGTGCATGTTTTTAGCCTATTCACTAATTATTATTAGTATTTGCAAATCCCAAAACTGATAGAAGAATGTGGTTTTTAGATTGTTATCAAAAAACCTTAGCTGCGTTTAAAAAAAGATCGCCTTTTGTCTAGCGTGATTCTGTAATTTTTTAAGAGGAAAAAAACGATAAAAACATGGTGCATGTTTTTAGCCTATTCACTAATTATTATTAGTCTTTGCAAATCCCAAAACTGATAGAAGAATGTGGTTTTTAGATTATTATCAAAAAATCATACCTGGCTTTAAAAAATATCGCCTTTTGTCTAGCGTGTCTCTGTAATTTTTTAAGAGGAAAAAACCGATAAAAATATGGTGTTTTCAGCCTATTCGCTAATTATTATTATTTTTTGCAAATCACAAAACCGATAGAAGAATGTGGTTTTTGGATTATTATCAAAAAACGTTAGCTGCGTTTAAAAAAAGGATCGCCTTTTGTCTAGCGTGATTCTGTAATTTTTTAAGAAGAAAAAACCGATAAAAATATGGTGCATGTTTTTAGCCTATTCGCTAATTATTATTATTTTTTGCTAATCCAGGAACTGACAGAAGAATGTGGTTTTTAGATTATTATTAAAAAACGTTAGCGGCGTTCAAAAAATTTTAGGCTTTTTGTCTTACGTCTTTTTGTAATTTTTTAAAATCAAAAAAACCGATAAAAATATGTGGTTTTTCGCCTATTCCCTAATTATTATTATTTTTTCAAATCCAGGAACTGACAGAAAAATGTGGTTTTTAGATTATTATGAAAAAACGTTAGCTGCGATCAAAAAAAGTTACGTCTTTTGTCTTACGTCTTTCTGTAATTGTTAAAAATAAAAAAAAAACGATAAAAATATGTGGTTTTTAGCCTATTCGCTAATTATCTTTATTTTTTGCAAATCCAAGAACTGATAGAAAAATGTTCTTTTTGGATTATTAATTAAAAACGTAAGCTGCGTTCAAAAAAAGTATCGCTTTTTGTCTTACGCCTTTTTGTAATTTTTTAAAATAAAAAAACAACGATAAAATTATGTGGTTTTTCGCCTATTCCCTATTTAATATTATTTTTTGCGAATCCAGGAACTGACAGAAAAATGTGGTTTTTAGATTATTATTAAAAAACGTTAGCGGAGTTCAAAAAAAGTTAGGCCTTTTGTCTTACGTCTTTTTGTGATTTTTTAAAATCAAAAAAACCGATTAAAATATGTGGTTTTTAGCCTATTCGCTAATTATTAATAATTTTTTAAAAATAAAAAACTAATAAAAATATATGGTTTTAAGCCTATTCGCTAATTATTATTATTTTTTGCTAATCCAGGAACTGACAGAAGAATGTGGTTTTTAGATTACTATTAAAAAACGTTAGCGGCGTTCAAAGAAAGTTAGGCCTTTTGTCTTACGTCTTTTTGTAATTTTTTAAAATCAAAAAAACCGATAAAAATATGTGGTTTTTCGCCTATTCCCTAATTATTATTATTTTTTCAAATCCAGGAACTGACAGAAAAATGTGGTTTTTAGATTATTATTAAAAAAGGTTAGCTGCGATCAAAAAAAGTTACGCCTTTTGTCTTACGTCTTTCTGTAATTTTTGAAAATAAAAAAAAACGATAAAAATATGTGGTTTTTAGCCTATTCGCTAATTATCTTTATTTTTTGCAAATCCAGGAACTGATAGAAAAATGTTCTTTTTGGATTATTAATTAAAAACGTTAGCTGCGTTCAAAAAAAGTATCGCCTTTTGTCTTACGCCTTTTTGTAATTTTTTAAAATAAAAAAACAACGATAAAAATATGTGGCTTTTCGCCCATTCCCTAATTATTATTATTTTTTGCAAATCCAGGAACTGATAGAAAAAATTGGTTTTTATATTATTATTAAAAAATGTCAGATGCATTCAAAAAAATTATCGCCTTTTGTCTTACGTCTTTTTTATAATTTTATAAAATAAAAAAAAAACGATAAATATATGTGGTTTTTCGCCCATTCCCTAATTATTATTATTTTTTGCAAATCCAGGAACTGACAGAAAAATGTGGTTTTTAGATTATTATTAAAAAACGTTAGCTGCGTTCAAAAAAATTTACGCATTTTGTCTTACGTCTTTCTGTAATTTTTGAAAATAAAAAAAAACGATAAAAATATGTGGTTTTTAGCCTATTCGCTAATTATCTTTAATTTTTGCAAATCCAGGAACTGATAGAAAAATGTTCTTTTTGGATTATTAATTAAAAACGTAAGCTGCGTTCAAAAAAAGTATCGCCTTTTGTCTTACGCCTTTTTGTAATTTTTTAAAATAAAAAAACAACGATAAAAATATGTGGTTTTTCGCCTATTCCCTAATTATTATTATTTTTTGCAAATCCAGGAACTGACAGAAAAATGTGGTTTTTAGATTATTATTAAAAAACGTTAGCGGCGTTCAAAAAAAGTTAGGCCTTTTGTCTTACGTCTTTTTGTGATTTTTTAAAATCAAAAAAACCGATTAAAATATGTGGTTTTTAGCCTATTTGCTAATTATTATTAATTTTTTAAAAATAAAAAACTAATAAAAATATATGGTTTTAACCCTATTCGCTAATTATTATTATTTTTTGCTAATCCAGGAACTGACAGAAGAATGTGGTTTTTAGATTACTATTAAAAAACGTTAGCGGCGTTCAAAGAAAGTTAGGTCTTTTGTCTTACGTCTTTTTGTAATTTTTTAAAATAAAAAAAACCGATAAAAATATGTGGTTTTTCGCCTATTCCCTAATTATTATTATTTTTTGCAAATCCAGGAACTGACAGAAAAATGTGGTTTGTGTATTATTACTAAAAACCATTAGCTGCGTTCCAAAAAAGTTACGCCTTTTGTCTTACGTCTTTTTGTAATTTTTGAAAATAAAAAAAACGATAAAAATATGTGGTTTTTAGCCTATTCGCTAATTTTCATTATTTTTTGCAAATCCAGGAACTGATAGAAAAATGTTCTTTTGGATTATTAATTAAAAACGTTAGCTACGTTCAAAAAAAGTATCGCCTTTTGTCTTACGTCTTTTTGTAATTTTTTAAAATAAAAAAAAACGAAAACGTTAGCTGCGTTTAAAAAAATTATCGCCTTTTGTCCTGCGTCTTTTTGTAATTTTTGAAAATAAAAAAAACTATGAAAATATGTGGCTTTTAGCCTATTCGCTAATTATTATTATTTTTTGCAAATCGAGGAACTGATAGAAAAATGTGGTTTTTGAATTATTATCAAAAAATCCTTAACTGCGTTCAAAAAAAGTAACGCCTTTTGTCTAGCATGTTTCTGTAATTTTTTAAGAGGAAAAAAACGATAAAAGTATGGAGTTTTTAGCCTATTCGCTAATTTTCATTATTTTTTGCAAATCCAGGAACTGATAGAAAAATGTTCTTTTGGATTATTAATTAAAAACGTTAGCTACGTTCAAAAAAAGTATCGCCTTTTGTCTTACGTCTTTCTGTAATTTTTTAAAATAAAATAAAACGATAAAAATATGTGGTTTATCGTCTATTCCCTAATTATTATTATTGTTTACAAATCAAGGAACTGACAGAAAAATTTGGTTTTTGTATTATTATTAAAAAACGTTAGCTGCGTTTAAAAAAAGTTACGCCTTTTGTCTTACGTCTTTTTGTAATTTTTTAAAATAAAAAAAAAACGAAAACGTTAGCTGCGTTTAAAAAAATTATCGCTTTTTGTCCTGCGTCTTTTTGTAATTTTTGAAAATAAAAAAAACTATAAAAATATGTGGCTTTTAGCCTATTCGCTAATTATTATTATTTTTTGCAAATCGAGGAACTGATAGAAAAATGTGGTTTTTGAATTATTATCAAAAAACCCTTAACTGCGTTCAAAAAAAGTAACGCCTTTTGTCTAGCATGTTTCTGTAATTTTTTAAGAGGAAAAAAACGATAAAAGTATGGAGTTTTTAGCCTATTCGCTAATTATTATTATTTTTTGCAAATCCCAAAAGGGATAGAAAAATGTGGATTTTAGATTATTATCGAAAAACGTTAGGTGCGTTTAAGAAAAGTATCGCCTTCTGTCTAGCATGTTTCTGTAATTTTTTTAGAGGAAAAAACCGATAAAAATATGTGGTTTTCAGCCTATTCGCTAATTACAATTATTTTTTGCAAATCCCAAAACTGATAGAAGAATGTGGTTTTTAGATTATTATCAAAAAACGTTAGCTCTGTTTAAAAAATGTATCGCCTTTTGCCTAGCGTGTCTCTCTAATTTTTTAAGACAAAAAACCAATAAAAATATGTGGTTTTTAGCCTATTCGCCAATTATTATTATTTTTTGCAAATCCCAAAACTGATAAAAGAATGTGGTTTTTACATTATTATTAAAAAACGTTAGTTGCGTTTAAAAAAAATATTGCCTTTTGTCAAGCGTGTTTCTGTAATTTTTTAAGAGGAAAAAGCCGATAAAAATATAGTGTTTTCAGCCTATTCGCAATTATTATTACTTTTTGCAAAACCCAAAATTGATAGAAGAATGCGGTTTTTGGAGTATTATCAAAAAACTTTAGCTGCGTTTATAAAAATTATCGCCTTTTGTCTTACGTTTTTCTGAAATTTTTTAAAAGCAAAAAACCAATATAAATATGTGGTTTTTAGCTAATTCGCTAATTATTTTTTTTTGCCAATTCTAAAACTGATAGAAGAATATGTTTTTTAGATTATTATCAAAAACATTAGATGCTTTCAAAAAAGTATCGTCTTTTTTCTTGCGTCTTTCTGTAATATTTTAAAAGCAAAAAATCGATAAAAATATGTGGTTTTTAGATTATTATCAAAAAAAGTTAGCTGCTTTCAAAAAACGCATTGCTTTTTGCCTTACGTCTTACTGTAATTTTTTAATACAAAAACTGATAGAAGAATATGGTTTTTAGATAATTATCAAAAACTGTTAGCTGCGTTTAATAAAATTATCGCCTTTTGTCTAGCGTGTGTCTGTAATTTTTTAAGAGGAAAAAAACGATAAAGGTATGATTTTTTTAGCCTATTTGCTAATTATTATTATTTTTTGCAAATACCAAAATTGATAGAAGAATGTGGTTTTTAGATTATTATCGAAAAACGTTAGCTGCGTTTAAAAAAATTACCGTTTTTTGTCTAGCGTGCCTCTGTAATATTTTAAGAGGAAAAAACCGATAAAATTATGGTGTTTTCAGCCTATTCGCTAATTATTATTTTTTGCAAATTCCAAAATTGATAGAAGAATGTGGTTTTTAGATTATTATCCAAAAACCTTAACTGCGTTTAAAAAAAGTATCGCCTTTTTTATAGCATGTTTCTGTAATTTTTTAATAAAAAAAAAACGATAAAACTATGGAGTTTTCATCCTATTTGCTAATTATTATTATTTTTTGCAAATCCAAAAACTGATAGAAGAATGTGGTTTTTAGATTGTTATCGAAAAACGTTAGCTGCATTTAAAAAAAGTATCGCCTTCTGTCTAGCGTGAATCTGTAATTTTCTAAGAGGGAAAAAACCGATAAAATATGGTGTTTTCAGCCTATTAGCTAATTATTATTATTTTTTGCAAATCCCAAAACTGATAAAAGAATGTGGTTTTTACATTATTATCAAAGAACGTTAGCTGCATTTAAAAAAGTATTGCCTTTTGTCTTACGTCTTTCTGTAATTTTTTAATACCAAAATTGATAGAAGAATGTGATTTCTAGATTATTATCAAAAAACGTTAGCTGCGTTTAAAAAAATTATCGCCTTTTGTCTAGCGTGTTTCTGCAATTTTTTAAGAGGACAAACCGATAAAAGTATGGTGTTCTTATCCTATTCGCTAATTATTATTATTTTCTGCAAATCTCAAAACTTATAGAATTATGTGGTTTTTAGATTATTATCAAAAAACGTTAGCTGCGTTTAAAAAATATATCGCCTTTTATCTAGCGTGTCTTTGTAATTTTTTTAAGACGAAAACAGCAATCAAAATATGTGGTTTTTAGCCTATTCTCCAATTATTATTATTTTTTGCAAATCCCAAAACTGATAGAAGAACGTGGTGTTTCGATTATTATCAAAAAACGTTAGCTACGTTTAAAAAAGGTATCGCCTTTTGTCTAGCGTGTCTCTGTAATTTTTTAAAAGGAAAAAACCGATAAAAATATGTGGTTTTTAGCCTATTCGCTAAACGTTAGCTGCGTTCAAAAAAAGCATTGCTTTTTGCCTTACGTCTTACTGTAATTTTTTAATCCAAAAACTGGTAGAAGAATGTGGTTTTTAGAAGATTATCAAAAAACGTTCGCTCCGTTTAATAAAATTATCGCCTTTTTTGTAGTGTGTTTTTGTAATTTTTTAAGAGGAAAAAACCGATAAAAGTATGATGTTTTTAGCCTATTTGCTAATTATTATTATTTTTTGCAAATCCCAAAATTGATAGAAGAATGTGGTTTTTAGATTATTATCAAAAAACCTGACTTTTTTTCAAGCGTGACTCTGTAATTTTTTAAGAGGGAAAAACCGATAAAAATATGGTGTTTTCAGCCTATTCGCTTACGTCTTTCTGTAATTTTTTAATCCCAAAACTGATAGAGGAATGTTGTTTTTAGATTATCATCAACAAACGTTAGCTGCGTTTAATAAAATTATCGCCTTTTCTCTAGCGTGTCTCTGTAATTTTTTAAGAGGAAAAAACCGATAAAAATATGGTGTTTTCAGCTTATTCGCTAATTATTATTATTTTTTGCAAATCCCAAAACTGATAGAAGAATGTGATTTTTAGATTTTTATCAAAAAACGTTAGCTGCGTTTAAAAAATGTATCGCCTTTTGTCTAGCGTGTCTCTGTAATTTTTTAAGAGGAAAAAACCGATAAAAATATGTTGTTTTCAGCCTATTCGCTAATTATTATTATTTTTTGCAAATCCCAAAACAGATAGAAGAATGTGATTTTTGGATTATCATCAAAAAACGTTAGCTGTGTTTAAAAAAAGTATCGCCTTTTGTCTAGCGTGTCTCTGTAATTTTTTAAGACGAAAACACCAATCAAAATATGTGGTTTTTAGCCTATTCTCCAATTATTATTTTTTGCAAATCTCAAAACTGATAGAAGAATGTGGTTTTTAGATTATTATCAAAAAACGTTAGCTGCGTTTAAAAAAGGTAATGCTTTTTGTCTTACGTCTTTCTGTAATTTTTTAAGACGAAAAAACCAATAAAAATATGTGGTTTTTAGCCTATTCGCCAATTATTATTATTTTTTGAAAATCCCAAAACTGATAGAAGAATGTGGTTTTTACATCATTATCAAAAAACGTTAGTTGCGTTTAAAAAAACTATTGCCTTTTGTCTAGCGTGTTTCTGTAATTTTTTAAGAGGTAAAAGCCGATAAAAATATAGTGTTTTCAGCCTATTCGCAATTATTATTATTTTTTGCAAAACCCAAAATTGATAGAAGAATGCGGTTTTTAGATTATTATGAAAAAACTTTAGCTGCGGTTAAAAAAAGTATCGCCTTTTGTCTTACGTCTTTCTGAATTTTTTTAAAAGCAAAAAACCAATAAAAATATGTGGTTTTTAGCTAATTCGCTAATTATTTTTTTTGCCAATTCTAAAACTGATAGAAGAATGTGTTTTTTAGATTATTATCAAAAACATTAGCTGCTTTCAAAAAAGTATCGTCTTTTTTCTTACGTCTTTCTGTAATTTTTTAAAAGCAAAAAACCGATTAAAATATGTAGTTTTTCGCCTATTCGCTAATTATTATTATTTTTTGCAAATCCCAAAACTGATAGAAGAATGTAGTTTTTAGATTATTATCAATAAACGTTAGCTGCTTTCAAAAAAAATATCGCCTTTTGTCTCACGCCTTTTTGTAATATTTTAAAAGCAAAAAACCGATAAAAATATGTGGTTTTTAGCCTATTCGCTGATTATTATTATTTTTTGAAAATCCCAAATCTGATAGAAGAATGCGATTTTTAGATTATTAACAAGAATATGGTTTTTAGATTATTAACAAAAAACGTTAGCTGCGTTCAAAACTAGTATCGCCTTTTGTCTAGCGTGTTTCTATAATTTTTAAAAAAACAAAAACCGATAGAAATATTTCGATTTTAGTCTATTCGCTAATTATTATTTTTTTGCAATTCCCAAAACTCATAGAAGAATGTGGTTTTTAGATTAATAACAAGAAGCGTTAGCTGCGTTCAAAAATAGTATCGTCTTTTGTCTAGCGTGTTTCTGTAATTTTTAAAAAAACAAAAACCGATAGAAATATGTCTTTTTTAACTTATTCGCTAATTATTATTTTTGCAATTCCCAAAACTGACAGAAGAATGTGGTTTCTAGTTTATTAACAAAAAACGTTGGATGCATTTAAAAAATGTATCGCCTTTTGTCTAGCGTGATTCTGTAAGTTTTGAAAAGCAAAAACCGATAGAAATATGTCGTTTCTATCCTATTCGCTAATTATTATTTTTTGCAATTCCCAAAACTGATAGAAGAATGTGGGTTTTAGATTATTAAGAGTGAATTTGAATTCTAAAAACAGTTCGATTACTTAAACAGATAAACCGCATATCAAAAATTAACAAAATTTTGCACAGCGGAGCTTTCTGTTATCCCCCACGGACCATTCGCGAGGGGTTTTCATAAAATATATATATATATATATCTTGCTTTTATTTAGTTTTTTAAAATAATCGATAATTTTTACCGTAAATTAAACATCTTTAGGATACGCAAAATTATGTAAGAAAGTTAAAATTACCGGGATAATGTTTTAAACTTTCACCATACAAAATTTGATATAAATTTTATTAACAGTTTTTTAGATTAAGTAATTGGAAGAAGCGCATTTTTTATGCAAATTCACCCTTTACATAAAACGTTAGCTGAGTTCAAAAAAAGTATTGCATTTTGTCTAGCGTGATTATGTTATTTTTTAAAAGCAAAAATCGATAGAAATATGTCGTTTTTAGCCTATTTGCTAATTATTGTTTTTTGCAATTCTTAAAAGTGATAGAAGAATGTGGGTTTTAGATTATTAAGAGTGAATTTGAATTCTAAAAACAGTTCGATTACTTAAACAGATAAACCGCATATCAAAAATTAACAAAATTTTGCACAGCGGAGCTTTCTGTTATCCCCCACGGACCATTCGCGAGGGGTTTTCATAAAATATATATATATATATATCTTGCTTTTATTTAGTTTTTTAAAATAATCGATAATTTTTACCGTAAATTAAACATCTTTAGGATACGCAAAATTATGTAAGAAAGTTAAAATTACCGGGATAATGTTTTAAACTTTCACCATACAAAATTTGATATAAATTTTATTAACAGTTTTTTAGATTAAGTAATTGGAAGAAGCGCATTTTTTATGCAAATTCACCCTTTACATAAAACGTTAGCTGAGTTCAAAAAAAGTATTGCATTTTGTCTAGCGTGATTATGTTATTTTTTAAAAGCAAAAATCGATAGAAATATGTCGTTTTTAGCCTATTTGCTAATTATTGTTTTTTGCAATTCTTAAAAGTGATAGAAGAATGTGGGTTTTAGATTATTAAGAGTGAATTTGAATTCTAAAAACAGTTCGATTACTTAAACAGATAAACCGCATATCAAAAATTAACAAAATTTTGCACAGCGGAGCTTTCTGTTATCCCCCACGGACCATTCGCGAGGGGTTTTCATAAAATATATATATATATATATCTTGCTTTTATTTAGTTTTTTAAAATAATCGATAATTTTTACCGTAAATTAAACATCTTTAGGATACGCAAAATTATGTAAGAAAGTTAAAATTACCGGGATAATGTTTTAAACTTTCACCATACAAAATTTGATATAAATTTTATTAACAGTTTTTTAGATTAAGTAATTGGAAGAAGCGCATTTTTTATGCAAATTCACCCTTTACATAAAACGTTAGCTGAGTTCAAAAAAAGTATTGCATTTTGTCTAGCGTGATTATGTTATTTTTTAAAAGCAAAAATCGATAGAAATATGTCGTTTTTAGCCTATTCGCTAATTATTGTTTTTTGCAATTCCCAAAACTGATAGAAGAATGTGGGTTTTAGATTATTAAGAGTGAATTTGAATTCTAAAAACAATTCGATTACTTAAACAGATAAACCGCATATCAAAAATTAACAAAATTTTGCACAGCGGAGCTTTCTGTTATCCCCCACGGACCATTCGCGAGGGGTTTTCAAAAAATATATATATATCTTGCTTTTATTTAGTTTTTTAAAATAATTGCTAATTTTTACCGTAAATTAAACATCTTTAGGATACGCAAAATTATGTAAGAAAGTTAAAATTACCGGGATAATGTTTTAAACTTTCACCATACAAAATTTGATATAAATTTTATTAACAGTTTTTTAGATTAAGTAATTGGAAGAAGCGCATTTTTTATGCAAATTCACCCTTTACATAAAACGTTAGCTGAGTTCAAAAAAAGTATTGCATTTTGTCTAGCGTGATTATGTTATTTTTTAAAAGCAAAAATCGATAGAAATATGTCGTTTTTAGCCTATTTGCTAATTATTGTTTTTTGCAATTCTTAAAAGTGATAGAAGAATGTGGGTTTTAGATTATTAAGAGTGAATTTGAATTCTAAAAAACAGTTCGATTACTTAAACAGATAAACCGCATATCAAAAATTAACAAAATTTTGCACAGCGGAGCTTTCTGTTATCCCCACGGACCATTCGCGAGGGGTTTTCATAAAATATATATATATATATATATATATCTTGCTTTTATTTAGTTTTTTAAAATAATCGATAATTTTTACCGTAAATTAAACATCTTTAGGATACGCAAAATTATGTAAGAAAGTTAAAATTACCGGGATAATGTTTTAAACTTTCACCATACAAAATTTGATGTAAATTTTATTAACAGTTTTTTAGATTAAGTAATTGGAAGAAGCGCATTTTTTATGCAAATTCACCCTTTACATAAAACGTTAGCTGAGTTCAAAAAAAGTATTGCATTTTGTCTAGCGTGATTATGTTATTTTTTAAAAGCAAAAGTCGATAGAAATATGTCGTTTTTAGCCTATTCGCTAATTATTGTTTTTTGCAATTCTTAAAAGTGATAGAAGAATACACCCACGCATATCACCAATTTACTTTGTATTTTTATAATACGTATATGCGATTGTCAAATATATGCTAGCACGTCGGAATCATGATACTAACAATTACAAAAATAAACGCATTCTCGTTACGACTAAAAAAGAAAACATATTAGACACTAGACGTTTTGATCCTTTGTGAAAAACTTTTTCAATAAATAAGTCATTGTTTAGTGACCTCACAACTCTGAAATCTCGTGTTATTAGTGCTTATAGGCCATTTAAAACCTAGAAAATTGTGTATTGCTTCACAACAATTTAGTAAAATCCGCATAAAATTGAAAAGGTTTTGTTTTTTTATTATTTATATATAGAATCAATTTAAATGTCAATTTTTCCCGCTCGTTATCAATGACGTCACTTTTCCACCAATTTGAATGGTTTCGAAACGAGCTTTTTGTTCGTTTCGAACTAGCGCATGCGTCTTTTGCCTATACTCCACATTGAAATTTTGTGCCGCTGCCATCTATTGCAAGACGTTGGACTGTAGACTAGGCATTAGTCTACTGTCAAATACTGTGGCTAACTTCTCGTCAATTTTTAGCTTCTTTATTTTTGTTTCTTCACCTTTTCCACGAAGACTTTTTATATAAATATATTTGTGGAAAGATTCCTTCTATATTTTTGGTTTTTTAAGATGGTGCCGATGAAACATTAGTTTATTCGAGTCACAAGCGTCTTGTCAAACTATGACGTAGTATATGACGTCATTGCTTTGAAACTTTTTTGAAATAGTTGCATTTGAGAAAACGCCTACTTATGTGTGTTATGCCCGTGTGCCCCACTTCCCCTTACCTCCGCCACTTGTTCAAGTGCCGCTCCGAATATGTTCCACTTGGAAAAAGTAAGGAAATTATTGGCAACGTGGCAGTTATTTGCATTATTTTGTGTGGTGACCATGATTATTACCTGTCAGCTGTCAAATAGCAACGTAAAGTTTGAGGTTGCTTTAAAAAAAAACAAATTTTATTGATGTTTTATGATTATATGGAGGAAAAGCAGTGGCGGTCTCACCCATTTGAAAAGGGGGGGAGCGGTTTCGATACGAAAAAAAACTAGAATAAAAGCATAGCATATATGCAAACAAAACTTAACATATGTATATGAGTAACTACGCGGATTTGGCCTCAAATCAAGGGGGGGGGGTACTCAGATGTTAAGTTGTTTATTTCATACATTTTTATTTTAAAAAATGTTTAAATGTGCCGAAAATTTTTGAGAAAATTTGAGTCGAATTAAAGTAAAAGTCGTAAATATCAACGGCATCATAGCGCCGCGGAAGGAATACCGGAAATATCAAAGGTGTTATTGCGCAGGCAATTTAGGCCCTACTTTTGATTTTGTAAATGTTCTCGTAAAAAATTTAAATCCACGGTGGGGGTAATTACCTCCCTACACTGAAATCCGCGCTTGAGTAACTGCGTATAATTTTTTCACTTATGAAAAACGTAGATAACAAACAAAACATAATAGATAAATACTTTTTGTTTGAGGTCTAAATAGTAGATTTAACCACTAGTGGCTAAAATAGTGCTTTTTTTACAAACGTTGGTTTAAATAACGAGTGCAGCGAGGCATTTAAAAACGCGAGTAAAAAAAGCACAGTTTAGCCGCGAGCTGTTAACGCTATTTTTTGTTAATACCTTTATCAAGAAATCCAAGAAAAACAGAAAAATTCTTTTAAAAATCTCGAACGAAGAGCACTTTTCGCAACACACCATCTTTACATTATAAATCAAGGCGGCTGGTAAATAAAATAACAATCGTTAAGTTATTTATATATACTTGCGACATTTTAATCTTTGACAGTTTGATATTTTGACGATATTTTTAAATGTTTTTTTCGTAAAGACTTGGTGAAAACTGGCGGAAATGACTTAATTGTTAGGCAAGAATAATAATTTTTTTTCAATATTACTATTTTCCGCTATTTCTCTTTAATTTTGGGTAAAAAATGGACAGAAATCTTTTTTTGCACCCGTGATCAAAAAAATACTTTTTTTGCATCAGTCACCAAAAAAGCCATGCTTTAGTTATCTGCAGGTATAAAAAAAATCTTTTTAAGTTGAAACATTACCTTTTATATTGCAATATCTCAAATATAAGATACCTATCTCAAAAAAAAGCTCGTTTCCGATTTTTTTGGGCAAACCGGTCAACTCGCTCAATGTCAATTTCAATATGTCTGTTGGTATGCAGCAACGCTAAGCCCCACATATGTTTTCAATCTTCTGAGGCAGGAGAAGCTTCTTTCCGACGAAGCATTACTTACTGGCAAACATCCCAGAAACATCCAAAACGTTATCATATAAATGTTTTGATTTAAGCTTTTGCCTACTTCTGACCAATATTGTTTCCAAATTCTGATTTCTCCCATTAAAAGTTCAAGAATTTGTGTTTTGTATTAATCAAACAGTTTATAGTATATATTATTATATTGGAAACGACATTAGTTAATTTTGCCTCGATTTTGGCTTCACCTTACCGTTACTGAACCTTGATTTTATGTCCGAAATGTTTTTCTCTAAAAGTTGTTTATAAATAGAAACTCTATAATACTGTTTTTCACTTCTGTATTTCCAATATCGTGCTTTTTGTGGCAAGTACGTCATACGTTTGTTGTGTCTATCCCAAAATATTGTGGAGGGATTCTAGAATGTCTTTAAAGGAACTTTCAACTTTTTTCTGGAGCAAAGGGGAGGGCGATCTCCCCCCCTGCCCCCCCTGGGACCGCCACTGGGAAAAGGCAAATAAAACTAGATAATTCATAGAGAAAGTAATAGCTACGCGAGAGTGACCGATACTGTGTTATTCTTGAGGAACATTGTTTGTCGACGGCACGAGTGCAGCCGGTGGCTACAGGAACTACTTGTACAGCCAGACGCATAATAAGATTCATATATTATTTTCGTTAATTTTTTACAGACACTTTACTTATTTAATAATAAAAAGATATGAAAAAACTTAACCATCGCCGTTTTCCCATGCTTTTTAGTGTTAAAAAAGCAATACTTTCGCGAAAGGTTTTAGCTCTATACAAACCCTAACCAACTTTGTACTATTCCATCCAGCTAAAAAAACTTTCTTTAGCTTACAAAAAGTTTTCTCGGATACTTTAAAAATCTAAAATACGATGAGAAGGTTATAACTGTGTTGAGGAATATTATCAGATATTAAAGGTAACAACATTTTATAATTTTTTTCTTTTATTAATTGGGAGAAAATCCCAGTATAGGAGTCTTTATTATCTTCTTGCTTAACTCTGTATAAATCATCACAATATTTTCCTGAGGGATTTGTTTCGCAAAAATCTGAACCTAATTTTCGGCACTCCCATGCCCTCTAGCTTTAATGGTAGTGATCCATCCTGATTTGAATGGCATTTTGGACTTTACAATAAGTTGTTAATCCACTATATAACTAATCCCATAAACTCGCGCTATTTCCAACCAAGACTGATTAAAATAACTCACTTTTGAAAATCTAAAAAAACCTCTCTCTACTAAATTAAAATTGTGTGAAATATATTTCGATACGAAATGTTCTGTCTTTCTTTTATGATCATATAGAAAGAGATGGACGGGGCAAGGTAGGTGTTTACATAATACAAGCATTACATTCACTTAAAAAGGGATTTAGTGAGGGTGAATAAATAACAAAATCAATGAAGGTAATGGTAACCGTAGATCCGGATTTCGCACTTGTGGTGCTCATCAGTACGGTGCTAGGAATTAGGGGATGAAATGATGATGGAAAAATATGACACAGGATTCATGTAAAAGACAACCATCTGTCAAATTGCAGAATCGGCAGATGTACCTTCATTTTGAAGGAAAATTAAGCGTCTCTACGGAGATAGATATAATTATCTTTACAGATACCCTAAGCTCTCCGCCGCAATGCGCTACAGGAACGTAGTTCCTGCGCGGCCCTATATTTTTGTTAGTCTCCGTAAGTTATTATGTTGTTTCTGGTATAATTGTTCAACTATGAAACCTGACTATTTGTTATTATTATTATTATTATTATTATTAAATCCTTTGTTTAGCTCGCGCTAGTTTACAAAGTTTATAAATTGCAATCACATAAAAACTAAAATAGCAAATAATAATCAATAAATATAAACAATAAAGAAATAGGATTTTCAAAAGTTACAAATTTCTGGAACTAAACAACAAACAAAATAACAATTAAATATAAATAAAAACAAACATTGTTGATAATTAAAAGAAACACAAATAAAAGACAAACTAAGATAAAATGAACAAAACCGTTAAAAATATCAAAAACATCACAAATATTTATAGAATATTTGCCAGTTAATATACTTTTAATGTCTTTAAAAGATGTTAAAGTTGAGCACTTTTTTACTTCATTTGGCAGATTACCAAAGTCATTCAAGCCTCTAAAAAATAACATTTCTCGCTAGTATATGGAAATTATTTTGTTTTCTCATGTTGTATTCATGTATTTTTTTATTAAATGCTATTTTATTCCTCAGATCTGAGGTAAGGGGGTAATGTACACTAACACATTAGACGTCTTTTCGCGACCGATGATTTCGAAACCGCTTTGAAAACATGCGTAAAATATTAGAGACATAAAGCTATTTGTAACTCGTCGCGGTATACGTATCTGCATCTAGCGAGAACCAAGCCCATTGATTGGTCAGAAACTTGTAGCACGTTCGAAAAGAGCAGATATATGCTAATTTAAGGTGTTTCTTGACGCAATAGGTGCTGAGATAAGATATGTGTGACGTCACGGTTCAAAACATTTTAAAGGATTTCGAAAGCGCCTCGGCCGCCGTCTCAAACATGGTTCAATATGGCGGTACTTGTCAATTTTTAGCAGTAATGAAAATAGGCCAAGGTTATCTAGTGGCGACAAAAAAAAAGGCTCACTTGTGGATCTGGGACATCCATTTCGAAAAATCCCAAAAAAACTTTCAAATTCGAAAAACGAGAAGCCACACAAACACAGCTGATTAATGTCATTCAATAATTGTCATTTTGGCGACCACTGGCGATGGTCCGAAACAATGACGTTGCGGTTGAAACGGTGACGTATGTTTTCAAAGTGTGCTTTCGAAAACATCGGTCGCGAAAAGACGTCTTAAACCTAAAAAACTCAACAACCGGTAGCCACTGCAGCTGATCCAACATTTGCCGAATGGGAGTGTACCTGTCACATGATAACATAATTCTCTTATTACACCCCAGTGAGTTTCTTTGCAATAAATTTGCGAAAAAAAAGGTGGATTATTCGCTTAGCGAAAAAATTTTGCTTTCCAGTATTGTGAAAACTTTTGAAAACATTATTTTTTTTGCACATTCCTAAACCTTTTGTAAAAGGTATCTTCATCAAAAGTGTTGAAATAATCCGTTCGTTAAAAAGTCCTTCTTGGTATTCCATTAATTACAAAGTTTATTAAATCATCATCTTCTTCGTCATCCCGAAGAAGTTCCATTTTAGGCACAGGCCACTAAACACAGAAAGATTTTTAAGGCAACGGAACAAGTTTATAAACTAATGCCTCACGCCTCAAAAATACCTCACGTAACCTAGAAATGCGCTTAAGCCGAAGTAATTTTACGGCTTATCTTAACTACAGCTTAAGTGCCACGTACATGACATTCCACACCCCTGCAAACCAAAACTAAAGCTTAAGCTCGGCTTACATGTCAAGTCGAATCCGTGCACACGGGCATTAAAGTTGCACAAATAGAGAGTGCTTAATCTTTATCGTATCTCAGTGCGCATGCGTCGTACAACAGCGACTAGCCAGCGTATCCTTACCATTTTGTTATCTGTGGGTTTTTATAAATGCCTGATCCACAGTTTCACTCCTTCTATTTTCCATTCTATTGCCTTCTTGACTTTTTTCGACCAGTGTATCAATTCTTGACCGAAAAAAGCGCTGCAAAACTGAAGCTCTCCAAACTCCAGCGACTTGCATGTATTTGCATAATGGGAGCAATGAGCACCACAGAAACCGCTGTTATGGAGACCATTCTAAACCAGCATTGTCACCAACTCGCTGCTAGAGATCGGGAGGGACATCATGACTCCGAAAATCCACACGAACAAGCCGTTTAAGACCCAGCTATTCTGGGAAAACAAGACGGAGAGATCACTAGTCCAGTAAGGAAAATTGGTATGGAATACCGACGGATCCAAGATGGACAGTGGATCAGGAGCGGGAGTATATGACCTAGCCCCAAGATCAAATTAGTTTGCATCTCTGGGGAAACATATCACAGTATTCCAAGCTGAAATACATGCCATAGAGACTTGACTGCGGGAAAACCTGAGAAGAAGATATCTCAACAAAGACATAACATCTTCTCAGACAGCCAAGAAGCTATTAAAGCTCTGGCATGCCAACAAATTCACTCAAAATTAGTGTGGAACTGCTTTAAAACCCTCCTAACCCTAGCGAAACAATAGTTCAGGTAGCAGGCAATGAACAGGCGGATTCTTTAGCAAGAAAAGGATCAGAAAGACCATTTATAGGACTTGAACCTGTATTTGGAATTCCAAAAACCTCGATACGTGGCTATATCAAGCGATGGGTGCATGAAGAACATCGAAACCACTGGCATTCAATATCGGGGCAAAACCACAGCAAAAGAATGGTGGCATCCCCTTCAGCACCACTCACCTGTGAAATCCTTAAACTGAAGAGGAAAGAAATCAGACAAGTGACGGGGATATTAACCGGTCACTGCGCACTGAGAGAACACCTGCACATGATGGGAATCTATAGAAACGAACCCACCTGCAGACTATGTGATGACCCAGCACTAACCTTCTGCAGAACACAAGGAAAGTCCTCCTGGAGGACGACCCCTCCAGAGAAGATAACTGCCAGAGAAACCTAATAAAGGAGCTCCTGCTCCTCGCGAGGTCGTCAAACCTCTTAGATTAGGAAGGCACACAGCAAGAGATACAATAAGCTAAGAAGCTGCAGTGTCAGGGATTTCAAGACCTAAACTTGCTGTTGAGACAAATCAAATCTATTCTTCTATCTATCTATCAGGGAAAAGAAAATAATTCCTCCACAATGACGCTGAGTTCTCCCATAAATGACACTAATGACAATATTTTAATAGAAATTGGCATCTTTTATTTCTCTCACTGAAAACCAGTAGAAAAAAATTTCATCAAAACTCATGTTATTAGGTTCATTTTCGAGGCAATCGTTGGTGTCGACCAATAGGATTTGTGCGTTTCAAGGAAATAATTGTTTTCTCTCTGATTTCAAGAATAGCTACACTGGAAGGAAATAGAAGTGAGCGGCATGAAGTAAAACTGTGCATCAAGCACTGAACAAGAATTGGTTTGGTTACGTCGTACGTTGTAAGCATAACTTTAACTCTTTTTTTAAGGACGCTTTCACAAACGCATCAAAGATCGCTGGTAACCAGGAATCAAAAATATCTTGACAACTTTAAAACGGTGGGATTTACTAAAAAGGTTTAGTCTATTTTAGAACGGTCCTAACCCAGCAAACACAAATCGTTGGCATTGAATCGGGCCAATGTCTACAACGTCGGCAGTGTGTCGGCATCGGCGACTAAACTCTGGCCCGATGTTGGTCAGAATAAGATTTTCAGTTTTCGGTCAATAATCGGCAACTGACAGAGGTCCACATTACTACAGTCGACTTTATGCCGACACTTTAGGACCGACGATGCTCCGATTGGAATTTTGTTTAATCGGTCGACAATCGGCAACTGACGATGGCCCGATTTACTATAGTCGACTTTATGCCGACGCCTACTTTATCGGCTTTAGGGCCGACGACGGTCCGATTGGAACTTTGTTTAATCAGACAAGAATCGGCAACTGACGATGGCTCGATTTACTATAGTCGACATTATGCCAACGCAAACCTTATCTGCTTTAGGGCCGAAGATGGTCCGATTGGAACTTTCTTTCATCGGTCGAGAATCGGCAACTGACGATGGCCCGATTTACTATAGTCGACTTTATGCCGACGCCTACTTTATCTGCTTTAGGGCCGACGACGGTCCGATTGGAACTTTGTTTAATCAGACAAGAATCGGCAACTGACGATGGCTCGATTTACTATAGTCGACATTATGCCAACGCAAACCTTATCTGCTTTAGGGCCGAAGATGGTCCGATTGGAACTTTCTTTAATCTGTCGAGAATCGGCAACTGACGATGGCCCGATTTACTATAGTCGACGTTATGCCGACGACCACTTTATCTGCTTTAGGGTCGACAATGGTCCGATTGGAACTTTGTTTGATTGGTCGAGAATCGGCAACCAACGATGGTCCGATTACGTTACCTTAAAATGTTTAAACTGCTTAATAGTTTCTTCCTAGTATAGAGATGGCGCTAATGTCACTATGTTCCTTATACAGTGGAAGATAATATTATATATATAATGAGCAAAGATATTTCAAAACTAGAATGCGGACTTGACAAGATGGTGGTACTTCTCTACAAGAATCACCTCTTCTGCCACTTAAACCGGCCCGACTGGTTAAGTACCCGCATTATCGAAACTTTGTAGTTTGCCAATGTCGGGCCGCTTTAATTAAGCTACCACCGACGAACCTGCGTCGATCGCCGACGTCGGACCGCTTTAGGAAACCAATGTCGGACTTGAATAGTTTACCGATGTCGGGCCGAGACCAGCTTGCCTACGTTAGACCGATCAAATGAAGCAGTTATGGGCGGATGGTCGGTATCATGTGGTTAAACCATATCGGACCTTAATCCTACGGCGACGGTAAGCCGATGTCAGCAAAAAGAAAAATTTACCATTGGTCCGACGACGGGCCACAGTCTAACGCTGCATCGGCAAACATACATTGAGCCTACATCGCAAAGCGGACAGAAAATACTGCTGGTCCGATGTCGTAAATCGACGTCGTGCCGGTGACGACAAATTCGGCAATCGACGTCGGACCGAGGAAGGCTCGAGGGAACCGTATTTGCTGGGAAGTTTAAGTGAAATTTTTGGTTTCAAGCATTTTAAACCAACCCTCCTTGAGTTTTGGACATAGTTTGATTTATAAGAAGAATTTTAATAAGTTTGTTTGTTGGATTTAAGAGGAAATTTTCAATTTAGAAGAAAAGAAAATTAAAAAATTTAAACCCACGCGGGGTTTAAATAGTAAACCTTATGTAGAATGAATTAACACACACTCTAATTAAAATTTACCCTTGTTAATTAATTTTTCCAATTAATACTTGATGTCACACAACGATTTAGATGGGTAATAATAAAATAAGGAGTAAATTTTGTATTTATTTAAAAGGTGTTTTTATTTATGAAATTTATTAAAAATCTTAATTGCAAGTTTTTTTTACATTTCTGTCACTGTCGAAATGTCTCTCTCTCTGCGATTTGCTATGGTCTTGCGTAACTTGACGTCCGACCAGTTATATATTCAATATAGGGCGTGACTGAATCACATCTGGACTGTATCCATACCCTACAAGGGACTTTTTGTCTCCCCCCTACCCCGCTCACCAGACCGGTCTGATGAGCATCCCCTAAGAAGGCAGTTTTCTTTCTCTAGAAGCATTTAATTTAGACCTAAACCCCTTTGTCGGAGCTAGGGATCTTTAACGTGCTCCACTATCAATATATGGAACACACGGGACCGTCCTCTTAACGTCCTCTCCGAGAGACGGTATGGAATCGAATTAGCCTGCCTTCTAGCTAACATGGTCTACTCCGCTTCATACTGCGTTTTACCTTAATCTTACAAAATTCTGTAATTTTATAAGAAAAAGTCCAAGTAGAAGACTACCTGCAAGACCCGGGACTTGAACCCGGCATCTCCTGCTTGAAAGTCGCGGCGTTAACCCCGACACCAAGCAGGCAGGTTGTCGAAATGTCAGTTTAAAAATATTAGCGCTGCGTTCAGTTACAACCAGCGAGTTCGAATCTCTTTTCTCTGCTTGCACCTTGGCTTGCACCAACCTCTACTGATTAAATCTACAGCTTTAAAATGAGTGGGCTTTAAGTAAGGAAAGTTTTTTTGATTGAGCTTTTCGATAACCTTAATTTTTTAGTTTCAGTTTATAAATAAATTAATATAGTTCTTTTGGCTTTTTTTGTTTGGTATATTTTTCATGCATAATCAGTAACCTTTACTTATGTTGGTTTTGCCTCGTAGTACCCTCATAAATATTACTACTTATTACTACAAAACAATCCTTTCTGGGGGTATAAATTTAAAACACCCCCCCTGAGTTGGTCTAAAAAATCACCAACTTTATAACCTCAAACACAGATAACGAACGAAAATTACTTTTAGCGCATTTTCTCCTAAAATCAATAACTTTTTGTCTTTTCTGTATGGATAATTGTTTTCTGAAAACTGGTTTTAAAATTTAGTACCCCCCCCACGGGTGTAAATATTTAACTAACTAACCACTGATGATGTTTTATCTGTTATTTGCTATGATCTTTTATGAAGTTTTTTTTGGCAGGGTTGTTACACCACTCAATCCCAAAAGATTCAAAAAATTACCAGAAATTCACACTGTATTAGGAAACGTTTTAAAAAGTACAGGGAAGACAATATTCGTACAGTAGTATCCCCGATTCTAATGAAGAGTATCTATTTATCTATCTATCTATCTATGTATGTATGTGTTATCTTGATGTATGCAGTATAATGAATTCTTATAATTTTACACACATGTCAACAATGGGTTAGGCTATAAAGCGTATTGTTACAACCTGAAAAATGATTTGAAGAAAAGTTATTAAAACGTCGTGGTCAACAAACCATTTTCAAGTCAAATATATTTTTTGCGATTTTTTTTGTAAAATAAGAAAAATGTACCTAAACGTGTATTTAAATTATGTAGTGATATTATTTGTTATGACAATAAGTGATTTTGGGGAGCTGGTTAAAGTAAAAAAATTCCGTAAGTTTCAGTATTTAACCCAGTAGAATGCTAAGTAAAACTAAAAAACTGCCAAACTTCCGTTAACTTTCAACATAAACCGTAATATCTTTGGAACTAGTTAGCTTTTTTATCGTCGAAGCCTTCGGGTCGGGGGTTAAAAAAAGATATCTTTTTAGCCAAAATTGATTTGATCTCCCCTACCTACTGTTAATGTAAAGGTCTAAGCAGAAAGTTTTGTAGGGTAAGTCGACTCTCAAAACGCAGCACCTGACAGTGAATAAAAATAATTACAAATCTATATCGAGTCAAATTATCCTGCTGAGATTTTCCCATCGAATCTCATTAAAAAAAAATGATAGAATTCTTGTGTGATTTTTTATCGGGATTTGGGTCGGTTTTGGAACAGATTTCGATGATACCCTAGAAGATTTTTTTAGGTCTATGGGTCTATGATTTTTGAGAAGTTTATATGAATTCTCATGGGATTGGTTTCTAGAAGATTTAAGGAGCTTTTATCCTTATGGTGATTTTAGAAGATCCTATGAGGGAGGAGATTGTATCGGGTTTTGGGTCGGTTTTGGTCTCTCGCCCCCAATTGACGCCGCTGTCTTCTAGAATCACGATACTGATAGAATGTTATCAAATATCCTAAAAATCGATTCCACAAAAACCCATAAAAAGTTCTCCAAAATCATTGCTTAAAGGAACTCCTAGAATCGCGATACTGATAGAATCTCATCAAATATCCTAGAAACCGATCCCACAAGAACCTATAAAAACTTCTCCAAAATCATTCCTCATAGGATCTTCTAAAATCACGATACTGATAGAATCTTATCAAATACCCTAGAATCCGACTCCGCAAGAACCCATAGAAACTTCTCCAAAATCATTGCTTATAGGAACTCCTAGAATCATGATACTGATATAATAAAATAAAATATTATAGAAAAAAATATTGGCCTTCTCATTGAATCTTATAGAACTTATAAAAACATGATAAAATCTTCTCCGGTCTGGATGAGATTTGAGGGGAAATTTCAGCAGGGTAAGAACCGGGTGTAAAATATAATTTTAAATCGAAATAATAAATTACTCAAAATATTCAACTACCAAAAACAACCGCATCCGTCGCTGTCGACCAGAAAATTCGCAAAAATTACTTTAAAACGCAACAACATATTATGGTCTTTTTAATTTAAATAAAAAAGGGATAAGATTTAAGGTATGGGTTTTTTTTATTCTTTTATTCGCCTCCGTGTTTTTCGCGTGTTAATGCAAATTTGTCTTCTTAATGTGGAAATCCCCATTTAGGATCAGTATTCCACTTATAGGACATCTGTCAAACGCTTGCCAAATACAAGATGGCGGCTCAAACATGAAAAACAAGACAATGTTGGAAAATTCACAACTTTTTCATTTGTGAACTGATTTCTTTAAACCTAATTTTATTTCGTTTGAATCATAGTGCACTTTTAGTGAAATTATCAACACTTGCATTTTTATAGTTTCTATGACAGAAAAAATATATCCGGCAACAACATATTTTTTACGGGTTTTTTGTAAGTAAAGTAAGCAATAATTAAAACCAAACTTTCGTAATTATTCTGATTTTTTTCCTTTGACTGAGTCTTCCGAAAAAGAAACCAATAAAAAATAACTAAAATGTCACATTGACAAAAAAGAAAATTATGTCAAGTTTATATCTGATCTGAACCTTGTTCCCTACCCTCTTGACACCCCCCCACCACCCATCAAAAACTAATTAGCTCTGCGTCTCGTGGCAAAGAATTTTTGTGCCAAATTTGATAACAATCGGTTAAGCGGTTTTTCAGTAGGTAATCGTGTTACAGACAGACAGACCGGCACCATGACAAAATTTTGTATTTAGGTCTTTTCTGACCCAAATAACTTATTTCTAGTAAAAATAAAAAAATCTTTTTTTTGACCATCCCAATAGCCCCCATACTATGTATGGGTGGCTAAAAATACCTGGTCTGGGGTTCGAAGGTAGTAAATTACTACGTTTATACGCACGTAGAAGCGCTTTTATTTAAGGCTATAGTTTCTCCTCAAATTTTAAGTAAAAAAAATACAACTGACAACGCCTTGTTCTTTAACTTTTTAATCTTTTGTCAGAGTGCAGAGGGAAAACTAAATAGCAGAATTAGCTGAAATTTTGCAGGGGTGATCATTTTTAATTACTTAACAAAAATATCTAAAGGATTTTCGAAAACTCTCAATTATTTTTTCTTCAAAATAAAAGCTCTGGTGCTGTCATCTATCCCAAAAGCCTCATAATAATTGCGGTCTAGAATAAACCCGATTTACAAAGAAAATAGAGAAATATTCACAATTTCCTCTGGATTACATTTTTCCTTTTTGCTTTAGCGAGAATAAAAACTAAGTTTCCTTTTTTCTAAAAGCCTGTGCACTCCGAAAAAGAAAACCGATCAATCAATTACACTTCATTGAATTTGGGAAACACACGCAGTTCAAGTATTGGCCGATAGATGGCAGAATTTATACGATTCCATGGTAACTGCAGGTGTTTTGTCAACAAACTTTAAATCGGTCCGCAGTGGGACAGAAGAATATTTTTACGTTTTCACAACATTGTTCTAAAAAAAATATGAAACCACTCCGCGTGTGCGGTCGACCGCCGAAAAAGGTCTAGCGCTGCGCGGGCATTACCCCGAGGCTATCAAAGAACCAAGAGAACTTTAATGGCTCTCTGGGATTACTAGGAATTCACATAGAAACATTCGGCGCCCATATCCCCACATAATTTTGTTTTGATTTTGATTCAACCATTTTTTTTTAATTTAAATTATTGCGGCATAGTTATGTGCAATTGTACTAGTAAAATCTTGGAGTGTAAAGGATAGATTTTAGAACCTCAGTTTCAAAAACACACGGATACTTGAGTACTAACAAAACAGGTCAGTAAAGCTCCATTTAGAGGTTGGAAAGACTCTTGCTAGTCGTTGATGCTCCTAAGTAACCTAACCCCAAATTTTTGACCCGGTGCTAAAAAAATCTCTGATTTCCCAGTGTGGATAAACATAAATAAAGTATCCGCGTTGGCATGGAAAACAAATTCAATGACGTAAAATTTTGCAAAAGAATTAGGTCGACATAATTAAATTGATTTCCCGTACAGTGTTGCCAAAAACAATTCCCCAGATTGTAACTACGACCTTAAGGACGGTTTCAAATAAAATCGGTTTCTCCGAGGGTTTATACGTCCTGCATTAACTGTCATTACATATGTCAGTTTGAAGTAAAACAGATTTTTTGTAAAACCAGGGTTGAGAGTTTCTTTAGATAGAAAGAAAGCGTTTTTCAAATGTTTATAACGACCCTAAAATGGGTTTTTAAGTGATAAACCGCGTTCTTAAATCGGTTTTAGTGGTGTTTATACGACAACATTTTCAAACCGTCCTTATATAAAAGCGGTTTAAGAGGCCCGTATAAACAAATTAATTGACTCCTCCGATCAAGTTAATAGTGCCTTCGGGACTCAAAAGAGTGACGATAAGCAAAAAGGAACAACAACGATAAAAATTGTACGTACGATTGCGGGATATTTTGGCTAAAGCGTTTATAAGAAAAACAAACAATATCACCTAATATTTTAAAATTATTCAAGTCACAGGTAAAACGTGCGTTATTGAAGCATTGGGAACGAAAAAATTATTATTTTACAACCATATTGGTGTTACTTAATAGCTCGGTTAATTGTTGTGTTTTTAATGACTTGAAGCTCAATAACTTTATCATTGACTTCGTCTAAAAACGCAAGGCTAAATTTACTTTGTTTACACGGAACTCTGAAACCGCTTTTATATAAAGACGCTTTAAAAATTTCGTCATATAAACACCATTGAAACCGTTTTAAGAACTAAATCGATCTGATTTGAAGTCGAATTAAGAAAGCGCGTGTCCGCTTCGATTTAAGGGTCGGTATAAATACTTTAAAAACGCTTTAACGTATTGCTTCCAACCTAAAGAAATTCTTAAGCCTTTTCTTACGAAAAAATTTGTTGTTTTAGTGCGGTTAAAAATTCGCAAATTCCATTTTTGCTGGCAGAAAACTGCTAGGGCAGAGAATTTTCGTACAAAGCTAAAGTAGACTCTGGCGCATTTTTAATGATAGTTAAAATCAATTATTACCCACTAGATCCAGAGGCGCAGGCAAAAGATCATTTTTAGAAAATGAGCATGACACTCTCCAATGTACATCATCCGTGTGTCAACATTTAAACATCCTACAAAGTTCTTTTATAGCTCAATCGAGAGCTAAGATATCTATCTACTTGTTGGTGAAAGAAAAATTTTTGTGGGGCTTAGCTGAGTATTTCTTCCGCAGGATAAAATAAAAAATTGAAAAAAAATTATTGTCACTTTTTTTTACATATTTTGAAAAAAAAAAATTTATGCTTTGCGTATTTGTGCGATTCTGAGTTTTAATTTAAAAAGATCTAAAACGTTTTGTGAATCTTATAAAATCACAATTTCAGTTCAGGCCCGCCCCATAAAGCTGGAATAATTTTTTGAAAATCGATCTTCGCCAGTTTTTAATGATATTTCGATTTTGGTAGTTGACTGACCATTTCTATGATAGTTCGTAGAAATCCGCACACAGGAATATAATTCTTATTTTATGATATTCAGCAGAAATCATCCTTTTCAAAAAGTGTAAATTAAATCATAGTCATGATCAATTTTGAAAAGCGTTTATCAAAAATCATGGAAAAGTTGTAAAAATTGCACCTTTTGAAAAAGTCATCCATTTTTCACTATTTTGCATATGGCAAAATTACTGACAGAATAATTTTATTAAAACTGCACTAAAGTAATCTACATGATATTCTATAAAAGGTTCTGTCACAATTTTGTTCAGTTCTTATCCATGAAGCCGACACGAAGCAGTCTTTTTTAAGTTGTAAGTTGTGTCAAACATTAGACCTCAACTTGTCATCTTTTAGTTTTTAAAATGTTTTATATTGATATTATTAATATCTATGTCCGATGCATACAAACTGTATAAATTACAATTGATAGACTGGTGAACTTTTGTAAAAGTTTGTTCTGGGGAATGTAAGATAGAAAATTATAGAATTTCTTGAGTTTATACGGTTAACGCTGTGTTCGAGTACATGGAATTTGGACGAATTTCGACATAACGACACATTCTTGTATTGCAAAAATATTTCGGCCACCTTTTAAAAATTGTTAGAGTTGGTTCTTTAACAGAAATTATTGGTAAATCTTTGTGTTTTGGTAGAATTTGGATTACTTTTTCAGTTTATGAGTAATACCTACACACACAATATTTAATTTGGTAAATTTTCGGAAAAAAATCTGAAATTTTACTGATTTTTGAAGGATCGTCCTTTCTTGATTTGATTTCATTTATAGAAAGGGCATTTCATGTCAATTCTAAAAATGTACAGTGTACGATGTTAGCTTAACCAGATGTCAGGTTTTGGTTTCACTTTTGTGTAAGGCACACTTTGAAACTCCGACACCTCAAGATTGGAGAATAAGCAACTCAATGCACAAATATGAGCACATACAACGTTCTTTTGTACTATTTTGAATACAGCTCACCAACAAGTAGGCACAGTCCTCAAAAATTCAAATGGTTAATGATGTTTCTTACATTTTTTTTACTGTAACTACTTGTAAAATAACAATTTTGGAGCATATTGTGATCTAGTTTTGAATGTATACACTGCTTGTAAACTATTAATAGGATGCAGAACAAGCGAGCGCACAGTGGTCCAGAACGTGAATGATACAATTACGTAAATGAAAAAGCGTTAAACTATAATTTACATCTACATATTATTATCATGAATTAAAGAAGACTTCGTGTTGTACTCTTGTTTGTACCTAATCGGAGGAATTATTATACAGGAGTGCCGAAAATGTTTTAATTTTAATCGATTTTATGTGTATTGCCAAAAGCAACTAGTTTTATATTTTAACGAAGTCGCCCTACTTATTTCAAAGAAAACTGGGAAATTTTTACGCATCCAGTATAAATTATGAAAAAAATAACCCAAATAAATAGTAAATAATTTTAACTTTATTTATTACCGTCAGGAATGGTAATTTTCTATGTCAATAAAAAACCAATAAAAGTCTGAAACATGCTACATACACGAGGATAATTTTTAGGTAATAATAAAGTACTAATGCGTTTCAATTGATTTATAATTTAGTTTCATAGAATTTTTTATAAACATATTATAGTGTTCTTTATGCAGGTACAGGAGCATTTGTGACAGAAATAATCATTTATTTTACTCGGAGCCCTACAAAAATAACATTAGAAAGAAGCAAGTCATAAACAAAAATATCTTGGGACACGCGGTTTTTTAAGTAAAATAATTAACATGTACGTTTATAATTACACTCTAGCCCTACATAAAAAAATACGTTAATTACGCAATTCTATTTAAAAAATTACAAAATAACACAAGTGGTTCACTCCTGACTGTAGTCCAAATTACTTTAAAAAATATTTTCTTTGTTAACCTTAATCTAGCTAATATACCCTCTCATTGCCTGTTCTTCCCCAAACGACAGTGTTGTATGGTGTCATTCGTTTCTGGATCCTAATTTTAAAAATATAGTGATTTCCATAATAACGTTCTGGACCACTGTGCGCTCGCTTGTTCTGCATCCTATTAATAGTTTACAAGCAGTGTATACATTCAACACTAGATCACAATGTGCTCCAAAATTGTTATTATGCAGGTAGTTACAGTAGAAAAAATGTAAGAAACACCATTAACCATTTGAATTTTTGAGCACTGTGCCTACTTGTTGGTGAGCTATATTCAAAATAGTGCAAAAGAACTTCTTATGGGCTCAGTTAAGTTTGCCCCCCCCCCAGATCGATTTTCTCAAAAAATTTTATGCCAAAATTTTGCACACATTTTGCACAATTTTGCACACCACAAATCAAATTTTGCACACCTTCCTACGAGAAACTACAGCCCATTATCTGTGGGGGGGGGGGGGCAAACTTGACGTTGCCCCCCCCAGTCAATATTTTTCAAAAATTATGATGTCATTTGAAAGGTCTTATTTTGCACAATTTTGCACACCCATTTTAAAATTTTGCACACCTCCCTGTAACCCACACGAAGGTTCTGAAAATATCAAGTTTGCCCCCCCCCCCAGTCAATATTTTTCAAAAAGTTTGGTGTCGTTAGAAAGGTCTTATTTTGCACAATTTTGCACACCCATTTTAAAATTTTGCACACCTCCCTGTAACCCACACGAGGGTTCTGAAAATATCAAGTTTGCCCCCCCCCAGTCAATATTTTCCAAAAAGTTTGGTGCCGTTAGAAAGGTCTTATTTTGCACAATTTTGCACACCCATTTTAAAATTTTGCACACCTCCCTGTAACCCACAAGAGGGTTCTGAAAATATCAAGTTTGCCACCCCCCAGTCAACATTTTTAAACAATTTTGGTGTCGTTAGAAAGGTCTTATTTTGCACAATTTTGCACACCCATTTTAAAATTTTGCACACCTCCCTGTAACCCACACGAGGGTTTTGAAAATATCAAGTTTGCTCCCCAGTCAATATTTTTTAAAAATTTTGGAGTCATTATAAAGGTCTAATTTTGCATCATTTTGTACACCCATTTTAAAATTTTGCACACCTCCCTCTAACCCACACGAAGATTCTGAAAATATAAAGTTTGCCCCCCCCCCACCGTCGATATTTTTCAAAAAATTTTGTGTCATTCGAAAAGTCTATTTTGCGCAATTTTGCACACCCTTCAGTACCCCACAAGAGCGTTCTCAAAAAAGTTTGCCCCCCCCCCAGTTAATATTTTTCAAAAAATTTATGTCATTCGAGAAGCCTATAAATATATATAAATTCAGTCGTGCAGCTTATGCACATGCTTATTCTCCAATCTTGAGGTGTCGGAGTTTCAAAGTGAGCCTTACACAAAAGTGAAACCATAACCTGACATCCGGTTAAGCTAACATCGTACATTATACATTTTTAGAATCGACATGAAATGCCCTTTCTATAAATGAAATCAGTAAAATTTCAGATTTTTTTCCGAAAATTTACAAGATTAAATATTGTGTTTGGAGAGGCATTACTCAGAAACTGAAAAAGTAATCCAAATTCTACCAAAACACAAAGATAGATATAGACTTTTTTGAAAGGTTGGTTTCTGCTGAATATCATAAAATAAGAACTATTTGCTTGTGTGCGGATTTCTACGAACTATCATAGAAATGGTCAGTCAACTACCAAAATCGAAATTTCCTTAAAAAAAAAGCTATGATCGATTTAAAAAAATATATTTCAGCCTTATGGGGCAGGCCTGAACTAATATTGTGGTTTTATAGGATTCACAGAATGTTCTAGATATTTTCTAAATATTCAAACTCAGAATCGTATAAATAGGCAAGGCATAAAACTTTTTTTTCAAAATATATAAAAAAAGTGATAATAATTTTTTCCAATTTTTTATTTTGACCTGCGGAAGAAATATTCAGCTACGTCCCACAAAAATTTTTCTTACAACGACGAGTAGATAGATATCTTGACTCTCGACTGAGCTATAAAAGAACTTTGTAGGATGTCAAATGTTGACACACGGATGATGTACATTGGAGCATGTCATGCTAATTTTCTAAAAATGATCTTTTGCCTGCGCCTCTGGATCTAGAGGGGAATGATTGATTTTAACTATCATTAAAAATACGCCAGAGTCTACTTTAGCTGTGTACGAAAATTATTTGCTCTATCAGTTGTCTGCCAGAAAAAATGGAAATCGCGAGTTTTTAAGGGCACTATTTACTTATTTGTTTTATTAGCGTTTTTAGTTCACTATATGGAGGACTATTAAAATCGTGAAATTTTGACTTTTCTTAATTTTATCAAAAATGAGTTACTAAGGTTCCAAAATACCTTAACCGACGAAAAAAAAAGTTTTCTGTCGGTCTGTTGTCTGCCTGTATACACGATAACTCAAGAACGCCTTAATCGATTTTAACGAAATTTCGTACAAAAATCCTCTATCGGCGGTGATTAACTTTTGGGTAGTGTGGTGGGGGGTTGAAGGGGGAAAAAGGGGGATACAATATTTAAAAAAATTGTAACTTTGGGACAAAAGCAAGTAGCGATATACGGTTTTCAGATTTAAGTTTTCATGAAATGGACTACAAATTTTGTTATAAAGTCCAAATTCGTGGCAGTTTTAGTTTCCAAGTTATTTGAAAAAACGTTAAAATATATCAAAAAAAAAATCATAACTTTAGAAGTAAAGCAGCTATTGATATGCGGTTTTCAGATTTTGGTTTTCGTAAATATTACCCAAAAATTTTGTTAAAAGGTTCAAATCTTTTAAAGCTACAGTTTTCGAGATATTTTCATTTCCTTTCAACATAAAATAAGTGATTGTATGGTGGACTATCCGTCTTTCTAGCACCAATTTTTAAATAATGGAATATAATATTTTTGTAATATATTTTTTTTTCGGCTGCAGCTTTGCTACCATATGTTTGTTTTTTGTAATTGTAGCTTCTGCGAAAACTTCAGAAACTTTTGTCAAAATTGACATTTCGTTAAAATCCAAGATGGCGAATAATTTTTAAAATCCCCCATTTTTAACACCCACCCCCCGTTAAATTTTATGTGAAAAAAAAAGCAAATGTTTAGTTGTGCAAAAAAATGTTATAAATTAAAACTTAGCCAGCTTCAGGGGATTCAGCATTTTTTAAAGTCTTCATGTACTTTAGTCTACGCCTATCATAAATATTCATCCTTTTTTTATGTCTACGCGATTGCACATGTCTTCAGCAACATTTCTAAGTTTTCCTAAATGTTTTCAGTTTTGAATGGATCACAACACTTAGTTGAATACTCAGATTAAAATTTAGTTATTAGTCTGTCTCAGATTGAACACTTGTACTATGCTTTTGCCTGGTTTTCAGATATTGTTTTGACCTACTTCCTGGATTAGACTAGATTAGAATGGGGGGGTGTAGACCTCAACCTTCTCAGATCTATTGTGGTTCCCCTTTCTTCTTCCCTGCTTTGCTAGAACTACAAAACAAGTTGCAGCCCCGTCCTTGTCATGAAACCCAGAAGCTTTGTCAGTGTGTCTAGGTCCCCCAATAATGCTCTGTTCTAACTAGACCTTCACATTGACATAGGACATGTAATGAGGTTTCTTCCTCTTTCTTGCAGAAGCGGCATGTTGCATCTTCTGCCAATCCCATTGCATACAAGTTTTTATTGAGTTTGCAGTGACCTGTTAGGAACCCCACTATTTGTCTGGCAAGCTTCCTTTCCTTTCAAGTTCTGCATTCAACTTTGGTGAACGTTCTTTAATGAACTGTTTGGCCTGTCTTTATCCAAGCGTTTGCTCCCACAGACCGTCCGGCTCTTTTTAGATTGTTTGGCTCTGGCCTTAGCGATCCCACAAAATTCGTCGGCTTTTTCGTTTCCAGAGTGTTCCCGATGTCCTGGGACCCAGGCTAGTGTCACCCTTTTAGTGCTTGCCAGCCTAGTTAGAGCTGTTCTGCAGTCCCAAATCAGTTTGGACGTCACTTGCACTGCTTCTAGAGCTTTAAATGCAGCTTGACTATCTGAATATATAACTACCGAATGAGAGTTTTCCTCTACTCTTTGTATTACTTCGGCACAGTGATGTATTGCCGCTACTTCAGCTTAGAACACTGTGCAAACGTTTGCCAGGCTTATAGAGGAGGACCTGCTTGGCCCGGCCTGCTTGGTTCCACCAAGCTACCAAACCATAGGTTATTATAGGCCTTACCGCCTTTGTATATAAACATAAAGTCATCTTGGGATTTAGCTCCCAGTTTTTCCCACACAATTTCCTGCATCTGCTCAATGCAATCGATGCTTTGTGGGCTGCCCTGACTATGTGAGGTTTCCATGTTAGCTTTTGATCAAAGATGACCCCTAGATATTTCTCCTCCTTGGTGTTTGGAATTTCCGTCCCATTTAGTACTGGTGGTTTTAGGACTTGTAGCACTCTTTTCTTTGTAAATGAGACTATTTGCGTCTTTTGTGCATTTATGGACAGATGTTCCTTTTTGCACCAATTATTCACTAAATTTAGTGCTCTCTGAGTTTGTTCAGATATTGCCTCACCAAACTTCCCCTTGATGACGTCCTACTTTCTTAGTTACTATTTTCCAAAAAACTCAACACTTTTGCAAAAATTTATAATTGTTGAACTCCAAATAAATAAAAAAAAGTACTCTTGTGCTTCTTTTGATGCATTTTTCCAATTTTTCCAGGGAAATTGAGGTGTGGTAGCTAAAACATTAACAGGTAGGTTTTTATATCTATTTTAAAAAGTAGTTTACAGGAACGAAATAAGTTGTACAAAAACCATGAGAACCCAGAAAAAGCAAATTTTTTAAGGTAAAATCACGTGTAATAACTTTTTGTATCTAAATTAAACCCATAATTTCTTCTTTTTAAAATTTGGTCAATATCTCAGAAAGGACGAGTATCTTTAAAGTAATTTATTTATATATTATTACATTAGGATGCTTTTAATAATTGGTTACATTTCCAAGAAGATTGAGAATAATGAGTGGCACCTCCATGGTTATTTATGCACTCGTTTGTTCTATTGGGCATTGACAAAATAAGATGGTCTATATCATATTGAGGAACACTCATCCAAATCCTCATTACAAAGTCTCTATGCCAAGTTCATGCAATATGCGGTCTGGCATTATCTTGTTGAAAGATCGCATTTGAGATAGTTTGTAGGTAGGGATGTAAAACTGGCTGCAGCACTTCATCGATATATCGCCGAGCAGTCATATTGCCGTTTATGAGGACTAGAGGTGATCTGCTTCCTATACATATAGCATCGTATTACATTTCGTCTCTCACCTTGAAATCGCCTAAACCTCATACGTCCATCATGGCCGCTTAAACAAAACCTGAATTCGTCGCTGAAGCTTATGGTATTCCATTCGTCATTCCAGTTTTGTCGAGCTCTGCAACACTACAAGCGGCGAGCCTTATGTTGTGGGGTCAAAGGTTGCACTAAAAGCAAACGGTAAGCCCTCAGCCCCATTAACTATCATCCTTAAAAATACTCGTCCCGTAGCTGCAACTAGAACATCTCTTACTTGGCGTATACTGTCCCATCGATTTCTAAGAGTAAGAAGTCTGAGATGCCGTAAATCATGCCCTTGTAATAATCTGGGGCGTCCAGAACTCGCACGACGTCTATAAGTCTCATCATTGGACCACCTCCAAACTCTTAATACTGTAGATGGATTGGCATTAACCCTTCTTGCAATTTCCCGTAAACCAAAACCAGCCTCTTTCATGCCCACGATGCGTCCTTTCTCGAAGTCGTTTAAATGATGAAATTGTTGGCGACCGCGAACTCGAACGAAGTTTTCAGAAAAGGTCTTTTATGTGTTGCTTAGTATACAGGGTTCCTAAGATTTTCCTTAGGGATAGGATTTCAATAAATCAAACAGAAATGGCATAGAAATTTCTGCGCTCACAAAAGAAACAGGTATATTGAGCAATGGTGCCAGTTTGTTATTATCTCCGGACTGCTTACATGAGAAAAAATTGTCGCCACTCTTTCATTGTGAGCATAAATCATAGTTGCAATAATAACCGTTGACAAGATGTCTGCAAATTCCGCTAGATGGCGGCCACACCATGAGATGATCGAGGAAAAACTAATTGAAATTTAGATGTTTTCGGATCCAAACCATAGCTTTTTCTTGCTTAAAGGATGCGGCAGGGTCCATTATTTACGATACTGAGCGATAAACTCGTGAGGTTGTTAACATTAGAAAGAAATATCGCTTTTAATTAAATTTCTTTCCATTCTGTTCTACTAGTGACATCTATTCGGAAACGGCCAAACCATGCAGCTAGCACTAGCAGCCAAAGAAATCAATAAACGGCGCTGTTTTTCCTGCAGAGCTTTTTGCTTGCGATATTATTGATTTTAAATAAAGCTGGCCCTACACTACATTTGATATTTTCGAGGTGTTTTATGACATGATCTCGAAACATGTAGCGAACCAATTCTTCAAAACTAGCGGGAGGGTAAAAGCGAAAAATAAGGGGCTGCCAATATTTGTAACACCCAAAAAGGGGTGAAAAGATTTATTTTGCTCTGTTTCTTTACAAAAAAACGTTTTTTTTACGAAAAACTTGAGCTCTGCCACTTTTTTTATTTTTTTCTTCAACTTTCTCGAAATTTTCGTCTTACCGTAGAAAAAAATTATTTCCCCCATGGTCATACTCTACTTTTATTCGAAAAAATTTAGAAACAGAGACGGGATCAGTTTTCCTAAAAGAAGATAAAGGGCGCCGCAGGCAAAAATTTTTCAATTAAATTAGCCGAACGCAAAAATGTTAGAAAAACAAAGCACGAAATAAAAATGGCGCCGCTTACAATTGTTTTTCAAAAATTTCGTAATTTCGGGAATGCAAGGAAATAGGTCTAAAGAGTGTAATTTTTAAGAAAAAAATATCAATTTTCTCGCCCTCCTCCACTGGGACTACAGGGGCGGTGCACAAATTACGTAATGATCATGGGGGGAGGGGGGTTACAAAACGTTACGTAGGAGGAGGGGGGTTTTCGACAGCGTTTGCATTTGTGTGAAACTATGAAAATTTGGAATGAAAATAAGTGAAAAGTTTTTTTTTTTTTGGGGGGGGGTAGTGGTCTTGAAATCGTTACGTAATATTAGGGGAGTGGCGTGCCAAACCGTTAGAAAACATTACATAGGGAGGGGGTCAAAAATTGGTAAAATCACCGTTACGTAATTTGTGCACGGCCCCACATCTGACTGTTCCTCCTTTTTGATTTCGAATCAAAGTGCAAAACCCGGGTTGGACGTTCGAAGGCGTCAACCCGTCCTATTTGCTTGATAAAGTTTCTACGGAAATATCTCAGTCGATTTCTCCGGCCGTGTATGAACACTTTAGGTTAGGCATTTGAAAGTATCTCAGTCCCCAGTCTGTAAACAGTGCGTAAAGACAATGGTTACAAAATGAAAAACCGAAAAATATTTTTTTTTACGATATCTTTCATCAGTTTGGTATTAAAGTCGAGCAAAAACAATTTTTATTCCAGTCCTAAAGGTATGAAAATGGAAAACATTAGAAAACAACAACCTGGAATGGATTTACTACGTGTAAGATGTAGTGACAACATCGCCCCATGCCCATCCTTTTCTGCCTAATGTGCTTTTCCGTTTGTCTGCGTCTTATACACGGCTGCTTGGCCCCCTAAGTATTTGCTTAGGAACCCTGTATATATTTTTAACAAAATAAAAATGTTGTGTCTGATTTTTTTTTAAATTTATATGTTTAAAATGTATCATTAGACAAATCATTTAAAAGGTCTTTAAAGGACCTTTTAAAAAGCTATTTCCTATTTAAGAAACTTGGTAATTTTATGATTTTCAAGTTTCAACAGTTTTGTGTAACATATATTTTCATCCAACTTTTTCCAACGCGCTACAAAAACGTTTTTATGATAAAATTGTGATTTGTAATATCTAGTTATTCACCCTATATAAATGATTTTGTATTTCAGCAACATACATTGAAAAATGCCACCACTGTTCCTCCTTTTTGATTTCGAATCAAAGTCCAAAACCCAGGTTGGACGTTCGAAGGCGTCAACCCGTCCTATTTGCTTGATAAAGTTTCTACGGAAATATCTCAGTCGATTTCTCCGGCCGTGTATGAACGCTTTAGGTTAGGCATTTAAAAGTATCTCAGTCCCCAGCCTGTAAACAGTGCGTAAGAACAATGGTTACAAAATGAAAAGCCGAAAAATATTTTTTTTACGATATCTTTCATCAGTTTGGTATTAAAGTCGAGCAAAAACAATTTTTATTCCAGTCCTAAAGGTATGAAAATGGAAAATATTAGAAAACAACAACCTGGAATGGATTTACTACGTGTAAGATGTAGTGACAACATCGCCCCATGCCCATCCTTTTTTGCCTAATGTGCTTTTCCGTTTGTTTGCGTCTTATACACGGCTGCTTGGCCCCCTAAGGATTTGCTTAGGAACCCTGTATATATTTTTAACAAAATAAAAATGTTGTGTCTGATTTTTTTTTTAATTTGTATGTTTAAAATGTATCATTAGACAAATCATTTAAAAGGTCTTTAAAGGACCTTTTAAACAGCTATTTCCTATTTAAAAAACTTGGTAATTTTATTATTTTCAAGTTGCAACAGTTTTGTGTAACATATATTTTCATCCAACTTTTTCCAACGCGTCACAAAAACGTTTTTATGATAAAATTGTGATTTGTAATAACTAGTTATTCACCCTATATAAATGATTTTGTATTTCAGCAACATACATTGAAAAATGCCACCACTGTTCCTCCTTTTTGATATCGAATCAAAGTGCGAAACCCGGCTTGGACGTTCGAAGGCGTCAACCCGTCCTATTTGCTTGATAAAGTTTCTACGGAAATATCTCAGTCGATTTCTCCGGCCATGTATGAACGCTTTAGGTTAGGCATTTGAAAGTATCTCAGTCTCCAGCCTGTAAACAGTGCGTAAGGACAATGGTTACAAAATGAAAAGCCGAAAAATATTTTTTTTACGATATCTTTCATCAGTTTGGTATTAAAGTCGAGCAAAAACAATTTTTATTGCAGTCCTAAAGGTATGAAAATGGAAAACATTAGAAAACAACAACCTGGAATGGATTTACTACGTGTAAGATGTAGTGACAACATCGCCCCATGCCCATCCTTTTCTGCCTAATGTGCTTTTCCGTTTGTCTGCGTCTTATACACGGCTGCTTGGCCCCCTAAGGATTTGCTTAGGAACCCTGTATATATTTTTAACAAAATAAAAATGTTGTGTCTGATTTTTTTTTTAATTTGTATGTTTAAAATGTATCATTAGACAAATCATTTAAAACCTTTTAAACAGCTATTTCCTATTTAAAAAAACTTGGTAATTTTATGATTTTCAAGTTTCAACAGTTTTGTGTAACATATATTTTCATCCAACTTTTTCCAACGCGTTACAAAAACGTTTTTATGATAAAATTGTGATTTGTAATATCTAGTTATTCACCCTATATAAACGATTTTGTATTTCAGCAACATACATTGAAAAATGCCACCAAACGGACTCACGAAATTTTAACAAATGCCTTCTCAAAGCCATCCAAATGGTAAAGCCTCATCTAACTGGTGGGATACCAGAATTTCGCCTCCCCAGGATGGACCCCTTGATTCTCCCGGAAATCGGATTGGACGCGGGAGCGGGATTCGTCGCCAAATTCCAAAATGTGGAGATTTACGACGCAGACAAGTTTACCTTAAAAAATTTCGATATCGATCTAAGTAGCAATACGATGAAATTCGACTTGGATTTCCCTTTTATTAGAATTAAAGCGCACTATCGAATAACTGGAAGGGTAATGTTCTTTGACTTGAATGGTGGTGGTCCAGCTCAAGGAAATATAAGTAAGTAATAGGGGAATAACTGAAGATTGAATAGGGACAGGTAATATTAATTAAGGTCAGGCCATTTCAGAAAATGCCTTCTCAAAGCCTCACAAATAATCCAGCCTCACCTAACTGTCGGGATACCGGAACTTCGTCTCCTCAGGATGGACTCCTTGATTCTTAGTCCAGTAAGTGGGTATAAAAAAGGTGGGTAATAAACGATTTTGAAATATAGACGGATAGACTCTAATAAAAAATCCAAGTTTTCGACCTTGAGAGGGGGGGCCGCTCACGCTGCCATTTTGGATTATATGTGCAACAAACTCTTTTTTCTTATCTTTATTATCCTAACAATTTGTTACGCAAAAAAATGTTTAATGAAAACGTTAAAGAGAATAAAACTATCTACATTTTACGTATTTAGATTTTTTTGTATGTCTTATAGGTTAAAAGTTACACAGATAGAAATATTAAATTTATAAAAAAAAAACATCAAACTCCGAATAAAAACACACATTATTTTGTCTTATTTACTACTAAAGGGGCAACGGTAGCAAAAAACTTATAACAGGGCCCTAAGCCGTCAGATCGCCTTCTATACCCGTATATATATATTTTGTGGGTTTAGATTTATGCAAAAAAAAATAGTGTCAACTAAGTTTTGTTTACTCCTTGCATTTATTACCCCTGACAAAAAACCGCTTCAGTCTTCAACAGATATCAAGAGATTTGACTATCTTCGCGAGATTTGACTTGAAAACTTATGAAAAGTGATCAGCTTTTACCATATTTCATGAGAAATAATTTTTCGCTCACGAGAATTGACTAGATTTTAAGAGATCCTATGAGGGATGTTTCACAAACCGCATTAAAAACATATTAAATCTGGTAAAATATTGTCAAATTTCTCCAAGAAATTAGATGCGGTATTTTTGGCAGGGATACCACAAATACCTTGGCAACCCAATCTTTCGCACACTTCTTGAATATAGTCAAAATTGTCTACCACCCGACATTATTTTGACATTTTGTTTTTGATAGAATGCCTTAATTTTCTTGATTTTTTTTCGAAAATGGTCAAGCCATGATGACCCTTAAAATAATTTTCTTAAAATACACTTTAGTAGGACACGTTTTTTGGTAAATTTAAATATGTAACGAACTTTGATTGAAAGAAATTAATATCACCTTATGTTTTACAGACTTTACATTTTGAAAAATTATAATTTTTGCTGTTTTTTAGAAAAAAATTGCAAAATAAAAACATATGCGCGACACCACTCAAGATGATAGACAGATGAAATTTTTAGTAAACATTTTCCTTAAATTATGTCCATTTTTCTCTAAAATACTATAGCATGGGATCTCTCTTCAACAACCTTAAAATTGTTTGCACCTCACTAAATTATCTCTCCCTCTACCTCTAAAATTCTGCCCTCTCTCTCTAAATATTTTTCATTTTAACAGAGAAAAAAATGTTTTTTGGCAATACTTTTTTTAAACGCCTAAAAACAGTGAAAAATTTGAGTGTTTTATTGTAGAAATCGAAACTTTGGAAAGAAAGCATTAAAATGTAAGTAATACCCCTTAAATTATGCTAAAATAAGCCTTAAATTACCATCGTGGCTTGACCATATTTTTTTGTAAAAAACAATACAGAAGTGAGAAAAATAATATACAAACCTCTGGACTAAAGTGTCTTTTTATCCCTCGACGAATCGTATCCCTTCCTTCGGTCGGGCTCATGGATGTAAAAAAGAAAGGTATTGATAATACCCTTGTGGGAAAATCACTGCCGTGTGTCTTCCGCCATTTTCGCCGCCATGTTGTGGAGATCTAGGTTGGCGACATTGGTTCCTTAATTTTAAACAGTAGTGTGGGAACACTGAGTATCAACAGTGTCAAAAATGACGTTTCTAGAAAGGTTATTTTTGTTATTCTTTTTTAATACAAAAAGAAAAAAGTGACGAACCAAGCAATAAGAACCATTTAAAAGACAGACAAATGCTTGAACGGCCACGCCATGATAATCTCTCTCATTTGGTCTGGGGAATGTGCAAGTTTTGAACAAATAAATTACAACATGGGGTACTGTCAACCATTGCTGCTGGCGCTCCCGCTCAAAATAAACCTTCATTAAGTTGATCTCTGAATCTGAAACAGGAACTAGAACGTCTAGGGACAGATATGCGCCAACAGTTTATAAATCCGAGATTGTTATGGGCCTACAAGACAAGAAAAATAAATGAATAGAGGGAGATATGGAGTTTGATAATAGCATATATGGATCAGCTGAAAACCAGAGCGATGACAAGCGATCACAAAAAAATACATCTCTAGCACATCGACTTTTACAAAATTAGAACAATACTTCATGGGTTTTAAAAAGAACATTAAAAAAATTGGTAATTATGCAGTATACGGTTTTCTGCCATTTTTGTTTTTTTTTTTAATTCTTTATGGGGGCACCTACTAGGGTCCCTAGGACCCCAAATCCGCCTGCGCCCAATTTTTTTTAGGAGAAAAAAGGGTGCCCGGGGGGGGGGGTTGTAATGTGTTTTTTTGATTGTTTTGGGTTGGATTACGTTAGGTTAGACTGTGTTGGATTGGGTGGTTTTAGTGAAAAAAAATTAAAAAAAAATAGAAAAAAAAACACCGGTGCAGGCGGATTTGGGGTCCTAGGGACCCTAGAAGGTGCCCCCATAAAGAATTTTTCATAAAAAGTCAAAAATGGCAGAAAACTGTATACTGCATAATTACCAAAAAATTAATTTTAATATGTATTTTATCAGTATATTTTTTTTTCTTTTTCTTGTTGTCATTTCCATATGTGTTTGTAACTTTCTATATGTAATGTTAAGTAAGTAGTTTAAAATTTCATTGTCAATTTTTGTGATATTGTAGCCAGTATTTTTTGGAGATTTTAAGACTAATAATTATAAGATGTTTTACCAGTTTACTAGAAATAAAGAAAAATCAATATTTATTTTTTAATCTTTATTAACAAAACCTTAATATTAACATTGTTTAATATCTAAATGACATTTTAAAGATATTCTTAGGTTAAATTTACCTTAATGTTAATTTTTAACACTAAATTTTGACATTTATTTATTCAATTGTCACAATGTTTTTTGTTGACAATTTTTGTAATAAAAGTTTTCTGATCCTGAAGAATTCAGCAGAAAAAGTTATTACTAAGATATCCTTAACTTTTGGTAAGTTTTCAGCATTTGACAGTTTTTTTTGTAGATTCGTTTTTTAAGTTATGGAAGCTGGCTTTTTGTGTAATTTTGCTTATCTTGATGAAAATCTATCATTGCCCCATAGCAACAACTAACAAAAATTGCTAAAAATGTTACAGTTTTTATTTTGAAGCAGGTTTGTTAAATACTAAGCGGCAACATAACAATTGAAATTTGCCTTTTGTTAAAAAAGTAATTTCTTGGTCATATGAATTTAATATTTTTTTATGTTTGTGATGCCAGTGCGACGCAACCTATATTTTTCTGCTACTTATTCTCAGACTACAATTTGTTTCATAAATATTATTTACATTTTTACAAAAAGTGCAAAAACCTGATTTTAGGGAAAAGCCAGAATAACAAAATGTTCTTTGAACGCAGTATCTCAAAAACCACATATCAGATCACTGTGGAGCAATGATAGATTTTTATCAGGACAATGAAACCTACAACATATGCAGTTTTGGGCAAAATCCCACATCCTTTATAAAAGATAGAGCTACAAAAAAAATGTTGAATGCTGAAAACTTACCAAAACTCAAGGATATCTTAGTAATAACTTGTTAACTTAGGAGGTAAGGGATGGTCGACACAGTTGTTTGTTAATAGGTTTTTCCGCCAAGGTCTTCAAATATTGTAAAACTCCATGCTCGACTCTATGTGCCAAAGATGTACTTTTTTTGTGATCTCTAAATGTTGCTTGACTTGCCATGTCTCTGGATTTCAGCTGAGCCATATATGTTATTATCAAAGTCAGTATCTCCCTCTATTAATTTATTTTTTATTACTGTATCATGTTGGTGCATCTGTGCTTAGCTGTTTTAGTCCCAGTGCAGATTCACATCAACGTAATCAAGGAGTATCTTAAAGGAAGCGCCAGCAGCAGTGGTTGAACCGAGCTTTTATTACAATTTATAACGTGTGGCTTAACAGTACCCTTTGAGTTTATAAATTGGGGGGCAATGTTTCCATATTGTGATTTATTTGTTCGAAACCTGCACACACTCCACACTAAATGAGAGAGATAAATGGCGTGACCGTTGGAGCATTTGTTTATGACTTGTTTCTTTACTTTTTTGTTTTTGTATTAAAAAACAACAACAAAAATAACCTTTCAAAAAAATGTCAAATTCAATCATATTTTGACACTGTTGACAGTCAGTGTTCCCACACTACTGTTTAAAATTAAGGAAACCAATGTCGCCAACCCAAATCTCCACAACATGGCGGCGAAAATGGCGGAAGACAGGCGGCAGTGATTTTCATGAAAATTTCCCATAGGTATTAGCAATCCAAGGTTTCTACATCCTTGGTCGGGCTACAAAGTTTTTGCCTCGGTATAAAAAGTCACACTTTAGTGCCCTGGTGTATAATGTACTATTTAATCACTAAGGACTAAAAGTACTATTTTAGATAGAAGAATACTTTTAGTCCCCAAAGTGCAAAAAAAACAAATACTATTCTTTTTTTAGCCGGAGTGCAAGTCGAAGCAACGGTCCACGGGGAAAGGCTTAACAAGCAGGCCAAAGAATTTTTGCAACTGAGAGAAATGGAACTAACACGCATGAATTTTGGAAAACCCGACTTTTATTTTCACGACCTGTTTAGAAATAACGTCGAACTTACAGAGCAAACGAATAAAATATTAAATGCAAACATGGAGGTGCTGTTGGAGGATCTAAGGCCGACGTTGGAACAATTAATTGCAAAAACCGTTTTGGATTTTATCAGTAGGGTTTTTAATCGGTTTTCCATTGACGAGCTTTTTCCGAAATAATAGTTACTTACATACCGAGGGAGGAAAGTGTTGTCAATTTTCCCCCCGCGGTTCGTTTGATGCCCGAGGTCGGGAGGGCATTCAAAAGTCAAGGGAGAAATACACTTTACTCTAGAGGAATGTATTGGTTTTATCTACTACCTTATAATATATTATACAGAGTGTTCATTTTAAAACTTCCCACCCAAGATTCACCAGCGGCGTAGCAACATGACTTGGGGCCCGAGGCAAGGACAATTTATGGCCCCCACCTCACTAATAAATGTAAATTTCAAATTTTTTTATAAAAATTAAGGTCGTGTTAGGTACCTAAAGTTGTGTTTTATCCATGTAAATAAAATCCTACCAAACGTTAATATTTTTTTTATTGTAAAAAAACAAATATTTATTTTAGTTTGGTAACAATGGTAAGTTAACATACTATTAGATATATAATATTGTTATTTATTTTATTTACCGCATTTTTATTGTTAACATTATCTGTAACAGTGGCAAGTCTTGAGAGGTCAATAATTTAAAAGTCCCTTTTCCTCGCTTTTTCATTGGCAAATTCTTTCATTAGAGTCGTTAAGTCGTTTTGGTGACCTTAAGTAATCTTTAAATAGTTTTAATTTGCTAAACGTCCTGTCAAGAGTTGCCACTGTTACCGGTAATGTTAGAAACAATAAAAATGCGGTAAATATTTGAACAAAGTTATTTTCTACAACTCAAAAAAGTCGCTAGTCGACATATTATTATTTAGATCGTTTTTTACAAGTGGTAAAAAATGCAGTGGCGTAGCCAGGAAGGGGTTTTGGGGGTTAAAACCCCTCCCCAGAGCTACTCTCTAACCCAATCATGTACTTAAAAATGTTTTCTTCTTTTTTTTCCAAAAAAGTTTCACCTGCGCTGCTATTTCCTTTTCTTCCCGAAAATATCCATTACGTTTTACAAAATTTTCGCTTGCGGCGCTTTTTCCATCGTTTCTTTTTTAATTATAGCCTGTTCACTGCTCAAACCCCCCCCCAAAAAATGATTATATTCAATTACTATAGAAGACTCTATAATTTCAGAATATTTGTTATAAAAGCGTTTACACTTTTGTAGAAGAATTTATTCAGTAGAACTTGTAATGGTTCTGGGATCCACAAAATCAAAATAATCGCATACCTTCATCATACCTCTGAATCGATTCTCAATTTGGCCTGTAACCTGTGTGGTGTATGGTAGGGTTATTGAGGGGAAAAGCGCAGGCCTAATAAAATTAACATTGGGTTTAAGATGGTTAAGTAAAATAAGTAAACAATTTTTTTACTAGAAATAATGACTGGGCAATGGGCCCCCTTGCATCGCCGGGCCCCGAGGCTTTGCCAAGGGTTGCTGGATAAGTAACCTTATCAATAACATAAAAATTGCGTATGAAAGTTGTGATGTGATGATGAGGTGTGATGTATGGTAGGGTTAGTGAGGGGAAAAGCGCAGGCCTAATAAAATTAACATCGGGTTTTAGATGTAAAATAAGTAAACAATTTTTTTACTGGAAATACTGACTGTTCAATGGGCCCCCTTGCATCGCCGGGCCCCGAGGCTTTGCCACGGGTTGCTGGATAATAGCTACGCCACTGAGATTCACGTATTTAGAGTCTGATTTGAGAAAAACCCTCGGATACGTCGATTCAAAGGGGATACATTTTGTCTATTCTGAAATTTTTGTTACACACACTCCCTTCGAGGCGTAAACTTTACCCTTATATTGTTTTGACGGTCTTTGGAATGTTTTTACAATCGCGTAAAAATTTCGAAAATCCATCAATTCGTGTCTGCGATATTCACTTTTACAGTTGCATGAACCAATGCAAAAATAGTTTTTTTTTAAATAATTTTTTTATTTTTTAAAAAATCCCAGGACACGTCGACTTGGTTTTTGATAGACATACATTTTATTATTGCTTTTTTCTTCTATGGTACATTCCTACGAGGAGTGAAATTTACCTGTACAGGGTGGGGTAAATTCGCTGGGATTTAGGGGTTTTGGGTACTTCTAAGCAAGAAAAATAGTATATATGTCCTGGGTTCGACTTTCGAGACAAGCTTAAATACGAAAACTGCATCGCGATATGTTAAGAGGTTTTTGAAATACGGGGGCTTTTTGAAAAGTCTGCATTTTGAGATGAGGTCTATAACTTTGTTATTTATAGGAATATTGTTTTTATGTAAATAACTCTTTTGTAGAAATTTTAACAAGGAACTCAACTGTCAAACTGAAATTTCCCTAACGCATCTAGTTTCTCAGATATAACCTAAAGTTGGTATTTTTCTGATGGAATGACGATTTTTTCTTTGATTTTTTAAATCAGCATAAAATTCCCTTTAAAATGATGTATCATACTTTATGTCCTATTTTTAATATTTTTATTTTATTAATTCTTTAGTTTTTTTGAATATTATCTTTTAAACTTTTTGAACGTCATTTTTAATATAAAGTAAAATTAAAGATAGATAAATTAAATATAAATATTTGTAAAAAGTAATAAAAATAATAAAAAATATATAAAAATAAAAAAATACAAAAAATAAAACACAAAGTGTGATACATCATTTTAGAGGAAATTTTATGCCGATTTTAAAAATCAAATAAATAAAGGGTAATTCTATAAGAAAAATACCAACTTTGCGTTATATCTCAAAAACTAGATGTGTTAGGAAAAATCCAGTTAGAAGGTTAAGGTCTTTGTTAAAATGTCTTAAATAACGAAGACGTGTTTGCGGATTTCTTCAAAATCAGTCTCTAAATATACGTAATTCTTAGGTGGGAAGTTTTCAAATGAACACCCTGTAAAAAATATTGTTTTCATTTTGCAGTAAACTAATGAAAACTTTTTTTCGACCCTCTTATGTGGCTCGAAAATGTCATTTTCCGATAAGGTAGTAGAAAAAATTTATTTATTAATTTTTAATTAGAATTCATTAAGAAATAAACTAGTTGAAATTGTACATATTTTAAGACTGCCTTTTTATCTATTTTAGCAATAAAACAACTACAAATTATTTAACAGTTCTTTGACTTTAGAATACAAATTATATTTAGAATAGAAAATCAGTTGGCGAAGGCAAGGAGTGTGAGAGGTATTTAGGTGGTCTATACATAATTTTCAATGTTATTCAAATAGATGAATAAAATCAACGAGGATATAATCTAAATTATATCCTCGTTGATAAAATAGAATGGAACTTTGAGGTTTATCAGGTAATTTATTAGCTATTTTTTAAACGCATTCGTATACTTATACTGAACGCGTTCAAATTGAAGCCAAAAGACACTGCATCTTTGCCTTATTTATGCCATTTTTCAAATGAGGCACGATTTTATGGTGGAGGCGAAGACCATGCACACAGTTTAGAATAAGCTAAGAAGTCAAGGTCGTAAATCGTTATCATGTGATGAGGAGTTTGCTTACACCCATTTATATTCTGTGGTTTAGCTGTCTTTTCATGTTTTGGTGGTATATATATTTTCTTGATATTTCTCTATTTTAATATTTTCAAAAAAGCTCAAGAGGGTAAAAATACGCTGACTGACATATTATTGCGGATTTTGTGGTGAAGGGTTGAGAACTATTATTACTTTATTATTAAGCATATCTGTGAAAAGTTTAAAACTAAATTTTTCCTTCTTTAAGTATTTACTTAACAGTCCACACCACAATTCTGTATTGTTTTTCATGTGAAATGAAATTTTATATATCACAAAAGTAAGAACATGTTGGTTAGAACCCTCCAACCCACACATAACCGTGATACAAATCCAAAAAAGTTCTCGGCGATCCAAGAATGTCTACTTTTCTTCTGTTTGTACACTAGTTTCGACCTTATGGTGGATCTCCTCAGAACAACGTTGGTTTCGAAAAGCTTCTGATTTCTTTGTATGATGTATTGATTTATTAGCTATTTTTCTTCAGAACACGTTGGTCGTATCTTTAAAATTATTAGTTGATGAATAATCCAATACCATTTGAAATTCCCGCCTTCTTTGCCTCCAAAGAAGCTGTTCAGTCGATTCGTTCCCACTTCGTAGCAGCCGTACCACATTAGACCAGGAACCCACCACAAAATCCAAGTTACGTAACATACCGTCATAATAATCATCGAGGACTGGGTGTTTATTAACGCTACATTCTTTTTAGGACCGATTTTTGTTTTTGGCAAAAATGTTAATCCTACCCTGCGTACGGATAGCACTTTTAGTTTTATTCGTTTCCATTTGCTAGGTGCAAAGTAGATTTTGAAGGTATACAGACCGCTTCAAGCTACTACGAACATAGGGGGAATCAAGTCCAATTTACTCTCCGTGCCGTACGACCGAGGTGGATTCGAAGCACGCTGCAGTGTTATCTTTTGGAAATTCATTTTGTTTTTATTATTTTGTTTTATTTCTGCCTTGCTCGAGAAACAGATGGGTAAGTTCTTAATTGAAATAATACATTTTTAAAACTAAAAATGGATGTCTACGAAGTTGCCGAAAAAGTGCAGATGGTCAAATGGTCAAATCGTCATAACCCAACAAACGTTCGATATTGGTCGAGGGAAAATTTGCATTTGTATTTTGACGTAAGAACACAGTATCCCCAAAAACTAATTGTTTTGGGGGGGGGGTATTGTAGAGGAACACGTAATTGGGCCATTTTTTATTAACGGCAATTGCAATTTGAATGGTCCTAGATACTTGGATCTACTGCAGCAGCACATTATTCCAACTGCTAGGCAGTTGTTAGGTGTAAGATTTGGTGAAACATGGTTTCAACAAGATGGTTTTTCCGCTCACAATGTTGGCCTTGTTAGGGAATATCTTGATAATGTATTTCCTAATCGGGTTATAAGTACACGGGGAACTATTTTATGGCCAGCTCGATCTCCCGATCTTGCTCCTAATGACTTCTATCTGTTTTTGAAGAAGCTTTTCAAATTATCACCCCTAACATGCTTGGAAACGTTAGAAGGGGTTTTTATAGTAGGCTCGGATATTGTCTAGCCGAGCAAGGAGGACTTTTCGAACATTTGCTTTAATTTTTTTTTGACTGCGAGAATCTTTTTGGTTTTTAGAATGTATTATTTTATTTTGAGAACTTGCTTTTATTTTGTTTCTCCTTATTATTTTCATTGTAACACGTCGTCACTGATAAATCTGAGCAGTTGACAATAAAACGCTCTTATTTATCAGTGACAAAAAATAAGAAAATTACGTTATAAAAATTTGCGTATTTATTGACCAAATTCCGGTTTCATTGACTACGCTCCACACAGCATCGTGGTTAGAGGCGTACTAAATACAAGGCGAAAGGCGGCGAACGGCAGCGAATGGCGATCGGAAGCCTGAGTGTTGGTTGCTTCACTGATAGGCGTGCGGTGTCTCTGCATGTACGTACACTGGCAAATTAGACTTCTTCCGCCCTATGTTCGCAGTAGCTTGAAGCGGTCTGTATATATGATATATAACATGCAAAGGCATGACCTGTCACTGATTCATAGAAAAGGTCCAGATTAATTCACACACTCATAAACCTAGTTTAAACAAAATAAATTGAAAAGAAACGCCTAAATAAAACTTTTGCACATTAAGAAATATCTACATTTCTCGCCCTCTATGCTACAAAACTGTTTCTGTATTTATCTACGACTACAAATAAAATTAAGTGAACCAAAGATGCGTGCGTAGAGCACAGAGAGTTTTCGAAAAATAGAATATAAGAGTTAAGCTGGGTTTATACAGGCAACCAAAAATTAAAATAATATTAATAAAAAAAATGAAAATAAAAGTTAAGCTTAAGGGGAACAGTGTATTCGTCTATGCAGCAGAAATAAAAATAAGAAATTAAAATAAAAATAAAAAGATGAACATTTAAGTTTTAATTTTCTGATCTTTACATGTGCGGAAGCTGATTGGTTCAAAGTTATTTTTATTCGCTGTATAAACCAAAATTATTTCTTATTTTTATTTTGAATTTTTATTTGTTATTTTTATTTAAATTTTTATTTGCCTGTATGTCGAACCCAACTTTTTTTTTTGTGAATGAATTGCATGTTTAACCACTAATTTTGTAGATATAGTGCCTACTAATTTTAAGGTTCTATGAGAGATATTTCTTACCTTTTAAAAATCCATACAATTTTATGGGATTTAATGGTAATCGCGGACTCGATATATTCTTTATCTTATGAAATTTGATATGAAGTTTATGAGGCAAATTATTACAAGAATTTGCCGTACAAACTTTTGCAGTATTTTATGATAACAAAGTTTCTAATTGTCTCTTTTTTAAGCGATTTTACGAAACGGCAGCAATGTTCCCATAAATTTTTTAATCGTGGCAAATATTATGGTATATTTATTTTTACGAGATTTTATCCTAAATTTATGTGCATAATTTTGATGATGTTTTATCAGGATTTTTTATACAAATTTTCACAGTATTTTATGATGAAGAAGTTTTTCATTGTCTAAACTTTTAAAAAATTTATATAATATATCATTTCGGGGATTACCATCAATTCTTATAAAATCGTAGTTTACCATACAAGATCATAAAATTTCCATAATTTTTCACATATATGAACACTATAAAAAAAATACCATAAATTCCTATAACCCATGAAATTTCCTATTGAAGATAAAAAAATATTATAAAAAAATCATAAAAACTACCAAATTATCCTTTAAAAAATTACAAAAATCATCATTTCCTTTATTATGAATGTGCATTAAAATAAATGCTATAAAAATTCCCATAAAAACTTGTATAAACCCATTAATTTCATCATTAAAATCCCCTTCCATTCCCATAAACATAAGCATTTTAGACGAGTCCTATAAATTGTTTTTAAAAAACTAAATATTCTTATGAGTTATCCTTAAAAAAAACTATAAAATACTGTAAGATTTTAGAAATATATACTTTCCTTATAAACAATCATAAACTTTTAAGAAAACTGACAGCAACAAATCTTTTAAAAAACTATAAATTAAAGTTTATACACTTTTATAAACTTTGACTATATAAAAAATTATTTCCATAAAAACTTGTAAATAAACCCATTAATTTCATCATTAAAATCCTCGTCCATTCCCATGAGAAACTATAAAAACTCGTATAGTTAATATACAAATTTTAGACGACTCCTGTTAATTGTTGTACAAATATCTTCTTATAAGTTATCCTTAAAAAAACTATAAACTACTGTACGATTCTAGAAATATAACTTCCTTATAAACAATCATAAACTTTTCAGAAAACTTAAAGCAACAAATCTTTTAAAAACTATAAAAGTTTACCAGAGGCACTGGAAAACCTTATAAACTTTTACAATTATTATTAATTTGCCTCGTAAAAATTGTTTGATGTTTTACGACGGTTTTTGTTTCATTTTCCGTACATGACAACTTTAAGATACCATTGAAATGTATGAGTTTTTTTTGTTTTTATGAGGGATTTTTGGCAGGGCATTGATTAAAATATGTTTAATTATAAATAATTTTGGTGCACGATGACTTAGATTAGGTAAGATTTAGATTAGATTAGATAAAATTAGATTGGATTTATTTTGTTAGATCCGCTATACCCAGTTGGTTGTTCATCATGTCAAATTTGAAATTACAATTAAAAAGTAAAATAAATAAATAAATAAATAAATAAAATCTATACAAAGTATAAAGCTTAATAAATATAAAATCACAAGATATTTAAATAAGGACAAGTAAAATTAAAATAAACACATTAAAAACATTAATTACACTTTTCTTACAGAAATGCTGTCAACTTTTACATAAAGAACAATAAACAATTTAAAAATAAAATAAATCTCATAGTTGTAAGTTGATATACTGACTGTCAAGTTTTTTGTTAAAATTGAATATTTAATGATTCATTAAAAAAGTCATTCAGATCGTAATATGCCTTGTTTAATAAAAACACGTTAAGTAAACTGTTAACTTTTTGTTTTGGAAAATTTCTGATTTCTAATGGTAGTGTGTTCCAGATTCTTTGAATTGTAAAATTGGCATTGTTTTTATGTATTTTGTATTAGCTTTTTCTGTTTCTAATTTTTGTTTGTGCCTTATTGTAGTAACAAACAGTTTTGAGTTGTCTAAGTTAAAACAAATGCATTCAAAAATATATAAACTGTAAACTGTCATTATTTTAGTTTGACGGAAAATCACCGTACAACTTTGGCTCCTTTTTAATTTAAAAATCACTCTTAAGGTCTGACGCGGTTATATTCCGGTCTAATAGTAGTTGAAGAGAACAAAGGTAAAAGATATGCCTACCTACCTGCGTAATCCTTTTCTTGCACCTGAAACGTGGTCCGCGCCTCTTATCCTTCTTCGTCTTATCTCAAATGTAAACTTTTCTTTCTTCTCGTGGATCAGCCCGTGGCGATGTGTACGCAGAATGTGTAGCATTTAACTGGTGTCATCTGTCATCGAACTTTCTTCAGTTTTTATTTACAAGAAAAGAGTGGAATTGAAGCAAAACCAGAAGACATTCGTGAAAAATATGAAGCACGTTTGAGGTCAGGACAGTTGTGCCGAGCTCGGAAGTACAGTTAGGGCGAATTTTAGTGAAATTATGTAAATAGAGCAGGAGAAAAATGGCATTCTTATGCCCTGTGCGAATCAAACGTGGTAAAAAGAAGAAAGGTAAGTAAGGAATGAATTAAGTAATGGTAAAGCCATGACGAACCTAAAAATAATTTAGTTAAATACCTGTTAAATTATTTTTAGATGTGCTAAAATATACCTATAGTAAGAAACGTTTTTTGGTAATTTTAAAGACTGTAAAGAACTTTGATTGAAAGAACTTAATACCATCTTATATCTTACACACATTACGCTTTGAACAATTACAATTTTTGTCGTTTTTTGGATAAAAATGGCAAAATAAAAATTATATGCACGACACCACTTACTCAAGATAACAAACTAGAAATTTTTAATAGACTATTTCCATCTTTCTCTAAAATACTTTTTTATAGCCTGCTCTCTCTTCAACAACCTTAAATGTTTTTCATTTTAACAGAGAAAAATTGTTTTTTTGCAGTACTGAACGCTAAAAAAACAGTGAAAACTTGAAAAAAGTGAGTCTTTTATTGTAAAAATCGAAAGTTTGGAAAGTAAGCTATAAAATGTGAGTAAAATCATGGCATAAAAATGTGAAAAACATAAAAAAAATTGGTTAAACAAAAACGTTAACTCTTAAATTATGCCAAAATATTTTAAGCCTTAAACTACCATCATGGCTCTACCATTAGATAATGTTAATCTATAGTTATTTTCAAAATTTTAAAGTTTAAAGATGCCAGATGAAAGGGTAAAATTTTTTGAAAATTACATTAAATCTGTGGGCACAGATTGGTGATTTGTCAGAGATTTGAATTGTAAAGTTATATTAAAACATCCAAAATTAACCAAAGTTTTCTGCAAATATTTTTATACACTTTTTGTAAACTTTTAAAACTTTAATTTTGTTATTAATTAAGAGTGGTAAAATAAAAATCATGCTAGTTGTCTAAAATTTTCACTGCTACTTGTAATATTTGCATTTTCTGTTTAACTATTGTTAAAGCCATGATGACCCTTAAAATAATTTAGTTGAATAGGTACCTGTTAAATGATTTTTAGATGTGCTTACATTTTTTTGGTAAATTTAAAGACTGTAAAGAACTTTGCAATTGAAAGAAATTAATACCACCGTATGTCTCAGACGACACTTTATGCTTTGAAATATTACAATTTTTGCTGTTTTTTGTATAAAAATCGTAAAATAAAAATCATATGAATGACATCACTCAAGATGACATAACAGAAATTTTTATTAAACAATTGTCTTAAATTATTTTAATTTTTCTCTAGAATACTTTTTTATAGCCTGCTGTCTCTCTTCAACAACCTTAAATATTTTTTCACTTTACTAAATTACGTTAAAAAAAAAAGGAAAAGTTGAAAAATTTGAGTGTTTTATTCTAGAAATCGACAGTTTGGAAAGAAGGCTTTAAAATGTGAGCAAAATTATGGTATAAAAATGTAAAAAATATAGTCAAAATCAGTCAAAATTGCTTAAACAAAAAGGTTACCTCTTAAATTATGTTAAAATATTTTAAGCCTCACATTTTTTAATTAAATTTATTTAATTTAATTTATAGCTTTCCGCGTTTTATACAGGCAAATAAAAATTAAAAGAAAAACAACAAATAAAAATAAAAATTTATATTTCTTATTTTGATTTCTGCTGTATAAACGCCTATACGCTGTTCCCCAACATTTATTTTAATTTTAATTATTATTTTTATTTCAATTTTTATTTTTATTTGCCTGTATAAACCCAGCATTAATCTAAATTTAAACCTGCATTCTAAAAATGTGAAACCCAATAATAGGTATTCTACTATTGTTGTCACAGGAGTATTGCTACAATTTTTACCAAAATTTAACTTAATAAAAAAAATCGAGTGGGTATATTTTAAAAATCAATACCAACTTCAATATAACTTCAAACTAAACTAATGCAATATATACAGTGTGATAAAAATCCACACATATCCTCATCTCGAAAAAATGTGATATTTAAAAACAGGAATAATACATATGTAACCTTGCATGGTTTTCGAAAACCGCTTGCTAATAAAACCGCAGATCTAAGGTCATCTATGATAAAACCTTATAAAATGCCAAATCACATAAAACCTCATAAAATATATTTTTTTAAATCTGATAAAATATACAGTGATAAAAATTCCCACATATCCTCATTTCGAAAAAATTAGTTATATAAAAACAGGAATAATACCTCCATAATATGGTATTTGTTTTCGTTATTATTACTACCTTTTTAGAGTTAAAATTAGATTTATTAAAAACCTTAGAGATCTGTAAGTTCCTTATAAAGATCTAGTGTATAAACCATATACTTATAAACTTAAGTATCGTTCATAATTGGAATAGTCATTGCAGAGTCGTAATTTTTGTTATAATGCACGCTCTGTTTTATTAACAATAAAAACAGTGATAGGGCGAGTGTTATAACAAAAATTACGACTATTGCAATGACTATTCCAATTATGAACGATACTTTTATTATACATGGCATTAAGCATCTAAATCCAGAAGGCTATGGAAATTTCTGGAATTTCAGCCGTTTTATGCATGCGCGGTTCACATTGACAGTAGTGTCTACTTTAAAAAAATCAAGCAGTTTTCGTTTTTTTACGTATATGTGCCGCCCAAAATCAAAATGTAATCTTATAAAGTTTTTAATCGCATTTTAAAGGTAAGTTTATTTTTCCCTGGTGAATTTGAAACTGTTAAGCCCACTTGACATATATATTGTATGTACTGTGAGTAAAATTAAAAACCGAAAAAACACACCACTTTGGGTATCAAAAATCAAAACAAAGAAAAATGGCGTCAAGATCCGAATAACATCAATCCAACGAACTTGCGCAAAACGGCCGTAAAATCTTTATTTTCTTGGCCCACTTGATCATGATATGTTGCTAACAAAACTGCTACTTCCAGGGCGTGTTTATTAAGTTTATAGGGTATAATCCATATAACTATGATAACGGTCCTATACTTTCCGAAAAAAAGTCGCGATAAAAACTCTCCCATTTAAGTTAGCCCTGGAAACAATACAGAGTCAAAAACTTTTCTGGGCGCGAATTGACTGCGTCAGGCGAAGTTTATTAATGTTAAACATTTTGCGACACTTGGGACATTATAGCCGTAGTTTTATGGTATAAACTCTGCTTTATTTGTATATATAGCCATTCATATAAGTAGATAAAAACAAAATAAAATTTCACAACAACAAAGTGCATAGGTAATACTTTTAAATTAACCTTCAACCACAATGGCTTTAACTGCAAGATTAATTAAGCATAAAAATGAACTTCAGAATCGTTTACTCAGAAATGATGCTTTGCAACAAAATTCGGTCCCTATACATGATTTCGCATGTATATCTATACTGGTTTGCAGACACCACCGCGCAACGACCGCGCGTGTCCATGACCGCGCAAGCCCAACACCGCGCAAGCTCACCACCGCGCAAATCAACAATTGAGCGCATATTGGGTTGGGTTGGATTGCGTTGATTTGGGTTGGGTTGGTTCGTGATGGGTAACGGGTTAGGTAGCGTCGGCAACACGACCCAACCCAATCCACTAATCTCCAACAAACGTTATGCGCGATTTTGGGTCTAGCGCGGTTCGTGTTTGCGCGGTTGTGGCTTTGCGTGGTCATTAACATGCGCGGTTGTTGACTTCCGCGGTGATGAGCTTGCGCGGTAATGGACTTTCGCGGTCATGGACACGCGCGGTTGTTGATTTGCGCGGTGTTGGCCCGCGCGGTTTTGGTCCACGCGGTTCGTGTTTTCGCGGTGGAGTCCGCAAATCATCTATACTAGGTCGGTAAATTTAACCTGGAAGTCAGATGAAATAAAGAAAAAGAGTCAAAATGTTTTCGAAACATTTTCTTAGGTCGTAAATAAAAAACAGGACCAGCCTTTTGAGAGTTTTAGTATGACATTGTTTTTAGCTAATAATTCGGGTTTTCATAAACTACCATATTACTACATATTATAAGAACTACTTTATGTCTTTAAGTTTCTCTTATACACAGCCTCGAATCTAGTTCCTCTCAACAAAGCGCCCAACAGTAATCCGCTAAAATTGAAACATTTCACTTCTCTTGGTATTTTTTTCCATATTTGCAATTTCTTGATGCAATCGTTCTCCACGTTCGTAATTCACATCTCCACAATTTTCGGGGAAGTAGTCTAAGTGAAAGTGTAGAAAGGGTATTTTTAAGGACACATTACATCCCATATTTTCATATAATTGTAGAGGTTTGGTTACCACCATTCTAAAGGCTTTCCATGCCTCTCTCTCCTATTTGAGGTTCCACAAAAATTCCTTCTTTAATCTTGGCTTCACTTATTCTGAGATTTTTTTTATGTGATTGAAGATCTCTATTCATAGCTTTAATGAAGTTTTCTATATTAGACAAGTTTGATATTTAACGGCGAAAGTAATATTTTATTTGATGGAACCCAGGATGGAACTAAAGGATTATATTTTTCACTCCCGGTACAAAATATTCACTTTGTGGCTAAGTTTTTCTTTCATAGTGATCCTTTTTAGCTCGTCTATCCCATTCGCATATAAAACAACAGTATTTTGTATAGCCCAACTACATGCCAAATAAAACAGCTACTACCTTCAAATCTGCACAAATTATCCAACCGTATTTGTTATATTGTACAGTTTTTCAACAATAGCCTCATTGGGATATGTTTCTTTCATATAAGCAGCGTAACCAATTGGAACTCATCGAAATATGTTGCCATTATGTAGTATAGTCCAATTTTTCAGTCATGTCGTCAAAAAAGAAGTTAAAAAAACCTCCAAATCAGTTACTTCAACCGAAAAGAAACTAAAAAACAAAAGCTCAAGAGATCTTAGGTGGAAATAACGAACATTCAAAATTTAGATGAGCATCCCACAAGGAACACACAAAAGACCAAAGCAAAAAGAGAAATGATTAAATGATGTTTCGCCCTGGGTAACCAGCGTGGGCTCATCAATGGTTTCACTGGTCACCCTCTACCATACATCATTAAACACCATCATACACTTTGATTTTCAACTTTGAATCACTCACAAATAGGCATCGTTCGGCACTCGTACTTATCCAAGTTACCTGATACGGATTCATCCTGGCGTATTAATTTTTCCAGTAGGATTATGCTCCTAAGGCAATTAAAACAAAAAAGGAGTTAGAAAACCTCCAAATCAGTTACTTCAACCGAAAAGAAACTAAAAAACAAAAGATCAAGAGATCTTGGGTGGAAATAACGAAAATTCAAAACTTGGATGAGCATCCCACAAGGAACATACAAAACACCAAAGCGAAAAGAGAAATGATTAAATGATGTTTCGCCCTGGGTAACCAGCGTGGGCTTATCAGTGGTTTCACTGGTCACCCTCTACCATACATCATTAAACACCATCATACACTTTGATTTCCAACTTTGAATCACTCACAAATAGGCATCGTTCCGCACTCGTACTTATCCAAGTTACCTGATACGGATTCGTCCTGGAGTGTTAATATTTCCAATAGGATTATGCTTCTAAGGCAATTAAAACAAAAATGAAGTTTAAAAAACCTCCAAATCAGTTAGTTCAACCGAAAAGAAACTAAAAAACAAAAGATCAAGAGATCTTGGGTGGAAATAACGAAAATTCAAAACTTGGATGAGCATCTCACAAGGAACACACAAAAGACCAAAGCGAAGTAATTTAATGGAATATAATGAACGATAATACCGTTTTAAGACTTACTTTTGATGAGTCTATGAAAAGCCGCCATTCATGAGGTTTATGTTGTACCTCTCATTACCTAAATTCAAATACACACACAAAAATCACTCTCTCAGTCTAATTCGTGAAAATTCAAAAGATATTGCCCGTATCATGTAAACAAGACCCCGGAAAATATTTTAAGTAATGGATTTGCGTCGAGCAGGTAAAAATCTATAAGACTTATTTATTTTTATTGCCGACCTTTTTTTTGTGTTGACTAGTGTTATTGAATTCCGGGGTTAATTTTTCATGTGCGACCGACTCACCGCAACTGCCACATTGTTACCTTTGCCTGTTGGTCAACCTTGACTATAAGCCACCTCTATGTGAGCCTCAAATGAGGGCGATCAAATATTACAGGTTTGGAGAGTAAAGTTAGGGTCTGCCCTACATAATGGAATACCATAATTTTTTCTTAAGGAACATCTTAGCCTTCTCAGTGTTAGATAAACCGCTCTTCCTGCACCAGTCTTTTATGATATACTTGTGCGTTGAATACTTCCTGTATCGGACAACTCAATGTGTGGTTGATTAGTATTAGGCTCCCTAGATGTGATAATAGACACATGCTTTGAGAGCACTCTCCTGTTATATCCACCACCACTCTCTCAAACAGGTTTGTACCTCCTTCTTCGCTCGTTATCTTCATTTTCGCCTTATCCACTCCACTTTAAACAATATATTCAATCTTTTTGTGCAGAATAGCATTTTTTGTTTTGTGCACTCTAGCATTTAGAGCCGGGTATATCTACCCTTTAAAAATGTATAAATGAGCTTCAGGCTACTGCGAACATAGAGGGGAACTACTCCAATTTACTCTCGTCGTGCCGTACAACCGAGGTGAGGTCGAAGCACGCTGCAGTGTTATCTTTTTGAAATTTATTTTGTTTTATTTCTGCCTTGCTCGAGAAACAGATTGGAAAGTTCTTAAGTGAAATAATACATTTTTAAAACTAAAAATGGATGTCTACGAAGTTGCCGAAAATTGAGATTTATTCAAGAACTTTTTTGGAGATCTTTGTAAATCGCCCAGAATCTAGTTTATCAACGATTCATAGGTTTTCGCAGAATTTTGAAAAGTTTGGTTGTGTATCGCCAAGAAACAAAAAAAAAAACCACTATTTTGAACGAAATCGAAAGTTAACTAGCCACCAAATTGCCGAAGCAGTTGATACGTGTTCTCAAAAAAGCGTCAAAAACGAATTAAATTTTGCCGGAGGACAGGTATCGCCGAATGGAATTTTGCGAAACAATGATGGAAAGGGCTAATCGTGATGAAAACTTTCTGAGATCTATTTTTTTTACAGATGAAAGGGAAAATTTGCATTTGTATTTTAACGTATAAGAACACAGTATCCCCAAAAACTAAATTTTTGGGGGAGTATTGTAGGGGCACACGTAATTGGGTCATTTTTGCAGTTGTTAGGTGTGAGATTTGTTGAAAGCATAGTTTCAACAAGATGATTGTCCCGCTCACAATGTTGGCCTTGTTAGGGAATATCTTGATAATGCATTTCCTAATCGGGTTATAAGTACACGGGGAACTATTTTAGGGCCACCTCGATCACCCGAAAAATAAAGTTTACGGACATGAAAGGGCTAACAATTTGGAAGAAATTCGGATTAAAATTGAAGAAGCTTTTCAAACTATCACCTTTAACATGCTTGGAAACGTTAGAATGGGTTTTTAGCGAGGAGGACTTTTCGAACATTTGCTCTATTTTTTTTTTTTGACTGGGAGAATCTTTTTGGTTTTTAGAATGTACTATTTTATTTTGAGAACTTGCTTTTATTATGTTTCTCCTTATTATTTTCATTGTAACACGTTGTTAGTGATAAATCTGAGTAGTTAAAAATAAAACGCTCTAATTTATCAGTGCGTATTTATTGACCAATGCTCCACATGCGTACTAAACGCAAGCCGGTAACACTCAACGGCGAACACAAGCGTGAGTCAGAGAACTAACACCATACGTGAGTGTTGGTTGCTCTGCTGATAGCTGTGTGGTGTCCCTGCGTGGACACTCGCAAATTGGACTAGTTCCGCCCTATGTTCGCAGTACCCTGAAACTATCTGCCTTTATTTAGTCAAGACTAATGTTTCATTCAATACATCTATCGTCGCCTTTAGATGTTCAATATTTTTATATATTGTCGTCAGAATAAGGTAGTCCCAATCCCTTCTTAAAAAAGAGTATAAAATTTAAAAACAAAGAACGTTCAAATTTAACTTGCAAAGGTTAAAAAAAAAACTAACCCCATCAGCTATTTCTTGAAAAAGTTTTTTTTAGCTTCTAGTGTTGACTTAGAAAAGGAGCTAAGTAGGGTCAATAATGGACCAACTCCAGGAATGGGCCGCATCACTGGATCTGCAAGCATCGAAACACTGGTCAGAGTGGGCATTGAAAAGGAACATGGATTGTCGCCGGACAGTAAAATGGTTGTTTTGCACGATTTTACGCCTTGCGTGGACGACGAGTTAGAAGTTAAAAGAGGACAGGTAAAATTTATCAGATATTTTGGGGGTAGGTAATACTGAAGTATAGTGCTTCCAATGTCAGTTGGCACACCTCGTTTGACAGTGTTAAACGTTTAAAATTTATGTGACGTTCCCCGTATATTTTTATGGCTTTTTTATGGCACTCCACGTGGATTAGACATCTCATGTCAAACACATTCAGGTCGAAGAAAAAGGCTTATTGGTCACCGAAAGGGTGGATGGGGTTCTGATTGGGTAGGCGATAGACAAGTACTTAATCCCTATGCTAATGGGGTATTACCTTTATTTACGTATATTCTTAGTCAGTGCCGTGACCAGTCTGTGGTGAATTGAAATAAATTTAAGTAAAAGCGGTCTTGATTATTTTGCGATTAAACATGGCGATGTGGAGACCTTGAAGTAATGACTTTCAGGTAGTTGAGGAGCCCGCGGTGAGCCAAATCCTTAAGAAGCTTGATGCCGGTAATCAGGATTTTATCATGCAAATTGTTTATGGATATTATAGCGAAAATAAGGTGCAAACGTTGGAAATGATTCGAAATAAGTTACAGGAATATCCAAATAGTGAAGAAGCATGTGTAAGTCCGTAGGATTTCGAATGAAGGAGTTTTGTAACTATGTGGGATTGATAGCTCTTTAGTCACATAATTGAGTGTTACCGGGTGTTTTGTTCGCATCCATGCAGAAGGGGTTGATATGACCTGATCTTTAAAGATGTCGGTCAAAAATCACACAAAAAATACAACTTTCCCAACCGAGGCATGATTATACTCGATTACATATAATTTGAGGGCGAGGATTTTAAAAAATTTACTTTTATGGTTATCTTATTTTAAATGACCTTGAAAATCGCAAAAAACAAGATTTTTGCCATTTTCTCTTTAAAAAATCTTAATAATTCGACGTTTTGTCAGACCAACTTCAAATTTACCTCAAACTATTAGGCATGCATGCCAAATTCGATCCTTAGAGTTTGATGCAGTTTGAAACTTCATGACCTTGAAAAATACCTCAGTAAAATAAATTCATTGCAAAAATTACATACTAAAGGGCGTTATTTATCAACTATAAAAGCGAAGAGGTCCAAATTTCGTAGCAAAGATGAGAAGGTCAAGTCCAACAATTTTGTAAAAAAAAAATTGGGTCAGCTATGATGCGTTTCAATATGGCGGCTGATATATCAAAATGGCGACCTATACTACATTTTGTTTGATCTAATTTCGTAAAAAAGCAAAAACGACAGGGTGGCTCTTAATTCTTGTTTACTTATCGCCGCTTAGTATGCTTTTTGTGATGTTTTATACAATTTACCGCTACGCAAAAACTTTAAGTGCCCCTCTACCATTTTTTTTACCCCGGTAAAAATAACCTATATGCCTGTCGTTTTTATTAAGTTTCGGAACTGTGAGTTTTTATGTTCTACTCACTTGTCTAGCCAACAAAATCATTTAAATAACCTATAAGAGAGTTAGCAGAAATTGGATATATATTATCATATACTGGATCAGTGGTTTTAGATGCCATTTTCGGCGGTCGAAAAAGCATAAAAAATTCTAATTATCCGAGTAGGGCATGACTATACTGGTTTATTAACATTCATAATAAAATTCATGGATGAGCATTTAACAGCTATTTAGTCACACATTCATATGTCACCACACCCTTGGAGAAGTTCCGAAACTTCTAGGGTATAGCATAAACATCTGGGACGCCATATAAAAAAAAAATTATAAATAGGTCATCTCCAGCGCTTAAGTTTTTGCGTAGTAATAAATTGGAAAAAACATAACAAAAAGCTGTTTTTTGACTTGTACATGGTATTTTCATAGTAAGCGGTGACAATTCAACAAGAATTGATGGCCACCTTGTCATTTTTACTTTTTTACGAAATTAGATAAAATAAAATGTGGTTATAGTTCGCCATTTTGAACGCGTCATAGCTGCACCAAATTATTTTTTTAAATATTGTTGGACTTGCCCATCTTTTCTGTCTTACGAAATTTGGTCCTCTTCTCTTTAACAGTTGATTAATAGCGTCCTTAATGTGATATTTTTGCAATATGTTAATTTTACTGGGGTATTTTTCAAGGTCATGAAGCTTCAAACTGCATTAAACTCGAAGGATCGAATTTGGCATATATGCCTAATAGTTTGAGGTACATTTGAAGTTGGACGAAAATATTGTTTTTTGCGAGTTTCAAGGTCATTTAAGGTCGGATGACCTTGAAAGTGAATTTTTTGGAATCCCCGTTCTCGAATTATGTGGAATCGAGTATAATTATGCCCCGGTTGCGAAAGTTGTATCTTTTACGATTTTTGGCCGCCATCTTGAAAGATGACGTCATATCAACTTTTTCTACACGGATGCGAACAAAACACTCGGTGTCACTTGATTGTGTGACTAGAGAGCTATCAATCCCACATAGTCGCAAAACTCCTTCATTCAAAATCTCACCGGATAGAAATTATCGACATATGCTCCTACACTAAGATTATACATACAAACAGACAGACATTTCGCGAAGCGTTAATCCAGTGCGGTTTTTATTATGAAAAAAACTAGACAAACGCTCTCATAGTACTGGCGGACTATTAAAAAATATCGACAAGAAAAAAGAAATATTATATACCTGGATGAGACGTGGTATGACACGCACGATGTTGTGCAGTACGGTTGGGTTGATGACAGCAAAAACTGTACGTTAAATGGTTCGTGTTCTCAGGGAAAACGCGTAATCATTTTACAAGCTGAAAGTGAAATGGGTTTTGTTCCAAATGCGCCGCTGCTATCTGCAAAAACTATTAAACAATCTTCTGCAGACACGAAGACACGACGGCAGAGTTGTTTGAAAAATAAGTTGAGGAACAAATATTCCGCAAAATTCGGTTATCGTACTTGACAATGCATAGTACCGTTCGCGCCAAAAGACAAAACTACCAAACAGCAACACAAGAAACGGTGACATGATTAACCTGGAAACCAAAGGGTTAGAAATACCAGAGAATTAAGGCTTCCAAGAAAATATTATTAGAGCTGATTAAGAAACAAAAATGTGATTGACCAAATAGGCCAGATAGGCCTACGGAAAAACTGTTTAAGCCATGTTATTGAAAAGGAAAATCAATATCACGTTCCATCACCGATTAATGCAATAATTTTTCATTTAGTAATGATTCCAGTTCTGAAAACTCGGATAATGATAATATGTAAGAAAAATCACCACGTCCCAAATTAAGTTTCGTTTAAATTTTTTATGATGTATAATATAAATTTTCCTCAACTTTGTAATATTTCCTTTAATTATACAGACGCTTTTTAAATAAATTTTGAGCTGGGCGTCTTTTAAATCACCAGCTTATTATGTATTTAAAGCGTTCTGTATATTATTCTGCAAAACTAAATATTCTTCGATATTATTTGCCTGCCTCCGCCTCTGGGTCACAAAAACGATGCTATGAGGTTTTGGTGTTCAGACCGTGCCAACTGACACTGGAAGCACTATACCTACTTTTAGTGTATCAAATAGTAGAGAATAATTAATTTCAGATAGTGAACATCCTCTACAGAGAAAACGATTGGGTGTATGTGATAGCGCCTGACACAAGACAAGAGGGTTTCATACCTTATTCCTATTGTACGCCATACAATAATCACTTGGCCGAAATGGCCATCAAAAAGAAACTACCCCGTGACACGCATCTGAAGTCAGGGGGAAGTTCTGGAACTTTAAATGACTGGTAAGCCCACTCAAACACATTTTGAAACTTATGAATTAGTTAATTAGATGTTAGATTGCATAAGTGTTTTTGTTTTGTGTCCGCGTATCTATACTAAGTTATTTATTAACTGAAACATTTATATACCATCCTAGAGGTAAAAACTCCTGGAGATCATAAAATGTTATCGTAGGCTTTAAAATCCATGATGCCTCATTTGCTTGCCATCCAAGTACCACTGGAGGTGGAGCGTTAACCCTAAACAAATGTACTGGCTGTATATCACGGTACTTAGACCCATGATTACATACGGGGAAATAATTTGGTACACGAAGGACAGACAAACGCTGGCACGAGCCAAACTAACAAGCATCCAACGTCAAGCTAGTATGGTAATATGTAGTGCTATGAGCACCACACCATCAGCAGCGCTTGAATGCCTCCTAAACCTTCCTGCTCTACACCTTGTCTTGAAGAAAGAGGCTATAAAGGAAACCTACAGAGTCATAGCCAACCAATGGGGTGGCAGGGCAAGTCAAGTAGTATTAAACCGTTTAACACCGGCAATTGAGAGCCACTGCATTCTAGGGCTGCTACCGGATCTAATGCCCGCAACACTAAACAGCAAAAAGCTATACAACACTATTCTTCCAGATAGGGAGGACTGGGTCGTCCAACAGAATAAGTTTCTCAAGTGAAGATATCTGCTGGTAAACTGACGGATCCAATATGCCTTCAGGCGTTGGATCCGGAGCTTATTGTAGCCGGGTAAATGTCAGGATTATGCATAGTCTTGGACAGATGGCTATAATTTTCCAGGCGAAACTCTTCGCCATTGAAATGAGCGCACGTTGGATGATAGATCATAACTGGCTCAACAGATCAATAAAGAAACTCTCTGACAGTCAAGCGGCCCTTAAGGCTCTTGAATCCTATAGGTGCTCATCGAGAACCGTTAGGAGCTGCCAGGACAGACTGAATACCCTTGGGCGAATAAACACTGGTATGGATTCCGTGTCATTCTGAGCATAGGGGAATTGAGACTGCCGACCAGCTGGTACGCGTTGGCGTTGGCGCCGAACCAGCCCTTGGAATAGCATACAAAACAATCAACACTGCTCTCTCAAGCTGGATGGAGAATCAGTTCCACCAATACTGGAGAGAGTTGCCCGGACTGCCACATTCCAAAGAGTTCATTAGAGAATACTGCAGGAAGAGGGCCGGGAAACTCATTAAGCTAACCAGGCAGGAGATCCGAACAATGGTCTATCTATACACCGGACACAGCAGGCTGAATGTACCATTGCACAGAATGGGTCTAAGGACACTGAATGTAGGCTCTGTATGGAAAATCACGAGACGGAGACATGTGCTGTGTGAATGTCCGTTCGGTAAACCACAGATCTACGGAATCTGTAGCAACAAACAATATCAAAAGTGAGCCACAATAGACCCGCTAGTGGCCGCAGTGGAGAGTGCCACCCTGGCACAGTCATTGTATTCCAGTCTCCCAGTGGGGCAACAGAAAAAGTTCTTTCCAGTACATATGCTGCAATATAAACTTCATTCCCGGCTGCCCATCAGGGGATCAAACAGACCGGCAACCAACAATGCAGTGTGAATAAAACGGGAACCCTCTGAATTAGTTGGTTGGACATAAATCTAATCTGCAACAAAAAAACAGAAAGCAATTTGTGTAAACTTTGTATTCGGTTAAATGACACAAACCACAGATGGCGCAACCGTCTTCTAATTACAGTTTATTTTAGTGATGCTGCTGGTATAGACACAAGCGACTGTGATTCTCTCGGCAAAAACAAACACAATACAGGCGGCGCTGCTTCTCCTATAAGCGTTCACTCTGAACCCGATATGAATGTGATTCCGTTCAGTAAGGACCCTTCTGGAAGATATATTGTTCTGTATACGTTTATTGCCCGAGATGAAAATGACGTCTCGGTTGAGAGAGGAGAATTTGTTACTGGTAACTTTTTTTTTAACGTTTTCTTTTTACAACATGTCGACCTACGGTAATATCACTATGCCCTTCTAAAAAATATTCATCTCGTTAGATTAGTGGAATCGTAGCTATTTCTCCAGTCATATGACTATATATTTTATAAACTGCCGTTAGTTTTTTCAAAAGACTTTTTAGACGTTTTTAATTTAAACCAGGGTAATGAACGCGACATCGTACGCATATCTTATTATCTGTGCCTTCTGTGGTTTAAAAAAGTTGAGTTAATATTTAAATATTACATTGAATATTATAATTTATGATGGATTTATTCTTGGATTTATTATGATCAGGTAATTAATACATGCTAGTATAAATATCAATTTTTCTAAATAAAAATAACTCTTTTTTTTAGATTTTATTTAGGTAATACAGCAACATTGTTGTTTTGTTATACGATCACTTCGATTTTGACAGATTTTCAAATAGCTTATGTCATCTTGCGTTGACCAAACCTGCTAGAATCGCGCCAAAAATAATTTAAAAATTTGTATTAAAGGTTTAGCTGAATGTTACTTGATTTTGAAAATATAAATATATCTTTATTGTATCAGTTTGAATATTTCATAATTTGGTTTTACTTTTTGTGGAATGGCTGGTTTAGAGGAAAAATCAGATACCCTCAGGAGTAAAGCTCTTTCCCCCCTTGAATTTTTCATGCACCGTGCAAACAGTGCGCAGATGGACAAGTAGCACTTTCCCTTTATGCTAGGTAAATAAAAAAATAATTAACTGACCAGAAACTAGGCACTTTCCGTACAATTTTTTGAACGCACAGTTTCGCTTTACAAGACAAATTGAAATGGTACCTTTCCTTACCTTACCCAGGGCCTAGATATTTGAACTGTTAACGCTGAAATGTCATGATCGATCCCTCACACTAGAGGCCCTGTATACGATTTTTGACAGTTATTGTTTTACTAGAGGTGGGCAATTCATATTTTCCTCTCTTTCTGGTTTTTTTCATATTTGCATGTAAAACGGATTTTATGAAATGGACTTATGTTTTGTTGTCACTTTTTATAATTTCCTTTTTGAAAGATTGATTTTTTTTGGTCAGTAAAATATGTCAAGCTTTGACAAAAAAAACAAAAACAATGTAAATATAATAGATAAAATATAAAGACTCCTATATTTTTACTCTTTGTACATAGTACATGCTAAATGCGTATGTTTGTACCTACTGCTTGTAGCTCAATTACCTCGCAAATTCGGCTATTTTTATTAAATTTCCAGCTTGGTAAATGCATGTTTTCTTTCCACTTTTCCTGAGTTTCTTTCCCCGTTGGACAAGGAAACAATACAAATTCGTCAAGGCACGTGTTTTTAAAAAAATGTGACAGTGACAAAATTATTTATTACTATCATTGCCAACACACAATTTGTTTTTAAACATTTCCCTAACAACTGTCAAATTCACTTGCTCACCTCTGGTAAAACAATAGCTGTCAAAAATCGTATACAGGGCTTCTACCTCACACTATATTCAAAAATTAGGCCACAGCAGCTACTGCGTTCCGGCCATCATGACTTGTGTTAACAGATTTAAAATTTGGCAATTTTTAGTCTGATTTGTTCACAGTACTTCCTAAAACAGTCAAGGAAATAATTATTTGTTTGTAAACTTTTTTATTTTTTAGTACTAAATCGGGAAGATCCAGACTGGTACTGGATTGTTCGAAGTGATGGACAAGAAGGGTTTATTCCTTCAGGATTTGTTTATCCAGCTGATAATGTGATACAAGGTATGTGTCAAAAAATTTTCAAAATAAATTTGAATATTGGTTAAGGGTTAAAGAGTAAAAATATGTTTATGTTAAAAAATACCAAACCGTGTAAACATAATGCACGCAAAAAAAGCAATAGAATATAATTATTATTCACATAAATATAAAAAAAAAGAATATACACAAAATAATTACTTATACACACAAAGTGATTTTATACTGTTTTTTTATGATAAAAATAAAATAACACATTCTTAAAAAATATATACTTGAAGAGCTTTCTTTTTGGGGTCCCACAAAAATTCTCTCTTTAATCTTGGCTTCAATTATTCTGGCGAATTTTGGTTTTATGTGATTGAAGGCAGGAAGATCTCTATTCATAGCTTTAACGAAGTTTTTAAATAAGCTAAGTTTCATATGTAACGGCGGAAGTAATATTTTATTTGAAGGAACTAAAGGATTGTTCAGGTCAAAATCTATGTGTGTTGTAATTTTGCTGTTGTATTTGTAGAAGTAATTATTTTTGTTTCTTTCTCTATGCACTGCATAGATGTCTTAGTTATATAGACATCCATGATGCACACATAAGTCTCTAGCTAATTGGACAGTGCAAATCTCAGAGATTATGTAGTGTCTAATCTCCCAATATATAATAATCGGGGTTGCCACAAGATTCTCTAGACAAAATTCCCGACTTTTTCCCGGTTTTTCACTTCATTTAATTTTTTGCAGTTTAAGCAGAAAATGCTGGTTTGGTGTGGGATCTGGTCTCGATTCTAGATTTGCAGTACCCCTAATAGCACAGAAATATTCCCCGAACATTCGCTGAATGTTCAGCTAGGATATTGGGAACATTCCCTGAATGTTCCCTCAAATCCTCTAAGCATACCAGGGATGTTCAGGGAATGTTCTGTGTCCGCAGTTTTGATATTCCTGGAACATCCTGGTAGAACATTCATAGAATATTTTCGTAGGATTTTCATAGCACATTCATGACCTTCAAAAAATATGTACTCTTACAAAACACCCTAAAAAATTTAAAAAAAAGTTTTTAAACAGCGATGGGATTCGAACCCTCAACCTTCTGGCCTCCATATAACACTTTTCCAACGACTTCACCTTTTGCGCTACGGGATCCGGGAGCTTATGGGAGAAATTATATATTAGCGGGGTATAACCTTTTGGTTATTTTTCTGTTAGAAGATCACCGTGAATTGTTTTTTTTTTACATAAAATCAGGATCACTCCTGAACGGCTCAACGGATTTTCATAATTCTTTTTTTATGGGATAAAAATATTACTCCCCTTCCCGAATCCTCCCAAACGGTAGTGGAAGGGGATTACGTTATTTGTTCAATGCAGGATAACTCGCGAACGGCTCAACGGATTTTCATAATTCTTTTTTTAATGGATATAAATATTATCCCCCTCCCCGAATCCTCCCAAACGGTAGTGGAAAAGGATTGTTATTTGTTCTATGCAGGATAACTCCCGAACGGTTCAACCGATTTTCATAATTATTTTTTTATTGGAAATAAATATTAGCCTACCCCAAGAAGCTTTTTGGACAAAATAAAATCTTAAACTCTGCTGCGTAAGCATGATCGTAGATAGAAAAATATTATTTCCTTTCATGGCATATATGACTTGATTATATTTTTTATGCCAACAAATCGGTTTTTTTAATAAAAAGAAAACTTGCAGCGACAGATAAAAATATCCCGAAAAAAGTCTTTACCGCAGCTGTTAGAATAAAAAACGTTACAATATTTTGTGATATTTTTAGAACTTTGGTAAAACATTGGTAGATTATCCTGACTAGAACATTCGCTGAATGTATTACCCAGGATATTCCCAGAATATCTCGAAAATGTGCTATCAATCTGCAAATTTAAGGACATTTTTAGGACCTTACCAGAACATTCGAGGAATATCCTGCATAGAATATTCGTTGAATGTTCCATCCAGGGAACGTATTTTTAATGTGCTGTCAATATTCAAAAAGGAATATTCTGCATGGAATATTCGCTGAATGTACTGTCCAGGGTATCCTAAGAATATTTTTTAAATGTGCTGTCAATGTCCAAAAAATGACATTTCTCGGATTTTCACAGAACATTCCTGGAATATCCTGGATAGAATGTTCGCTGAATGTACTAGGTAGGATGTTCCGAGGATGTGTTTTAAATGTGCTGTTCATGTGCTAACTTGAAAGTTATTCACAGCACCTTTTTGAAACATCCTACGAATATACTGTAAATGTGCCAGAACATTCAGACATTCACAGCACCTTACTGGAATATCCTGTGCTATTAGAGCTACCTATAAGATTGTAAGACAGTTTTTCAGAATTATTTTTAAAAATTTGTGTTAAGAGACGCTGAGTTGGGGTGGGATCTAGTCTCAGTTCTATATATGTTAGTGAAATGTCAAGTGCCCGCAGGCAAAAATTTTGAAAAAGTTAAACTAAAATAGTAGTTTTCACAACTAGCGCAACGAGATAATTAAAAACGTGAGTAAAAAAAAGCAAAGTTTACCTGCGAGTTGTTAGCACTATTTTTTTTAAATACCTTTATCAAAAAATCCAAGAAAAACAGGAAAATACTTTTAAAAATCTCAAACGAAGAGCACTTGTCGCAACACACCATCTTTACACTATAAATCAAGGCGGCTGGTAAATAACAATGGTTTCCATAGCGATGTGCCTTTTTACTCGGTGACGTTCAATGTTGCAACATTTTAAGCTTTGACAGTTTGATATTTTGACAATGTTTTTAAGTGATGTTTTCGTAAATACTTGGTGAAAACTAGCGGAAATGCGTTAATTTTTAGGCAAGAATAATTGGATTTTTTCGATATTTTCCGCTATTTCTCTTTAATTTTGGGTAAAAAACGAACAGAAATCTTTTTTTGCACATGTATATTTTGACGATGTTTTCAAATGATTTTTTCGTAAATACTTGGTGAAAACTGGCGGAAATGACTTAATTTTTAGGAAAGAATAATTAGATTTTTCCAATATTACTATTTTCCGCTATTTCTCTTTAAATTTGGGTGAAAAACGGACAGAAATCTTTTTTTGCACCCGTGATCAAAAAAACAAGTTTTTTTGCATTGGTAATCAAAAAAACCATTCTTTAGTTATCTGCAGACAGTTACTAAAATCATGTTTTTGATTAAGGTATAAAAAAAGCTATTTTTTACACTTTGAATGCTATTGATAAAAACTGTTAACTAAAATTGTAACAATTTATAGCGAGCGCGTCGGCGCCAAAAGCAAATTTTGTTGAAACTTTGGGGTTTGGCGAGATGCAAAGGGGGGAGGGGCGATTGCCCATTGAAAAAAATTATCTGATATTGTGATCGAAACAAATACAGCAGTGTAAAATTTTACAGAAAGTAGGTGTAATATTGCATATTAAAAATTTTAAATATATTTTATTAAAGTATATTTTCTATTATTTATAAATTTATGAAATTTATGTTTTTCTTGATACTTAGACATTTCATTTATGGTATGATCAATGCCCAATGTAGCAAATTATTTTTTCGGAGTTAAAAACAAACATAAAATATCCATTCTATCCGGGATTCGAACCCGAGGCTTTCAATGCGGCAGGCAAATACGCTGTCCACTGCACTACGGAGGCCGGCAAAAAAGTTACATGTAAATTTTACATAGAGATACAAGGGAATCTCAACCGGGTCAATATCTAAAAAATTCAAGGATTCTTAGCAAATTTTCTCACTTTTTTCCGGATATTTCCCGCCCCCACCAAATTCCCGACTTTTTCCCGGTTTTCAAGGATTGTGGCAACCCTTTTTTTCTTAATCGTACACAAACATAGAATAACAGCAGTCGAAAAACTATAACCCCATGAAAGACATTACTTTTCACACAAATTATTTTTTTTACAATTCCAAATCTTGTATGTTAGACACAGTAACGTAAATGATTTTAAGTAATTTAAATACGGGCAATCAAGCGGGAATAGGACTTCCTCACTTTTTCCCGGATATTTCCCGCCACCACCAAATTCCCGACTTTTTCCCGGTTTTCAAGGATTGTGGCAACCCTTTTTTTCTTAATCGTACACAAACATAGAATAACAGCAGTCGAAAAACTATAACCCCATGAAAGACATTACTTTTCACACAAATTAATTTTTTTACAATTCCAAATCTTGTATGTTAGACACAGTAACGTAAATGATTTTAAGTAATTTAAATACGGGCAATCAAGCGGGAATAGGACTTCCTCACTTTTTCCCGGATATTTCCCGCCACCACCAAATTCCCGAGTTTTTCCCGGTTTTCAAGGATTGTGGCAACCCTTTTTTTCTTAATCGTACACAAACATAGAATAACAGCAGTCGAAAAACTATAACCCCATGAAAGACATTACTTTTCACACAAATTAATTTTTTTACAATTCCAAATCTTGTATGTTAGACACAGTAACGTAAATGATTTTAGGTAATTTAAATACGGCCAATCAAGCGGGAATAGGACTTCCTCACTTTTTCCCGGATATTTCCCGCCCCCACCAAATTCCCGACTTTTTCCCGGTTTTCAAGGATTGTGGCAACCCTTTTTTTCTTAATCGTATACAAACATAGAATAACAGCAGTCGAAAAACTATAACCCCATGAAAGACATTACATTTCACACAAATTAATTTTTTTACAATTCCAAATCTTGTATGTTAGACACAGTAACGTAAATGATTTTAAGTAATTTAAATACGGCCAATCAAGCGGGAATAGGACTTCCTCACTTTTTCCCGGATTTCAAGGATTGTGGCAACCCTTTTTTTCTTAATCGTACATAAACATAGAATAACAGCAGTCAAAAAACTATAACCCCATGAAAGACATTACTTTTCACACAAATTAATTTTTTTACAATTCCAAATCTTGTATGTTAGACACAGTAACGTAAATGATTTTAGGTAATTTAAATACGGCCAATCAAGCGGGAATAGGACTTCCTCACTTTTTCCCGGATATTTCCCGCCCCCACCAAATTCCCGACTTTTTCCCGGTTTTCAAGGATTGTGGCAACCCTTTTTTCTTAATCGTACACAAACATAGAATAACAGCAGTCGAAAAACTATAACCCCATGAAAGACATTACTTTTCACACAAATTAATTTTTTTACAATTCCAAATCTTGTATGTTAGACACAGTAATGTAAATGATTTTAGGTAATTTAAATACGGCCAATCAAGCAGGAATAGGACTTCCTCACTTTTTCCCGGATATTTCCCGCCCCCACCAAATTCCCGGTTTTCAAGGATTGTGGCAACCCTTTTTTTCTTAATCGTACACAAACATAGAATAACAGCAGTCGAAAAACTATAACCCCATGAAAGACATTACTTTTCACACAAATTAATTTTTTTACAATTCCAAATCTTGTATGTTAGACACAGTAACGTAAATGATTTTAGGTAATTTAAATACGGCCAATCAAGCGGGAATAGGACAATTTCCGAATCAGAATAGTACCCATACCTTAACGTCTTCTAGTGCTGACGACTTACGTTATCACGGAACGGAACTAGTTATGCTGTACGATTACAAAGCTCAGGCGCCCGATGACCTATCTGTGAGAAGAGGTAAGCGGTTGGGTCAGGACAAGGTTGATAAACCAGGGTTCCCACTCAATTTTCATTTTACCAGAAAAGATTTGTGGCGTAGAGGGCAAACGGTGAGGGAATAAATCGGAGAAAAGTTTTTCCTTGACCAGCATTTGAACCCGGGACCTCTAGACTATCAGCCAAGGTACAGGTCGAGTTACGAGAGGATGCCCACAAGGCAGCCGTCTCCACACACTAATTATGGATACTCTTCTGGAAAAGCTGACAAAGGAAGAATTCGACGCCCACGCGTAGATAGACGACGGAGGAATTGGGAGTGACAGGTTGCTTCCTAGACACCGTCTGCAGCAGAATGCAACGATCTGTACGAATCATAGAAAACTGATGCCAACAGAACGGCCTCTCTGTTAATGCAGGAAAGACAGATCCTGTTCATCAAAAAGAGAAAAATGGAGTGATTCAGAGCACCCATAATGTACGGAAAATCCCTGACTTTGATCTTAGAGCTAAAGTACTTGGGGGTCACCCTGGACAAGGGGCTCACCTGGACACCGCATGTTGCTAAAATGACCGAAAAGTAGTAGTAGTAGTAGTAGAGAAGGGGCGGCGCGAAGCCCGGCAAGTAGGCCTCCCTGGGCCCTTTCTGCCCTACCCCAAGCCTGCCCCTAATCCACCGCCTGCACCACTGGTCTGGCAGTTTGCTCATTTGGTCTAACTGTTCTTTTTGCAAAGTCCAGTATTTTGTCCCATTTGAGCGTGTGCAGGTCCTCCTCATCCAGGGTCGGGAAACCGAATACCTGGTATCTCGTCCTCTGGTATGCCTCGCAGTTCGCTATAACGTGTCGAGATGTCTCCTCTGCCCGCCCGTAGGCCCAGCAGGTCGAGTCATTCTCCACCGCGATCCGGGTCATGTGCTTCCTTAGTCGGTTGTGACCTGTTATGATACCTGTCAGCAGACCATCATCCCTTCGCGATCTCCCCAGGAGCCATTTTTGTTTGGCTACATCCGGGCCCTTCACGAAGTCTTTGGTCTGTCTGCATCCTGTTCCTGCTCTCCAAGCGGTCGTCATGGCATCGTTGGCCCATTTGTTGAGTCGACTTTGCAGTTGCCTCTTGTTTGTTCCTAGGAGTGGTTCCGGCCCTACATACTAGGTGCTTGCCCCGATCCTGGCGAGCTCCCAAGGATTCCAGTGCATCCGCACATTCCTCCACCAGGGTGTCGGTGATCTTGGTCGCCCTTAGTGCCTTTAGGGCTGATTGGCTGTCGGAGCATATATAAACATGCTCCTCCCTACCGTTCTTTATTTCTTCCATGCCTGCAGCCATTATTATGGCATACACCTCTGCCTGAAAGACCGTGGCTTGCTCTCCGAGCGGGTAGCTCTTTCGAACCTCCTGGTCTTCCACATAAACCACCGATCCTGTGGTTTGCCTCTCCGACAGTTTCGACCCGTCGGTGTAGCAAATCACGGCGTTCTCCTCGAACTGTTCGCGGAGGTTTTCACTCTGCCATAGTTCCCTGTCTGGGATGACTACTTTGTACCTCTTGTTGAATCTCTAGGGGTTTTTTGGTCTTTGTGTTTTAATCGCTGCCATAGGGATTTCTCTCTCGACGATTTGGGCAATCCTAAGATGCCCCGCAGCTTCCCCTCTTCCTCTCCATTGACCTGTATCTCTCAGCCGGAGGTGGGTCGCCATCGCTTCTTTTCTGATCCAGATCGGAAGCGGCGGCAGTCCCAGAATGGTCTCGAGTGCCCGTATAGATGCCTTCCTCATAGCGCCGGTTATCCCTCTGCATATGGTTCCCTGTAGGCTCCTAAGCTTGAGGGTAGTAGTGACCTTCTCCACTGCTGGCCACCAGACTATGGATCCGTACTGGATCCTTGGTCTTAGTACTGCCGTGTACATCCAGTGGAGGTTTCTGGGGCTCAAACCCCAGGTGCGGCCAACCACTCGACGCAGTTGCCACATCGTTGCCTGCACCTTATTGGTCAATTTCGCAACGTGTGGTGTCCAGGTGAGCCCCTTGTCTAGGGTGACCCCTAGGTACTTCAGTTCTGAAACCAAAGTCAGGGGTCTCCCGTACATCTTGGGTGCTCTGAATCCCTCCATTTTCCTCTTTCTAGTGAACAGGATCATCTCTGTCTTTCCTGGATTGACAGAGAGACCGTTTTGTTGACACCAATCTTCTATGATTCGTAATGACCGAAAAAGTTTAGGCAACAATGTGGCAACTGCGTCGGGTGGTAGGTCGGACCTGGGGTATTACACGCAAGAACCTCTACTGGATGTACACGGCAATACTAAGACCTAGGATCCAATATGGATCCATCATCTGGTGGCCGGCAGTGGAGAGTACCACCATATCCCAAAAGCTCAGAAGCCTGCAAGGGCTCATATGCAGGGAAATAACCGGCGCCATGAGGAGGACATCAATCCTCCTCGAGATCATTCTGGGACTGCCTCCGCTACCGAATTGGATCAAGAAGGAAGCAATAGCGACCCATCTGCGTCTAAGTGACTCTGGTCCGTGAAGAGGAAGAGGGGAAACCGTTGGACACCTAAGGGTCGACCAAATGGCCACCAGGGAGATGTCACTTGCGTTCTTTGAGATCAAGGCAACCCGAATGCCCTGGAGATTCAATAAGAGGTACAAAGTGTAATTTCCGATAGGGAATTCTGGCAGAGTGAGAACCTCCACCAACAGTTCGAAAGGAACGCTGTGATATGCTACACCGATGGTTCCAAGCTTATCGGGGGGCTTATTCTTGAATTTCGTAGGAAAGATCGCACGGGAACGGTGCTCTCCCTGACATCGATTAATAATAGGCTTTGAAGCGATCACGAGTTATCCGAAACCTATCCGACCACGAACGAACCTCACCCGATTGTCGTGTATCGAAGGAACTTTCATACACCTGGTCCGGGGGCAAAATTCAAGAATCAGCCCCCGGAGAGGCAGACAAGTCAAGACAACAGAGTTACAGTGATGTGGGTACCGGGACACACGGGAGTTTCGGGCAACGAAAAGGCGGATGAACTCGCTCGGAACGGGGCCAGCTCAATACGTGGGGCCGGAACCACTCTTAGGTATAACAAGGAGACAGATGCAAAGTCGACTCATTAAATGGGCTAATGATGCACTGGCAGACTCCCGGGAAAACGAAAGAGGAAGCAAACAGTCCAAAGAATTCATCGACGGACCGGACGCGACCAGACTCAAATGACTCCTGGGAAGAACACGAAAAGATATTGGAGTACTGACCGGCCACAACCGACTCAGTATCAGATGCTTACTGAGTCGGTTGTGGGATCGGGAATGACTCTATCTGCCAGGCCTGAGGGAGGGCGGGGGAGATATCCCGGCACCTCATTGCGATGCATACCCTCGAGAGAGGACCTACGAGCTCTCAAGTGGGTCAAATAAGTACTGGACTTCGTGAAGAGAATAGGAAGGCCCGGAGAGCCCACTACGACCGTACAAGCGGTACAGGTGGTGGATTAGGCTGGGCTGGGGTAAGGTAAAAAGGGACCCATTGGGCCTACTTGCCAGGTCTTGGGCCGCCCCTCCTGTTTACTACTACTACTACTTCATATCCACTCGTCTTGATCACAACTACGTTTACATTTGAACGCATAACCTTCTGGATGCGTTCGAGTAAAAAGTTCGATCGTGCAAGTACTGTCACTACCTAACCGCCTTTTGCGGTTTCGAGGGCCCAACAAAAAAAGTAAAAAATCATAATTACGAAAAAAGTACATCGATCATTGTGTTTTTAGATAAAAATTGAAATCTATTTTCAACTTGCTGAAAGTGCATAATAATATAATGTATCATATTTGTAACGTGTGGTTTGGTTTGGTGAAATGATGTCAAAATTTCTACCGCAACGTTGGACGTTGTGGAAAAAAAACGCAACTTTTGTTACAAAATGTGGGCAAAACTATCGAACCAAAATGGTCGCTCAGAAAGTTGTCAATTCCCTAACTCTGATTTACACTTCTATATTTTAGGCGACTGGATTTACGCAGATCTCAACAACCAGACTGTGGACGGCTGGTTATGGGCCTACGCGCCAAAAACTAGAAAATACGGATTTATCCCCAAAGCCTACGCAAGACCTCCAGCCATGACTAGCCTGTAGCGTTTAAATAAAGGTACTAAAAAGGCTTCGACCTTTCCAGTTCACTGCCCTTGACCTAATTGGGTACTTTGCTGCCACCAAATGTCACTTACTGGCCGAAACTCTCATAATAGTACCACAGGATAAAGTGCAAAAATCAAATCACCTTGCAAAAAATGTGCCATTTAGTGGACCCTTAGGTAATGTTTGACATATGTTGGCACCACGAAGTGCCCTACAGATGACCCCTATTGTCGAAAGTAAAATACAAAATTCGTAAAATTTTAAGAAATTATGGTGGAGCGATAAAATTCGGCGCAGATGTTTATTAAAGTTAGTAACATTATAACATATCTTACTTGCTCAAAGGTCCCTTGGTGTATGCCTTCGAGAATTCACTCTGCATGAGACCTTTTTGGTAGCTACATATCTTAATAATGAGTTCATGAGGCCAAAAATATTTAAGATAAAATTGCTTTTTAGAGAGTTGCTACTGATATTTTGATGATGGTTCTTGAGAAGTATGTTAAAATATTATATGTGCCAAATTTTACGCTCCGCCATAATTTATTAAAATTTTACGAATTTTTTGGTTTTACTTTCGCAAATAGGAGTCCTATGCAGAGAATTTCATGGTGCCTACATATCTCGAAAACTACGTAAGGGTCCACTAAGTATGCCTGCCAAGTTTCATTCCTTAATATTTTTTTTGCAAGGTCCTTCAGGATATAATACAGTCAGCTAAAAAGATCAAGTTCAACAAAAATATCCTTGTTACTTTTTTATCCTGAATACCTGAGAAAAGTATTTGTTTTGACGATTTTTCTCTTAATTTGTAAAAATAACTAAAAATAGGATATCTAAAACGATGTTCGGGATTCCCAGAAGAAAGATGCACCAAAATTCCTTTTGGCTTGGAGCGTATCTCTCTTGCCATACATATCGAGTTTTCGTTTAAAAAAAATTCGTCCAAAATTGTTTTAGTTTTGCCAAAATTGTGTCCTTAAAATATTTTTTATTTACCTGTTAATTTACTGTTAGGCTTTTTCTTTGGTTAGCTTGTAAGATACTATTTGCCATATGCTCAATTTATACTAATTTGCCAATTTAACTTTTACTATAATCTTGGTTACGTTATTTTTTTTTGTATAAAAGATATATTCAAATTTTTTAGTTACTTTTATTTGCCTCCACATCACCTTTCTTTCTATACTCTAGGACAATATTTCATTTTTTTTCAATTGACCGGAAAGTACTCACTTTCCGGTCGTATTTTTAGCCCGGAAAGTTTTTCTTTACAGGGCCCAAGTAGCATTTTTTCGTCTTCCAACCTAATCTGTCATAAGGCGACGTCATATTAGGTACAAAATAAAGTTGTCTACTAGTAATTCAAACGACAAAAGTCTTTTGTAATAAAATCCGACGTTTACGTAGTCTGAGTCAGGTACGCATATGCGAACCTTAAACGACGTCAAAATAGGCAACGTAATTTGTACAAATATTTGCCCAGACGGATTCCCCAAGCAGCATTTTTCTGACTTCCGACTAATTACAACCTAACATGACGTCGGTTTTGGCCCAAATTTAGGTCGACAGTTGGTTTGTCCATCAAACAACGTATTTTTTACTAAGACCTGACGTCGCCAACAACTAGTGCATCAGTTGTGACGTCAATACTTACCGAAACTGACGTAGCCAAATGTTGGTGATACTCGCTACTTATCAGCGACGTAAATTAACGTTAATTTTTAGAATAAAATTCAAGGACGGGCCAAAGTGAAAACGGACGTCAATATTGCCAAGATTTCCTGTAAATGGCAACACTGCAAATACGAAAGTATTTTATAAATATACTTTACATGGACTTATGTTAGAATAGAAAGTTTAAAAGTTTCTATTGTATAGTTTACAAAATAATCTTATAGGCCACTCACCTCGGGACACTCGGTATAACGTCCTTATTTAGTATGAGTTTTAAAGTAGAATTGTAATAAAATTGACGTTGCCAAACTTTTATTTATTAAATGTAACTATTCCGAGGTCCACCGACGTGGGTGCGTGACCTACAATTATACTACAATATTCTAGGTCGGGTCGTTCTACAAGCCGACGTCGCAGGAGGTGTTCTTGTCCGAATAGGTAAATAATGATTACAAATTTGGTCGGTGCCCGAAACGCCATTTTAAACGTTTAGCATCAATGCGCCATTACAACAGTACATTTTATTTTTTCATTTTAAAGGCTTGATATGTAAATTAATTCATTTGTTGGCAACTAAAATGCATTTTTTAAATACCTATAATGTTTTACTATAAGAAACGGGCTTCCTTATAAAGATTTTATTTTTAGGTTAATTTTTTTCAAAATTATTTTCTGAATATTTTTGAATTATTTTTGTTGGGTTCTGTTTTTTTAATGTCTATTTTAATTATATTTATCAGTAAACTGACCTTCGTTGGAAGATTTGAATCCATATAATGTGTAAAACTTTTTTCAGTTACCTACAATAACTAAGATAATAATTATTGTCATCCACAGTTCATTGGGATGTGTTTGTTTAGACATATAAAAGTTTTTACCTAATAAGTTTAAACTTGGTGTGCACAGTAAAACTTTGGGTCGTTTTTGACGTAATATTTGACCAAAACACTGTGCAGCACCCGACGTCGAAACAACTCGAATTTTGATTCCCCACTTAGGTGCTAAATCGAGTCCTCAGGAAGACTGCTGGACGTCGGCGGCGAGGTCAGGTATTTCTTGCCCTACGTGACCATAACGTAATATAACGTCCAAATGCTTGTTGGGTCACGTCAGTTTACCTTTCAAAGCAGACTGTTTTAACGCCTATACCTAAATCGACCACGGAACATCGTCGGCCTTGTTACCTTAATCGACGTCGCATTTCAGAACCCTTATTTGGATACCTACTGTTATGCATGATATAGGGTAGGCAACCAAGACGACTTTGGATTGTCATGCGTTTGGAAAAAAAACCCGTTGGGGAGTGAAGAAGAAAGCAAGTCGGTTGTGAGTTTGACAGTCTTGTTGGAATGTCTTTTTTTTGTGTCTTAAAAAAGTCTAGTTTTGTCGATTATGAAGAATAGTCAATTCATAAAAGTTGAGTACAGTTTCGGTGTGTATTATTACAAATACATAGCACCTACCAAAAAAGGAACGAAGAAAAAGAAGGATACTCAACCTACAATTTTGCATCTGATGGACCTTCAGTTCGCACTTATATTTCTTCCAGTCCACTTTATCTGAAGCATTAGTGGAGTCACACTGATATTGTTTAATGTCGCTTTTTTTTATGGGGAACCAACAATTGTTATCCTCCTCCCACATCTGCGGGACAGGTTCGAGCCCATTCAGTGGTTTAATAAATACAATTTTAAAATAATCCATGTTTTTAAAGGAAAAACGGAAAATATTTCTCTTAAAATCGTACGTAAAGATCGGTTGGTTCTTCTCGCAATTTCTCTAATTGATAAACCTGCTTGCCGTTGGCCCACAATGCGTCCTCTCTCAAAGTCATTAAGCTGACGAATACGAGCAACTCTACGCACGCGGGGCATTTTGACGAAGAAAATGAAACACATTGCAACGAATTCCGTAAGAGTTAAACCACATCTATGACCACAAATTTGTTAAACTAAAATCGAGCACCTCAAAAAGGTATTTTAAAAAAACGGCAAAAAAAACGTTGATAAGGCTGAAAATTTAATCAATTTATACTGAACCCAAAATAAACCTGCCTGCAAAAAATTATTAAAATAGGATCATAAATACTGGGTGTTTACCTTTCTTTGTCACTCGGTATATTAAGTTTTGGCATCTTTTGGATGGTCACACTAATCCGCTGGGCGATGAAGCATTTGGCGTCTTTGGCGTTTATTATTTTTTATATTTCTGTAATTAAAGATTTTGCTTCATCATCTCACGGACCCAGTGTCTCCACCGCAAAAGGACAAAACAAAAATCCCGGATCTTCTAGCTCTTTGTACTTCTTTCGTTTTTGCTTTTCTCCCATCTTTGCCACCTCCCGTGATTTCTCAGAAGATTTAACAAGATAGGAGCTACAAATGGAGTCTTTACATGTGGCATCCCAAACCAACGCCCTCCCTCCCTTCCGAGGCACCAAAGTGATCCTGTCCAATCTCTTTCCATCGCCTCTACATATACCAGACGTTTCCAGTTGAGCTGGAAATCCAGCTGAAACCAAAGACCGTCTGATAATGTCATTGATCAACCTATGATGAGCCAAACACCTGCACTTTTCTTGCAGCTCAAGCTGTGATGGCCTAATTTGTCAACTACTTTGCAGCAAGTGCAAGAGTGAGGCTCGCAAACCGGCTGACCCAAAAAAGGAGAGGGTAAGGCGTTGAGCCATGCATTGCTATCTGGTTCTTGAAGAGCTAGAAGACGTGCGCGATTAACTTGAGATTTGGAATTGGAAAAAACATGATCAAAAAATACTTTACACATCTGCAAATCAAAATCCTTTTGACTTTTTAAATTTAGTGTGTCACAAAGGCCGGTTAAATTTTTGTATGTATTTAACGCTTCGTCCAAAGCCAGATCCGGATGTGATAGAATTTCTGAAGGAAGAATTTTTGTAAATAGATATGAAGAATCATTCAAAGAGTCAAGAAAAGCAGAAAAAGAAAGAGTTGAAGAGTCTCTTATACCTAAACCACCTAGTTTAACTGGTAAGGTACATAGTGTCCAGAAAGATGAATTTTTCCAAACTGTTTTTTAAAAGTGTGTCGAATTTTTGTAAACATTGTGAAGACTCTCCAACTATTTAATTTTAAATTTAAAAAAATCGTGCAGTGTCCCATCCGTTATGCTGGAATTGCTGTATACTATAAATATAATAAAGGACAAACCTAACAATCTGCCTTTCATGAGTTGTTTTATCATTATTTTGCTTGATAAGTTGGCCATGGTCGGCCATAACTGGTCGTCAGTCATCGCTGAATTAGCTGTGTGAAGCTAATACGGTATAATTCGTCTAAAGTTTTTTTTACAATTTTGTACAAGTTAAAAGTACGAAAAGTCATTTCTAACCACAAGTTTGCTTTTCTTTGGTTTTGATCTTAAAAAATACTGGCCTTAGCGGCAATGGCTATCTAGCCAACACGAAGCAGAATGCTAACATGTTCTTATAAGGTTCATAAATTACGTAACGCAGCTAGGCGTTGACGAAAGTGGTAGGTACTAAAATGTTTTTTCCTGCCCAAGTAGCATTTATCCGTCTTCCAACCTAATACTGGGTACAAAATAAAGTTGTAGTAAGTCAAACGACAAACGTACTTTGCAATAAAATCCGACGTTTACGTAGTCAGATACGCATATGCGAACCTTAAACGACGTCAAAATAGGCAACGTAATTTGTACAAATATTTGCCCAGACGGATTCACGTCAGTTTACGTTTCAAAGTCGACTGTTTTAACGCCTATACCTAAATCGATCACGAAACATCGTCGGCCTTGTTACCTTAATCGACGTCGCATTTCAGGGCCCTTATTTCGATACCTACCAAAAAAGGAACGAAGAAAAAGAAGGATACTTAACCTACAATTTTGCATCTGGGACATCAAATTGCACAATTTGTTGACTTGCTGCCAACCAAAAATCTGATGGATCTTCAGCTCGCACTTATATTTCTTTCCACTTTATCTGGAGCATTAGTGGGGTCACACTGATATTGTTTTTTGCTTTTTTTGATGAGAAACCAACAATTGTTATCCTTCTCCCACATCTGCGAGACAGGTTCGAGCTCATTCAGTGCTTTAATAAATACAATTTTAAAATAATCTTGTTTTTAAGGAAAAAAAAAGAAAAAACGGAAAATATTTTTCTAGGTTAGCTAGTCATTCTTCTTTTAAGACAGTTTTGGTTACATGGCCAACGAAGAATGGAGGCGGATTCCGAAAGGTTAACGTTGGCTAGTTAAATTTGGATAAAACTAGGGCTGCAAATCGGTGTCCTTGTCCAAATACCAGCCCAAATTCGGCCATTTTGGAGTTGTAAGCTTGGGCAGCCATTATTGACAACAATTTTTTTCTTGTTTTTCTTGAAAAAAAATAATAAGAGACTTTAATAATGCCTTAAAGATGCGTTTGGTTTCATGAGTGATTTCAGTATTAATTACAACCGAGATAGTGGTTTAAAAAATATGTTTTTTTTTAGATATTTTTTTCTTTTTGCTATTTTGTGCTAATTTGGGAGGGGGGGAGATATTTTTCGCTCCATCTTGACCAATTTTGTCAGTAAAGTAGCCCTCACAGAAATATTTCGCTCTAGATTACTCGGTAAAGTGCCTTTTTTAATAACATAACTTTTATTGTTAATGAAATAAAAAGGTGGCCATTTATTTTTTGTGAGCTATAATTCGTTAATATATATTTCCTCTAAAATTTACTTAACAAGTACCACGTTAGGTAATCAATTAAATAATATAAAATTACGTAAGCTGGTGGACGTATTATCACGTCGTCATAGGTAAACTACTATACCAGTGCAGTACAATTAGCGACGTCGAGCCGACCCGAATTTGTATTTCCCATTTAGGTCGGATTGGGATCGTATGGACTGAGATTTTAATCCGCTTGCCAACCTCGAGGTTTTTAAGCCAACGAGTAGAGGACGTAGTTTGACGTCCAAATGTTACTTGGGTGATCGTTTGACAAAAAAAAGTACGTACGATACACGACCGGAAAGTATCTTCACAGGTAAAGACCAATTTTCCGGTCTAGAGACGTAAATACCTATTACTAGAGTCCCTCTATACATTTGACAGTTGCTGTTTTACCAGATGTGGGCACAACTCATATTGCCCTCTTTCTAGTTTTTTTTTTATATTTGCATGTAAAACAGATTTTATGAAATGGACTGATGTTTTGTTGTTTCGTTTTATAATTTCCCCAGACAGTTTTTGAAAGATTGATTTTTGTTGGTTAGTAAAATATGTCAAGCTTAGACAAAAACAAACAGTGAATACACACGGTAGATATTAAAAATGTAAATAATAGGTAAAATATAAAGACTCCTATGATCTATATTTTTGTTACTCTTACAATTAAATAAATAAATTATTATTATTTTTATTATAATAACGAAGTAAAATGCGTATGTTTGTAACTACTGCTTGTAGCTCACTTATCTCGCACATTCGGCTATTTTTATTATTTTTCCAGCTTGGTACATGCATATTTCCTTTTCACTTTTCCGTTTCTTTCTCCGTTGGACAACGGGACATTATAAATTCGTCGAGGCACGTATTTTTACAGTTTTTGATACAGCAAAATTCAATTTTTAAACCTGACGTTTCTCAATAAAAAATCTGGCAGTGACAAAGTTATTTATTGTCAGGGGTTGTCAACTATCATTGCCAACAAACAATTTCAAACATTTCCCTAACAACTGTCAAATCCAGTTACTCACCTCTGGTAAAACAATAACTGTTAAAAATCGTATATAGACCGCTTTAAGCTACTGCGAACATAGGGCGGAAGAAGTCTAATTTGCCAGTGTACGTACATGCAGAGACACCGCACGCCTATCAGTGAAGCAACCAATACTCAAGCTTGCGATCACCACTTGCATGACTTTCCTTTGGTATTTAGTACGCCTCTAACCACGGTGCTGTGTGGAGCGTAGTCAATGAAACCGGAATTTGGTCAATAAATACGCAAATTTTTATAACGTAATTTTCTTATTTTTTGTCACTGATAAATAAGAGCGTTTTATTGTCAACTGCTCAGATTTATCAGTGACGACGTGTTACAATGAAAATAATAAGGAGAAACAAAATAAAAGCAAGTTCTCAAAATAAAATAATACATTCTAAAAACCAAAAAGATTCTCCCAGTCAAAAAAAAATTAAAGCAAATGTTCGAAAAGTCCTCCTTGCTCGGCTAGACAATATCCGAGCCTACTATAAAAACCCCTTCTAACGTTTCCAAGCATGTTAGGGGTGATAATTTGAAAAGCTTCTTCAAAAACAGATAAAGTCATTAGAGGCAAGATCGGGTGATCGAGCTGACCATAAAATAGTTTCCCGTGTCCTTATAACCCGATCAGGAAATACATTATCAAGATATTCCCTAACAAGGCCAACATTGTGAGCGGGACAACCACCTTGTTGAAACCATGTTTCACCAAATCTTACACCTAACAACTGCCTAGCAGTTGGAATAATGTGCTGCTGCAGTAGATCCAAGTATCTAGGACCATTCAAATTGCAATTGCCGTTAATAAAAAATGGCCCAATTACGTGTTCCCCTATAATACCCCCCCCCCCCCCAAACATTTAGTTTTTGGGGATACTGTGTTCTTACGTCAAAATACAAATGCAAATTTTCCCTCGACCAATATCGAACGTGTGTTGGGTTATGACGATTTGACCATTTGACCATCTGCACTTTTTCGGCAACTTCGTAGACATCCATTTTTGGTTTTAAAAATGTATTATTTCAATTAAGAACTTACCCATCTGTTTCTCGAGCAAGGCAGAAATAAAACAAAATAATAAAAACAAAATGAATTTCCAAAAGATAACACTGCAGCGTGCTTCGAATCCACCTCGGTCGTACGGCACGGAGAGTAAATTGGACTTGATTCCCCCTATGTTCGCAGTAGCTTGAAGCGGTCTGTATAGGGCCTCTACCTATTACCAAGCAATGATTCTTGTTCCGGTTCCATTTCAATTCAATTTAGCAATGACTTGTGTTCAGTCAAGTTGACATGCTTTTAAATTTTGCTAGTTCTGACAGTTTTATTCACTTATAATCTCCCTAGAGCTTGAATTATTTCTGAAAATTTTTTCGAGGTGCGAATTTTCTTATAAAAATTCGCAACAGAGAAAAAATTTACGGAGATTAATTCAAGCTTGCGGGACATTCGGTTCGAAAATTTTATACCAAAAATTATTTTTAAAAAAGAATACAAATTTTGACAATTTGACAAGCGTTTATTTTGCTTTGAGGTTTGGTGTTTTAATATAAGGTGGCTATTTAATTACTTTTTTGACACTTTGAATGTCTGTGTCACGTATATTGTGGCTATACACTTATTCATCTATTATTTTTACAATTCCCTGGTACTCTAGTAAAATAAGGTTTGCATCTTTGTATCAAGTTGATTATATTTAAATCACACAATATTATAGTACTAGAGGATAGGGAAAAATAGGTGTAGTCACATGTGTTATATTGGACGCTAGGTGTTTTGTATTTAAAATAGTTTGAATTTGTTTTTTTTTCACTTTCCCTTTGCCCTAGTAAAAAAAAAACTATTCTGAAAATCCCGAAATGAACCCATTTCTTCATACTCTAATAATCTTATAGTACTAGAAAGAAGGGAAAATTAATTATTCTCTTGCAAAGTCATTGGTGGAATGACGTTTCACCAATATCTTTTTGTTTTGTTTATTAATTATTATTCGTCATATTAAATTTTGTTGTCGCAAAGAAAATATCATAAAATGAATAGAAAATTGTACCTACGCCTCTGTTGTTATTCTGACATCTGCACGTGACAGCTGTCAAGCCAGGGAAATTATCACTTATTAATTTTTCAACTAGGTCACGTGACCGACAAAATTTCCGAAAAAATCGGGTTGTTGCCATAGCAACCTGTCAAAAACAAGGCATCTGATTGGCTTAAAACAACTGGTATAAAATTTTCACCAAAATACACTTATCATTTTAAAAACGAGTTAAACTCTAGAAAAAATTTACAAGGAGTTGTTGTTGTTGTTTATTGCTTCGAAGTATTTTCATTCATAATTTAAAAAAAATACATACGATACATGACCAAAAATTGACTTTACAGAACTCACCATTTCCTGTGTCGCTCCGTAAATTTTACGTGTCGAGTGTCAAAAATCGACTGCGACTTCATACTACTGTCGTTCGATGTAAAAAAAATCCTAACCCAACAACTACCTCATCTTGGTGTAATTTTTTTTTTATAGTGGGTCTTTCTTTATTCATCCTAGGATCAATTTTTACAGTATTGCCAAGATATGCAGACCAGTGGACAAATTTTATTTTTTTTGGTCTGGCCAGGAATCGAAACCAGAAATAAGAGTCGGATTTTTATTCAAACCATATCAAGTCAACCAGGCAATAGTTTTGACCATCTCCGATTTTGATGATTTTTGGTACACTTATTCGTCTTATCAAAAAACTCAAAAATCCAAAAAATCAAATTTTTTGGATAAGCGGTTTTTGTTTTATTGATTTTTGAAAATCAAGAAATTGACCAATATGTCCTTGACAGACACTTACAAAAATAGTAATATCTCAAAAACTATTGATCCTATAGAATCGAGTGATAGCTCATTTTGAAGGGTTTTTAAAGACCTTTTTAAAGATGTGCGACACAATATAGTTTGTTTAATTTTTTTTTCTTAATAAAAAAAAAAAAAAAAATTTTGAAAAATCTCAAAAACACATTTTTTAATTTTTTTCAAAAAAATATTTCTTTTTTTTTCAATGTTTTTTTTAACATTTTTGGAAAATTTTAGGATGGAGAAATAATGGAGTCATACTTTAAAAAAATTATAAGATATTTAATACAGGGCTAATTTACCTAATATGGGTATAACAAAAAAATTAAAAGTAAGAATAATAGAAAATTTACAATAAAAAACATTTAGGTTGCTAATTTTTTTTGTAAAATATTTGAGGAATCTGTCATTTCTTCTGCAGTTAGCGTATATGTCCTACCAGTGGCAGTATTTGGGTTGACCCGTCTTAAAAGAGAATTTTGATCTATGACCAATATATCAGCTTTTGGCTTTGGAAAGTAAAAAGACAGAGAGGGACCATGAGGATGTAAAAAACTAACTTTTAGTTCCCCGCTTTCTATATTTTTGCCAATAATACATCCCATCCACCAAAGACAGTCATAGTTTATGGTTACAAAACCGGAGTCGATGTTTTCAATTTCTGTGTTTGACAAACCACAGGTTGCAAAAAGACATTGAATATTTTCCTCTTTACTTAGTGAAAATGGTTTTGTAATAATTTTTTCATTACTGAGGGGGATAATCGAGTGCAATTTTTGAGTCCCAGGTAGCGATTGTGCTTCCAGGTATCTTTTTTCCAAAAACTTTTCATGTTGCTGGTAGTCATTTAATGAACAATATTTAAATGTTATACCAGGAATGTTTTCTGTTGCAGATTTAAAAAGATCTTCGGGGGTCATAATCTGTTCATTATATGGTCTCTGCAGACTTGCTTTAGCAGCCAACCTTTTTACGGTGCCTCCCAGTCCATCGCATGCACTCTTCCCGTGGGAGGTGGCAAAAAAATTCCATTCTGCTTTAATTTTAAATTCCTCGAGATGGTACGCAATATTAACAAATTTTTTTTTATTTTTATACTGTGCGGCACAGCCGTCTGAAAAATAGATAATTTTGTCTAAATTATCAATTTGCCTCTTTAGTTCAGGCATAAGGTTGCTTAAAAAAAACTTGAAATGCCACAGTGTTGTGTACCAAACAATCTGAAATAAATATATAATTTAAGTGACCCAGTTTTCCCTCATGAGTTTTGTAATATATTACAAAAGGATGTAGGGTTGCCTGGCTATTTGTCCAGTGATAGGACTGCACTTGATCCTGCAAAATAAATGAATAATTTTCAGCGAAGTCGCATGTGATTAGTGCTTCCTCTTTTTTTAAATTGTCTTTTACCTCATTGTAGTATTCTTTTTGCATGTGAGTGTAAAAAGAATGAGATTTTAATTTAATCAAATCGTTTGAAAATTCTTCAATGAAGTCCTCTGCTGGTTTAATTAATGTCTCCATATTGCATCTATCTACAGATATCCACTTCTTAAAAGTCACATTGTCAATCATTGTTTCTTCGAACTTTTCATTCAAAAAGTTTTTTAAATTCTCAGTTCCTGGGCATATCTCACATTTGTCCAAAAAGCAGTGATCTTGGGTGGAGGGGAGGCCAATTGAAGAAATACTCAAAATTTTGCAGGAATAAACAAGTTTGGAAAAACCTTTTATGTATCTTATTTACAAGACTGGGAGCAATTGACAAGTTTTTAGATATAAAGAGTATTTATCAAAAAATGTATGTTTTTTTCCTGCAAGGTTTTTTATATTTTTTTTAAAATAGAACCAATAACTTCTCCATCCTGAAATTTTCCAAAAATATTAAAAAAATACTGAAAAAAAAAATATTATTTTTTTGAAAAAAATTCAAAATGGTGTTTTCAAGATTTTTCAAAAAAAAAATATTAAAAAAATTTAAAAAAATTAAAAAGAAAAAATTACATGGTGATACACATCGTTAAAAAGGTCTTTAAAAAACCTTCAAAATAAGCTATAACTCGCTTCTATAGGACCAATAGTTTTTGAGATATTTCTATTTTTGTGTGTGCCTGTCAAGGGCATATTGGTCAATTTCTTTATTTTCAAAAATCAGTAAAACAAAAACCGCTTATCTAAAAAATTTAATTTTTTGGATTTTTAAGTTTTTGGATCAGAAGAATAAGTGTACCAAAAATCATCAAAATCGGAGATGGTCAAAACGAAAAGTGCCTTTTTTTTGGTTGATTTGATATGGTATGTCATTTGGACAGTCCCTGACAGCATTTTGTCTCATAGGCACAGGTACCGTATCTACAGAGTGAGCCAATAAAAGCTGCCAAAGTTTAGGATAAGCTTATTATTATCATGCTTATGATGACCGATATGGGCAAAACACCATCAATTTTCAATAAAATGACAAAGCTGAATTGAAAACTCTCATTAATTTTGGCACCTATCAACCCCCTCAAAATAATGAATAAATAATTCATAAACATTGAGGTTTGGGAAAAGTGAATACCTTTTTTTTACTCTGTTCAAGATATTGAATCGAAAACCGTTCCTTTAGTGCTCTAGTATTTTTTTAAAAGTTATATAAGACAGACAACTGAAGTTTATGTTAATTTTCGTAGAAACATGTTTTACTTCACTGATAGTTTTTTCTCTGACAGTTAAGACAAGTGCCACTTCTTTGACAGTTTTCATTTTGTTACTTTTTAGAGTGGAAATAAGGTACACATGCCCTATTTAAAATCACTAAATTACATATTATTTATTTGCCATCTTGGCAGGGCTTGACAAATATCAAAATTAATGACATTTTTGAGTTAACCAACATTTTTAACATAATTTAGTGTAGTTCGAGTTCCCACTTGTAAATATGTGGCATTGCACCAGTGGTTTTCCGCATGACAGTCACTTTGGGCCTCTTAAAGCGCGACGAATCTCAAGATTTTTCTGATTTGGTTCAAAAAAGTACTCCAAGTACCCTAAAACGCCTGTTTCGTTTTTTGGAACACCCTGTATATTTCTTCCACATGTAAGAAACTTACCTAAAACTATATTTCTTCCACAGCCACTTGCTCACTCAATTTTCGGGATTTGTATAAAATCGCAACTTCTTTTTTAAAACAACATAACATAAACTTCTCTTTATTCTTAAATCACTAACTTCATACATCCTTTTGTTTTTACGATTGATAGTACTGCGTTAACTCCTCATCTTTGGGTTTTAAAACGACCTGATCCTTGAGATTGACCACCCAACCCGGATGCAGACCGTAAAATATTTGTCTGGGATCTTTTCGTTCTGTCAACATTTGGTAGTCTGGATCGTCCTCGATTTTTGGCAGGTTGTAACCGTATTTTTGCGCCAGAACTAATCTTTCATACGAAATTTTCTCCGGGTCTGCCAAGTAACCTCGTTTGGCTGGGTCGGAGTAGTATTCTATGGCGTCTGGAGGAGGCATCATTCGTCTGGGTATGGGGACACCTGATTAAGAAAAAACGAGGTAATAAATATGCACAATAGGTTAATTATATGATGGCTCGCGGGACAAATCTTGAATATTTAAAGTTTCGATTGTATTTTACTCTCTGTGGTAAATGATAGGGTTAACTAAAAGTAATAAAGGGGCTTATCGGACATAGCCTGACTTTAATAAAGTCAGCACTATTTTTGACAGTTCTGTACGTCTGGTAAATGATAGGGTTAACTAAAAGTAATAAAGGGGCTTATCGGACATAGCCTGACTTTAATAAAGTCGGCACCATTTTTGACAGTTCTGTACGAAGGTTAAACAACTACTACATATTTTTAGACACTTTACCCAACCATTATGAAATTACTGGAACAAATCCTCACATTTTTCGTGTGAATGCCCCTCCCTCTTTTGTAACAATTTATAACACTTATACCTACCTCTCTCTCCCCACCTTGTTGCGTTACAATTTATGTACTTAATGTTCATGCCACTATTTCTGACATTAGCGACATAAAGCTATTTTTAACTCATCGCTGTATCCGCATCCGCATCTAGCGAGAACCAAGCACATTAATTGGTGAGAAACTTGTACCACGTTCGAAAAGAGCCGATATATGCTAATCTAAGGTGTTCTTGAACGCGATTGGTGTTAAGATGCGTTAGGTATCACGTATCGTTACGGCACACGTATCGTATCTCAGCACCTATTGCGTTCAGAAACACCTTATATTAGCATATATCTGCTCTTTTCGAACGTGCTACAAGTTTCTGACCAATCAGTGTGCTTGGTTCTCGCTAGATGCGGATACGTATACCGCGATGAGTTACAAATGTCTCTATTGTTGTCATCTAATCAACGTTGGAAATAAATGAATCTTGAATCCTCAAAGTTAGCAGTACAAAGTCAGCAGTGCAAAGATTTTATGATTGGAAAAATTAGTGCCAATAAAGTGCTAATTAAATGCCAAGTCACAAAATTTTCTGCATGTAAATCAATCCATTCTTATAAAAAAAACTTGAGCATTATGGATTTCGGGGTATCGTTTTAAAATGGTTTGAATCTTATTTGAGAGGAAGAACCCAGCGAGTTTTAGTATGTTCGGATGCGTCCAGGCCAGGCTGCGTGGAGTGGGGCGAGCCAGAAGGTTCCGTACTTGGTGCTATTCTGTTTTTGATTTTCTTTAATGATCTGGCAATGCTTCCAATTAATGGAAAGTTTACCATTTTTGCTGACGATACTACCATATTGTGGAGCTGTGGTGATGCCGCTACACTTTGAGCTACCATTTCAAGGCACTTAAAATTGGTAAAAAAATGGTGTGATGCGAATCTCTTGACTTTTAACTATAGTAAAACTAACATAGTCTGTTTTAAATGTCATATAGATTACCTTAAAGTTGGAGATAAGTCGATAGCAGAAAAGGAGACTAGCAAATTCTTGGGTTTAACAATCGATTGCAATTTGAAGCTTAATGAACATATTTGCTCTATTAGCAAAAAAAATAGTTTCTGGCTGCTATGCTGTTAAAACAATGAGTTAGGGTTCAATTTTGGAAAGTCAGTATACCATGCACTGATTGAATCACACCTACGGTATGGTTTTGCCTTCTGGGACTCAACAACTGAGCAACTAATTGATATGTTGTTTGTCTTGCAGAAGAGAGCAGTAAGATATCTTTGTAATGCCAACTATAGATTCATGCAAACCTTTGTTTATATCCAAGAGAATTTTAACCCTCTTTTGCTTGTACATGTTAGAAACAACAAGTATTATTTATAATTATCGCAAAAACTTTCTTCGACCTTCTACTGGCTATAGCACAAGATCTACTCAGCAATTAAATCTACAACTTCCTATACGAGATCATCGCTTGTTCATAAATCAATTTATTACAATGGTATAAAGATGTTCAACCATCTGCCACAAACAATTAAAAACCTCTCTCTCATTAAGATTGTTCAGAGCAAGGCTCAAAGACCTACTTTGTGGTAGAGCCTACTATAGTTTAAACGAGTATTATCAGGACCGACATAAAATGTGTTTCAAACAACTGTGATAGATTTTGTTGTCCTGTGTTATTATTTTATTATTGTATTTCAACCTGTTCTTAACTTAATTAGTTTTAATGAAAATCCTTTCCTGGTTCGGGGGCAGGTGTATGAAAGTGTAGGAAAGTTCCTACGATACAAGGCAATCGGGTGAACTTCGGTCGTGATCGGATAGGTTTCGGATAACTCGTGATCGCTTCAAAGCTTATTATTGGTCGATATCAGGGAGAGGACCGTTCCCGTGCGATCTTTATATTTTTATATTTATTTAAAATAAAGATTTTCGAAAACTTCGTCCTTCATGGGTTAATTAGCACAACGTCTTCTTTCATGAGAACTGAAATATGTGTATGACCTAAAGTTAGCAGTGCACCAAGAAAATTTCTAGCATGGTGCACTGCTATTTTTAACGGGTAGCTAGCAGTGCAGGTCATATCTCGGAAACTACAAGAGCACAAAATTTTTTGACTTGGCATTTAATTAGCACTATTTTTTCCAATCATAAAATCTTTGCACTGCTGACATTATTTTGGCAACACCGTGCCCAAAAAAGTTCTGGCCGGATAGCCCGAACGAACGTAGGCTTCGGATAAACCCGGCAACCAAGAAGAGCGCGTTCTAACTTCCTGACAAAAATAACTGTGTTTTCTTCCTTAAAAATTTTCTGAAACATGCGAGGATTTGTTCCAGTCATTTCATAACAGTTACCTATCTGCCTAAACATATGTAGTAGTTATATAACCTTCGTGTGGAACTGTCAAAAATAGTGCTAACTTTATTAAACTCAGTCATTGAAAACTTTATGTAGGTAATGATAAGTCCCTATTATGACAAAATTGAAGTTAGAGCGCATTCTTCTTGTTGCCTACGTTTGGCCTGACCGGCAAAAGCTTTTTTGGGAGCAATTCTGTCAAAATAATTTCGACTTTTATAATGTTTGTGCCCAGCTTTAATAAAGGACAGCACTAACTTTATTTTATTATGAGCAACTTAGACGCCATCCATAAATTACGTAAGACCCGGTCCCCACCTACGACTTTTTCGTGCGTGCCCGCTCACGCGTCACATGACTGTCATAACATTTCATATTGACATCATGTGACGCGTGAGTAAGGACTCGCGAGAAAGTCGTAGGTGGGAACCGGGTGTGACGTAGCAAGGTGGGGAGTGCGAGGATTTGTTGCAGTAATTTCTTAGTGGTGAGTAGTGCCTAAAAATATGTAGTAGTTGAGTGCGGAACTGTCAAAAATAGTGCTATGCTAACTTTATGTTCTGATAAGTCTCTAATGATAGATTTTTCAGACAATTTACTGATAAAATAATGAGTAGTAGTAGTATAGGGGCGGCCCGTGGGCCTGGCAATTAGGCCTCTTCATGGGCCCTTTCTGCCATACCCCGTTCCTTACCCCTATGTCCCTACTTCCGCTGCACCTCTCTCTCCGGGCCTCCCTGTCTTTTTTACGAAGTTCAGTATGTCGGCCCATTTGAGCGAGTGCAGCTCTTCTTCCTCTATTGTGGGAAATCCCCACTTTAGCTGCCTTGATCTGGCATATGCGTCACACTGTGCTGTCAAGTGCTGCGCCGATTCCTCTTCGATCCCGCAAGCGGGACACACGTGATCTCCTGCTACTCTTATTTGCGTCAGATGTTTGTTCAGCCGATTGTGTCCAGTCAGCATCCCTGTCAGCAGTCCAATGTCCTTTCGGGTCTTGCCTAAGAGCCATTCAGTTCTGGCTACATTCGGACCATCCACGAATAGCTTGGACTGTCTGCACTTTGACTCTTGCCTCCAAGACGTCACCAGTTCATTGTTCGCCCATTTGTTGAGCTCACTCTGTACCTGTTTCCTTGTTATTCCCAGAAGAGGTTCCGGTCCAATGTATTGGGTTTCGGCCCCTAGTCTGAGTTCGTCCGCTTTCTCGTTCCCTGGTATTCCCTCATGACCTGGGACCCACGTCAGTGTCACCCTTTTGTCTTGAGCCAGTGTTTGCAGTGCTCGCCGACAGTTTAGAGCCATCCCTGTAGCAGACCGTCACCTCTCTGCTTAATTCCGTTCGGAATTCTTCCCTTTGCCACTCATTCCGTTCCGGTATTGTGACCTTGTACTTTTTATCGAACCTCCATGATTTAAGCGGTACTTTCACTGCCAGTCTTAGGAGGGGCAACTCTTTCGTCACCAGTCCCTCGACCGCCAGATCACCCTCTCTTTCCTCCCTGCCCTTCCACAGTCCCTGGTTCCTTAATCGCAGGTGCGTCGCCATCGCCTCCTTCTTGATCCAAGTTGGAAGCGAGGGGAGACCCAAGATTGTTTCCAGAGCGTGGATGGGGGTCGTCCTCATTGCGCCGGTCATCCCTCCCAGAAGGGCCCTTGCAGGCTCGTAAGCTTTTTGGATATGGTCAGCTTCTCTACAGCGGGCCACCAGACCACTGATCCGTATTGGATCCTTGGTCTTATGATGGTCGTGTATATTCAGTGTAGGACCCTCAGGCCCCCAGATTCGACCGACCACTCGGCGCAACTGCCACAATATTGCCTGGCCTTTAACAGTCATTCTGGCAACATGCTCGCTCCACTTGAGTCCCTTGTCCAGCGTCACCCCCAAATACTTAAGTTGTGATACCAAAGTTAGGGGTCTGCCATACATTATGGGAACTCTGAATCCCTCTAGTTTCCTCTTTCTGGTGAATCATCTCGGTATTTTCAGGATTCACTGAAAGACCATTCTGCCTACACCAGTCTTCTACGATTCTTACCGCCCTTTGCATTTTCGCAGACTGTGGCTAGAAAGCGGCCGTTCACTTTCACTACACCGTCGTCCGCATGTGCTTGTGCGTCGAATCCCTCCTGCGTCAGGCGATTTAGTAGATCATCCATTATTAGGCACCACAAGTGGTGAGACAAGCAGCTACCCTGGGAGCAGCCTCCCGTCACAACCACCTTCACCTTGGACTTTCCTAAGCTGGCCTGTGCTTCACTCTCCGTTAAAAATAATGAGTAGCTCCGCTGTTTAAATTTAAGCACTCCTGTATTCTTCTTCGAGTGCTTTTAATAAGATGGTCCGTGTCTTTCTATGGTACAGCTTCTCAGGCAATCGGTAACTCATGGCGCAAGCGTTGTAAGTCCAAAATAACATATGGCAATTGAGCCTCCTACTCATCATATCTCACACAATGGAAAAACAAACGCAATAAAAACGGAAAAAGATTACGCATTTACCACACTGGAAAATTGATAAAAATAGTCGAATTTGCGAGGTAAGTAAGATTAATATTATAATATTATATATTATTATTATATTAAGAAAATGAGTAACAAAAAGATTGATCTATAACATTTTTATATTTTACTTACAAGTAACATTTTTAATATCTGTATGTGTATCTGGCTCATGTTTTCTTGTGAAAGTTTGACATATTTTACTAACCAAAAGACATCTTCATTCAAAAACTGTCTTGGGAAATTATAAAGAGACAAAAAAACATCATTCCATTTCATAAAAATCGGTTTTACATGCAAATATGAAAAAAACTAGAAAGAGAGGGCAATATGAGTTATCCACCTCTGGTAAAACAACAACTGTCAAATGTATAGAGGGCCTCTAGTAAGAGGTTAGGAGACCTTGTGGAAAATTGCTGAAGGAAGTCCCGAATAATGGCCGCTATATGCGGTCTGGCATCCCTGAATGCACTAATTCTTAATAGCGCGCCAAATTCAAAAATTCTAAATTCAAAATTCTTCTTCGAACACGACTACTACCTCGACGACATAAATTCGAAAATCGCATTACTGCGGCAGAATTCCAATGAACTATTCTGGGGTCCTATTTTCGAAACCATACGAAATTATTCGCATGCAACATTTCTTCCTATACCGTATAGAATAGGATGCAAAAGATATGCCGATATGCTGATTCATGGGTAGTATGTGAAAGAATAACCAGATTTTCATGTGAAACAACACGCATACGCTCCACCCACTCGTGCAATATTGATTTAAACCAGTCGAATTCGAACGCGGTTTACACATACCGGCTTATCTTTCGCCTCTCATTTCACACGGTATAGAAAGAGACTGACATAAAAATTGTCTGTTATTTAGTACACGTTTGCGGATATTTTCGTATGGATTCGAAAATCAGACCTCTGGTACCGATTCTGGAAGTCATAGGAAGTAATCGTTTGCCTGAGAGAAGGGAAGCAGTGTCAACCAATAAACACGCTTAAAAGCAGTGACGAGACGATCGAAGAATCAACAATCTACTATGGGCACGCGCAAAGCTGCCTCGAACAACAACTTTTGAGCGAAGGCGTTCTCTTGACTAGACCCAGTAGTATGGACCATAGGTTAAGGAGCTACAATCGATTTTTTGTTAGTTTGTAATATGACCACTAGATGGTGCTCGCTTAAATTTTCGTTTTTTTTTAAGGACCCTGCACAAATTACATTGAAAATGGCTGTCGGCTAAATGCATCGACGTATTAACAGTTAGTACATCGATGGCTAAATGTCAAAATTTTTTTATATTTTGTAGTACTCGATGAACAAAGCACAAAAATAAAAAAAAACGAGATAGGGAGCAGGATTACTTTCTGAGATATATAGCTTTAAAGTTGACGTGTTTTTAGACTATATTTTTGGACATGGTACAACTTTTTTTTTCACAACTTTGTTGATTACCGCCGGTTGGTTGGTGGTACCAAATGACCCATATAAGAACATTTTTACTTGGATGGAAAGGGTGTTTCATTCAGGACAAATACAGAAACGAATTATTTTATTTTGGCGGTAATCAACAAAGTTGTGAAAAAAAAATTAGAACATGTCCAAAGATATAGCCTTAAAACACGTCAACTTTGAAGCCCCATATCTCAGAAAGCTGCTCCGTATCTCGGTTTTTTATTTTTGTGCTTTGTTTATTGAGTACTACAACATATAAAAAAATTATGACATTTAGCCAATAGCCATTTCCAATGTAATTTATTTTTAGACTAGACACAAAACAAAATTTTTACTTATGTTAAGTTAAAATAAAAAAGCATATTTTTAAGAAATAAATACAAATTATCCATAATAATGCACCTCTGGTTGTTTTATTATAAAAGATTATGGCATATTTCGAAACATTTTAGTACATAAAAAACAATAAATGCCACTCATTTGTATTCCAAACTAAATTTGTGAAACAGAAAAAAATAATTTTAATCTCAAAAAAATTTTACTGTATATGTGGGGCAATTTATGGTAAGCCCACACATTAGAAAAAGTCTTGGTGTAAATAATATTAATACCCCTGGTTTGGAATACACAAGTGTCGCATTTTCTAACTTATTATTGATATCCACAAAAATTAGCCATACTAAACTTGATGAAATAAGGAAAGGGTGTTTTAACACTATATATAAATAGTTAAATGTAGTCCAAATGCAAGTGTGGGACATCACTCTCTAAGACCTCTGCGTCCAGTCTGCAAAATGTCCTGTGGAGCAAAATATTTATCACACACGTAAAATCTGTTCATCAGCACTTAGTTTATTCGCGTTTAACGGCTTCACTATACTTCTGAAAAATTACAGGATTGCCTTTGGGGAAACGATGTCTCCCCGTTTTTTTATTGGGATCATGGCACGGTCTCCGCAGCTTTGAATACAACACACTCTAACTCTTTGTTTCTCAGCCATTGTAATCGACGGATAAAATCACAATTTTTTGAACAGGAATAATCACAAAATCACTTTTTAAAAACCTTGGCAAACCTCAGTTTTCAAAATGGAACTCATAAGTTATGAGTCATAATCGACATTCTGTCACTTTTGTCATAATGTGCCCTCTGACGGACAACCCTAGAAGGGGTAAGAGGAGGAGCTGCAGATTTCTAGAAAGAATATAACATAACCGCACTTTTCGCGAAAAATAATTATTGGCGGGAAGGGTGAAGTGACGGATCTATAGTTCCTTAATCTATGGTATGGACTTGTAGGAAAGCTCGTCTGAAAAACATCACTCGTATGATTTCAGAACACGCTATTGGATGAAACAATCACGTGACAGATCTCGCTAATGCGCACGCTACGGCCAACTTGACCGTCTCGTAAAGTACGACGTCGCACAGTGGTCGATTTTTGTAAAAACGCGGATATTAAAAAAAACTTCCATATTGTAATTTAATCGTACAAAATATTTAGTTTTAATAAAAAAATAAATAGTTTACAATATTTAAATAAGTAATCATTTATTCTGTTTTAGCTGATACACAGGATGATTGTGTGAATTTTAACATTTACCTTAAGACATTCTTAAGAAGGTAAAAGATAAATATTTATTAATTGGCTAAATTAAACTAAAAATGTTAGTTTAGAACAATCAAATTTACTTTAAAGTAATTGACACAATATATAAGTGTTACACTATACTAGTATATTTTTTATGTATATAGTGTTTTAAAAATCTAAGCATTTTTATATAACATACCCTATGTCGTTTACGATATTTAAATAAGTGAGCATTTATTCTTTTTTAGCTGATACAGAGGATGATCGTGTGAATTTTCACATTTACCTTAAGACATTTTTAAGAAGGTAAAAGATACATATTTATTAATTGGCTAAATTAAACTAAAAATGTTAGTTTAGAACAATCAAATTTACTTTAAAGTAATTGACACAATATATAAGTGTTACACTATACTAGTATATTTTTTATGTATATAGTGTTTTGAAAATCTAAGCATTTTTATATAACATACCCTATGTCGATCTTCACCTGTTTTCGAGATATCAACAGTTGAATACTGTTATACTCTGGGTCTTCTATTTGAAATTTGATGTTGAATACTGATGCGCAATATCAAACTCGTAAAAAGCATAGTTTATTCTTTGGCCAACTATTCGCCTAATATCTAGACAACCATATAAGGGCAAATTTAGAAACATTTTGAATTTTTTAATTTTTCAAGTTATGTCCGCGTTTTTCTGAAAATCGACCACCGTGCGTTATTCGCATGATTTTTGTGCGATGGATCACTTCTCAGGGTATGATCGTTCTATTACGCCCAGAATCGAGCCCCGTAGTTTCTCTGATCGACAATTCTGCTTCTCACAACCCTACAATTCTACCTTGCTCACTCACTTAGATGCCTTTAAATCGCTCGCATTTGAATTCGTGGCATTGTGGAATAAATGTTTTAACCAAAGTGGGAACAAAAAAAACGTTTTTTTTTAGGTAAATTTTAAAATCAGGACCAAAAAAATTATCAGATTTTTTTTAGTGAATTTAAAAATTGATTGAAAGAAATTTTGATCTTTTGTTATAATTGACAAGATATAAAAAAAAGAATAAAAATTAAAACAAATTTTGCTATATAAAAGGTGATTTCAGAAAGACTACAATTTAACACTTTATGCAGAGGGTTTAAATTATTTTTTTATTAAAGTTCCAAGATATAATATTGGTTACTACTTATGTCGCTCTAAAAACGGACAGACAAAAATGAATGCTTTAAGAGTTTCTTTAAGTTAAATGTAGTTTTGTGTTAACTCGAGGGACAATACTTATACACTATGATTTTCTTCGCCTATATTTTTGCTGGTATTTATTATTTTAAAATTGATAATTTTTTGGATAAAAAATTCGAAAAATTGCCAATTATTTGTTATCTTGACTTCTTAATATAGGGTCATTTCATATCAAATCAACCAAAAAAAAGGTGGTTTTTAGATTTTTTGCACCAGTAGTTTTCTTTCCAAATCATTTTGAAAATCAAAAAACCTGTCTATTTTGCTTAAACATGCACTGAAAAAAATGGAGATATCTCGCGAACTACTTACACATCACAATGATATACAAGGTATTATTATTAGGCATTTTAAAGGTATTTTAAATACCTTTTGAATGATGTATCACGTGATGTACCTTTTTTCAAAAAACATTTTGAAAATTTTTCAAAAAAATTCAAAAACTAGGCCATATGATACTTCAAATAAAAACAAGATACTACCCATTTTTTTACTACATATAGTCTTCAAGATATTGATATTTTTTGTTTTCCCTACATACACACACTCTTTTTGTGTATGCAGCGACCTACAAAAATAGAGATATCTTGAGAAGTATATATAGTACAAAAGTGAGTAATAATTTAGCTTGTTGTAAAGGTCTTTCAAAGATCATGTTAATGAAGTATGACATGACCTATTTTTTTAATTTTTTTTTCACTATGAACCCATCAATTCTCCATCTTTAAATTTTCTAAATAGTTTAGAAATGTATCCAACAAAAAAAATATATTAAAAAAAAATTAAAAAGTGTTTTTCAAAAATTAAAAAAAAAGCTTTTTTTCAAAATTTTCAAAATGTTTTTTGAAAAAAGGTACATCACGTGATATATCAGTTGGAATATATTTAAAATACCTTTAGAATGAGCTATATATCATTGTGATAGTTAAGTGGTTCGCGAGATATCTCAATTTTTTTCAGTGCATGTTTGAGCAAAATGAGCACTAATTTAGGATTTTTTATTCTCTTAATGGGTAGAACATCTGTACCAAAAATCATTAAAATCGAAGGTGGTGAGGTTCTGACCACTGGTTGATTTGAAATGAAATAACCCTATAGTCCTTTTCAATCGAAGTAACTTACCTCTTTCAAAGAACTTTTTCGTATTGCACATAACCTGCAAGCAATGCGGATCATAATAAGCGGTAGTGATAACGCCACCGGCTTGTTCCACGGCGGCAATCACTAATTCACTGGCCCACTGCACTTCTAGATTAATTTTGGCGGCAAAAATATCAGAGCCCTCGTCTGTCAGGTTTACCCCAAAATGATGCTGGTCGGGATTTATTTTGTACAAGCCTGTATTTAAGAGAGCCACCAAATCGATAGGTCTGGAGGTGTCTAAGCGATTGGTGTCAATCATTTTTTGTAGGTCTAGCATTGACAGAGGCGGGTACTGCCTTTTTAGACTAAAAAAACGATGTTATTATTATACCTACTGTAAAATAAATTACTAAAACTTAAAAAGTGACATTAAAATTGTTGTTTTTAATTTTCAAGGGTTATACAAAAAATACTCGACAAAAAGCTTTTGCCTTCTTTATAGCTGTTGCTGCTTAAAAACAAGTTGTTCAAAACCATAAGGTATTTAAAATTTAGTTGTTTTGCTGCAACAAAAATCAGATTTTCCTTAGCTTCATTAATTATAAAACATGTTTGTTAATTTTATATTATATTGGGGGAAACATTGTAAAAACATCACTCTTAATCATTATTTAGAAAAACTTACTGATGTCCTTTATAATAAGGTTCGAAGGGAAACCTTAAATAAAATGGGTTGTTTCCGGTTTCATAACCGAGACGTGTGTGATTCTGCCTTTGTTTTGAACCTTTGTTGCCATCTCCATGGTAGTCACCACCATGCTGGGCTCTGCCTCTTTTTACTCTCTGAAAATATTAAATAATGCTGCATTTTGTTTGTATGAAAGCTTAAACTATTTTAATGATTTAAAACCTATGCACAACAAATGAATGCAGCAGTGAAACCTAGAAAAATTGTATACAGGACCTCTAGTGAAACCTAGCTAGAAGCTGTAGCTAGTTTTGTTATTTTTTTATATTAAGTAATGTTTTGTCAAAACCTACAGTTTTCACAAATATTCAATACGTGAATGGAACTAATCCACCATCCACACTTTTGAGTAAAATAAGATTAAATATTTTTTGTAACATTAGAATGGTTATTTCTTCGTTTGCTATCATAAAAAAAAGTAAAAAATCAAAAAGTAAATGGAGGTTAGAGCTTTTGTCAACATAAAATTTGAACATTTTAGTAAGTAGTTGCTATAATTAACTCAATATTGAATATTTTGTGAATTAGGACCATTCACATCTAGGGCGATGAAATACTATCCAATACAACCTAGTCAGGTATTGTACTATCAAATCAAGTCATTTTATTAATCTGAAGTTCAACAAAGTATGCCTTATCAGATTAGTCATAAATTCAAACTATAGTTAAAATTGTATAAAACATATTAATTAAAATACAAACAAAACAGCTACTATGTATGTACTATAGTTATTTACCTAACAAGTGCGGAGAGTGATACTTTACCGCACGCGTCGGCAAGGGCGGTAAAGATACTTTACGCATGTGTTAGGTACACGATTTTACCTACAAGCCTCAAAAATTCCCAAAAAGGAAATATAAATATCTGTATTTAATTTTCTGGAATGGAGTGAAGTAAAGTACCATAACGTTAACTTTACCGCACACTACTTTCCGCACGCAAATAAGTGCGGTAAAGTGCATTACCGCACGCGAGTAGGTAAATATTATTTTCTTTCATTCTTTTTAAGAACTTAATCTTATTATATTTAAGAATAGATACTAAACTAAGAAAATAATACAGAACACATACAGAAAATACAAATTAAAATATTTTAAAAGTAGAAATAAACTTATTTACAATTTCCATTTTTTTTTCACTTTAATTTCGACAAAATTCATTTAAAATACTGAAATACCTAATATCAAAATATGCCTAGGCCTATTGATTTTTTTTATGAGTTTAGTAACTCATCAATAGAACAGAAAGTTAAGTCTATTAGGAATTGTTTTGTTTTATTTAAAAGCTGTCTTGTTGTTTCTGCCTTGATTTTTTGTTTAATTTTGTTAAAACATTTTATGCCCATATAGTACAGTGATTGTTGTGTTACTGCAAGGTAGAAAAACGGTAAGAGTAGGTTCTCTGAATATCTTGTAAAATGCTGGTGAATTTACGAGTTTATGTCAATTGCGTTATTAACTTTAAGCACTGAAATATGCACAGTAATGGAACTTTTAAGGGTTGCTTTACAGTTGTTTTCGGATGAACATTCTCCATACACTGTCAGTGGCGGCCCAGTGAGGGGGGGCGGGGGGGGGGGGGAGCGATCGCCCCTCCACCTTTTCTTCAGAAAAAAGTAGACAACAAAGATGCTGGTGGTAACCCTGAAGTCTTTGGAGAAAAAAACGAGAAATTGCAGAAAGACTTTCTAGAATCCCTCCACATTATTTTGGGACATTTTTACCTTCAATTCGTCACACCAAGAATAAACAAACGCATGACGTACTTACTGCGAAAACCTAGGGGAAAATCATTAGAAATAAAGAACAGTATTATAGAATTTCTATTAATAAAAAAGTTTTAGATAAAATCATTTTGTAGTATTTTTGACCTGAACATATGCATACCAAGTTTTATACAACATGAAGCCAAAATCAAGACAAAATTAACTAAAGACATTTCTAAATACTATAAACTGTTTGATTAATCCAAAACACAAATTCTTGAACTTTTATTGGGAGAAGTTACTATTTGGAAATAATATTGGTCAGAAGTAGGCAAAGGCTTAAATCAAAACATACCTGATAACGTTTTCAAGGTAATGAACAAATGTGACAATATTTTTCCGTTGATAAAAACAGTCTTGGATGTTTGCCAGTAAGTAATGCTTCGTCAGAAAGAAGCTTCTCATCCCTCAGAAGATTGAAAATACAAATACTTAAAAACGTTATGACGGAACTTCGTCTAATAGGCTTAGCGACATATTGAAATTGAAATTGACATTGTGCGAGTCATTGACCGGTTTGCCCAAAAAAACCGGAAACGATTTTTTTTTTGAGATAGACATCTTAGGTTTGAGATATGCAATATAAAAGGTAATGTTTCAACTTAAAAAGCTTTTTATACCTCAAAAAAAAAAAGTATTTAGCTATTAGGTTTTGTTTGGGGTTTGTTTGTTATATATGTTTTTTATAACTAAAAAAATTATAGGTAGTTACTCAAGCGCGGATTTCAGAAATATAGGGAGATAATTAACCCCCCCTTCCCTGCCTTTAAATTTTGTATGAAAACATTTAGAAAATCAAAAGTAGGGCATAAATTGCGGCGCTGTAATACCCATTGAATTATAATTCAATGGTAATACCTTTGATATTTACGGTATTAGTTTAATTTTGTATTAAAAAAATGACATTTGTAGGGTCATTTTCTTAAAAAATTTCGCCTGCTGCGCTTTGAAACCATCGATATATTTACAATTTTAGTTTAATTTTTAATCAAAAAATGCATTTTTAGTGCAATTATCTTAAAAATTTTCGCCTGTGGCGCTATGGTACCGTTGATATTTACAATTTTAGCTTAATTCGACTCAAAAATAGCATTTTTAATGTAATTTTCTCAAAAATTTTTGGCGTATTTAAACATTTTTTAAAATAAAAAATGTATGAAATAAACAACTTAAAATCTGAGTACTCCGCTCCCTAGATTTGAGACCAAATCTGCGCTTGTAGTTACTAAGTTTTGCTTATTGATATGTTCCTCATAAAAGCCATGCATTTATTCTAGTTTTCTTTGTCTTATCGAAACCGCCCCCCCCCCCCTTTTCAAATGGCTGGGACCGCCACTGAATACATCTTAAGCTTTGTTTTTGAGCTTTTAGAGCTTTTTCCATGAAAGAGGGTTATCCCCAAATTCCATACTGTAAGATTAAACCAAAGTAAGCCTAATGACTGTTGTGTTAACTGTGTCTCTCAGGTGTCGAATTGTGTAGCAAACAGTATTTATTTAATATGGCTCTGCCATGTTAATTTTGGAACCAAAGCCAGGCTTTGTCTTTATTAGCAGGCTTTGTCTTTATGAAACACAGTTTTTCTTGTATGAAATAAATTTCAAGAAATTTTACATGTTCCTATATTTTTATAGGTACTTTTATTTGAACTATATTTTTAAGTTTAAAAACTTTTATTAAACCTGCAAAAAAGCTGAAAACCAACCCAGTTTTTACCATGGGGAATATTTTAAAAAACTTCTTCAATGATTAATAACTTGTTTTGAGATAATAAGTAACCAATGGCAACAAAAAAGGGATTTTAAGGGGTAACAAGGAGTTCAGACATAGATTTTTCACATTTGGCCCAACACCATTCTCAACTTAAAAGCCACTCCTACCATCTCAGTGCCCTTTAGCCTACTGTGGCTGTCATTTTTATAACCAAATTGACAAGTAAAACATGGATTTTCTGTCAGTTTGGTGTCAATAGATTTAATTAATTTTTATACTCAAAATAAAAAAAATAATTTTAAAGAACTTTTTTCTTTTAAGACATTAACTATTGATGAAGTTAAACATCATCTCTTTAGTATAAAATCTCAAGCGATTGGCCAGGATCAAATAAATTTACAGATGTTACTCTTTTGTTGTCCCAACATTTTTCGTTTTTTAACAAACATCATTCATTTGTGTATTCTGGAAAACATATTTCCTTCAGAATGGAAAATTGCAAAAGTGAAACCACTAGCAAAAAAGAGCAATGCTAAAGATTACAATGAACTCTGACCAATCAGTATTCTTCCCTGTCTATCGAAAATTCTTGAGAAGGCCATGGATAAACAGATAAGGGCACATCTTCAAAAATATGAACATCAGTCTGGATTTCGACCTGACTTCAGTTGCATCTCTGCAATTGCAAACGTCACTGATGACATATTTCGACAAAATGACAATGGGAAAACTATGGCGTTAATTCTTCTGGACTACTCTAAAGCCTTTGACACTTTGAGCCATCAACTTCTTCTCGCTATTCTTAACTTTATTGGTTCCTCTCCAGAGTCTAGGGCTTTAATGAGCGGTTACATATCAAAGCGATATCAATTTGTGGAAACATCACAAGGTAAATCCGAAAAACACAAAATAAATAGTGGCATTCCGCAAGGTTCATTTTTAGCTCCACTATTATTTTCGATTTATACTTGTCATTTAACATCCTGTTTGCGCCACTGTAAAAGCCATCAATATGCAGATGATAACCAAGTTTACTTTTTATTTTGTCCAAATGAAAGGCAGCAAGCCAAACAATCAATAGAGGAGGATCTTAACAGGCTTGTCTCCCTTTCAGAAAAGCATAACCTTAAAATTTATCTTGATAAATTGATTGTGCTTTTCTTTGGTAAGGGCAAATCAACTGTTAAAAATACCTTAAAATAAATAATGTCTCTGTTTTATTGTAGAAAATTGACTGACTAAGTCATTTTATTGACTATTATTCGTACCACTAAATTAGTTTATTTTTGTTCTCTTTGTTCTCTTTTAAATTTAACTTTTACACTTCGTAGTCTTAAGCTATAAGTTATTTAGATTTTTTTAAAGTATACTATGATTTGTATCACATGGATTAAGGATTGAAATAAATAAATAAATCAATAAATAAACATTTCTGGAAACCAACTAACAGCCTCGAACTACGCAAGAAACTTGGGAATAATTTTGGATACTGACTTAAGGTTTCACCAACATGTAAACAAAAATCTAAGAACAGCATATATGTCACTTAAGTTACTATATCCACATTAACATTAACTATTAAACATAAGACCCACCTTACAAATAGTCTAGTTTTGAGCCACTTTAACTTTGGTGATGTTGTATATGGGCCATGCCTAGACCAGACAGACAAAAACAGAATCCAAAAGGTTCAAAAATCATGCCTAAGATTTATATATGGAATTAGGAAACATTTGCCAATCTCTCATAAATTAAAGGATGCCAAATAGCCAGATATGACCAAAAGAAGACAATTTCACCCTCTTGTCTTCTACCATAAAATTATTATAACAAAAACCCCACCTTACCTATCAAACAAAATCAAGTATCGCACTGACATACATGCTCTTAATCTTAGATTTAGGGGCCTAATCAACGCAGCACTCTACTAAAATGTTTGAGCGAAGTTTCTCCTATAAAGTATACAGCTTGTACAATGGCCTTCCCACAGAATTTAAGACTTTAAATTTGGTCAACTTTCGGAATAAAGTAAAAAATATCATGTCAAATACAATCTAACAAACGATATGGTATCTGTACTAAACTTCTATATTTTTCAATTTTGATATTTTGTTTGTCTCAAATTGACTTAATACTTTACTTACCCCAATGTATTTTCCTATTTGTTAATCATGTAATTCTCTCTTCATTCTAGATCTACAATATTTGTTAACAACAATCCATTATTTATTTATAAATTTGTATAAATAATTTTAGTCATAACTTTGTTATAAACATTTGGGTCTGGAACAATTTATATTGACTTCCAGATCCTTTTTGCATTAACTGATGTATCTTGTATAAAAAAAAACTTGTAATCTTTACTTATTAATGCAAATAAATGTTTTATTATTATTATTAATATGGCACCGATCATAGGCCAAAGGATACTAAAACGAAAATGAGTTAACTGACTTTTTAGTTGAGAACAGTGTTGTTTGGCCTTGCCCAGGACCAACCATGATTTTGACATTATTTTCTTTGTTTTTCAAAGTTATTATTGTTACACATTTTACAATTCTTGGGCCATTATAGTCCAATTTTTTGATGAGCAGACTGACATCATTTTTGCCTCTAAAAACGTATTTCTTTGTTGTCAACAGTTCACATGTCAAATAATTTTTTGTTGTCAATTTGAAGTAACAGTTGAAACAATCAACACCATGACTTTTTTTACAATTTATTGTCGCTATCTAAAACAATGTAACAGCGATCCAAAAAAAAAATGACGTCAGTCCGCTCATCGAAAAATTGGACTATAGTATCTTATAATCCAATGGGGTCATTCCATATCAAATCAACCAAAAAATCACAAAAATTTTACGCGACCAATTCCAATTTTGATGATTTTTGGTATATATTTTCTTCTTACCATAAAAGTTGAAAATGCAAATTTTTAGATTTTTTTGATTCGTAGTTTTTTTTTTTTATTTTTCAAAATAAAAAAGTCAGCATTTTGACCTTAACAAGAATGTACAAAACTAGCAATATCTCGAGAACCACTTACACTAGGAAAGTAATAAATGGCTCATTTTAAAGTCATTTTGAAGCTCTTTTTTATGAAATACCACAACATAATTTTAACAAAAAAAAAAAAATTGAAAATAAAAAAATGAAAAAAAAAATTGAAAAATTCAAAAAGGCCATTTTTAATTTTTTTGAAAAAAATATATAATTTTGGTGAAAGTGTTACTTAATTATCCACAAAATTTTATGATGGAGAAATGATGGGTTCAATGTCAAAAAAAATATCAAAAATATTAAGTACATTAAAAATCATGCATTTAAAAAAATAAACATATTTTAGGAGCACCAATAGTGCACTGGATATTAAAATAAATAAATTTGTTGGATGGATACAGGTTTTAAAAAATACCCAGAGGCTTTATCTACAAATTATTTTATTTTAAACTCGCAAAAGAAATAAACAAACTTTTCTACTTCGTTGATAAAAATTAGACAGAAAACACTAAGACTAACTATATACCTTAAATTTATTTTTTTAACTTTCTTTTAAGAATTTCTGATGAATCTGACATTTCTTTTTTGCTGCCATTGTAAGTTCTGCCAGTAGCAGTGTTGGGTTCAACTTTTTTTATAAGACTTTCTGGTTTAATAATTAAAATATCTTGAGGTGTTGGGTAAAAAAATGATGAGGCAGGTCCTCGTGGATGAAGAAAGCTTACTTTCAGTTCTCCGCTCTCATTATTTTTCCCCAAGACACAAGCCAGCCACCAAGCACTGTCATATTCTACAGTGACAAACCCTGACTCGATATTTTGCAAAATAATGCTTCCACCTTTAAAAAGATTATGTGTTTTGACCTCTAAGCATGTAGAAAACTGTTTTGCCAAAAACGTGCTTTCTGTAAGAGGAATTACAGCATGAATTTTTTGTGTCCCCGGTATTGTTAAGACTTCCGCAAATCTTTTATTCAAAATTATTTCATGATTTGTATAATCTGCTTCTGTGCAATATTTAAAATCAATGCCAGATATGTTTTCTTCACACCAAGTAAACAATTGTAGAGGTGTCATTATTTGATTGTCATAGGGCCTCTGCAAACTGGCTTTGGCAGCAAGTCTTTTAACAGTTCCTCCCAAGCCATCGCAGGCACTTTTGCCATGCGAGGTGGCAAAATAATGCCACTCTGCTTCAACACCAAAATCTTTTTTATGCAGGCATATATTCAGAAAATTCTTTTTGTTTTTGTACTGCGCAGCACATCCATCCGAAAAATAAAAAATTTTGTTAAGTCCTGGTATTTTGATTTTTAAATCAGGCATTAATTTTTTTAAAAATAAATGAAATGCAATTGTATTATGTGTCAAGCTTTCCGAAATAAACACATAATTCAGGTTGTGCAGTTTACCATCACTTAGAAAATAAATGGCAAAAGGGTGGAGGGTTGCCTGGCTGATATTCCAATGATAAGACTGGACTTCATCTTGCATAACAAAGGAATAATTTTTCGCAAAGTCGCAAGTGATCAAAGACTCTCCAGGTTTAAGGTTAATTTTTATTTCATTGTATCTATCTTTTTGCATTTTTGCAATAAAAGAATGTGATTTAAGTTTTACAAGATCATCAGTAAATTCCTGGACAAAATCATCACTTTTCTTAACAATGGTTTCCATAGTACACCTATCTACTGAGACCCACTTTTTAAATGAGACCTCATCAATTAATTCTTCCTCAAATTTTTCTATTAACGTATTTTTAAACTGTTCTACTCCAGGACATTGCTTGCATCTATTGCTTAAAAAACAGTCCACTGAAGGTGGATTACACATTAGTTTATAAAGGCAATCATGATAAGATATTGCAAGAGGCCTGTTATTTTCATCATATAGCTTATTTAATTTGGAGCCATTGAGCATTAGTTTTATATTTTGATGTATAGTACATACACATACAGTATGAGTCCCACTTTTTCCTGCCAGTATACAGTTTTTGGGTCGCAGTTCACAAAATTTTAAAAACCCAATTTTTTCATTGGGGTACTCAGTTTTAAACAATGCATAAATTTCTTTTAAATTAGCTAAGACTAATTTTTTTTGTACATATTCTTTTTCAGCTCCATATTTTCTGATAACAACATAATCTTTTTTACCTGGCATGGTCCTGCTAATGTCATCCCTTTGGTAAAAATCTACCACTATTTGGGCCACTCTATCACTAAGGGTCTTTCCCGGTTTGGGGTTAGGAGAACATAATATCCCATTATCCTTAACTAACTGTTTTACAGCTCTGGCCAATTATTGAGAAACTCCAAATTCTTCTTCAATCTTCTTTCTACTCCAACTTTGAGGTAAACATGATAAAACTAGTATTTTCTCACTCCTCTTTTCGGTTTTTAAAAATTTGTCCTTTAACTGCTTAATCATTTCACTTTCGTCACTCTGGCATTCCTTTACTAGCGTTGAATCTGATTCCTTTGTAAATGCTTTCGCAATTGTATCCTGTACAATATCAATTTTTTCTTTGTATACATTTTTTCTTTTAATCGGCGACACACCAAGAAGCTCCAATGACTTGTTTAAAAGAGTAAATGATTCAGCAGGATCTTGAAAATCTGGATCATTTTCTGGAACTTGACTGGGTCTAAAAAAATTTAAAAAGTTAGTTTTTTATAAGAACTTAAAAAGGGGGTAACAGCTGACCCAAAATGTGTACATAATGCCAAGAAATTTGTACATAATGTCTGTATTCTCAAAATGCCATGCAAAATAATGCCATGCAAAATAATGCCATGAGATTTTTCCACTTTGTACTTGACGCAATTGGTTTAGTTTATTAATTTTATATTAAAAAATACTATTTGTTACTTACCCTGCCTCATCTTCTTCAGATGCCTTAAACTCCTTTGAAAGCTTTAGTCTACAACCATCACAGATTTTCATTCCCATTTTGACATTTTTGTAACTGCACATCCACTTGGTCACATTTCTTAATTTCCCAAAATGCCTGATTTTTAACTCTAGTGGATCACAGCACTTTACTTTATATTTAGTCCATCCACTTGCCTCACCCATAGTTGAAACTTTTAAAATTACACAGAGATGACTTCTGATAAACCTTCAGTAGAACTATTATGTATCGATTATTTGGAGCTGTATCAGAAAGATACTTGCCAAAAATTTAAAATCAATTTATGCAGGAATTTTCATGTCAGCAAATCCCCACAATGTACCTAAACAGACCAATAAAATGAAGGAGGTGTGTCCTTAATGTTAAACAGGAATAAACAGGCAGTATTTCACAAAAGTATTGGCAGGTTTATACAGGCATATTTTCCTAAGAATTGGAACATCCAATAGTACGTCTCCGGTGGAAAAGAGGTTTTGTAAGTAAATATTACAATGGGGGGCAATGTTAATCTGATTACTGATACAGAATGAAACGTAGGATATAATTTTTTATTAAATAAAATATTGTTAAATATTTTTATAATATCGCTTTAAACCCCATTATATTCTTCTAATTACCAAAATGCATTGTCTATTTATAGGCGATTTTTCATGCATGTGACATTTTTAATAAATTTTTTCACATTGAACCCATGATTTGTCCATCTCAAAATTTTGTGAATAGTTTAATAACACTTTAAAGAAAATAATATAATAAAAAAATAAAAAAAAAAATCAAAAATTTTTTTTTTTATTTTTTTTTTCAATATATGTTATGCAATATTCTCTCATATGAAAGGTCTTTATAAGAGCTTTAAAATGAACCTTCACCTACTTTTCTATTATAAGTGGTTCTTTGGATATTCCTAATTTTGTGCGCACATGTTAAGGACAAATAAGTGACTTTTTCGATTTTCAAAAATTAATTCAAAATAAACAACTGGTCAAAAAAGTCTGAAATTTTGGATTTTCCAGTTTTTTGGTAGGAAAAACATGTATACTAAAAATCATCTACATCGGAGATGGTGCGGTAAAATACCCTGGTTGACTTGATATGGACTGACCCAATGCCAATGCAATGTTGCAGAAAAAAATGCAACTATAACTAACCTATTGAGGTTACATAAAGAAAAGCATTTTTTTTGTTTTTCTTGTTTGTCAATTTGGCATGTCAATTGTCAAAATTTATCCTATGTAATGGCCTGAGTTAGAGATAGAAATTAAACAAGAAAAGTCAAGTCAACTGAGTTATGAACCCTTGGATAAATAGGTGCTGTTAAATTATGAATTAACACTAAAATTGTGGGTAATTATGCAGTATATGGTTTTTTGCCATTTTTGATTTTTTATGAAAAATTCTTTATGGGGGCACCTACTAGGGTCCCTAGGACCCCAAATCCACCTGCGCCTGGTTGTTCTTTTTTGATTTTTTTTGGTTTCTTTTATTTTTTTTTACTAAAACAACCCAATCAAACACAGTCCAACCCAACCTAATCCAACCCAACCCAAAACAATAAAAAAAATACATTACAACCCCCCCCCCCCCGGGCACCCTTTCTCTTTAAAAAAAAAAATCGGGCGCAGACGGATTTGGGGTCCTATCCACTATGAATTAAAGTTATTGGTAATTATGCAGTATACGGTTTTCTGCCATTTTTGATTTTTTTTGAAAAATTCTTTAAGGGGGCACCTTCTAGGGTCCCTAGGACCCCAAATCCGTCTGCGCCGGTTGGTTTTTTTTTTATTTTTTTTGGTTTTTTTTATTTTTTTTTCACTAAAACAAACCAAACCAACACAGTCCAACCCAACCTAATTCAAACCAACCCAAAACAATTAAAAAAACACTTTACAACCCCCCCTGGGCACCGTTTTTTCTCGTTAAAAAAAAAAAAATCGGGCGCAGGCGGATTTGGGGTCCTAGGGACCCTAGAAGGTGCCCCCATAAAGAATTTTTCAAAAAAAATCAAAAATGGCAGAAAACCATATACTGCATAATTACCAAGTTATGAATTATCAATATGAAAAAATGGGTAAACCCGACCTAAAAATAAAACCAAAATACCAACTTGTCGGGAACCAGGATTGTCTCGGATATTTGCTAAGCACACTCGTGGTAGCAAGCGGAGCAGATTGAGAGCTTTTTCTGAATTACCCGACATCACTAAACGGTTCAGAAACAGGCAAACTTTTATTTTATGTTTCTATTTGTAGAAAAAAATTTATTTAGTGAAGTGAGGTTAGGGTGATGCGCGAAGTTAGCGATAAATAAGGCATTTTTTGGCGAATCTTCCAAAACAAGAGGAGAATAAGTTCCGGTTGTTCAATAGCGGCTTAAACGCGGTTTGGGGTTTAAACTTGAGTATTAAGTTTTGGAACAGTTGTTTTATCTTCGTCTAGCCTTAAACCGAGTTTTCAGGAAGGTTTAAACTCAGTTTTCCCAAACGCCCAAATGTGTAGGTTTAAACCATAGAAATATAATGGGTTATCATGTTTTTTAGACAAACTAGGTGTAGAAATCAATCCTTTATGCTTTTATTACAGGAAAAAGGTCATACTTTGTCTAAATTTATAAGTTTTATATATTTTTTTTTAAATTGGTAAATTTTAACAAGTGAACTGCATACAGCTAATTTTAGTTTCTGTTTGGTTGTTAAAACAAATCATTTTATTTAAATCTTTTTTTTTTTAATTTTCGTAATTTCTTTTTAATGCCAAAGGATCTCTAATAATTGCGACATTCGATTTTTTACAAGTCTCCTCTTTTTTTTGCAGGCGATTGATCCTGTCTCTTAGTTCCCTCATCTTGAAATCGGTTTTTTATGTTTACTATCGTAGACTCGCTTCTCCCATAATGAACAGCTACTTGCCGAGTGGACCAACCACCTTCTAGTTTTGCTAAAATTAGAGCTTTATCAAATTCGGAAAGATGCGGCGGCATTTTTTTAAATTTGGGTGACACTGACATGCAAAAAATGATATTGTCAGGAGTCTGTGACATTGTCACTTATAGGACGAAAATGCCGTAATATAAAAATTTTAAAAATTAAACAGTCTGCTAACTTCTGCTGTACCAGTTTTATGTGGAGATAAGTGTAAAAACCATATATGTATGAGGTTAAATATAGGCCTTTCCCAGGCCAAACTTAAGTAAGCAAGACCTACAATCTAGCAGGCCATGGAGCCGTCTTAGCTCCGCGCCTATGTACATGCGCGAAAATTTTACGAGGCGACCGGTTTCGCCCTTCGGTCGAGACACCATTTTTGTTGATTTGTTTTGATCACACATAGTCGCTTTCCGCGTTTTTGTTTATGCAAATTTTTTTATTGTGATATTTTTAATCTTTGGTTACGCGAAAGTTTTTAGGAGTTATAATAGAAACTGTTTATATCTTGGAGCTTAAGATGTCGCCGCATAAAAAGACGTGCTGTGTTTGTGGATGCCGCCAAACAACAAAAGTGAAGTTCCACAGTTTTTCTTAAAATTTGAAAAAAAAGTGAAAATACCTAAAAATGATTTCTATTTATATATTTATTTATTTAAAAATAGAAAATACTGATTTTCTAAAAACGTAAACAAATAGAAAAATTTTGACAACTGCGCAGCTGTCTTTCTGGATTTTGGTTGGTTAACCGATGACGATGGCCGCGCATATGCAGAACCGCTAAGCTTTTACGCCAGAAACAGACAATAAAAGTCATAAAAGAGTAAAAGAGAAAGGTATAGGCATATATATAGGCTTACAAAGGTGCACGCTGAAAGCATTGCAAGGGCGTATATTTAAGCTCATACATACAATGAGCTTCAGGCTACTGCGAACATAGGGGGAATCAAGTCCAATTTACTCTCCGTGCCGTACGACCGAGGTTGATTCGAAGCACGTTGCAGTGTTATCTTTTGGAAATTTATTTTGTGTTTATTATTTTGTTTTATTTCTGCCTTGCTCGACAAACAGATTGATAAGTTCTTAAGTGAAATAATACATTTTTAAAATTAAAACTGGATGTCTACGAAGTTGCCGAATAAATACAGATAGTCAAATGGTACTATCAAGGCAGACCATTGCGACTTATTCAAGAACTTTTTTTGATAATTTTGTAAATCGCCCAGAATCTAGTTATCAACGATTCATAGGTTTGTGCAGAATTTTGAAAAGTTTGGTTGTTTAGCGTCAACAAACCATAAAAAACCCACTGTTTTATGGCCAGCTCGATCACCCGATCTTACTCCTAATGGCTTCAATCTGTGGAGTTATATCAAAAATAAAGTTTACGGGCATGAAAGGGCTAATAATTTAGAAGAACTTCGGATTAAAATTGAAGAAGCTTTTTAAACTATCACCCCTAACATGCTTGGAAATGTTAAAAGGGGTTTTTATAATAGGCTCGGATATTGTCTAGCCGAGCAAGGAGGACTTTTCGAACATTTGCTCTAAATTTTTTTTGACTGGAAGAATCTTTTTGGTTTTTAGAATGTATTATTTTATTTTGAGAACTTGCTTTTATTTTGTTTCTTCTTATTATTTTCATTGTAACACGTTGTTAGTGATAAATCTGAGCAGTTGAAAATATAACGCTCTAATTTATCAGTGACAAAAAACAAGAAAATTACGTTATAAAAATTTGCGTATTTATTGACCAAATTCCGGTTTCATTGACTATACTCCACATAGCACCGTGGTTAGAGGCCTACTAAATACAAGTGGCAAACAGCGATCGCAAGCCTAAGTGTTGGTTGCTCCACTGATAGGTGTGCGGTGTCCTGCATGTGCGTACACTAGCAAATTGGACTTCTTCCGGCCTATGTTCGCAGTAGCATGACGCGGTCTGTATATGGTACAAACAGAAGCGTGTCAGATTTTTCTGAGGCTTCCCCGCAAAATTTTTTAGGGTGCCCCTCTGTTCCACACTCAATATTTTTTTTTTTCGAAAACAAGAAAGTTTATGCATTAATGCGGATGCCATCTTTAATGGGAAACCCTGATATTTTAGCCTATATTTTACTATTAAAAATATTTATAATATATAATAAAACTAACTCTAAAGAAAACCAACAAACTAATGGGTCTTATGTACCCTCTGTGTTTTAGTATTCAAAATGTATGCAATTTTAAAGGAATTGTATTCTTTTTTTTTGCTTTTTTTAAGGCAAGGCGGCCAAGAGACCTCCAATATGCTGTGCCCGCCCCCCTCCCCCTGGATAAAATGGAATTTCATCGTTCTCGCTGTCGAAATTTTTCAACGCACTCCGGTTTACTGATAATTATATATATTAGCAAGTTTTATGAAAAGAATGTATATATCCAAAATTTTGAATGTCGCGTATTGAGTTTAAAATGTATAGAAATTGGTGGTCAATATAATCCACAATTTTTAAAATGGCGGTTTTCTAGTTGGCGGTCGCAAACATGTTGGCATCATAAAACGTCACTTCTTGCAGCTTAGTTCTTTTTTACTCTTGGTGTAAAAGAGTGAGAGTGCAATAGAAAAGTAGTGGCAAGAAATAAAGTTGAGGATCAGCATGGCAGAAATGACATTTGACGTATATCACGGGTGTCTTGTCATTTGGTGCTTACTGTTTGTTTCATTGATTTTTTACTTTGTACTCGAACGTGATGAACGTGCACTTCAAAGTCGTAAAATGATCGAATAAGTTGGCTCTATCGTTGATTCCAGTCTCATTTTTTTTAGTATAGCTATAAAAAGTTTATGAGTAGTACGAGTACCGAAATCTTAATTTTGTACCATTTTTTGAGAAAAAACAATATTAAAAAAGTGAGGTTAGAGATTGATGACATTCACACACTGTTGAAAAAAGCAGTTCATAGTATAATTTTAAACTCCCCTTAAAAAAATCCTTCCGGAATAAAAACCCAAACACAATAGTCCTTCCGCCGACTTACCCCCATTTTGCTTTCTAATTACTTTCAAACCTTTTTTTGTTTTTCTCAAAATAAAGATCACCCTCCCCAAACATCATTCAACACCATCATACACTTTGATGACCAGTAGAACCACTAATGAGCCCACGCTGGTTGCCCAGGGCGAAACATCATTTGATCATTTCTCTTTTTGCTTTGGTCCTTTCACCACCGTTCTCAAATCCTTTGTATGTTCCTTGTGGGATACTCATCCAAGTTTGGATTTTCGTTTTTTCCACCCAAGATCTTTTGATCTTTTATTTTTAGATTCTTTTCGGTTAGAGTAACTGATTCGGAGTTTTTTCGCCTTAGGAGCGTAACCCTATTGATTTGGAAATATTAACACGCCCGGACGAACCCGTATCAGGTGACTTAGATATAAGTGCCAGTGCGGAACGATGCCTATTTGTGAGTGATTCAAAGTTGGAAATAAAAGTGTATGCTGATGTTGAATGATGTTTGGGGAGGGTGACCAGTAGAACCACTGATGAGCCCACGCTGGTTGCCCAGGGCGAAACATCATTTGATCATTTCTAGTTGGTCCTTTGTGTGTTCCTTGTGGGATACTCATCCAAGTTTGAATTTTCGTTTTTTCCACCTCAAATCTTTTGTTTTTAGTTTCAAAATGTCGAGCACTGTAAGCTTTAACAGACTGAATCTCAACTTAAGTAGTCCATCTACTTAAATGGTCTGCCCTATTAGTTCTAGGAATGATTAGTTTACCAACGCTTATGTCCATATCCGCCAAGGTGAAAATACTCTGGTTAAGCTTTAATCATGATTAACACTAATCGGAGTTTGGAATGGCTCTTGCCAAATAAAGTTTCAATGTAAAACACCACATTCCAAACCCCAGGAAATTTTTGTGTTGGTGTATATTATCATTAAACTTGGCATGAGACAAAAAATCAATTTTATGTCAAAGTTAAACTTTGCCATTTTTAATATCATGGTGCAATTGGCCATTACTAGCTATTCGTAAACCAGTCCTGAATATGGTAAGCTCACAAAAAGCTGGTAGCAGTTGGTTATCAGGGCCATCTACTGGTCCACTGGAACTTGCAGGAGCTAACTTTAGAACCACTCCCACCAATCGCCGTTTTTTCAAAAATTAACGGAAACGTCAAGAGTGTCAAGACGTCAACGTAACCGTTAATTTTCAAATTTCGGCTTTTGGTAGTGTTGTTGATAAAAATTATTATTACGTGCGATTTCTGAGTAAAAAATGTCCAAAAAAGACCAAGAAGAAGAGGTTCAAACTATCCCTGAGGTCATCTTTGATCCATCCACAAAAACACACTACAAAAAAGGTCGATATTTTGGAAAGGTATATTATTGTTTTTTTTTGGTGGTCTTTTCCATGTTTTTTTTTATTTAATAGCAGGTTTAAACAAAAATTGTTTAAGAGTAGAGATTCTTTTTTTTCTGTCAGTTACCTTAGTTCTGTCAAATAAACATAAGAGTTGGCTGAACTTTCAATGGAAGGCACATTTTGTAAAAACCAAGACATGGCTTGGAGCACGATAAACCTAACATGGTATGCTGATTTCTCGTCACAGATTCGACACGCGCCGCACATCACGTCACGCTGGAATTAGAATTTTTGTTTACCACTGAGAGCTGGAAGTATTTTCTGATTTCACGGTCTTATTTTTGTAATTGATTGTTCAGGACTATCATATTCGATTTTAACTAAATATTCTAGTTTTCAGTTCAGTTTCAGATTGAAATTTTAAATGGAATACATCTTCTGATAAATCAGAAAAATGTTCCAGTCAACCAATTTTAAAATATCTCCATCTTTCCCTAAAATATTTTGTCCTCTAAATTATCTCTTTGTACATGTAAAATGGTGTTTAATTTCTCTTTATATATATTTTAACAGTGAAATATCAATTAAAAAAATGCCGGGTTGTGCCATGGCTACATGCAAAAATATGAATCGGTATACCAAAGATACAGGGATCGAATTTTAATACTAATAATATATTATTATTCATATATTTTTGTATACTTACATATAGTTATTATATGTACTCAATTCCTGAATAAAGTTTGATATTAATAATTATTATTAGTGTAATTATTTTCTTTTCTCTTCAAATCCATATGTCTAATAGATATTATCTATATTGTGGATTCTTATAACAATTAATGTAGGTAATAGAACTAGAGCATTTTTATTTACCTTTTATCTATTTAAAAAAAAAAGTAAATACAGGCTGAAAGTTGAGGCTTTTTGTTCAACAGAATCTAGAAATCGAAGAGACAAATAATATTTCAGCTTTTTGTTTAATCGAAACTCGGTAATAATTAAAGCTGTGCAAAAATGAAAATGTGAACAATGGAAAATTTCATAATTCACACAGTGGTGCACCCAAAAATTGACTTTGGGGAGGGGGGAGTTGAGGATAAATAATAAAAAAAACTTAATTTGAAATAAAAATGTGACAATAACCATCAGGCTTCTAGGGGGGGGGGTTAATCCCACACCCTTTCCTTCATGCGCCACTGATGCACAGTAGTCTTCCTGTTAGTTTTTTTTTTGAGTATTGATAAATCTTAAAATATTAGTTGGTCTAATGTATTTCTACATGCTGCGCTGTTGAAAAGAATGTCTCAACTTGAAATTCACCCTGTATAGATGTGATAGGTTCTTTGATCTTTCAAATAATATTTTTAAATTTAATTGTTCTAATCATACTAAGATCTGATTTTATTCAACAGAGTAAGCATTATTTTTCTTGTAAATTACTCCATGTCTTATATGAGATTTTAACTGATAAATTTAATAAAAATATGTGTATAGTGTATTAAAAGATGTAATTTCATCACAAACTCCCCTTGGTTACTAAATATACACTTGATATTGAAGAATTCAAATTATGATTCCAATGTGACGTCAAATTGTGCAAGAGAGATAGCAAGACCCTGTGTACTGGCATACTGTGTTGGGTGTATTGTGGCTTGGAGCTGTTTTTTGTTTTTTTCTCGAATAATCTAAAATTTATTTCTAAGGCCACCAAAAAAAATTTTAGCTTTTTCAGCAAAAAAAGTGCTCCAAGCCCTACAGCCATCATGAACCTTAAAATATTATATCAAGTTTTTTGCTAATTTTAAAGACTTTAGAACTTGATACTTAAAAAAGAACTTATACCAGTTTAAGGCTTAAAACAATAAAAGTCTTCCTTATATTTTTCACTGCGGCAAAAACACTGAACCAATTTTCCCTGAATTTTTTGATATTATAATTATGCCACTCATAAATACATTAATGCTCTGATAATTTCAAAAGTTTTTTAATAAAGTTATTTACAAAAGCCTTTTTATATATTTTTAGTTTTACCTTAGTAGACATGATGTAAAATAAATTTACTTTTGTTCTGATTTGGCAACAAATTTTGTCCTTACTTGGACGCTTCTCTTTCACCAACCTGGTAAGATAATTTTTTTGGAAACCAGTAGCAGAATTTTAGGTTGCTTGGTTGACAGTTTAAAGCACTCTTTTTGAAAAAAATTGTTTCTCATCAAACTGCAACTGCGATTGAAATTTTAAATGGAATACATCTTCTGATAAATCAGAAAAATGTTCCAGTCAACCAATTTTAAAATATCTCCATCTTTCCCTAAAATATTTTGTCCTCTAAATTATCTCTTTGTACATGTAAAATAGTGTTTAATTTCTCTTTATATATATTTTAACAAGCTTTCCAAAAAGGTGCCACAAGGGGTACCTTCTCATTAAAAAAAAAAAAATACTTGTTAGACCCTGGGCTTCCCTCGGGGCCTCCGGTTGGGGGCCCCAAATTTTTTTTTTATGGCTAGAAAGTGCATAAAAAATCATTAAAGACTTGCTTTTACCTTTTTTTAAAACCTCTTCCCTAAAGCCTCTAGAAGCACCATTCCATTTAGAGAATCCACACTTCAGTAAGAAAATTAGTTTAACCAAAATCGAGAAGTTATCCACCTTAGCAGTAGGTGTACAAATTTTTGGCAGTACTGGCAGGATTTGGCAGTACTCTCACTACTGCATTACATGGCAGTACTTAACAGTACAATACTGTTGTACATATTTTGAGGGAGTGGACAACCCCTTGACCATAATATAAAAAAAAAATATTTATATTTTAATTTGCTTATTCAATCAATATTAGATAAAAAAAACGTTATATATAAGTATTACTTGTTCCCTTTTTAGCAAATATATTAATTATGAGCAAATAATACTAAAATTAGAAACTACATAATATAGAAAATGTTAATTAAATTTCAATCCAAATGATAATTAAATTTAAATTTTTTTAAATACAAAGTTTCCAAAAATATGTAATATGATTTTATTTTTTTATCTCTACAGGTATTGTGGTATAATATAAGGCCTTTAGTAAAAAGTCTGTGTCTCTGTTTGTTTTCTTTTCTTGCCATAGTCCTATATGAATGAATATCTTTGGTAGACTTTAATTCCTCACTTAGATATTCTGGAAGAATTAGGTTTTTTAATTTAAAAATAAAAATCCAACATGTTATAAGCCATTCTCTGATTAATACTCATTACGGTAAGCTTTTCCAGCATATTTTTAATGGGCGTTCTTTTTTTTGCAAATTAATATAAATATATAATATACATAAATAAAAAAACGCCTTTATTTTAAACTTGGTGAAGGGCAGCTAAACCTGTTAACTTAACCAAGCATGGAAAAAGAATAACAGAAGTACAAATTTTTGATATAAGTCTGATAAAATGAATAACTGCTAAATTAAATTACATAATAAAAGCAATGCCTTTTTCTCTTCACTGTTTAACAAGTACAATAGTGTCGAACAGCAATTAAAATGTGGAGCAATTATCTAGATAAACTCCCTGGCAAAAAGGCCGCATAAAATCTACTAAAATAATTTTTACAATATTTTACAATCTTGATCGGGTTTTAAATAGTTTCTAAGCGGTTTTTGACACATGCTGGTATAAATCATTAGAAATCTCGTAAAATAAATATTTTTGTTACCAGTTTTTACGAGAAATACAATCTGGCTCGTAGAACATATTAAAACTATGTAAGAACTCGTCTACTTTTGTAAGAACTTACCTGGTATTTTTGGCAGGGCTATTATTCAATCAAAATACAATACAAAAAATAAACTTTCTTGGCAACTTTTTTTTTAAATATAATTACAATGCTTTTAAATTTAGTTCTTTATCAATAAACCACCAATGTTTTTTTACTTATTAATTACTTTAATAATTTCACCATTGATTTTTATATTTATTTTAATTTTAATTTTGTATTATAATATTTTGCGTGCGGCGCTTTTAAAGCATTTTATTGGCAAAAAACTTAAGTCAAATTAATTTCCTACCCTCAAGATAACTTGATTTTTTTTGTTTATATGGGGTGTGTAGCTTTTGATATCAAGGCGCCCTCCCCCCCTCTGCTTAGGAAATAGATTTGGCCAAAAGTAATTATGATGTAATTTTGTCCCCTCTTAAAAAATTTGGAGCTCAAGATAACTTTTTAAATAAAATTTTAAATATTTAGTGGGGCTCCAGTTCTAATAATTGATAGTCCACTCCCCCTCAACAAAACTCAATTTGGATATTGCAGAAAATTATGTACTAATTACGACGAATCAAACTGCAGCCCCCCCCCATGCTTAAATGACACATTTAATAAAATTTGATATGTCATAATTTTGTACTAATTATGTACTCTTAAAGAAGGATACTTTTGGTTTACAAAAGTAATTGGTTCCGAAGATTTTTGTTTGTGGGTTATAAGGTGTGTAGCTTGATATCAAGGTACACCTTCCCCTCTGCTTAGAAAAGAGATTCAACCAAAAGTGATTAATCCAGAATTTGGTACTAAATATGTACTAATTTCGTACCCTACTCTCAAGATAACTTCATTTCTTTTTGTTTTTATGGCGTGTGTAGCTTGATATCAAGACACACCCCCCCTCTGCCTAGGAATAAAGAGATTTCATGACACCCACCCCACAAAATCAAAAAAAAATCAAGTTATCTTGAGAGTAGGCAATTTTTTAGAAGGGGATGAAATTAGTACATATATAATTAGTACCAAATTCTGGCATAGTTCCTTTTTTTCGAATCTCTTTTCTAAGCAGAGGGGGGGGTGTATCTTGATATCAAGCTACACACCCCATAGCAAACAAATAAAAATCTTAGGAGCATGTGGGGGGTGCAGCTTAGCGCCAAGCCAAACCCCTCTCCCCCCCCCCCTTTTAAATGCGAATAACTCCGTTATTCATTAAGTACAAAATTTTTTATAAAGGGGGGTAGCTTGATTGAGCCTCCAGCAATATATGTTGACCAAAAATCGAAAATTAAGCAGGAAGTTCTTTAAAACTTTTTATTTTTGTTGAACTTTAGTTAGCATCCAAAATTCCCCGCTATTTATCATTCCCGGATATTACCTGTTATTTATGTCTCACTTGATCCATGGATTTTTTTTTAATTATCCTTTTTATCTAGTTTTTATGATGTTTATGGCTTATTTATTGTTTGTTTATTTTTTAAACTGTCATTCACTTTTTTTTTAAATTATTTAGTCTAATGTTTAAACTTTTAATGTTGTTTTAGTGTTAACTGGTGTCAACAGACCAAATTTCAACTTTTTCAGATACCAAGAACAGGACCAAAAATTAATCAAGTTGACCATATTAAATACTTGGGTGTTATTATTGACAAACATTTTAAATGGTCCAATCATGTAAATAGTTTAGTTGTTAAAACAAGAAAAATTTTATGAGATACATAAATTCATGAACAAAAAACTACTTGTGTCTATCTACAAAGCATTGGTTGAATCCATTTTACAATATGCTATAATTGTGTGGGGTGGTCTGTACATGAATGCTCTCGAACCTGTAAATATTTCAAAAAGAAAAATAATTTCCAACAAATGAACTTATATGATGAAAATATACTAAATATCAGAATGTTACATTTTTATAACCCTTGTCTTTTTCTGTATAAAAACAAACACTTACAACTCGACTTACAAGTAAAAGTTGAGCACACACACCAAACCAGACGAATATCCAAATAGAATTTGATTATTCCCCTTTATAGAAGAGATGGTAACCGAAGATTTGCTACAACTGTGGGTCCTAAATTATTTAATTCTTTACCCATGAGTGTCAGAAATATTTCTAAGTGTAAAACTTGCCAAAAAATGCAAACCAATCATTTATCAAAATTACAACACTTATATTAATTTAATGTAATATGTACTTGGTATTTGTGCTACAAATATATTTGATATAGCCATGTTGCTGAATGAATTTATGGATACAGTAAACTTGCCACCAAAAAATTTTTTTCTTTTATTGTTCCTTCCTTGGTTTTTTTTTTCTTCTTTCGTCAAATATGCAGATAGCTTTGGTATAATTTATTTGCTAAATTTTATTTAAAGGTTTTTCTTTACTTAAGTCTTTTTTTTATTGTTTAGCTTAGTTCTTTTTTCCCTGGTTAGCTGAACAAACAGCTGAGAAATGTGAACTCTCAGTTTCTCATTTCTTGGCTGAACTGAAACTCGCCTGGAGTAAAGTATAAACAATTTTCTATTAAATATCTTTGTTCACTTTTAAGTAAATTGTTGGAACCTTTCCATATAGAATTATTTATTTTTATTTATTTTTTTTTTATTCCGACATAAATAATATTTTTTGTCATATTTTTACCAATAATCAACTGGATAATGTTAATTATTAATTTACGTATTATTATTAAGTATGATACATGAAAGTTGAGCCCTTGGGTTTTAGTTTTTGGTCAATCCCGCGCGCGATCGCTTTAAATCGTGCGATGGTAAACCCCCACTCTCCATAAGCGTCGGAGAGAGTAGGCAGCTGAGCGCTCGAGGTGCCGACTCTCTTACCATTTCTGACGCCAAATAAGGTAGGCCATTTTACTATTAATTTGGGGCTCATCTCCGATTTTAGTGTTCTTTTTCTATTGCTTTTATTCTTATATTTTGTTATAAACATTAATTGTTTTACCCGCGATCCACTAAAAAGGATCCAAATTTTTGAACCAAACATTAAAAAATTAAAATAATTATTTTAAAATTACCTTAAAGGTTTTTGAAAATTGGTAAAAATAGAATTTAGAATTTCATTTAATTAAATGCAGAATGTATGTAGGAATATCCTTGCATAAAATAAAACGAGATTTAAAAGAAAATAGATAAGGAATTTATGTGTTAAACTTTTTTTTGATACATTCCAAATTTATTTTTAAACTGTTTTTTGGTTTTATAGGTATTGATTGTGGTATTTGGTGGCTTATAGAGGACATATTTTATTAGATAATTTATTTTGCGGGTTAAAATTATTGTTTTTTTTTCCTCGTTTTTAATATTTTAATAAAAAATACTTTGTGATAATGGCTGAAGGTACTATGGCAAGAACAAATAAACGAAGTGTTTTTATTAAAAGGATTAAGGAACTTTATGATGTGGCCTATAAGGCCACAGCTGACCCTGACAAAATAAAGGATTTCAAAATTCGATATACTTCTTTGGAATCGACTTATGCCGATTTTGATAAGATTCATTTAGAATTAGTTTCTGAAAAAAAGGTCACTGAGGCCCAATTAGAAGAGCATGACAAAATTCGGACTGAGGTTGATGATCAGTATTTTTCAATTAAATGCATTTATAACGAATTGTGCCTCAAATCAGACATGTCTATGTCATATCCACCATCACCAGTGGCTCACAATCAATTTAATCAACCCCCGCAAATTAATTTTAATATTCCTAGACTTGATATACCCGTTTTTTCGGGAAATTTAAAAGCGTGGCCAACATTCTTTGACTTATTTAAAAGTTCGATACATAATGTAAATCATTTTTCTTCTTCACAAAAATTCCAGCTGCTTCTTACTTTTGTAAGTGAGGAACCGCTTAGCTTATTAAAAAATATCCCCATCACGGACGATAACTACGCTATTGCTTATGACACGTTGATAAAGAGGTATGATAATAAGAGGCTATTAGCCACGACTTATTTTAATGAGATTATGAATTTGCCTAAAATCTCTACCCTTTCAAATCGAGCATTGCATGGTTTAGTGGACAAATTTAGTGAGAATGTCGGAGCGTTAAAATTATTGAATTTTCCTACCACAGAATGGGATTTTTTGCTTTTTAACCTACTTCTTTTAAAAATTGATTCTGATACCCTTCAGAGGTTTGAGATGGAACATGCAAAATTCGATATGCCCAATTATACTCAGTTAAAAGTGTTTTTAAATAACAGATGCAAAGTATTGGATACATTAAATTTTTCCCAAGAAGATAAGTTAAAAAATGTTGGATCGAGTTCTAGTAATAATAATAACAAGAATTTTACTAGAAGTAAGGCAAATTCTCGTACAAATGGTAATTATACCAACTCTTTTTTTACTAATACCTCTAATAATAATACTAATACAGGTAATACACAAAATTGTGGCGTATGTAAAACCGCACATTCCATTTATAATTGCTCTGTTTTTCTTAGTAAAACCCCCCATGAGCGCTATTTACTTGTTAAGCAAAACCGCCTCTGCGTGAACTGTTTAAGTAGTACACATAAATTCTCAAAATGCCATTCTAATAGGACCTGTACCTCTTGCACAAACCGCCATCATCCTACAGCACCATGTAATAATACCAACCCCGCTTCTCAAAGCACACTATGTGAAAATAATCCCAAACTTTGTGCCACCGCTTCTGTTAATCTTACCCCCTCCAATGGTTCTTTAACCCTTCTTGCAACTGCAAAAGTTGATTTTCGGGATAGCCAGGGCAATCCGCATACCCTTCGGGTACTACTAGATAGTGCGAGCCAGGGCAACTTTTTGTCTGAACGCTGCTTTAAAAAATTAGGGTTAAATCGGTCTCGATTAAATGTTCCTATCAATGGTTTAGGTGAAATGACTTCCGTAGCATCCAATGGAGTAACCACCTGTACGATCTGTCCGGTAGGGCAACTTAATCCATCTTTTACCATCGAATGCATAATTCTACCTCAAGTTTGCCAATCCATGCCAACCACTGCCTTTCCAGATAAAAACTGGTCTTATTTGGAACAGCTGTCACTTTCGGATGACAGTTACAATATCCCAGGGCCCATAGATGCCTTAATAGGCTGTGACGTGTTTCCCATTGTATTGTTGCCCGAAAAGGTGTGCGGGCAGGAGTTTGAACCCATCGCCTTTAATACATTGTTTGGCTGGGTAATAATGGGTAAAATTAACTGTATAAAACAAAATTCCTACAAATCTCATTCTTTTTGCACCTCTCTAGCGGAAAACCAGGATATAAACAAAACTTTGCAATTGTTTTGGGAAATTGAGAAAATTCCTCGCCCTAGATCCTTGATGCCGTTGGATTATCCTGCGGAAAATTCCTTCCTAGAAACGCATTCTCGCACTTCTGAAGGACATTTTATTGTTACGCTACCATTTATTAATGGTGAGCCATTATTTTCAGATTCTCGATCAATAGCCTTAAAAAGGTTTTATAGTTTAGAGCGACGTTCACTAAAAGATCCCTCTTTGTATGAGGTCTATTCTAAATTCATTAAGGAGTATCTAGAACTTGAGCATATGGAACCCGTGTCCGCTCCCGCCTCCGACTATTTACAGCGTCATTTTTATATCCCTCATCATGGGGTGACCAATTTAAATAGTACGACTACCACCTTGCGCGTAGTCTTTGACGCCTCTTGTCGCTCTCAAGGTCAGTCATTAAATGACACCTTGTCAATTGGGCCTAAGCTCCAGAATGATATTTCTAGTATTCTCTTGAGCTTCCGCCGATTTCCTATTGCTTTTACAGCCAATGTTAAAATGATGTATCGGCAAATACTCATTCAAAAAAATCATCAGGATTATCAACGTATTCCCTGGAGATTTTCTCCCCGAGAACCTGTAAAGGATTTTAAACTTAAAACTGTAACCTATGGAGTTAGCTCCGCACCCTTTTTGGCTTTAAGATGTCTTCTAGAGTTAGCCCATACAGGAAAAAATAAATATCCTAAAGCGGCAGCAATTCTAGAGTCTAAAATCTATATTGATGATACCTGTATATCGTGTGAGTCACTAGAGGAAGCAGTAGAGACAAAAAATCAGCTGATCAGTTTGTTAAAGGAAGGAGGATTTTTCCTTCGCAAATGGTCTAGCAACAGCACAGATTTTCTAACCTCTATACCTTCGGATATTCTGCAAAAACCTCTCGCTTTAGACAGTAAATCTGATCCTTATATGAAGGTTCTGGGTCTGCGATGGTCACCTGAGAAAGATATATTTTCATATGACATACAACTGCTTAACTCGACCTGTACAAGAAGGTCTATACTCTCAGAAATTTCCAGAATATTCGACCCTATTGGTTTCTTATGTCCTATAACTCTCTTAGTCAAGCAACTTATGCAATCGTTGTGGGCTAGAGGTATCGATTGGGACGCAGAAGTGCCCGTAGATATCGCTCAAAAGTGGACAGACTATAAAGAGGATCTTTCGAGTTTATCTTCATTGGAAATACCTCGCTATTGTTTTATTTCACAGTATGTCAGTTTGGAATTTCATACGTTTGGGGATGCCTCAGAACTAGGCTTTGGTAGTTCCGTTTACTCTCGCCTAGAATCCTCACACGGTAAAATTTATACCTACTTACTTTACGCTAAAAGTAAAGTAGCACCTCTAAAGAAACTAAGTCTCCCTAAATTGGAACTTAGTGCGGCCCTAATGGCCTCAAAATTGCTTAAATTTGTCCTAAATACCTATCATATTCCTAATGTACACAAAATATATGCTTGGTCTGACTCAACTATTGCTCTAGGTTGGATTAAGTCAGCGCCCCATCGATGGCGCACTTTTGTCGCAAACAGGGTGAGTCAGATCCAAGAAAATGTAGCCCCAGACTGCTGGTTTCATATAAAATCAGAAGATAACCCGGCTGATTATGCTAGTCGTCCTATTCTTCCCTCACAATTAGTCAATTGTGCTCTTTGGTGGGCGGGACCCTCATGGTTGTCCCTTCCTACTGAGCGATGGCCTACAAATAAGCCCATTGATCTAGAAGAACCTTTACCGGAGGAAAGACCTGTAGCACTTATGGTCTCTAAGGGTTATGATCCCATCAGTTACATTTTAAATAGGTTTTCATGCTTGCAAAAAATTCTTAGGATATTGACCTACTGTCTACGCTTCTTACACTTCCGTTTTAAGTTAATTCCTGGATTCAAAAAGAAGCCTTTCTCAGAATATGAATTATCTCAAACTCTCTTGTGTATTGTAAAAAAGGTTCAGGCTGAAGCGTTTCATGATGATATATCGAATATTTTAAATAAACGCCCTTGCTCAAAACCTTTAAGAAAGCTAGACCCTTTTGTTGACACAGGAGGGTCATTCCATATCAAATCAACCAAAAAATCACAAAAATTTTACGCGACCAATTCCAATTTTGATGATTTTTGGTATATATTTTCTTCTTACCATAAAAGTTGAAAATGCAAATTTTTAGATTTTTTTGATTCGTAGTTTTTTTTTTTAATTTTTCAAAATAAAAAAGTCAGCATTTTGACCTTAACAAGAATGTACAAAACTAGCAATATCTCGAGAACCACTTACACTAGGAAAGTAATAAATGGCTCATTTTAAAGTCATTTTGAAGCTCTTTTTTATGAAATATCACAACATAATTTTAACAAAAAAAAAATTGAAAATAAAAAAATTGAAAAAAAAAATTGAAAAATTCAAAAAGGCCATTTTTAATTTTTTTGAAAAAAATATATAATTTTGGTCAAAGTGTTACTTAATTATCCACAAAATTTTATGATGGAGAAATGATGGGTTCAATATCAAAAAAAATATCAAAAATATTAAGTACATTAAAAATCATGCATTTAAAAAAATAAGCATATTTTAGGAGCACCAATAGTGCACTGGATATTAAAATAAATAAATTTGTTGGATGGATACAGGTTTTAAAAAATACCCAGAGGCTTTATCTACAAATTATTTTATTTTAAACTCGCAAAAGAAATAAACAAACTTTTCTAGTTAAAATTAGACAGAAAACACTAAGACTAACTATATACCTTAAATTTATTTTTTTAACTTTCTTTTAAGAATTTCTGATGAATCTGACAGTTCTGCCAGTAGCAGTGTTGGGTTCAACTTTTTTTATAAGACTTTCTGGTTTAATAATTAAAATATCTTGAGGTGTTGGGTAAAAAAATGATGAGGCAGGTCCTCGTGGATGAAGAAAGCTTACTTTCAGTTCTCCGCTCTCATTATTTTTCCCCAAGACACAAGCCAGCTACCAAGCACTGTCATATTCTACAGTGACAAACCCTGACTCGATATTTTGCAAAATAATGCTTCCACCTTTAAAAAGATTATGTGTTTCGACCTCTAAGCATGTAGAAAACTGTTTTGCCAAAAACGTGCTTTCTGTAAGAGGAATTACAGCATGAATTTTTTGTGTCCCCGGTATTGTTAAGACTTCCGCAAATCTTTTATTCAAAATTATTTCATGATTTGTATAATCTGCTTCTGTGCAATATTTAAAATCAATGCCAGATATGTTTTCTTCACACCAAGTAAACAATTGTAGAGGTGTCATTATTTGATTGTCATAGGGCCTCTGCAAACTGGCTTTGGCAGCAAGTCTTTTAACAGTTCCTCCCAAGCCATCGCAGGCACTTTTGCCATGCGAGGTGGCAAAATAATGCCACTCTGCTTCAACACCAAAATCTTTTTTATGCAGGCATATATTCAGAAAATTCTTTTTGTTTTTGTACTGCGCAGCACATCCATCCGAAAAATAAAAAATTTTGTTAATTCCTGGTATTTTGATTTTTAAATCAGGCATTAATTTTTTTAAAAATAAATGAAATGCAATTGTATTATGTGTCAAGCTTTCCGAAATAAACACATAATTCAGGTTGTGCAGTTTACCATCACTTAGAAAATAAATGGCAAAAGGGTGGAGGGTTGCCTGGCTGTTATTCCAATGATAAGACTGGACTTCATCTTGCATAACAAAGGAATAATTTTCCGCAAAGTCGCAAGTGATCCAAGACTCTCCAGGTTTAAGGTTAATTTTTATTTCATTGTATCTATCTTTTTGCATTTTTGCAATAAAAGAATGTGATTTAAGTTTTACAAGATCATCAGTAAATTCCTGGACAAAATCATCACTTTTCTTAACAACGGTTTCCATAGTACACCTATCTACTGAGACCCACTTTTTAAATGAGACCTCATCAATTAATTCTTCCTCAAATTTTTCTATTAACGTATTTTTAAACTGTTCTACTCCAGGACATTGCTTGCATCTATTGCTTAAAAAACAGTCCACTGAAGGTGGATTACACATTAGTTTATAAAGGCAATCATGATAAGATATTGCAAGAGGCCTGTTATTTTCATCATATAGCTTATTTAATTTGGAGCCATTGAGCATTAGTTTTATATTTTGATGTATAGTACATACACATACAGTATGAGTCCCACTTTTTCCTGCCAGTATACAGTTTTTGGGTCGCAGTTCACAAAATTTTGAAAACCCAATTGTTTCATTGGGGTACTCAGTTTTAAACAATGCATAAATTTCTTTTAAATTAGCTAAGACTAATTTTTTTTGTACATATTCTTTTTCAGCTCCATATTTTCTGATAACAACATAATCTTTTTTACCTGGCATGGTCCTGCTAATGTCATCCCTTTGGTAAAAATCTACCACTATTTGGGCCACTCTATCACTAAGGGTCTTTCCCGGTTTGGGGTTAGGAGAACATAATATCCCATTGTCCTTAACTAACTGTTTTACAGCTCTGGCCAAATATTGAGAAACTCCAAATTCTTCTTCAATCTTCTTTCTACTCCAACTTTGAGGTAAACATGATAAAACTAGTATTTTCTCACTCCTCTTTTCGGTTTTTAAAAATTTGTCCTTTAACTGCTTAATCATTTCACTTTCGTCACTCTGGCATTCCTTTACTAGCGTTGAATCTGATTCCTTTGTAAATGCTTTCGCAATTGTATGCTGTACAATATCAATTTTTTCTTTGTATACATTTTTTCTTTTAATCGGCGACACACCAAGAAGCTCCAATGACTTGTTTAAAAGAGTAAATGATTCAGCAGGATCTTGAAAATCTGGATCATTTTCTGGAACTTGACTGGGTCTAAAAAAATTTAAAAAGTTAGTTTTTTATAAGAACTTAAAAAGGGGGTAACAGCTGACCCAAAATGTGTACATAATGCCAAGAAATTTGTACATAATGTCTGTATTCTCAAAATGCCATGCAAAATAATGCCATGCAAAATAATGCCATGAGATTTTTCCACTCCGTACTTGACGCAATTGGTTTAGTTTATTAATTTTATATTAAAAAATACTATTTGTTACTTACCCTGCCTCATCTTCTTCAGATGCCTTAAACTCCTTTGAAAGCTTTAGTCTACAACCATCACAGATTTTCATTCCCATTTTGACATTTTTGTAACTGCACATCCACTTGGTCACATTTCTTAATTTCCCAAAATGCTTGATTTTTAACTCTAGTGGATCACAGCACTTTACTTTATATTTAGTCCATCCACTTGCCTCACCCATAGTTGAAACTTTTAAAATTACACAGAGATGACTTCTGATAAACCTTCAGTCGAACTATTATGTATCGATTATTTGGAGCTGTATCAGGAAGATACTTGCCAAAAATTTAAAATCAATTTATGCAGGAATTTTCATGTCAGCAAATCCCCACAATGTACCTAAACAGACCAATAAAATGAAGGAGGTGTGTCCTTAATGTTAAACAGGAATAAACAGGCAGTATTTCACAAAAGTATTGGCAGGTTTATACAGGCATATTTTCCTAAGAATTGGAACATCCAATAGTACGTCTCCGGTGGAAAAGAGGTTTTGTAAGTAAATATTACAATGGGGGGCAATGTTAATCTGATTACTGATACAGAATGAAACGTAGGATATAATTTTTTATTAAATAAAATATTGTTAAATATTTTTATAATATCGCTTTAAACCCCATTATATTCTTCTAATTACCAAAATGCATTGTCTATTTATAGGCGATTTTTCATGCATGTGACATTTTTAATAAATTTTTTCACATTGAACCCATGATTTGTCCATCTCAAAATTTTGTGAATAGTTTAATAACACTTTAAAGAAAATAATATAATTTTTTGAAAAAAATTAAAAATGGCCTTTTTGAAATTTTTCAAAAAAAAAAATCAAAAATTTTTTTTTTATTTTTTTTTTCAATATATGTTATGCAATATTCTCATATGAAAGGTCTTTATAAGAGCTTTAAAATGAACCTTCACCTACTTTTCTATTATAAGTGGTTCTTTGGATATTCCTAATTTTGTGCGCACATGTTAAGGACAAATAAGTGACTTTTTCGATTTTCAAAAATTAATTCAAAATAAACAACTGGTCAAAAAAGTCTGAAATTTTGGATTTTCCAGTTTTTTGGTAGGAAAAACATGTATACTAAAAATCATCAACATCGGAGATGGTGTGGTAAAATACCCTGGTTGACTTGATATGGACTGACCCAGGAGGTGTTCTCAGGGTAGGCGGTAGATTAGTCCGTTCTCAGCTACAGTTTCAAGCAATGCATCCTGCCTTGCTTCCCAGCCAACATAGAGTCACTGATCTTATCATTGAATCTTTTCATAAGCGGTACCTTCATTGTGGACAACAAGCCCTTCATCACTTTATTGCTCAGCAATTTTGGATAATAAATCCCAAAAGGGCTATTCGCCGCATTGTTCATAGTTGTATCCGCTGTTTTAGAGTTAATCCCAAGGTTATAGAACCAAAAATGGGCAATCTACCTAGTTACCGTATTACACAGTGCAAACCTTTTCAGTGTACCTCTTTAGATTTTGGTGGACCTTATCAGATTTTAATGTCTCGGTATAGAGGATGTCGAACACAGAAGGCATATTTGTCACTATTTGTCTGTTGTAGTACAAAATGTTTGCACCTAGAGTTAGTCTCTGACTTAACAACACCAGCTTTTCTTGCTGCATTGCGCCGATTTATTAGCCGACGCGGCCGATGCTCTATGCTTCATAGCGACAACGGGACAAACTATGTTGGCGCGGCTCGATATTTGACGGATTGCATGGCTAACGCAACCGCCGAGGAACTTATTGAGTGGCAGTTTTTGCCTCCCTCGGCTCCCCATTTTGGAGGGCTACATGAGGCGGGGATTAAAAGTGTCGAATCCCACCTCGTAAAAATTATAGGCGAGCAAGTCCTTACCTACGAGGAGTTGTACACGGTATTTACCCAAGTGGAAGCTGTTCTTAACTCACGGCCCTTGTGTGCAATGAGCAGTGATCCAAACGACCTCTCTTGTCTAACTCCAGGACATTTCCTTTCACTGGCTCCCTTATCCGCGGTTCCAGATCCTGATTTAACTGTTAAAATTAATAGGCTTGACAGGTGGCAGTTACTCACACAAATGCAACAAACCTTTTGGAAAAGGTGGCATCGTGAATATCTTCATTCTTTGCAACAGAGAGCTAAGTGGCATCAGAATTCTAATCTTATTACCCCTGGTACTCTCGTTGTCCTGAAAGAAGATAACCTTCCCCCTCTCCAATGGAGACTTGGTAGAGTTGATTCTGTACATCCTGGTGCTGATGGTATTATCCGAGTGGTCACGGTAAAAACTAAAACTGGTCTACTTAAAAGGCCAGTGGTTAAGGTATGTCCTCTGCCACTAAATTAAGCAGAATCAATACTATTATATCAATGTTAGAATATTTTATTTTATTTTTATTTTCTTGTAAATACCTCTGTATTTGGTGGGCGGTATGTTCACTTTTAAGTAAATTGTTGGAACCTTTCCATATAGAATTATTTATTTTTATTTATTTTTTTTTTATTCCGACATAAATAATATTTTTTGTCATATTTTTACTGGATAATGTTAATTACATTTACGTATTATTATTAAGTATGATACATGAAAGTTGAGCCCTTGGGTTTTAGTTTTTGGTCAATCCCGCGCGCGATCGCTTTAAATCGTGCGATGGTAAACCCCCACTCTCCATAAGCGACGGAGAGAGTAGGCAGCTGAGCGCTCGAGGTGCCGACTCTCTTACCATTTGTGACGCCAAATAAGGTAGGCCATTTTACTATTAATTTGGGGCTCATCTCCGATTTTAGTGTTCTTTTTCTATTGCTTTTATTCTTATATTTTGTTATAAACATTAATTGTTTTACCCGCGATCCACTAAAAAGGATCCAGAAACTTCGTTTCTTTTCAATCTTTGATAAATAAAAGTCCTTTATTATTATTATTATTGTTATTATTATTATTATAGGATTTTCTTTTAATTTCTCATATTTCACTTTTTTTCTTTTTCTCTAAACTTCCAATATCTTGCAGTTTTATAAAGTAATGTTTGTTCATATCAAAAATAAGAAATTAAAATTTTTATTTAGTGCTTGCACATACAGATTGTTAGTAATCTACTTGCAATTATATAACTTAAGTGGGTAGCGAAAAATTCTAAATTTATACATATAATTTAATTTAAGTGACATTTAAGATTTTATGAATAAATTTGAAATTTGTTTAATGTATTAATATTTTTTTGTTGTAACTTTTTTCCGCTTTTGACATATTAACATATTAATTTAAGATTTTATTTTGTTACTTTATTAATTTTAATGAAATTTTAATGACAAAGTTATTAATGATTAGTTTATTTAGCCTGCTGTGTCAACAAAATTTTTTTTTTTGACAATAAAGTATTTTTTAAATTGAATTGAATTCAGGTGTACCGCAAGGCTCCGTCTTGGTGTCTCTGTTTTACGACTTATTTGTTATTGACATTGTGCAGAATCTGGATATAAAATTGTTATTGGAATAATATCTACAGGCTGAAGACTGTGAGCAACTTACAGAAGTTTTTGCCCATATAATAAGTTTGGCTCGGAATGTGTTTTTCCCAATTTAAAAAAAAATTTTTTTTTTTATAAAAATGCTTTTTATTACCTCCATAAAGCTAGCGAGCACACCTTACAAAATCCATATTATAATAATTCCAGAATAATGTTCTTTTTATGTGCTAATTTCGTCCCCTTTTAAAAATTTTTGTGCTCTTTGGGTTTTTGAGAAAATTAAAAAAAAAGGTGGGTTCACTAGCTTTATATAAACCTAGCTAAAACTAAGGTTAAAAATATCCGTTAAATATATCAGAATGATGTGCTTTTTATGTGCTCCATGAAAATATAAAAAAATATAAAAATTTTTAACTTGTTTTTAGTCATTTTTTGAAATAATGTGGGCTTGCTATAGCTTGATATAAACCTAGAAGCCTAACCCTAAATAAGGGGTAAAAATATTCGTTAAATATCCAGAATTATGTTCTTTTTATGTGCTAATTTCGTCCCCTTTTAAAAATTTTTGTGCTGTTTGGGATTTTGAGAAAATTAAAAAAAAAGGTGGGTTCGCTAGCTTTATATAAACCTAGCAAGCCCAACCGTAAACTAAGGTTAAAAATATCCGTTAAATATATCAGAATTATGTGCTTTTTATGTGCTCCATGAAAATATAATAAAATTGAAAATTTGTTAACTTTTTTAGTAATTTTTTAAAATAATGTTGTGGGCTTGCTATAGCTTGATATAAACCTAGGAGGCCAACCCTAAATAAAGGGTAAAAATATTCGTTAAATATTCAGAATTATGTTCTTTTTATGTGCTAATTTCGTCCCCTTTTAAAAATTTTTGTGCTCTTTGGGTTTTTGAGAAAATTAAAAAATAAGGTGGGTTCGCTAGCTTTATATAAACCTAGCAAGCCCAACCTTAAACTAAGGTTAAAAATATCCGTTAAATATATCAGAATGATGTGCTTTTTATGTGCTCCATGAAAATATAATAAAATACAAAATTTTTTAACTTTTTTAGTCATTTTTTAAAATAATGTTGTGGGCTTGCTATAGCTTGATATAAACCTAGCAAGTCCAACCTTTAATAAAAGGTAAAAATATCCGTTCCAACAACCCAACATAACTGGCGAGCTCATAACAGTTTTTTTTTTTAAATCAATGAAAAAGTAAAATATCTTTAGTTTTTTTCTATTTTCATAGAGCACATAAATCTGAAATATTTAACGAATATTTTTAACCTTTATTTAAGGTCGGGTCTGTTAGGTTTATATAAAGCTAGCAACATTTAAAAAAAATAACTAAAAAAGTTAATTTTTATCTGGTTTTATATTTTCATGGAGCACATAAAAAGCACATAATTCTGAGATATTTAATGGATATTTTTAACCTTCATATAAGGTTGAGGTTTATGTAAAGCTAGTGAGCCCACCTTTCTCAAAAACACAAAGAGCATAACATTTTTTAAAAAGAGACGAAATTAGCACATAATTCTGGAATTATTAAATCTGGATTTTATCAGGTGGGCTCTCTAGGTTTGTCTTATTATCAGAACTTTTTTCGTTTATGAAAATGTGAATTTTTGAAATTCAAGAAAAATGTGTCATTTTTTTTTATAGATATCGTGGTACTACTACAAAAACACGTAATTTACGATTTTGTTTCTCGAAATCGAGAAAAAATTTAATTGTGAAGTATTCTCTTCCAATAACATAATCTGAGTACCCAATTTTTCTGTATGCCAAACTCGCTTTTTTTTCAGGGCGGATTTGCAAAATGCTACGAAATAATCCACGCAGGAAACAATCAAGCTTTCGCCGGCAAAATCGTTTCGAAAAAACTGATGGCCAAACAAAACCAGAAGGAAAAGATGACACAAGAGATTCAGATCCACGCATCCCTGTTGCACCAAAACGTCGTCGGTTTCCATAGCTTTTTCGAGGACCACTACAACATTTACATCGTCCTCGAATTGTGCAAAAGACGCTCGATGATGGAACTTCATAAAAGGCGGAAGGCTCTAACGGAGCCCGAAACGCGTTTCTACATGAGCCAGATCTTGAACGGCGTCCAGTACTTGCACCACCACCGGATCATCCATCGCGACTTGAAGCTGGGAAACTTGTTTTTGAACGATGAACTACAAGTGAAAATCGGAGATTTCGGTTTGGCCGCAAAAATTGAATACGATGGCGAAAGGAAGAAAACATTGTGCGGAACGCCGAACTACATTGCCCCGGAAATTTTGACCAAAAAGGGTCATTCGTACGAGGTCGACGTCTGGTCGATAGGATGTATCATGTACACTTTGTTGATCGGGAGGCCACCATTCGAGACCAGCAGTCTTAAGGAGACTTATGCCAAAATTCGAAAATGTGAATATAAGTAAGTATTTAATAAAACTTTTCCTCTTCGTAAAATTAAAGTTAAAAATAACAAAAAACTATGAATAACCAAAGGTATAAAAACTTCAGCGCGCAATCTAAGATCTCTTCACACAATACGTAAGTTTACTACTTGTCAAAATATTATTGCATATTATAATAAGTACCGTTCAATTTACAAAAGCGTATTGAAAAAGGCAAAAGAAATTTATTACAAAAAAAGAATTGATAATGCGGATAACAAAGGCAAAGAGTATTGGAACATTATAAATGAGTTCAGAAACGTTAAACAAAAATATAAAGATAAACCTAATATTAATCCAAATGATCTCAACACATTTTACACATCCATTGCTGCAACATTAACAAGAAATCTAAACTCCCATATTGATCCCTTATCATATTTAGAACCTGCGCAACACACGGAAATATTTAAATTTCAAAATACCAATGGAAATGAAATTAAACACTTACTAAAGACCATAAAAAAACAAAACTCATCTGGTACAGATAATATATCATCAAAACTTCTAAAAAATTTGCCAGACAATGCCATTGACGTTCTAGCCTTAAGCATTAATGGGTCATTTAGCACTGGAATATTTCCTCCATGCCTTAAAACGGCCATGGTAATACCCATTTTTAAGGGAGGCGATAACACCGACCCGTCAAACTACAGGCCTATTTCGCTGTTGAGTACGCTGTCTAAGTTAATGGAAAAAATAGTAAAAAAACAACTTTTGGAATATTTAAACAATCACAATATAATTAATAAAAATCAATTTGGATTTCAAAATACTAAAAACATTAACGATGCTGTCTTTTCCTTTTTAGAGAGGCTTTACCTTAGCCTTAATGATCAGGAGGTTGCTGCGGCAGTGTTCTGCGATTTTTCAAAAGCTTTTGATTGTGTTGATCAAGGAATACTGATGCAGAAGCTAGATCATTATGGTATTCGCGATACGCCATTATTTTGGTTTTCATCTTTACTCTCAGGAAGAGACCAGTTCGTTAGTGTTAATGAGAGTGCATCAGGGGTTCAGATGATTAGTCGGGGGGTTCCTCAGGGCTCTGTCCTAGGACCGGTTCTGTTCCTATTGTACATCAACGACCTCTTATCCTTGCCAATCTCAGCGGTGGTTGCTGCTTTTGCTGACGATGCAAATGTTTTATGGACTGCAAAGTCTTTAATTAATTTCTGTACCACTATAGAAAAAGATCTATCTTTAATAAGTCAATGGTGTGAAGCAAACAAACTCTGCGTTAATATAAAAAAAACAAACATCATTACCTTTAAATGTGCTTTGACTGACATAAAACTAAAAGACAAGACTATCGAAAACAAAACAACAATAAAATTCTTAGGCATTCACATCGATACACATCTAAAATTTGATATTCATATAGACCAACTCACAAAAAAACTAACCAAAGGATGTTACGTCATAAGAGTAGTTGCACAGGAGCTTGGCAAACAAGCAGCGAGGGCGGCTTACTTCGCTTTAATTGATGCACACATACGTTATGGTATAGCTTTCTGGGGTAGCACAACAGACAGTCTGTTACATTCAGTGTTCATTCTACAGAAAAGGGCTGTTCGTTGTATGTGTAAAAAAGGATACAGAGAGTCATGCAGGCCCCTGTTTAAGCAGGAGGAAATACTAATGGTGTCATGCATTTTTATATTAGAGTCAGTTTGCTTAGTATACAAAAAATTCCTTGGTTATTCATATGAAAGAAATTATAATTTTAGACACAATAACTTGCCATTGCCAATTCCAAAAACAACACTCACAAAAAAATCATTAATTTATGAAAACATCAAAATATTTAATCACTTGCCCCAAGATATTAAAATCATTAACAATTACAAATTATTTCGCACTACAGTTAAAAAATTTCTAGCAACCAAAGCATTCTATAACTTAACTGAATATTATCTATAACTTGACTAAATATTATCTTAACTGAATAACTTAGTAAATAATATAATTTCGTTTTAAATGTCTTGCTTCTTTTAAACTTTAACTAATAACACTATTTGTGGTGTGTTTATTTAATTGTCTTTTACAGCGCATATTATTATTTTTAAATGTTGTATTTTTTGTTTTATACTTTTCTTTAAATTTTTAGCCACAATGTAAATTCTTAATAAGAGTATTGCATGATTTAGAGTTTAATTACTTACCTATTTATAATAACAATTGCTTTGTAAATGAAATATGTTTATTTTGAGACAATAAAGCTGATTGAGATTGAGATATTATGTAGTAGATGATTAATTTAAGGTGTTTCTGCAAAAATTAATTAGAAAAATGCATTTCTCAAGTATTTTGGTATATTTCTTATGATTTTGGAAATTTTTGGATAAATAAATAGTGTTTTCTAAGATTTATTTTTTTTTATATTTTCCCTCTTCACGCATTCTTTTTCAAGTCTGTTAATGAAAATAATTATAATTTTTTTCTCTCTTCACAGAAAAAAAAATCATAATTTTAGAATTATTTTTGTCTGCTGCCGCGAATTTTAACACAGTGTTGTCAAATCAGAAAAATGATGATTTTTAACAGGCTCAGAAAATGGTATTTCTTTTTCCCAAATTCATAAGAAAATACTTTGACTCCCATTTTTCCAACTTTGCATACAGATTTTTCCAGATCATTCAACACATTATCTCTTTGTTTCGGACTTGCATTGTCTATATTTTATTTATGCATGACGTTTCGATCAGTACAATCTCTGATCGTCTTCAGGTGCAAACTACAATCTATTCCTAAGGCTACATACTTATATACTATGAGAAATCACTCAACCGAGAAGTTTAAGAAGTTCCGCCCAAGAAGGTTGGAATTTCGTCACTTGGTTTACTGAAAATACACTGATTCTGCCCAATAAAGGCAGCTTCAAGGACGTTTCTTCCAGTGGGACTCCTTGTGCACAACCTTTGCTTCTGTTCACTTGATTCGGTGTTGTTTTGACCATGCATGTTCGTTGTTTCACCTTTTTGGGTATTCGTCTGATATTCCTTAAGCCTAGGAGATAGTGGTCTTTTTGTTTCGCCTATGTATTATTCACCACACTCACAAGGAACTTGGTAAATGTATTTCTTATTTTGTTTGTTCTCCGGTTTTGTTTTACTAAGACTGCTTCGAATTGTGTTATTAGATTTAAAAGCTGTTTTAATATTAAAGTTGTTCGCTGCTCTTCGAATTTTCTCTGATACTCATTTAATGTATGGAATTGTAAGGAATGCATTTGCCTGGTTTTGGTCTTGTAATCTCTGCCTGTTTGCTGAAATTTAGAAATAGTATCTATTGTAAGTTTAAGGCTGTAAACATTCTGCTGCAGATCCTTCTTAATGTTTCTTATTTCGATTTCCAAGTCATGAGAATTGTTACAAATTTGAACGGATCTCTATTATACAAAGTTCATATTATGCCTCGTTTTGTTGTAGCAGAATCATTTGAACCTTGCTTTAAATATTGTCCTGTGTGAGTGAGTTTATGATAGACTGTTGTTCTGATGTCGATGATGTCGATTTCTACTAGTTTGACAAGTATATCAAGAATAGAAATTTGACAATTTTGCTCCACCTCGATTGTGAATTTAATGGTGGGTCTTATGTTATTTAGTTGGTGAAGAAATTCTGAAAATAAAATAAAAGTATCATCTTATTATCTTAGCCAGAGCTTAGGTTTATATGTTGCGGTATCAACCTCGTGTGATTCGAACCACTCCATGTGAATAGACCACCACTGGTGAAAGCGATGAACCCATTGGCAGACCGTCATCCTGAGAAGAAAACTTATTTGACAAAGGACTTAACTTTTCCATCGCTCCTAATTGGAGAATATATTTGTCCAGATTACTAAACATGTGATAAATCAAGCTTTTCATGTAGAGAATCACCTTGGCTATAGGGTCAAACCATATCAAATCAACCAAAAAAAAGGCACTTTTCGTTTTGACCATCTCCGATTTTGATGATTTTTGGTACACTTATTCCTCTGATTCAGAAACTTAAAAATCCAAAAAATTAAATTTTTTGGATATGCGGTTTTTGTTTTATTGATTTTTGAAAATAAAGAAATTGACCAATATGCCCTTGACAGGCACTTACAAAAATAGCAATATCTTAAAAACTATTGGTCCTATAGAAGCGAGTTATAGCTTATTTTGAAGGTTTTTTAAAGACATTTTTAACGATGTGTATCACCATGTAATTTTTTGTTTTTATTTTTTTTTAAATTTTTTTAATATTTTTTTTTGAAAAATCTTGAAAACACCATTTTGAATTTTTTTCAAAAAAATAATATTTTTTTTTCAGTATTTTTTTAATATTTTTGGAAAATTTCAGGATGGAGAAGTTATTGGTTCTATTTTTAAAAAAATAATATAAAAAAACCCTGCAGGAAAAAACCATACATTTTTTGATAAATACCTATATATTTAATCTTTATATCTAAAAACTTGTCAATTGCTCCCAGTCTTGTAAATAAGATACATAAAAGGTTTTTCCAAACTTGTTTATTCCTGCAAAATTTTGAGTATTTCTTCAATTGTCCTCCCCTCCACCCAAGATCTTTTCACCCACCTATTATACATTTAAACATGTTAAGTGCGGGAAGAGTGCATGCGATGGACTGGGAGGCACCGTAAAAAGGTTGGCTGCTAAAGCAAGTCTGCAGAGAATATATAATGAACAGTTTATGACCCCCGAAGATCTTTTTAAATTTGCAACAGAAAACATTCCTGGTATAACATTTAAATATTGTTTATTAAATGACTACCAGCAACATGAAAAGTTTTTGGAAAAAAGATACCTGGAAGCACAATCGATACCTGGGACTCAAAAATTGCACTCGATTATCCCCCTCAGTAATGAAAAAATTATTACAAAACCATTTTCACTAAGTAAAGAGGAAAATATTTAATGTCTTTTTGCAACCTGTGGTTTGTCAAACACAGAAATTGAAAACATCGACTCCGGTTTTGTAACCATAAACTATGACTGTCTTTGGTGAATGGGATGTATCATTGGCAAAAATATAGAAAGCGGGGAATTAAAAGTTAGTTTTTTACATCCTCATGGTCCCTCTCCATCTTTTTACTTTCCAAAGCCAAAAGCTGATATATTGGTCATAGATCAAAATTCTCTTTTAAGACGGGTCAACCCAAATACTGCCACTGGTAGGACATATACGCTAACTGCAGAAGAAATGGCAGATTCCTCAAATATTTTACAAAAAAAATTAGCAACCTAAATATTTTTTATTGTAAATTTTCTATTATTCTTTTCATTTTTTTGTTATACCCATATTAGGTAAATTAGCCCTGTATTAAATATCTTATTATTTTTTTAAAGTATGACTGCATTATTTCTCCATCCTAAAATTTTCCAAAAATGTTAAAAAAACATTGAAAAAAAAAAAGAAATATTTTTTTTTAAATAAAAAATTTGTTTTTGAGATTTTTCAAAATTTTTATTTTTTTTAATTATGAAAAAAAAAAAATTAAACAAACTATATTGTGTCACACATCTTTAAAAAGGTCTTTAAAAAATGAGCTATCACTCGCTTCTATAGGATCAATAGTTTTTGAGATATTACTATTTTTGTAAGTGTCTGTCAAGGACATATTGGTCAATTTCTTGATTTTCTAAAATCAATAAAACAAAAACCGCTTATCCAAAAAATTAGATTTTTTTGGATTTTTGAGTTTTTTGATAAGACGAATAAGTGTACCAAAAATCATCAAAATCGGAGATGGTCAAAACTATTGCCTGGTTGACTTGATATGGTTTGACCCTATAGTTTTAACTATATTTTTTTTTAGAATAAGTTCCAATATCTCTTCAAGCGCCAAGCACATGATAATGGTCATGTTACAGTCGGAGCCTATAAAACGGCCGAAAATCGACCAGCTAGTCAAACATGAATTTATCGTTAACGGATATTGTCCAGCTTCGCTTCCTCTGAGTTGTCTCACAATGGCGCCCAGGTTTGACAGCATTGACACGCCGCAACGCAAACCTTTATCGGCTGTTAACGGTTAGTAATAATAATAATAATAAATATTCTTAATCAAGAAAATGTTAGCAATTCAAAGTTCAAAGTGTTTTATTGCCATAAGATTTACATGGTAAATATTGAGAACGTTTTAATTACAAATATAGTAAATATAAACTTAAAATAAAGTTAAATTTGAATTATATACTATTCAAATTCAAATTCAAAACAATAACTATATACTTGAAAATTATAATTCAAAAAAGTTACTGACTTCCCAAACTCAAAAACTCTCCAACAGAATAAAAACTGTGTGAATATTATTGTAAACTGTAGCACAAAACCAGTAAGGGCTCTTAGTATAGAGGGTCAGGTTATAGTGTGGTATCTGCGATCGAGTATTATGTGCATGTTGGGTACGTGCTATAGGAAATTAAATAATACAAAGAAAATCTAAAGAAAAACATTTGTATTGACAGGAAAAAACTGGAAATCTGGAGAAAATTTAAGAACAATGCACAAACAGAAAAGATTTTATTAATGATTTTTTTTACTAACTTAATGATTAATGGTTTATTGATAAACACAATGGATATTGTTTAATTGTTAATTTTTAAACTTAAATATATGGAAACCAATGGAGCTGTTTTCCCATTGTTTAATGCATTATTCTTCTTAAATTTATTTGGATTTAGGTGAATAATGGATAAAGTTGGGAAACTTTTAACTTTGTGCATTAAATTTAATCAGAATAATAAAATGCGCGTGCCTAAAAAGAAAAAACCCATATATGGTTTTAGCTTTGTAGCTTTCAAAACACTGCTTTTTTCATCGTCAAACTGCTGCTATTTTGTTTGTCTCTATCTTTGTTAGTTACGGAGATTCATTGGTGTCGTATATATGTACGTTTTTTTAGACTTTACAGACGTAAAAGGCGATATAACCTCGATAACGTTTTTATGCCGTTTAGGTTTTGCAGAAATCTTGTTTTTAGTAAGTAAACCCATGGAAAAGTCAAACAAACAACTATAAACTGTTTTACTTCTGACCTCTAATTAATCACCCAAGAAACAACCACATAGCAATCCCTATTTGATTTTACTATTATAACACAGCATAATGTTTATATATAGTTATATTACATATAAATTTATTTATATAATTTTTATATTATTATTTGTTATTGTTTTTTACGTAAGTTTCAAGATTTTGTTAGCAAAATCTGATATTTTTGTTTTTGTTTTCTTAAAAGCAACAGTTGTAACTAGTTTATTTCAAAGTAACGCGATAAAAAGTATAAGAAATCAGGTTTGTGTTGAAGAATTGCTTTTAATTTTTATCATTGGTAAAACAGCGTATGGAACATATAGTGTTTTTCCATTGCAGGCAAAAAAATATCTTTAAATTCATTTTTCTCAAAACAAGGTTTTTAAAGATATGCAGTTTTTCCTTTGCAGGCAAGATCTGTCACTTATCACTTTTTCGACCATTTTTGCGTTTCTTTGGGACTATAGTAGTAAATATTGTATAAAAAAGCAAAGCAATTTCAAATGATTTATTTATTTTTTATTTATTTAAAAAAAACACAGATAAAATTCAACCAACCAAAACAGCCCTAATAATTAAGCATTACACATTACGCATTAAACACTATCAATTACATTTATCAATTACCCATCAAGTATTAAAAGTAAATAGGCTTAAAAAAAAAAGATTTCGAAGAAACATTTTGCAGTTTATTATATTTGATGATCTGCAGGAGTTTTGACCACTAGAGTTGTATGTGTTTCAATTATCATTCTAAATAACTTGGTGGATAGGTGGGCACAGGGGTGCTGACCACCAACTATAAGCAATTTTGCATCTAATCTAACAATTTTTTTTTGAAATTTCATGTTTATTTTTTGTGACTTAAACGCCATTTGTACTGCTAGAATTTAGTTAGTATGACTGTAAAATAATCAAAAAACAGAAAAAATATATATTTGCATGGACCAATAATATATCATTCTCTGATATTTGTCAGAAAAAACCAGGAAGTCAGGGAATTAACGAACTTTTTTTACTCTAAATTCTATTTGTACGGTATTAAATTTAATTTTCTTTTTACTTTGGCTTTTGGAAACTGCAGACTTTGAAAATAACCCCACTTTTAGATGAAATTTAACCTTAAATAACCACAGATATATTATTCAAATATCCTTCTGCAAGGAATTTAAATTAAAATGACCAATAAAGGCTATACCGCGTGGATCAGACCACATCTTGGGTGCGCTTCCACTGCGGTGCGAGAGAGAAAGCCAAAAACCATGCAAATCTGACAAAGATAGCCCGAGCGCCTGGTCCACGTGCTTTGTTCGCCTTCCCCGCGTTCGCTAGTGCAGGGTTGTGCGGCTATTTTTCTCAGGTCCACGCAGTTGCCAGGCCTCTCCCTCTCGTACCTCAATATTAGCATATGGACTATGCAATTTTTCGTGCGTCTGCTCATTTATCAAGACAATATTATCTTACTTTTCAGATAACGTTAATCAACAATTCAACTCGAAACAGAAGAACGACTCAATATCTGCAGGTTTGGCTGGCGTGATAGTACCTAATTTAGATGATTTCGATTCCAGACAGAATCTTAACGAGCTTAGATCCCTTTTGGCAAAGGTAAGTACACAATATAAGTGTGCCTTGGAATGAGATTATAACAACAATATTATTATTATTTTCTGGGACAATGTTTACCTTTCAAGACAAAATGTCTTCAGAAATATATCTTTAAAAGCAATTCTTCGACTGCATGTACAAAAATTACAATAGAAACGTTTATGACCGAATCTGAATCACCACTCCAACGCCATTTAAAAAGTATTGACTATTATAGCACTCATAACAGGAGGGCGATTCGAGTGACGGCTATATTTTCAGGGTTAAAACTGGTCAGGGAAAACCTGGAAAAGTCAGGGAATTTAAGAAGTGACCTGGAAAAGTCAGAATTTTTACATTATAGTTTTTATCTTTTATGTTTGACTCACTCTGTTCCTCATATAATGTCAGAAACACGCTATTTTTCTTTTGTTCTTAAATTTTTTTTTGTTTTTCTAGAATTTGCACAAAACGTGAAAAAAATCAAAAATTTGCGGCGCGATAACATTATTAGTTATCACAATTTTAGTTTGATTTGACCTCCTTCCAGGTTCGTCACATTTATGACATGATTTTAGCAACAAAAAAAAAGCTGCGATCAACTCTGAATAATATTTTGCAAAAACGTGAAAAATATCAAATTTTTGAAGAATTTACCGCTATATTGCAAAAAAATTGCCCTTCGGCGCGATAACTTCATTGAAAACGTGTCAAAAATTACATTTTCAGTATACTTTTCGCAAAATTTTTGCCAACGGCACTTTTATGACATAATTTTGGCAAGAAATCCAGAATTGGTATATATATCCGCAATTTACATCAAAATAATTTTTTTAATGTCCTTATTGGAAGTCGTAAAATATCCTGGATTTTTTTTATTTTTGGTCAGGGAAAACCTGGAAAATTGAAAATCAGTTTCAACCTTGGTTTTATAGGGATTCTAGGTATCTGACGGTTCACTCTGGCAACATCACATGTTGTGTGGTTGCTAGGATGAGCTTTTTTTATTAATAGGGTCACTGCACCAGACTTCTCTCTTTGTTGTTTCATTTCAGTATTTTCTTCGTTTTTTCTTTTCTTACTTTTTACACAAACACAACTCTGTTTCTTTACCTATAATTTTACCTTAGAAAAATCAATTGCCAAAGTATTTGTCAACCAACAATCACGTTTGACGTTTTGCAGTGACCCGATTAAAAGCGAAATTCAAAAACCAGCATTATGCCAAGGGAGAATTCGCGGTTCCAAAAAACGTACAGTGATTTCCATTTTTAAAGGTATTCCTAATGATTCCCAACTAATTACCACTGATTCCCAGTGATTGTCAATCAAATGATTCCCAGAGATTCCGAGTGACAACGCGGTGATTCCTAGTGATTGCCAGGCGATTCCCCCCGAAAATTTGTTGGTGTTACCAAAATTGGATCACATGCAATTTGATTTTGATTTTATAAGTAAAAGGTCAATTAAAAATTTTTGTATCTAAAATAAGAAAAAATATTAGGCTACTAAAAACCAAAACAGTTTTAACCTTTATTATTAATTCAAAAATGTTTCATATCATATAGTAAATAACATTTAAAAAAATATATATTATTTCTGAAAGGATTTTTTCACATATTTGTATTTTTCATTAATTTTAAGTTTGTTTGGCCTTTTTCAGAGAAAAATGATCATTTCCAATTAAATTAATGGGTCCATAGAATAAATATTCCTTTTCAATTTCGTACGTCTGGTGTTTGTGTTAGCATGTAAAATCTTCTGTGGATATTTTTTATAGTTTTCTGTAAAAATTTTATTTTAACTTCTTTTGGATAAATTTCAATTATCCTTCCCAAGTACCAGTCTTCATCATAAAATATGGCTTTATGTATAACTAGATCTTTCTGTTCTTTGTCACTATCTATTATCTCTACATATTCATCCAAAATATCATCGGAATCTGTTGAACTTAAATCTAAACATTCACTCGGTCTTTCAGTTTCTGTTTCGCTTTCCTCTTTGTTAGCTTTTCTGTTTCTCTTATATTTCGAAACCTTATTTTGATTAATTTTTTCTTTCCTTATTTTTTTTTCTTGTCATTCCCCTCACTCGTACCAGCCTGTCGCTTTTTGTTCTAGAAAAACCAACAAAGAGTGGATTTTTTTTATTGTGACAATTTTTCCATTAGCTAATCGAACAGTCAGGCATGATTTTTCTTAATTAAATTTGGCTCACAAGTGCTTGATCATTTTTATCAAAATGAGGCTCATTTTCTGGATGTTCTTTATTTGATAAGTCCTTAGCTCGGTCTTTCTTAGTTTCATCTTCCTCTTTATCTTGATCTTTATTTCTCGGATTGTGTCTTGTTGTGTCTATTGAAAATTTGTATCAAACCCATTATAAAAAAGTAATGGCCCTATATATTTACGGATTTCTGAACCTTGTTGGCTTATTGTGTCTATAAAAGAATTAGATTGCTGTCCGAATAGCTCATATTCACCTAAAAACGCAAAAAATATTATAATGCCACACATGCAGCTGCAAACTATAATTGGGGGGGGGGCTGACGTTTTATTTTGAGAAAGACTACCCGGTTTAAAAAAACTCCCGCATTTTTTTTCTTGGATATTTAGTAAATATAAAATATAATATGTTGTATCACTTACCTTTCAGGAAACATTAAACAAACACTAAAACATTTATAGCTTAAACATTGCGTACTTAGAGCAGAAGACGGTGCGTGTGACACATGAGCTAACGTGTTTATAACCTCAAAATCTATTGCTATTCTCCGGTGATCCCCAGTAATTCCCAGGCGATTCCCAGCGATTCCCAGGTGATTCCCAGCGATTTCCAGGTGATTCCCATTGATTCCCAGGTGATTCCCATTTAATTCCCAGAAAAATGTACAGGGATTACCACCCGCGAATTCCCCCTCGCATTATGCACTAAGGAGCTCAGTCAAGCTACACCACCCTCCCCCAACGAAACTCAATTCAACTATTGGTTTTTGTACACTAAAAGTAAGATTTTTGTTTGTTTGTTATGGGTGTGTACCTTGATATCAAGCTACACACCCCATAACAAACAAACAAAAATCTTAGAAGCTGATAGTTTTTGTAAAAAACAAGAAACCTTCTTTAAGAGTATATAATTAGTACAAAATTATGACATATCAACTTTTATTAAATCTATCTCCATGGCATAGGGGAGGAGGTGAAGCTTAGCGCCAAGCCACACCCTCACCCCCCTTTTAAGTGCAAATAACTCCGTTATTCATTAAGTACAAAAATTTTTTAAAGGTGACTAAATTAGTACATAATTAGTTTGTTTTTACAATATCCAAATTGAGTTTTGTTGAGGGGGCGTGCAGCTTGACCAAGCTGAAAAATATTATAGTATTCTACCACTATTATGCCTCATAAGTCCTAAAACTTTTAACCTATCTTTTGAAGTTGATTGTTTAAAGTAAAATTTAAACTATGGAGAACAATTATTGGCTATTGAAAATTAATCCGAATTCTGTCCACTATAGGTTATCAAAAGTAAACCAAACATCTACAAGAAAGTGTCAGATGAAATGACAGATCCGGTGGCCGGACCCACGATATGGGTGTCGAAATGGGTGGACTATTCGGACAAATATGGCTTCGGGTACCAACTCTCAGACGAAAGTGTAGGAGTGATGTTTAATGATACTACTAGGCTTATTATGCTTTCAAACGGGATGTAAGTATACTAGAAACATCTATATGTTGTATTTATTTGTAGATCGTTTGATTTTATATTACAACTAGCTATTAACTGTTCGTGTCTTTAAAATTGTAGCTTCTCCGTTCTCCTCCATCTCACGCCCCTCCTCCTTAACCTTCTCACTTAACGCTCCCCCTTGTATCCTTCACCCGCCTCATGCACTCTCTGCCCCTCAAACCCTTCCATCCAGTAGAATACCCGCTTTACCTTTTTTTTTTGTTTTTTTTGCATAAATGGTCATAACTTTTGTTCCCGTGAACCGATTTTGACAAAATAAAGCCTTTGTTCTGCCCAGCTAGTAGTAGTAGTAGTAGTAGTGTTTGCGTGATGCTGGTTCTAAAGAAATAGCTAAAAAAAATAAATAATTTTTCCCAGACATTTTTGGTATGGTTTAAAACATATTTTATTTCATTTTCTATGTTCTGAATGTTATCAATCTATATGGCTCAGTAGTTAAAGAAGCTAGTTTTTAAAATACGCGTTTGGTTTGGCCGATTGTTCTATATTATATTTTATGCAAAACAAAAATAAAATAGGTCAAAATAAAATAAAAAATTCCAGGGGACTGAGTGCCAGGTGACTGAGAGCCAGGGAGCTGAGATCAAGGGGATTGAGAAAATAATTTTAAATTGAAAGTACCTTACAATGTTTTTTTTCTTAGGGGACTGGTAACAAAATAGGGGGACCCAATTGTTTCTAATGATTTTTCACAGAGTAAAGTTTTTTATGCTTTATCTTAGAAAGGGTAAAAAGAAAACATGGTTTCCATTGGTATTTTTAGCGGAGACACGCCGGAGAACTGGGTACTTATGCATTAAAAAAAAATATAAAAAAAAGAAAAAATAAATATTTTTTAAAGGGAATATTGATGATCACTTCTTACCTTTTAAGCGCTACCGCTGTTTGTTGTGTGTACCAAAGAGTTTTTACTCGGATTTTTTTTTCCTTAGAATCGAAAAATGTAAATGAAAACTTATCTATTGGGAATTCCCGTGCTTTAATGTTTCCTCTAAAACCGTAGGTTTGGTTGAGTTGGTATAAGAATAACATAAAAAATTACTTTATTTCAGAAATGTGCAGTATGTGGATAAAAATGGAGAAGAATGCTACATGACCATAGATCAGTATCCAAAACAGTTCGACAAGAAAATGAAACTTTTGTCATACTTTAGCCGTTACATGAAGGAACATCTAATCAAAACCGGGGCGGGTGTAGTAAAAGAATTGGACTCGGTTACGAGAACGCCATTTTTGTTCCAATGGTGTCGGTCTACTTCGGGCGTGCTTATGCAGCTCAATAATAACACAGTCCAGGTAAGTGCTTAAGGAGGTTTAACGTTACAATTTTTTATTAGGCAATTATTTTTCTTTTTAAACGTTTCCCACATTAAACCCTCAAATGCAATTTACAAGTTCTGAATTTTTTACCAACAATTTAATAAGAACCACTTAAAAGTAATAAGTAAATTATAAATAATAAGGTTTTCTTTGATGACGTCATTTTTCCACCAGTTTCAATGGTTTCAAAACAAGATTTTTTTTTTTTTTTTTTTTAATAAGTCGAAATAAAGTTAAATTTAATGTTTTTAATGGGTAGCTTGTTATATGTTTCTTCCATCATATAATAAAGATTTTTTCCCAGTATTACTGTTAGATTGTATGGGTTGAAGTTGATTATTGAATTTTGATATTTGAATAATTTTGATCAGTGAATATTGCGTGAATAAATGTATTTATTTTAAGTCGAGTTTAGATAACCAAGGGGGCGGTATAAATCAATAGTCGGCTCGAGAAATAAAAGTTTACGAATACATTTCATAATTAAAAGATATTGGAATTTTGAAAAATGCATAGGAAATATTTTTTAAATACTTGAATAATTCCAAAAACCTAGTAAACTTTTAATAATTTGTTTTTGTCTAAAAATAATTGGTTTATAATTTTAATTTTGAATGTTGCTTTTTTTTTGTAAATGTGTATGATGAATTATCAAAATTAATAGTTAACTTGTTAAATATTAACCATTTCTGTGATGTTTAAGTCATTTTGAGTGTTTTATTTTATTTCTCTTAATGTGTTTGCAAAATAAATAGTAGTTGTATCATCTACGAATAATTAAATTTTGACATTGAATTAAAATAAAATTGGCGCAAGAACTGATCCTTGAGGGACACCACAATGAGCTTTGCTGATTATTAATTTTGACAAATTGATTTCGGTTTTCGAAATAATTTTTGAATTGTTTGAAACTAATACCCCTTATTCCATATTTGTATAATTTATTTAATAATATATTGTGATTGATAGTGTCAAATGCCTTTCACAAACCTAGAGATAATATATATGCAGCATTTCTTGTTTTTGTCAACGTTTAGTTGAATGTCAGTTATTATATATCTGCCGCTGCTCTTTCTGTATCTCTAGATTCCCGAAAACCATATTGACCCTCATAAAATATATTTAGATGATGATCGAGAAAAGCTTGCAATTTTTGATAAAGTTGGTAAAACTGAGACAGGCTCATAGTTATTTGGGTTGTCCGAACTTCCTTCCTTAAAAATTGGTGGTGCTTTTGCTACTTTCGTATTTTTTCTTCTCTTATACTGATCAAAAACAAAAATTTTTATTTTTCTTAGAATCCGAAATACATGGAAATTTAAAAACATGGATTGCTTGTGCTATAGAGAACGCCAATATCAGAGGTGTCCTTACATATTTTATGTATGACTATCTACTGCTTTCTCTCTATTTTCGTCGCAAGAACACAAAGAAAAACGGTGACCGCCTTTCTGTAGCCGCTCGGAGATCTGTGTCCGAGCGGAAGTCCTTGTCTATCTCACAGCAACTTTACGACGCGATACACATTAGGATTTTAGAATCTGGCTATTAGCGCATAAAACAAATCACTAGATCATTTTTGTCCCTGTACACAAATGATGTGCTAGTACGGTCCCGTTGCTAATTTTTCAATAAACGGAGAGAAAACGGTATTTTGAAATGAGATTCATTTTCTAGTATTGTTATTACCTCTATTAGTACAGGCGTTGTTCTCTATCATGAGAATAACTAAGCTATTCAAACATAGGTACAGAATATCTTGTATGGAATGTACAAGTGTATTTATTCATCTTTCTGCTACAGTGTTTGTAGATAAGACATGTCACAAAGAAATAATAATTCAAAACTTATAAAAAATATAAATATCAGTAAAATATAAAATAAAATAATAAAATATATATGGGAACGTATAATAATACCTAATAATTAAATTAAAATAATCAGTATAGAGGCATTTAACCTAAGTTAAAGTTGTATTGTAAAAATAAAACCTATAAGAACAACAAATAACAAGAATAACAAACAAAAATAAAATTATAAAACACATTGCCCATGTTTAAAAAAGAAAGACAAAACTAAACATGCCCAAAATTTATGGACTCATTTAATTCGTAAAATATTTGTTTTTAGGTAGCTCTTAAGTGATTTTTAAATTTGTTTTTCTCTTTAAATATTTCTGGAAGAATATTGTATAAAAACTATCCAGCATATATTGGTGATTTTTTAAAGAATGTGTGATTATGTTTTTGTAATCGTAGATCATTTTTTTTCTTGTGTTGTAATGTTGATTTTCTTTTTGATATAATTTTTTTTATGTATATAAGCAACTTTAGTAAATAGATAGATGTAAAAGTTAATATTTTGTGTTGTCTAAAAGCTTCCCTACATGAATGCAGGTATGGTAGGTTAAATGTCAATCTTATTATTCTTTTCTGGAGAACGAAAACCCTATTAACTTCACACGACTGTCCCCATATTGCAATGTTGTAGGACATATGACTATGTGCTAGAGCAAAATATGTTGTTCTTAAAGTAGTCTTGTCTAATGAACTTTTTAGAACTGACAGTGCATAATAAGCCCTACTTAGTTTGTTGCCTACATGATCAATGTGTGTTGCAAATGACAAGTTTCGATCAATGTAGACGCCTAGGAATTTTGAGTCATTCTTTGTCTCAATGGTGATCTCATTAACTTTAAAAGAAAAGATTCTACACAAACTGTTTTGCTGTAGTTTATAATAAGATTGTTCCACCACCGTCCAAATTCAATAAGAACTTGGTTGCCTCTTTCATATGCATCCTGTGGATCGACGTGTATTGTCATCTGCAAAAATAAATATTTTTTCTTGAATATGCTGAGGCAGATCATTTATATACAACAAGAATATAAGATGGCCTCACACACTACCCTGAGGAGTGCCTATGTTTGATTCGTAAAGGTCAGAGTATTTATTTCCAAATTTTACACAGAATTTCTGTTTAGTTCTTTTTCTATTTTTTTTAAAAATAAAGTCTAGTTGAGTGTGTCAAAGGCCCGCGTTAGGTCAAAGAATATAGAAATTAAGCAGTTATCTTTAGAGGTTCCACAGGTTACCTGTTCGGTTCCCTGTGTTACCTCCTGGTTGTCAGATGGTCTTTCTGGAGTTCCCTCACAGACGAGTAAATCGGCTAGAATCACCTCCCCAGCACTTCGGGGAGGGGGCTATATACAACAGGGTGCGCCTGGTTCCCTGAGGAAGGTTTTTATTGTGGTGCCTCATCCACGCGGCCCTGGCGTTTAAGCCAAGGCCCCCACATCCGTCCCCGATCCACCACTCGGAGAAGTCGAGAGCGAGCCAGAGTTGGGTTCACCTAAGCGCTCCCTATCTCCGGCACACCGACCCCAAAGAGCTGCGTTCCAGGGGGGTGCCGTATGACGTTCCCTAACAGGATTTAGTCATCGACCTATCCAGTCGGATCCACCCCCGCGACTTGGACGCACCTGTTGAGAATTACCCAAGAAGGGAGCTCTCTGGGTCCCCTTGGGCCGGGTTAATGCTTGTATTCAATCCAACCCAACACAAGCAAAGACGTTAAGGGGTTTTAGAAGTTTTTAATTTTACTTGTTGTTCTTGAATTTCTATTTTTATTATTTCCAGATAAACTTCGGAGACCACACGAAAATAATACTTTGTCCTCTAATGTCGGCCGTTACTTACATCGACGAAGACAAGTCGTTCAAAACGTTCAGGTTCAGCACAATCGAAAAAGTAGGTTGTCCGAGCGGACTTTACGACAAAATGAGGTACGCCTACGACAAACTTAACATTTTGATAGAGAACGATTACGTCAATCAGGGAAAATAGATTTTAACGTACACGCAACAATAGTATTACAATTTTGAAATATTTAATTAACGCTTTATGTAAGAACGGTGTTTTTAGACAATGATTTTTTTAAGTACAATTATTGTAAAATATAGTATTCTCTTTCGAAAACCATTATACACTTGAAACAACTTACGAAGATCGAAAAAAGAGAAACCAAAATATTTTAACGTGTTGGGTTTCATAAATCTTTAGAAACGACCCTGGATAATTGTGTGTAATATAAAGCAGGACAGAAAAAATTATCGGAAGGAACTGCAATTAGGCATAACGTCAAGTTATATCAGGCGTCACAAGAAACAGTTATGGGGACTTAAATAGCACCTTTATTTTTAAAATTAACTAGGACACAGAGTTGAGCTTTTATTAATGCTGTAAACAGGCGCTATTTCTTGTGACGCCGGTATATTGTAAGACCTCTAAAATATTATATCCCGGGTGTAACAAGCAATAGGTACGGCAACTTAGCGCCTTTATGTTAAAGGATAGAGTTCTCAAATTTTAGATTTTTACAAAACTAAAAATTGTGCCCTAGTGACATGACAAAACAATGATGATTTTCAAATGAAACATTTAAAAACAAATGGAAAAAATTAAAATTTTTAAATTTGTAGGTGTTTCATTTGAAAATCAAAAGATAACCTCGTTTTCAGGGAAATGGTAATAGTTTGACATGTGGCACTGGGACACAATATTAAGCGTTTATTGCCTATTGCTTGTTACACCCGGTATACACCGATTTCAAGATGATTTCCCGCCTTTAAAAATTGGATTTTACTGTTGAATATTGTGAACTTAAGCTATAGTATTTTTCAAAGGATTTTGGGATTATCGGATGTTTAATAAAATATCAGAATTTTTACTTTTTAGTTCTCAATGTCGAGACCTTAAAATTATTGTTATCCCCATTTTTTTTTCGTGTTAAAAATTGTTTTATATTTTTTTAAACGTACATTGGTTAAACGCTAATCGCCTCTATATCAATTATATGTAGTTCATTTTATTTTACAGTTTGTTGAATTTGAGGTTTTATGAAAAAATATATGTGCAGAATTTCTGCCACTATTTTTGTTTTAAAGGAGACCCTTTTGTGGTTAAAACTGACATATATTTATGTGGGGAACATTGTCCAGTTAAAAAAATATGAACATCTTCCAAATTTTTGTATTTTATGTTGTTTTTTTTTTCTCATGAAAATCAACAATTATTAGCTTCAAAATAAACTACATATTTCGTTATTTTCTAAACGGAATAAAGAAAATACCACATAAGGACATTATTGGCGGCCTATTTGGGGGCCCTCACTGAAGGCCCAGGGCCTACCAATATTTTTTCATGAGGAGGTACCACTTGTGGCACCTTTTTGAAAAGTGTGTTAAAAGAGAAATTCGATTAAATAAATTTTTTTGACATCTTCCAACCCAAAATCTTTTTGGTCAATTGTTTTAGCTTTAAAATAAACTACATATTTCTTTATTTACTAAGTGGAATAAAGAAACTACTACACAAGGATATTATTGGCGTAAAATTTTTAACATATGGGTTGACAGATGTCAAAAAAATGTATTTAATCGAATTTCTTTAACAAGCTTTCCAAAACTGGTACCTCCTCATGAAAAAAATGTTGGTAGGCCCTGGTCCTTCAGTGAGGGCCCCCAAATTGGCCGCCAATAATGTCCTTGTAGAAAAAAGGCTTGATTTTCATCAGATCAGGTGAAAATCAACCCTCTTTTATAATGGTTGAGGAAAATAATCCCTCTGATTTGTCGTCATCTGAATTGTGGCAAACTTAAGTCAAAAGAGGCTGGATTTTTGAACTGTAAGTATGTAAATTTTCATACGAACAGCTCTCAAATAGATCACTTATAAAAATGAATCCTCTGGGGTCTAATTTTTTGGGGATGTTTTTCATGAGAAAGAAAAACAACATAAATACAAAAAATGTTGAAGATGTTCAGATTTTTTTAACTGTACAATGTTCCACACATTAATATATGTCCAAAAACCGATAATTTGTTATGTCAATACTATTTTTATTTTGGAGGTTGATGTCTGTCTAGAAATGTTCGATAAATAATCAAACTACGAAATACCTCCCGGTATGAGGAAGTAATCAAAAAATCTTCACAATTATAGCCCAAACAAATTATAAAAAGATAAAAAAAAGTTTTAAGAGTAGAAATGGTAAAGGGGCTTATAATAAGCGTTTAAAAAAAATTAAAACGTAAAGTTATACAGTAAAAACTGCGATACAAAAGTTGTAGACCGTGCAAAAGATCAACTTTTGTAAATGTCACTTTTTACCATAACCTCAAAATTTTCGAGAAAAATTAAAAAAATCGTCTTTATTTGTGTTTTTCGTGATTTATTATTTATTTTCGTAAAAATAATTTAATTTTCACGAAATATGATAAAAGTATACTCTTCTGGGCCTGGAATACCCACAATTTTTTTCGTGTAAAATTCTACTCAAAAAAAATCATTGTTGAGAGTTTTGCCTTGGCTCATATACTTTTTGATAAAATAAAAAAAACTATAGTCACAATTTAAAAAAATAATAATTTAATTTAATTTTCACGAAATTTGATAAAAGTATACTCTTCTGGGCCTGGAATACCCACAATTTTTTTCGTGTAAAATTCTACTCAAAAAAATCATTGTTGAGAGTTTTGCCTTGGCTCATATACTTTTTGATAAAATAAAAAAAACTATAGTCACAATTTAAAAACCTGTCAATGTCAAATGTAAGAGAAACAAAAAATGATTCTTGGGACTAATGTCAAGGAAACAAAAATGCATTTCAGCTGTTTTTAAAGCAACAGACCTTCAGTTTTCCATCCCTTGTGACATTATGATTATTTTTTTTTGTTGTATTTACTAAAAAATCATTGTTGAGAGTTTTGCCTTGGCTCATATACTTTTTGATAAAATAAAAAAAAACTATAGTCACAATTTAAAAACCTGTCAATGTCAAATGTAAGAGAAACAAAAAATGATTCTTGGGACTAATGTCAAGGAAACAAAAATGCATTTCAGCTGTTTTTAAAGCAACAGACCTTCAGTTTCCCATCCCTTGTGACATTCTGATTATTTTTTTTGTTGTATTTACTAAATGATCCGAAAGAACTCGTGAAATTTTTTAAATTACACGTTTTTGGAAAATATTTTTCCTGCTACGTTTATTTGGGTTTATTTTCTTTCTACCTCTCTAAACCTACCTTGCCTTGACAATTGAGCATTTTAGAATGATGTCATTGGCCATGTTACCTAAGGGGCACTAAAACTGTAATTGCTAAAGTAAAAAACCCTCCCCGATTTGTTTGATGCAAAAAGTGACTTGATATGACTTTTTATATGATATTTTTACCCAAATAGGTGGCCACTTTAAGATAAACATAGTTCCAAACATCTTTTTTTTAACTCATTTTCAATAAACTGTGATTTTACATGTAGAGCTTGGATCTTATTTGTTCCAAGTTCGGTTTGACTGATTAAGATTAGCATAAATTCTTCTTGCGTTGTAAAAATAATAATTATTTAGTTTATTAATAAAACACAATATTTTTTAGTACATTTAGTGTTATTAAGTAAGACATCTTCACGCACCGCCGACCGTGAAAATAGCTACAGCTACATTTTGGGTGCGCTTTTGTGGACATGCGAGAGAGAAAGCTGGCAGCTGCGTGGTGAACAAAGTATGTAGCTCGGGCGCTCGGGCTATTTTTGTCAGGTTTTTGTGGTTGTTCTTTCTTTCTCGTATCTCAGTGAAAGAGCTCCCAAAAGGGTTCAACAGTTCTCGTCTAGAGTGTCAAAATGCATGTGTCTTGAGTAAGAACGGTTTCAGTTCAGATGCACTGAAGAGAGATGCCGGGTCCCAAGCAGCATTTGGACGTTATCTTACGTTGCGCATACGTTGCCCTTGAGAAACGCGATGTCGGCTAGCGACGTCGTTTCGACTGACTGACGACCATCATTCGCACCTAAGTGGATAATACAGATTCGGGTCGCCTCGACCTCATTGATCCTGACTAGCTTTACCAATTGCCAACGTTATGTTACGTGTAATCTCCCTCACCTAAAATTAGTTACTAAACAAGAATGTTACTTACGTTTGGTTTTGTTTCGACTAACTAAAATATATCAAGTTTTAGTAAAAGAATAAATATGGATGCTTTTTTTTTAAAGGCGGATCCTGATGTCTATAGGTATACATGAATAATATGTAATTGTTTGCCATCGGCCTGCGTGCTTATTAGAATCGCACGTCTTGCACGGAGTATGTAATATTAACCTAATGTACGTATTAAAATCTGAAGTCGTTTTTAGTAGTTCAATCACACTCTGTATCGCCCTAACCTCACAGTTTTGGCGGTTTTATTTATTCTTGTTTGTGGTAGTGCCTCGTTATCTCGACATGAGTGATTACTTCAAAATTATTTATATAGAAAAATTAAAAGAGATAGGGCCCATTTACCACACGTGGGAGGAAAATGGGATATGCTGGTTCCCTACAGCAAAGAAAGATATCCAATCGAATGTTTGAATGGTCGTTTTGGTATTTTCAAGAGCACTTGCAACTAGCAATAAGCTGGATCCAAAAACTCCAACAACAAAAAAATTAAAACTTCTTGGGTTAAATAAATAAAAATAGTTGTTTAAGTTAGATCCAACGCGCGAAAATGGACGTGTTCGTTTGGGACGTCGGTTGCGTAGGCCAGGTCCAACGAGCTACAGGTTTTAAATTTCAACGGCAGGCACATTTAAATTTCCTACGTACCGAAGACGTCGGCTTTGCAGTAAAATCGTACGTCGCTTTGGTCGACGTCGGTATATCGTTTGGTTTTGTAACGGGTAACTAAGAACGCCGCTTTTACCTCAAAAACAGCATTGGGCACAAACGTCCTTGATCACAACTGTAATTCTACCCGAAATTGACGTCAGATGTTTGGGGTCGGCAACGTTGTCAAGCAATCATTCAGTTTATTAACATCCCTCTCTTATTACATTTAATAAAAGCTTTAAATTCGTTAAACAAGAAGTGAAGACGGTTACAAAAACTGATCTAAGTAGAACGAGTAGAGGGTTGCAGATTGAAAGACTGCAATACGTTGTTTTAATTTTTTTTTATTCTTTTAAAAAAGTTTAATTTTGTTTTAAATTTATTTCAACAAAATATTTCGTGAAAACGCGAGACTGCTACGATAACTTGTCTCGTAGAGTCGGGACATTAGTGTAACTGGTTATGGGAGGTCAGGCTCAGATTATTCGCAGCTTTATTAGAAAAGTAACGTCAATCGCTAGTAAAGGTTTTTGGATAAATGGTCATTTTAATTAATCTAAATACTCATAATCACTGTTTTACGCCCTTTGAAGGTAACATTGATAAGTTTATATATTGTTACATTGTACTTAAGTGTGCTTTATCAATGAGAACTTTCTTGAGACTATAAAGCCATTTTGAAATTGAAATAGTGGCCCATGGCAATTAGGACACCCTATACATGTGTGAGCTAAAATTACTTTTTATGGGAAAAGTAGTAAAATAAAGTAGCCAAGCAACTCGCGTTTAAGGTTTCGCTCATAATCATTATCACTAAAGTGTTTTGAGTAAATTCGAGCATGATTCCATATACCTTCCATTCCACAACGCGAAAAACCTTTTGTCTGACTGTCGACACCACATCCGTGTACACAGTACCTCATTTTGTTAATTTTTTCCACTGAAAAATTATTAAAACTAATTGTAAACAAACGACCACCTCGTAATAAAAATGGCGACTGAATGCTGTCTCTCACCAGGTGACGTCAGTTAGCCACGCCTACTGCTGCGCGCATCCTATCTGTTTTACTTGTATCATGGGTAAGTGTGAACTTTAATTTCAAATCCGCCAAAAAAGGGCAATCTTAGCGAAATCTCGTGCTTAGGTTATACTTATCCACGCATGTAGTCATGTACATTATTACAGGATCAATTAGTAGAATTACCTCTTATATATCTAGGTATACCATTTTTCTATGCATATTGAAGGTTAAAAAATTTCAACGTAATATGTGCGGAAATTCTGTTATGCCTAATAGTTTTAAAGTCTAGGTCACACTTGCCTCAAGGGGCAAGTATGAAAGTGTATTGTTGGAGATGGCACCCCTCGTGGCACCCTGAACAATTTATCAACGTAGAACAAGAAGAGCTTCAAGTTATTTCCAAAATGACCTGGAAACTGCTGTTCGAAAAATGAAAAGCTTTATTGGGCAGATTAAAAGTAGAGAAGAAAAGAGATGGCTCGTATTATTTCTAAAACACAAAAAAAATCCTAGATTATTTCATAGTATTTCATGGATTGACATAAAAACCAACACGAGCATATAAACAGCTCGTGTCAATAGTGCAGAACTAGGTGCAGTGTTTCCCTTAACGCGTCGGATACATAACTACAAAAATGCTGTCACTTTGTAAGTTGAACAGAAACCCACTTGGCGCAAATGAAAAAAAACATTATTTTCATAGCGTCTTTTTCGCTGAAAATAACGTTTTTCTCATTTGCGCTAACTGGGAAACCTGATAAAAACTAAAAAAGTTTTCCAAAAACTGATACGCTGAGCACTAAAGACCAAATTAGTTCTGATCGTTGCGAAACTAGTTCCTATAAGTTGAAAACACCATTAGTTAGTATTAAAGTTGGGCGAGTTCGTAAGGTCATCGGCGGTGGATCCACCGGTGGAACCAAAACATTCTTGAAACTTTCGATTCCACGTTCTTCACATTTTCCGGTGGAAGCAATTGTCGGTAAAGAAAGTGGTTATTGGGCAATTATAAAATTAACAAAAAATTCAATAGCTTTTCTTTTGGTAAAATTCTTTTTTTATTTATTTTTAGTTAATTATAAAATTGGCCAGTAGCAAAAGCGCACACAAATTCGGAACACGTAACTATGTGGAAAAAACGGTGGCCAAGTACAGTTTTATTCAGATTTCAGATCATTAACAGCTCAAATTTAAAAAAAAATCCAAAAATTACAACGTTTAGCGACGTTCTTTTATTTTTTCGGTGGATTATTTGACATTCACCGAGGCTGACCAACACCGTTCTCAACTAAAAAGCCAGTTAACTCATTTTCGTTTTAGTATCCTTTGGCCTATGTTCGGTGCCATATTGACACCAAACGGACAGAAAATCCATGTTTTACTTGTCAATTTGGTTATAAAAATGGCAGCCACATTAGGCTAAAGGGCACTGAGGCGGTAGGAGTTAACAGGCTTTTTAGTTAAGAACGGTGTTGGGCTGACATCATTCCACGTTGGTGCAATCGGACTCAACCAACCAAACCAGTGGATTACTCTGGACTTAACGAACCACAGTACACCAACCAAAGAGTACTGTGTTACGAATTCTCCCGTGTTTTCTAAAATCGCTTCATTTCCACTGTGCGTCGCCGTGTGATTGCACGGTGATATCTGTGAACACACCCGAGTCGCTTGTTTTTTTAGCAACCGCTGTCGTAGCTGCAGCTACCTTCCGTTTATTGATGCCATGTGCTAAACATAACCTCAAAACTATCTTGATTGTTTTCTAAAAGTTACAAAATTAAAATCAAACAAGTCGCCAAAAAATGGCAACTTCTCTAGCAGAACAACTGCAAAAGTTGGCTGTGCCTCAAACCAGCCTCCTTAAAAAGGACAAGAAAAAAGCATCCCTGCTATTTGATCCAAAAGAGGCGGCCGCTATCAGGAAAGAGACTTTTTATCAGATTGGTTTAGAAGGCTTTGAGGAGCTTGTAGCTAAAAATAAGGTAAGTAGCATTTACCAAAAGTTGTATTTGCCTTAAGCCTATTGCACTAAAATGGGTAAGCTGCTTGGTTTATTTATAGGCTTTACAACTATGATGTGACAGTCCCTATCTTTTTTACTCAGACTGCCATTTTTGATTTTTTTCGAAAAATTCTTTATGGGGGCACCTTCTAGGGTCCCTAGGACCCCAAATCCGTCTGCGCTGGTTGGTTTTTTTTTTTTTTTTTTTTGTTTTTTTTTAATTTTTTTTCACTAAAACAAGCCAAACCAACACAGTCCAACCCAACCTAATCCAAACCAACCCAAAACAATTAAAAAAACACTTTACAACCCCTCCTGGGCACCCTTTTTTTCTGGTTAAAAAAAAAAAAAAAATCGGACGCAGGCGGATTTGGGGTCCTAGGGACCCTAGAAGGTGCCCCCATAAAGAATTTTTCAAAAAAAATCAAAAATGGCAGAAAACCGTATACTGCATAATTACCTAAATGTATACAGGCAGATAATAATTCTTCGCCTTAGAACAGAACTATCCTAACTGACATTTTAGCCCTTTTTGGTTTTTTAGTGGATAAAATAATTTAAGGAAATGCGAAACTTGCATCATAAAAAGGTAAAAATTGCGAAAAACAAAAATACAGGGCATCAGTGAAAATTAATCTTATCTAAAAAAATGCTTCAGAATTTTGGTTGCTGTTACTTTTTTCAGATAGGATATTTCTGCTCTAAGGCGATGAATTTTACTGCACAATTAAAAATAAGTAAGTCAAACAAAGAAATGGACATCACTGTTAGTCCTTGTGTCAACCTCACTGTCCTGTCGACAGCTCAGCATTATGCTGCAATTATAAACTTGTCTTGCATGTTCGGTCATTAGGGAGAAAAAGATAGAGATGCATGAACTGCCAACTAAATGCGTACAACAAGCTTATAAGTCCAGCTTTACTTCACCTTACCCATATAAATTATATGAAACATTTCCAAGTTCCTTGATTGATCCTCGGATTGACCAAATGTGCATGGTATTACTGGCAAGAAATGTACAAAATTAAGGTCAGCCGAGGGGTCAGCTTTTACCCCCTTGCTTGTCACACTAACAAGCACAGTATTATCCCCTGCTGTCAGCCCTTGATGTGACTTTTCCAGATTTAAAGAACTATAAAGGTGTAGTTTGTTTTAACACAAAATGATTCACAATATTGTTAAAGCAGCTTTGCATATACAGGGTGTAAGCAGGGTGAGGCTAGAATTTAATGAGAATTAAGTTTAAAGGTAAAAACAAATGCAAGCCATTTTCAAGCTGCAGTGCTTTTTGGAAAGTCTGCATTATATTTCTAGGATGTATATGTTTTTGGGGGTGCTGCTCACAATAATTATTTAACATGCTATTTATTTTGCAAAAAAAGAGCAATAAAATTTATGTTTCAAGGTCATGTTAAAGATTCTAGTTAACCATTATTTATAAAACACAGCATTTTAACACTGTCAATCTTGTTTCTGTTCGAGACATCATGCTTAATGCACACAAATCATAAACATGAATTTTATCACACAGTAAGTAACACAAGATAATCTTGTACCATTCGCTTACCCATACCAATATCTAGTCAGGTACAAAACTCAATTATATACAAGAGTAAAAAAAAATTCAACCACCCTCCTTTAAACCTGAAGAAAATGACTTCTAGTAAAAAAGCTCTCCTAGTAGCAAAAGCCTATTATACAATAGATGAGTTCCTTGAGGACACGTTTGACTAAAAATCGTTTTATTATTTAAGCCAAATCCTAATAAATTGCTAGACATGTGTTTTGTTAAATATTTGTCGATTTTTGTGTAAAACAATTTTCCGTCTTTTGTATTGTATTGTCTTAAGTATAACTTTTAAAATATAACTTTCTCTATATAGTAATATGATGTTTAGTGTAAACCTTAAAGTTTTTTGTTTTTTATTTATTTTCTTTATTTTAACTTTAATTTATTTATACTGCTTTTAAACAATAACTTGGTATTTTTAACCTGTTGGTAATTTGTTTTTTAATCTTTTATGATGCAAGGTTTCCCCTTGATACTCCTGAAAAAAAAATCTTTTATTATTATTATGTGACATAGGTAATAAATCATAATAAATATAACTTATCTGAAATCAATATGACCAGAAACTCATGATGATGTTTAGGGTTAATTTTAAAGTTTTTTGGTTCCTATTTACATATTTGTTTCTTTAACAAAAAAAAAATCTTATCAATACAGACATTAAAAATTAAATTACAATATGAAAATAATTAGTGTTAGCTTTATGGATAGTGTTGATAAGTTTAGCTATATTACTAAACTAAAGCTTTTTTCTATTCTATTCTATTCTATTCAACTTTTTTATTTGTGAAAATTTATGTTTGGTGTAAATTGCTTTTTTGCAGATTTTTTAAAAGAGAATTTGACTGTCAAACTGGATTTTCTTTCTTACTTTTTGTATTTTTTTACAAGATGACTCTCTTTTTATTTGATTTTTAAAATCAGCTTTAAAATGATGTATTACATGTGTTTTATTTTTCGTATTTTTTTGTTTTTATATAATTTTTTGTTTCTTTTTTTGCTGCTTTTCATATTTTGATTTCTTTTTTTAAATATTTTTGTCTTCTAATATTAAAAAATTAGTGAAAAAGTAGGTAATTATTAATAAAAAAATAAAAAATATATAAAAAATACAAAAAATTAAATAGAAGTTTGATACAAGTTATTCTATAAGAAAGAATAGCAACTTTGTATTATATCTCAAAATCTAAAAGTGAGAGAAAATCCAGTTTAACAGTAAAATTCTGATTTAAAAAAATCTTCAAAAAAAACCATACCCACCAAACAGAAATTTTCACAAATAAAAAAGTTATAGACTTCATCCCAAAGTGCAGACTTTTGAAAAAACCCTCATATAGTTTCTTTCAGTTCAGTTTTTTTTTTCTATCTCCCCTGGAAGTATCTTAGACAAGTACAAAATTTTCTGATCATGGAAGAGGACCACAAAATTTTTTGATTGGGGGCGAAATTAGCACATAGTTAGCACATAATAAAATGATATTTTTTGTAAACTTTTTTTACTATATTTGGCCTGCGGCACTAAAATAGCACTGATTGTTTTGTGAAAGTTTTGTCAAGAGCATTTAAACTGTGTCAAAAATGCTGATGTTATTACATCAATGGTTGTAACGATTTTAATTTAATTTTAAATAGTTTTTGTGTGTAACAAATGCAATTTTTAGTATAATTTTATCAAAATTTGCCTGCGCTGCAATAACAGCACTGACTGTTACCATGTTTTTTCAAAATCTAAAAATAACGTTAGAAAATATTACGAACTGCCATATAGGTGACACCTCTTGGTCTCAATGTAACATTCCCATAAAAATGGGAGGCCTCGGCAATCGTGTTGCTTCTAGTCTTTGTTTTTCGGCATTTCTTGGCTCAGTTAATAATCCTTCCAATCTTCTTAAAGCTATCTTATCTATTCCATTTAATAATCTCAATCGCCAAAAAGATTTTGATAATATAATTTCGTTCTAAATTCACAGCAATTTTTAATTCATCCAGTGATCCCAAAGATCATACTACGCTTCTAGCTCTGCAAGAACCCAAGAGCAACGCCTGGCTACAGGCTCTACCTTCATCTGCACTAGGGAATCTTTTGGATGATTTGACCTTTCGTATTTCCATCTCTTACGTTTGGGTCGGCCTCTGTGCGAGATGCACGACTGCACTTGCGGCAAAACTGTAGACATTTATGGGCACCATGTCTTAAGCTGCTACAAAAGTGTCGGTCGTTCGTGTCGCCATGGGTTGCTCAACAACATTATCAGGAGGGATCTTGTATCTGCAGGAATACCCTCAGTGCTTGAACCTCCTGGTATGGGCAGGGGAGATGGTAATCGACGAAAAAAAAAGTGGTCTGTCGGTCTGTTGTCTGTCTGTATACACGATAACTCAAGATCGCCTTAATCTATTTTAACGAAATTCGGTACAAAAATCCTCTATCGGCTGACCATGAACTGATTAACTTTGGGGTAGGGTGGTGGGGGGTTGAAGGGGTGGAAAGAGGGACAAAATATTTAAAAAAATTGTAACTTATACCGTTTTCAAATTTAAGTTTCGATAAATATGGACTACAAATTTTGTTATAAAGTCCAGCTGGGAGCTTTAGTTCCCGAGTTATTTGAAAAAACGTTGAAATATATTTTTAAAAATCATAACTCTAGAAGTAAAGCCGATATTGATATGCGGTTTTCAGATTTTGGTTTTCGTAAATATTACCCAAAAATTTTGTTATAAGGTTAAAATCTTTCAAAGCTACAGTTTTCGAAATATTTTCATTTTCTTTCAACATAAAATAATTGATTGTATGGTGGACTATCCATGCTTTCTAGGACCAATTTTTATGTGTTACTTTTCCATGCAGATCAGACTATTCCGCTTGTAGTGCTTAAAAAATTATTGCAGTTTTATTATTTCAAATTTAATCTTTTACATTTTCTGCCAACATTTTTTTTTGCACTTTCTCCATTTAGTTTATCTTATATATTGTTATATAATTTTGTTTTTTATTTCTTAAGTTTATATTTAATACAAGAAAATAGTAAAGTATTTTATCTCCTCTTTGATTTTTTAAAATATCTTTTTTGATATATAAAATCTACCTAAAAGTAAATTCCCTACCTCAGTAATCTATTTATATCACATTAAATATTGAAATTTAAAAATTCAATATTTAAATATGCGCTGAGGAAGGTCGCACCGAACATTTTTTTAGTTTGGTCTAGTTTAGAAATTACTACCTTATGACAACTCTTACAAATACAAATTTTGCCTTTCTCAGCAGTTTATCTCTTGCCGAGTACCTACATTGGGTACAAAATTTATTTCAGGTGTTCGAGTCATTTCGCAACAACTTATTCAGCCCTCTCTCCAAGAATTTTGACAGAGTCGTAGAAGACAAACACTCGAACGAGAAGCTGAATAAAAGCATCGATAGACTTTTGCTGTTATTATCTCCGTACTTCCCTTTGGCGTGCACTCACAAAGTGTTGGAGTTTTTGGTGGATCGCTACATGATTCATCAGTTCAACCGAAACAGTTTGATTTTGTTGAGTTTGCCTTACCACGAATCGAACATATTTGTTCGTGTTATACAAATATGCGAGTTTAAGGATCAAAATGATCCGTTTTATTTCTTAAAATCCTTGCAAAAACCTGGATTACATCTGACCAAACAGAGTCTGTTGGTGCATGCAGCTAGCCATTCTTCATTTTTGAAACATGTGGCCCAGCTTATTAGGTCATTGGCCGAGGCTCATGAAAAGCCTGGACTGCTAACGGTAGCGTTCAACTTTTACAATACTGTTTTTTGTGGGGCCATTGAGTATTCGAGTGAAGTTACTGAGAATCAAATTACAGAAACGGTAAGTTATTATATATACAGGGTGTTTCAAATTCGATGCTCACCATGGGGATCTCCTAAACGGTAGGAGATACGAAAAGATTTAAATTAGGGCAAAATTGAGCAATTTAATGCTTTACTCAAAAATAAAAATAAAGTTTACAAAATCCGAGTAGTACCGGAGATAGGCGAAAAAAACTAAAATTTTCAATTTTAGTTTTAATTTTTTTCCGCCTTTAGCCTTTATTATTAGAGTTGTCAAAAAATGCTTAAAACTTTCTACAGGCACTTTTTTAAGATTTACCAGACAAGGTATTCATTTTTAAGATTTGACATTTCAGTTTGACAGGAGCGCTGTCAAGCTCATTTTTTCTTATGGACACATCCTTTTTTTTCTGTTCGTTTTGTTTCGGAAGCAAGGAAAATATCATTTTGAAACATTATTTTAACAGGGAGCTTGTTGTTTCGGTTTTAATGACCATCATCAGTTAAAAAAATCCCGTTATACAAGACAATTTAAAAAGCGCTTATAGTAGTTTCAAAAATGGCGCCAGCAGGCACGTATAGCCATATCCATAAAACCTTTTAAAAAATTTAAAAAAATGTCAACATTTTTTTTGCAAAAGTTTTTTAAAAAAAAAGTTTGTCTATATTTTTCATTTTTTTTTTGGTTTAAATGTCGTCTAAAAATTTCCCGTATAAAAAGATTTACAAAAAATACAATTTTTTTAAAAAAAATTTCAATTTTTTCTTATTTTTTTTTTGTTTAAAATGCAATTATCTACCTAAGTGTGAAAACCGCGTGTCGCTAGCTGCTACGGTTTGTGAGTTATAATTTTTTTATCAAAAACTAATCGGCTCTGCCTCTGGTGACAAAGAATTTTTGTGCCAAATTTGATAATAATTATCGGTTTTTGAGTAATCGTGTCCCAGACAGACAGACACCATCCCAAAATTTTGTAGATAACTATAATTTTGTAGATACTACAAGCGCGTTTTGAGTTGTCTTGTATAACGGGATTTTTTTAACTGATGATGGTCTCCGGAACTACTCGGATTTTGTAAACGTTATTTTTAGTTTTGGGTAAAGCATCCAATTGCGCAACTTTGCCCTAATTTAAACCTTTTCGTATCTCCTACCGTTTAGGAGATTCTTATGGTGAGCATCGAATTTGAAACACCCTGTATAGAATTTTATTATGATATACCCATATACTTATAAACTTAATAGACACGCCCTGGAAGAGGCAATTTTGTTAGCAACAAATTATAATTAAGTAGGCCATGAAAATAAATATTTTACGGCATTTTACGCATGTGCGTTGGAATGATTTCATTCCTGACGCCATATTTGTTTGTTTTGATTTTCGATTCTGAAAGTGGTATGTGTTTTCGGTTTTTAATTTTACTCACAGTACACACCTCGGTACACACATTAGTGTACTTAATGTACTGTGATTTTAATTTATCTTCTATGTTTATGGTAGGCATTTATACTTTCACCCGTGTGTTTATTTGCTTTGTGAAAGAAAAACATGCATATTTTACTTTGTGCTTAGCGAGAAGATGCTGCGATGTACTTTTTTAAACACTTGTTGTGTTTATGGTGGCCAGAAGTTGGATCAATTTCATAGGTTAGTGCTTTAACTAAATAATTGAATTATGATGATTGATGCCATCGGCCATTGCAGTGAAATTCCAACAATTTTCGTAGCCTCCTGTATTTAGAAATTTTCATGGGGATGCATTGCAATGCCGTGTATATTAAGTTTATAAGTATAGTATATAACTATAAAATATTATAACGGCCCTGCCCTTGCATTTTCCGAAAAAAAAGCCATAGAATAACTCCCAGTCAAGTTAGCGTGGGAAAAACGCAGAGCCAAAAAATTCTCAGGGTACTTCCGCTGCAAATCTCTGTGGAAAATCCCCACTTCAGCTGCCTTGATCTGGCATATGGATCGCACTCTGCTATCAAGTGGTGTGCCGATTCCTCTTCGAGCCCGCAAGCGGAACACACGGGATCTCCTGCTACTCCTATTTGCGTCAGATGATTGTTCAGTCGATTGTGCCCAGTCAGCATTTCTGTCAGCAGTCCAATGTCCTTTCGGGTCTTGCCTAAGAGCCATTTAGTTCTGGCTACATTCGGACCATCCACGAATAGCTTGGACTGTCTGCAATTTAACGCTTGCCTCCAGGACGTTTTTAGTTAATTGTTCGCCCATTTGTTGATCTCACTCTGTACCTGTTTCCTTATTATTTCCAGAAGAGGTTCCGGTCCAATGTATTGGGATTCGGCCCCTAGTCCGGCAAGTTCATCCGCTGGTATTCCCTCATCACACTCACATCAGTGTCACCCTCTTGTCTTGAGACAGTGTTTGCAGTGCTTCAGCGCACTCCTCCACTAGCCTACTGACTAGTTTGGGTGCACTTAGAGCCTTGAGGGCAACATATGTATATGTTTCTCCTGCCATTCCTGACCTCCGGTAGGGTTGCTGCCATGATAATGGCATACAACTCCGCTTGAAACACCGTGTTCTCCAAGTGGATAACTTTTCTGAACTTCTAGGCTTTGGGCGTACACACCTGGGTCTGTTGTCTGCCTGATTGACATTTAGATCCATCCGTGTAGCAGACCGTCGCCTCTATGCTTAATTCCGTTCGGAATTCTTCCCTTTGCCACTCACTTCGTTCTGGTATTGTGACCTTGTACTTTTTATCGAACCTCCATGGTTTAAGCGGCGCTTTCACTGGTAGTCTTAGGAGGGGCAACTCTTTCGTTGCCAGTCCCTCGACCGCCAGATGACCCTCTCTTTCCTCCCTGCCCTTCGATAGTCCCTGGTCCCTTAATCGTAGGTGTATCGCCATCGCCTCCTTCTTGATCCAAGTTGGCAGCGAGGGGAGACCCAAGATTGTTTCCAGGGCGTGGATGGGGGTCGTCCTCATTGCGCCGATTATCCCTCTGTGGAAGAGCCCTTGTAGGCTCGTGAGCTTTTTGGATATAGTCAGCTTCTCTACAGCGGTCACCAGGCCACTGATCCGAGCAGACTAAGTCAGTAGATTTTTGCCTTTCGCCTTGCCCATGGCCAACCCTGAATTGTACATTTTTTTTTTGTTTTTCAAAGTTATCGTTGGTACACATTTTGCGACACTTAGGCTATTATAGTATCTCATAGTTATATGGATATATCTCTTCTTATTTTACCACCAAAAGTGGATTCTTACAGCAATTCACGTAATTTACAGTGTGCATGTAGATTTAATCCGATTCACCTATTGCCTCCATATAATCATCTAAATCATCGTTTACGCATCTGCGATGCCCTTCACCAACGAGGATATAAGCTAAATATATCCTCTTTGCCTTCACAACGATGGTCGATTTTAATCGCAGTTTAATGATCGAAAAATGAATAAGATTTGAAAGTGCCAAGGCAGATGTTTTCTCTGGATGATATAAAAATTTTTACAAATATTTGTTTTTCTCAGTATAAATAACTTTATTTTGTATAAATGCCTGCCATAAACATAGAAGATAAAGTAAAATTACACACACACACATAGTGTGTGTACTGTGAAACCCTTGCTTTTCAAACGAACTTATTTGAAAAATTTATAGCTTTTTTATTTCTTATTCGATTTTAACAAGCGATAAATCAGGAAACTAAGGAAGAATAGGGCTCTCGAAATATATTTCTACTTTTACACCAATGGTGCACACAAAAAATTTGCAGGGGGGGTCAAAAATACCTATTTTTTAAAATTGTCTGCCATCTTAGATTTGTACGAAATGTCAATTTTGACATCAGATTTCAGGATTCCAATGTCTTGGGTTTTCAAAACGACCAAACCTTTTAAAATCGGACAGGTAGTTTTTAAGTAATAGAAAATCAAAAAAGTCTCTTTTTTTTTGGCCCACCCTATATATTAGTCAGGCAAAATTGTCCTTATGAACTGAAAAAAAAATCCTGAATAAGATAATCTTGTATTTTTATAGATACCGGCTCTTTTAACGGGCCTTAAATCGTCTATACCCGATTTTACTGCAAGTTGCTATGTGATTATTGCCCGTCTAACTGCCAAAACTATCTTAACTGATAAGCTACTTAATCGATTGGTCGAATTAATATCGGAAGTAAAATGTCAGAGCCTTAAAATTGAGGCGGTTTTGGCTCTAGTAATTTTGTACCAAAGTCAGGAGCAGTACGCCGATATGCCTAAACAAGCGGTCATTCATTTATCAAAGCATGATTGGTAAGTTAAGGTCACTAGGTTGATTTTGGTCAGGTTTTTGGCAGGTCTGTTAAGGGGCCTACAGACACGCGAACATTTCTTACGCGTGTATGTACATATCTCTCAGTGTGTAGGCAATGTCTGCCTAAAATATATGTCGAATATGTATTCAGTCGGCGCTTGAAGATTTGTACGCGTATACAAGTTACACGGACACATCTCTCCGTGTGTAGGCAAAACTCGGCTATACTGTCAGTGCGGTTCGTGTTTCTGTTTAGAGTTGTTTTATTTTGGGTAAACCATGGCAGCTGATTTAAAATAATTTTTGACAGAGTTCATTGAGCTTGTTAAATTTAAATCTTACCCATGATTATGGAAAACTAAATCCAAAGACTATATGAATAAAAATTAAAAAAAAGGATGCTTATAAAATATTGCAAACTGCATTTAAAATTATCTTCGAGTGTGTAGGCAATTCCACTAAACTTACATGTACTCACAGATTTGTACGCGCGTACATATCTCAAGAAATTTTCGCGTGTCTGTAGGCCCCTTTACGCTTATTTTTATTCTGCGCCGGCGCAGTAGCGCTCTGTCACGCTGTTACCTTTTTCAAAGCCAATCACTTACGCTACTATACCGTCAAAAAGACTTCCATTACCTAGCGACCCCACCCCAAGAAAATCAAAATTTAGTTACGCCATAATTATGTGCTTATTTTCGTCTCCAAACAAAAAATTTTGTACTCCTCTGGTTTCTGAGAAAATCGAAAAAGAAAATGGGGTAGCTAAATTAATATTAACTTATCAACCCCACCAGGAAATATGACGCCAAACTAAAAAAAAATTGCTTTAAAATTATGTGCTCTACGAACATATAAGAAAAAAATCGAGTTTTTCATTTTAAATTATGTTTTTAAATTTGTTTTAAAAAATGGGATTTAAAAATTTCAAAAACCAGTATTATCTGCAAATTATGTGCTAATTTCGTCCATGATCACAAAATTTTCTACTTGTCTGGTTTCCGAGAAAATCAATAAAAAGGATATTAGAAGAACGATTCCAAAGTAAAAATTACAAAATTATGTGCTCCATGAATATGTGCAAGAATTATCACATAATTTTAAAACCAATAATTTTTAGTTTGGCGCCATATTTCCTGGTGGGGTTGGTAAGTTAATATTAATCTAGCTAACCCACTTTCTTTTTCGATTTTCTCGGAAACCAGACGAGCACAAAATTTTCTGATCATGGACGCACATAATATGCAGATAATACTAGTTTTTGAAATGTTTAAATTCCGTGATACCTAAACATGTGGGGTTGCTAAGTTAATATTAACCTTTTTAAAGAAAAAAACGTAATTTAAAGTGAAAAATTCGATTTTTTTCTTATATATTCGTGGAGCGCATAATTAGCACATAATTTTAAAACAAAAAAATTTTTAGTGTGATGTTTTGCGACCCAATTTAAATTTAGTTGAGGTAGTTTTTTCGAAGAGTTCTCAAGAAAACACAGAAATCTTTTTGGTGTCTATGCCGACGTTTCGGTTCTTTATTGGTCCATCCTCAGGGCACTAAAATACAATTTTGATGACAAATATTGTAAAAATTGGAATATATATATATATAAATAAAGTACAATGTTAACAAGAAACAATTTTTTTATATATATATATATATATATATAAGAGACACATACATAACAAATTAGAAAACATACAAAAAAAACACAGTGACAGTATTACAATTATTAAATTATGTTGTTGTTTGAGGTATACGTTGTACGTTTACTTAGAAATAAAGGAAAACTGAGACAGAAAAAACATAGGGTAATAATCAAAAGTGTTTTATACTATTTGAAATTGTTTTTGCGCTTATATATAAAAAAAAATTGTTTCTTGTTAACTCAAAAACAATTTAAATTTTTAAATTTTATCATTGTACTTTATTTATATATATATTTTCCAATTTTTACAATATTTGTCATCAAAATTGTATTTTAGTGCCCTGAGGATGGACCAATAAAGGACCGAAACGTCGGCATAGCGACCAAAAATATTTCTGTGTTTTCTTGAGACCTCTTCCAACAAACTACTTCAACTAAAAAAAATTTAGTTAGGCGCCATATTTCCTGGTGGGGTTGCTAAGTTAATATTAACCTAGCTACCCCATTTTCTTTTTCGATTTTCTCAGAAACCAAAGGAGCACAAAATGTTTTGATTAGGAACATAATTATGGTGTGACTAAATTTTAATTTTCTTGAGGTGGGGTCGCTAGGTTAATAGAGGTGTTAAGAAGCCAATCAACCAAATTTGGTGTGATTCTGTGTTGGGTGATTTTTAAGTTAGAAAGTTTGTTGTTTTTACAAAAGTTTGTACATTATTTTTATGTGATTAGTAGTATGTGGGGTTGATAATATAAATAATCGCAAATGCAAACATTTTATAATGAAGAAAGAAAAAAAACAAGGAAAACGGTAAGGTTATGTTTTACGCCCAACGTTATTTTTGGGTACATTTAAAAGCACTATTTTTGTGACCAAAATCACCCTAATATAATAATAATTAATTTTGTATGTTACTAGCCGTGTGACTGATATTTCTAAGTACAAACATGACGGACTTATAGCGCTTTTGGTTTACGCACTCTGAGATCGATCCCGAGTAGATTAGTGACGTCACGAATCTACCCGCGAAACATCACAATAAAAAAAATATATTTTATTATCAAACAAGCTTAAAAGTAACTAAAATATGAAGTAAAACATTTTGGTCCATATTTAACTTTTGATCCTGATGATGGTATCTACGAAACGAAACGTCGGATTAAAATTTCGAAAAGACCATTGTGTTTTTCTAAAAATATTGCCTCAGATATGTTTTTACCGAACTCAATTTTCTCTTAAGGATACATCTGTTAATACTATTTTTTAAAGCTCAAGCGAAAACCGCATGTCTCTATCTTCAATAGGCTGAAATTTTTAGGATGGACTACACTTTGTCCATATAAAGAAACTGTAGAGTCAGCAAGCTGGGTATCGGGACATCCGGCGGTGGGGCGTTAGCGAAGATGTTAAAATAATGGGTATTCTCAAACTTTTGAAAAGGCTGAAAATCCACTTCTTAAAAGAGCTGCACTACCAAACGCAAAACAAACAGTCAGACCCTATAACACTAGAACGCGTGACGTCAGTAAGGCTCTAAACATGTCAAAAAAATGAGTTCAATGCAACTGTTTTGAAAAAGTTGAAAGTGAGCTATATGATAGTTTATGTAATTACATTTATGAAAAAATTAGTCAGACTTCATGTTATTGGGACCGGCGCAGTCAGCAGTCAATTAAAGTAAGGTACCCCGAAAAAGACCATATTGATAAATGTTCTGCAACTTTTTTATTTATCATTGGATTTGAAGGTTTGAAAGAATTTTGGAAAATTAAAATAATTTTCCTGAAGGCTCATTATCAAAAAATTTCATTTTAAGAATTTCTATATAAATCATTTTTGGTCAAGTTTATATTTTGTTATTTAGAAGGAAAGGTGCCTTGCTTTTTTTTGTTATTTTCATTATTTAATGATGAACTTTTTCGCTAAAAAACACGCATAAATGCAGCTAACTATGATGAAAATAATGTAAGTGATATCACAGGCTATTTAATTAGGGCCAGAAGAAAAAAAAATTATGAAAAAATAATATAACCCCAAATGTCACTCGTCAAAAAAACCAATAAAGAAAGCAGGCTGATATCTTTGTGTCGTTATCAGGTCCGCGGAGCAAAAAATTACTAGACCGTGTTTATTCTAGAGACCGTGGGACCATAACGGTCAGCTGTTCTCTCATCGCAGTCGCCATAAAAGCAGGCTTCGATAGAAACAAGTGAAAAATGTAGTGTCTTTTGACTTTGTTTTGAACGCGTTAGGTATTCCGATACAAAATCGTTGAATTATTTACTTTAAGTGTTTAATGAATTATTCAGCCCTCTTTTTAAAAAATGAAAGTATATCGGGTAGTACAGACCTTGGATAACCTAGAGAAAACGTACAATTGAGCTATTATTTTAAAACGGGGTCCATTCAAAAATAGTTTAAACCGGATCGGTCAATTTTCACTATCTTTGGCACATACTCGGCTAAAAATAATCTACATGTATATTTTAAAAACTAGACTAGGGTAATAGTATTTAGCATATTTGTGAACACCTTATTTTTACAAGGGTTTAAGTGTTTCTATATCAATTTGGTTAAGGTGCGAGAACACCCCTAAATTTTAAAAATTCGTACACTTAAAAGTAATGATGGTCAAATAAAGAGTTTCAGGTCTGCAAAAATTTTTTCCGCCTCAAATACTGGCCATGTCGACGTTATTTTTGACTAGCCCCTGTATACAACCTGTCTAACTGGAGCATAAAAAATTCCTACTGGGTGAAACTGCATTATCTAGAGAATTTAATTTCGTCTCTATTTTGGTTCAGTTCGTTTAAGAAATTTTTGCCATTGGAATATAGCCCTTTATATCTTAAATATCTCAGAAACTAATCATACAAAATGATGTAAAACTTCCCAGTTTTCTAATATTGACTTGCAATACAACATACCAGAATATTATTAAATTCGACCGAGATCCAAATTAATTGGTGTTGTGCGGGGTTCTTTATTGGCTAACGCCATCTTGGATGTTCTTAAAATGACATTTTTTGACATTGACCCTTAAGGCAAATTATTTTAGTTTTCCAAAAGTCTTTTAATCGTGAAAATCCAATTATAAATTAAAAGTTGCAAAACATTTATAAATCCGGTTTTTTTGGATTAGCCTCTTTTAATTGACTGCTGACTGCGTCGGTCCCAATAACATGAAGTCTGACTATTTTTTTCATAAATGTAATTACACAAACTATCATATGGCTGACTTTCAACTTTTTTGTTTGGAGCCTTGCTGACGTCACGCGTTCTAGTGTTATAGGGTCTGACTGTTTGTTTTGCGTTTGGTAGTGCATCAGCTCTTAAGAAATGGATTTTCAGCCTTTTCAAAACAATTTGAGAGTACCCATTATTTTAACATCTTCGCTAACGCCCCACCGCCGGGTGTCCCGATACCCAGCTTGCAGCAGTTCCTTTATATGGACAAAGTGTAGTCCATCCTAAAAATTTCAGCCTTTTCAAAACTCTTGCACGTTTTCTTCGCGAGCTTTCCGACTATAACAACGGAGTGTCCTATTGAATCCCATCGAAAATGGGACACCCTGTACTATGGCTCCGTAAATTGATTTTTTTTATTTTAGGATGCCCAAAAGTTTAAGTCTTTTAAGCGAAGGTGGAAGCAATATTGATTCATTTCTAAAAGTACTGATTCAGAAAATGGTTGAAGGGTCTGTTGAACTTGAAGGAAAACCACAACAAGCTTTCTTATTAAAACTTTTAAATGAGCTAAAACTTGACGATACTTTCATACCCGTGTTCTTAAGGTAATATTCTTCTAAAGCAAGATTCTGATGAAGCAGGTGCTTTTTTTCAGGGCAGTTTGAATGGAACACCAGAACATTCTTTTCACTCAAAAAAATTACTCAGTGGATATAAAAGTAACGTAAAACCATCGTAGAACTCTTTTTAAGGTTGGATAGTGTGCTTTGACTTAAAATAAAAGGTGGGAAAAAGTTTTCGGTGCGGCACGAGCCCTCAGGGCCGGTGGGGAGAAAGTTGCACTCAGTGCAAAACTGAAATTATCAGTTTGACAATCTGACACGAAAACTGAAAAAGTGCACCTCAGTGGAACATCAGCACCGACTCAGTTGTGCACCAGTTTTACCAATGGAATTTTTGATGTACTGGTGCGCACCGAGGGCAATATCGTATTCCATTAGATTGCACTATACTCGAGTTTTGCCATTTCATTTGAAAACGTGTGTAGTTTATGTTGCCCTGAGTGCACGTTTTCTTGCATGATCGTCAATAGCTCGTGCGGTGTCAGTGCATGTTTATTTGTATTGTTTTTTTTGAGATTTTGACCATACCTTTGTTTAAAATGTTCAATATTATTTTAGAAAAATATATATTGAGAGTGCAGACAGTCCAAACTGTTCGTGAGTGGACCAGACTCAGCCAGAACTAAATGGCTCCTGGGAAAAACTCGCAAGGACATTGGATTGTTAGTAGGAATGCTGACAGGGTATAATCGGCTGCGCAAGCACTTGACATGCATTAGAGTGTTGGACGTCTCCGCCTGCCCAGCATGTGGGTGAGCAGATGAATCAGCGGTGCACCTGATAGGAGAGTGTGACGGGTACGCCAGATTGAGGCAGTAGACGTGGGGTGCCCCAACAATAGAAGAGGAGGAGCTACACTCTCGAAGATGGGCTGACGTGTTGACCTTCGTAAGGAAGGTTGGAAGGCCCGGAGAGAGAGAGGCAGGATATGTAGAGGGAGTGGGAGGATAAGGGTGCGAGACGGGGTATGGCAGAAAGGGCCCATGAAGAGTCCTAATTGCCAGGCCTGCGGGCCGCCCCTTACTACTACTACTACTACTACTAAAAAATATATAGGGTGGGCCAAAAAATTTTTTGAACGTGCTGTAACTTTGGACCCAATCGCTCAATTTTCGAAATTTTTGACTGTTTTTATAGACAAATAGATAGAAAGGTGCTTGCAATTGAGGTATATGATTTAATCCACATTATAACTGGTATAATACTGTAGTTTACACCCATACGAATTAAGTAACAATTTTATGATGATCAGGTGGTGGGGCTTTTTTTAGAGGGAGGTCCTAAAACTTGCAAAAAATAATAGCTCTATGAAGTCATTGCATCTCTTTTCTGATTAGTGGGGGCTTTTCTTATAGGGAGGCGTCAAAAGTTGTAAAAAATAATAGCTATAAGAAGTCATTTCATCTCTTTTCTGATTAGAGCTAATATGTTAAGGGCCACATCAAGATAACAAAAAAATTATTGCTTCTCTCTAGGTGGGGGCTTTTTTTTACAGGGAGGCCTCAAAACTTGCAAAAAATAATTGCTATATGAACTCATTTCATCTCTTTTCTGATAAGTGCTATTATGTTAAGGGCCACAGCAAGATAACAAAAAAAATTATTAATCCAAAACTATAAACCTCAAATGGGATGAAATGATTAATTTTTTACTGTCACCACCTCTCTAACTAAAAAGTTGAAATTTTACTGACGCGAATCGGAAAAGAGATGAAATGACTTCATAGAGCTATTATTTTTTGCAAGTTTTGGGACCGCCCTGTAAAAAAAGCCCCCACCTCGAGACGTGCTATATTTTTTTTTGTTACCTCGGTGAGAACCTTAACATAATAGCACTAATTATAAAAGGGATGAAATGAAACTTTTTGATGTATCATATATTTGGAAAAATATTAACTACTTGTAAACGCCCCGCCATAGGCGGGTACCGTTTGATTTTCCTGTCCTGAGGTAAGTAGATTGTTTTAATATAAATTGCAGATGGGATGAAATAAGTTCATATAGCTATTACTTTTTGCAGGTTTCGGGGCCTCCCTGTAGAAAAAGTCCCAACCTAAACGTCTGAAAATATTTTTCTTTGTTATCTTTGGTGTGTCTTTATCAAAACTATATTAACCTCACCTCTATAACTAAAAAGTTGAAATTTTACTGACGCGACTCAAAATTTGACATATGTCAAAAATTCAAGATGTCGGGGAGCTTTAAAAAATGGGATAAATTTCACCCAACCCCCGTACAAAAAATTTGGCTGCGACCCTTGACTTGATTTTTGTCGACTACCGAGGTATCACTTATCTAAATTGGATATAAGATAAAAAAAAGTTATACAAATTTTAAATCAGTAGTATTTAGACCAAAAATTGTGATTACTGTAGGAAGGTGAACTGTTTAGGGCTAGCATAACTTTCGACTTCGGCCGATTTTGAAAATTTCAGGAATGCTGATAACACAAGACATAAGTTCTTGCTAATCTGGCTCAAAATTTGATATATGTTAAAAATTGAAGATGGCGGAGAGCTTTAAAAAATGGGTAAACTTCACCCCCTTGCGAAAAATTTGTGTGCCTGTCTGGACTTGATTTTTGTCAATGAGGCAAAAGCCCCATAATTTCTTCGCCTACTGAGGTATCAGTTATCTAAATTGGTTATAATATAAAAAAGTTATAAGCATTTTAAATCAGGAGTATAGTATATATCAGACCAACAATTCTAAAAAAATCTAAACAGTGCACCTTCCTACAGACATTACAATTTTTGGTCTAAATACTCCAGGCGGTCTATTCTTGAATCGAGAGAAAATTTGCTCCCAGGGAGTAAATTCTCTCGCTACTATGCATCTCATTGGTCCAAATCTTCAGTTTAAATCGGTTTCTCTCACTTTTGCCCGATATTGATCGAAAGTAATTCTATTGGTCTTGTGCCTGACACCTCTTTGTTGAGGGCAGGTATCTTTAGACTGCGTAGCAAGTATACACAGTGGACCGCCGGCTTTACACCCCCTCCGCAGGATGGTCCTGCTACATGTTAGACTTGCATCTGACATCGCTATCGCCCTAGCAGAACTTGGTTGACGCTAGACTTTTCCCCCCAGCAGCCCGCCGTCATATAGGTTGACCCGAAAATCGAGGTCCCGGTTTCGCTGATCGAGGTCGTCGGCGAAGTCTTTAGACGCATTCCTGGAAGTAGTGCTGATACCCGAAAGTACTACCGCCTCTTTCAAGTCACCCTCTGTCGACTCCCGCTGCCAAATCTGTCGGAGTCCAGCCGCGTCCCATGGAGTCCCGATCTCGGAAAAGTCCAGGTCTTCCTCTTTTTTTGGGTCACCGGCTAGTCTCCTCTCCCAGTTTTGATGGGGTCTTCGGCCGTCCATCTTTGAGTCCCGCAAAGTTTTCGGTGAAGTGTCAACCGTGCTGCCTACCTCTACTTCGTTTGTTGTTATTCTATGCACAACGTCGACTGCGGAGCTGCTGAGAAGTGGGGCCGCCCGTCTCGAGTCGCATTCGGTGTTGTGTGAGGCAATGTGTACTTGCCGAGATCCGATCCTGCGATCTCAGTTCTGCAGGCTACGAGGCTGTTCACTAGTCTACGGCGGCATTTGAAATCTATCTTTGTAAAGAAACATGAAATCTCTGAATCCCGGAAAATACTTTTTTTTCGGGTTACCACAAATGCATTTCATATTCCATTTGCAACGCACCGGTACAATTTTCTGACAGCACCAGGTCAGTTTTACTTTTGCCCCAGTGCAGCAAAAGGAAAACGCTATAATAAAGGTTTATTCAGTTTTCAAGAATTAAAAAAATATATTTCAATTAAATTTCCCTTAAATGTAAGTTGCTTGTGTGTGTTACCCTGACTGATTAAGCTGACTGATTTCTTTAAAAGAAACAGAAGGTTTAGTTGCGTTTTTTTTCCGCGACGTGACGTGACCAAACGTTGCAAATTCCTCCGGGAAATAGGCGCACCTTGTTGTATATAGCCCCTCCCCGTGCTGGGAAGGTGATTGTAGTTGGTTTACTCGTGAGTAAGGGAACTCCAGAAGGACCTCCAGACAACCAGGTAACACAGGGAACCGAACAGGAACCCAGTGGAACCTCTAAAGATAACAAAAAAAAAAAAAAAACAAAATTATGATTGTTTTCCACAAACCAAAACTACACTTTTTTGCACTCGACGCGCGTTTCGCTAACAACGTTAGCATCATCAGGAGACGATAAACAATGAACTAAATTTATCTACGCTCTATCTTATATACAATCCTTTAGTGGGCGGAGATAAGACTAATGAATTGTGATTGATCACGATTTTTAATCCTACCTCCCCTCAACCAAAGAATAAAGTGTACTAAACGGGATAGGTCCTCTATCTTTATTTAAACTATTTCTGAATTTAATGATTTCCATACTTTCATATGCATTCAAAAGTCTTTTGTTTGGTACACTTTTTAGAAGTTTTAGGTTATCTAATGTGAATCTATGATTGTTTTCAAAAGCATGCTCGGCCACACTTGACTTTTCTGTTCTTCCGTATTTTAAGTGTGCTAAGTGTTCTTTAAAACGTGTTTGAATAGAGCGTCTCGTTTGGCCAACATATTTTTTATCACAATCCATGCAACTAATTTCGTAAATTCCACTTTTTTCTAGAACTGTAGTTTTATCCTTGGGATTTCCTAGTAAGCTTCTTATTGTGTTACCGGATTGATATACTAATTTAAGACCGGTGTTATTAAATACTTTCTGTAATCCTTTCGTATAATTAGGATTATACGGAATTGATACAAATTTTGAGTCGCAGGTATCTTTTTGTCTGAAAAAGGTAGAATTCCGAAAGGTCTTTTGAAAAGAATGTCTATTTATCAGCTTATTTATTAAGCCTTCGTCGTAACCGTTTTCGCCAGCTATATTCCTAATCCTATTCTTTTCTGCTTCAAATCTTTCTTTGTTTAAGGGGAAATTTACTAATCTATATGTTAAAAAGTGCAAACTTGCAAGCTTATGTTGTAAGCAATGAAAAGAGTCATTTGGAATATACCTGTTGGTGGCCGTGCCTTTTCTGTATAGGTCAAAGTCCAATTTATTTTTATTTCTTATAACTAAAGTGTCTAGAAATGGCAGTGTACCGTTGTTCTCTGTTTCATAAGTAAATTTAATAGTGGGAAATTTGTTATTTATTTTTTCCATAAAATTTTTCAACACTAGTTACTTTAGTGTTGAATACTGCAAACACATCGTCTACATACCTGAACCATACTCTGGGGAAATACTCAAATTCTTTACTTATATCTGATTCAAATTTGCTCATAAATAGGTTTGCGATAAAAGGTGATAAACTATTACCCATTGTGGTTCCTTCTAATTGCTGGTAGTAGTTATTTTTATATTGAAAGTAATTTTGATTCATGCAGAGTTTTGTTAAAGATAATCTTATCTCCGCCCACTAAAGGATTGTATATAAGATAGAGCGTAGATAAATTTAGTTCATTGTTTATCGTCTCCTGATGATGCTAACGTTGTTAGCGAAACGCGCGTCGAGTGCAAAAAAGTGTAGTTTTGGTTTGTGGAAAACAATCATAATTTTGTTTTAGTGCAACCAAAGGTTCCAAATTCCCAACATAGTACTCTAAAGATAAGGCTTAACAAGGAACTGTTCAAGGACCCAGTAGATCTTCTTCAACAGAAGAGCCCCGACAGTGACCTGCACAAGTACTCATTGGACACTACACCTAGGTAGGAAGGATGTGAGACTAGCAACAGGGCTCCTAACAGCAGGACACTGTTGCCTCAACAAACACCTGAAGACGCTGGGAATCTCCGGAGACTCAGAGTCGATGGTGCATGGAGGGCGAAGAATCGTCCTTGAATATCCTGCTGGAGTTTCCGGCTCTGTTGGCCCCAGGCGATGTAAAAAGGTTGCAGCCCAGAAAAATATGTTCTTTTGCGAAAGAGACAGGCTTCCTGGGCTAAGGCTTGCTTGCAATTTTCCCGCCCGCACTTTTACATTCATTCACATTCAAAGTTGCAAATTTGGTGAAAAGGTTTAAAAATCCGTTTATATATGCAGTTTCAGCAAGTTGAAAATAAACTGGACTTTTTATCTAAAAACGCAATGAGTGAAGGACTTTTTTTGTAATTATGGTTAGTTGCTTTTATTGTTGCGCCCTCGAAACCACAAAAGGCGGTTGGGTCGTGACAATTAATACTGCCACGATCGAACTTTATACTAGAAAGAATCCAAAAGGTTTATGCGTTCAAATGTAAACGTAGTTGTAATCGAGACGAGTGGATATGCAACTTGTAGTTTCCAGAAATAAAGAATTGTAGCCAGTGGCTATTAAACCCGCGCGTATCGGCAAGCAAGGATTTATAACTTGCTCGTGTCAATAGCTTAACGGTGTCGGACACTACGGCCGATTGTACAATAAACCGCTAAAATATATCTTGTTTAAATTTTTTGAGGTTAGACCCGTTTTTAAAAAATATTTCTTTAATAGTCTTTGTATTGTATTTTAGCTCATTTTTAGATGGTTTGAGTTCGGATATGTCCTCCTATTCGATAGAGGTAAAGGCATGGCTCAAAGATATTCTGAATACCATCGAAAAGCAGTACCCGACCCAATTTGACGTAGAAGTCAAAAACATTATACAAGCCAGCGATGTAGTGCACAAAAGAAAAGTATGCCTACAGCAAATTTTAAAGTATTCTGGGAAATCGAAAGGTAGTTCAGATATCTTTAACAAATTGTATCATCCGTCAGAAGAAATTAGGAAAGAAGGAATAAAACATGCTTACAAAAAATATCAAAATTTAAACCAGATCGATCAAGATGTAGTTTCCAGTGCCTTGGTTGACAAGTTAACAGATGACAATCCAAACGTTGTGCTTGAATCGTTGAAAACGTTGAAGAAAATTAAATGTCCTTATGATAAATTGTTTGACGGCTTATTAAAAGTGGTCCATAAATATCAAACTCGAGATAAAACTTGGAGAGACTGTTTTCATTTGGTTGTAGAGCTATTGTGTTCAAAGATTGAGTTCGACTGGAATGTATTTTTAGAGGTGTTCCCGTTTATGCTGCCAGGGTAAGTAGTCATAATTGTTGTCACGAAAAAGGTTTGAGGTAACACCTGCCTCAAATGATGGTAGAAGTGGAGTTTGGTCTCCTGTTAAGTTCCACTTCACGAAAGGGACCATAGTTAGATCTTCCATCTTGATCCAGGGTTTCACAGGGTTCCCACTGACCTGGAAAACCTGGAAAATCTGGAAAAGTCAGGGAATTTTGAGAGCTACCTGGAAAAGTCAGGGAATTACCAAAAAATCCTCAAAAGTCAGGGAATTGGCACACAAAATCTGGAATTTCTCTTTCTCAACCTATTTTTTAAACCAACTTTGCAAAAAATATTATGTGAGTTCTTCTCTGCTCACCTCGAATATAAGCTCAAGATCTGTTTCGCGCTCAATCAGTTCCAGTCCACCTAAAATCCAAGAGCAAGAGAAAATAGAGAGGAAAGATTTTTAAAACGTGTAGGACAAGAACATTAGTTACTTGGCTAGTTAGTTAGTTTGCTTTATTCGATCAAGTACAATTTACAATAAATAGTACATATACCCTTTTGTGGGTGTTGATTTCGTCATTATCCAGGGTGGAAGATTGTGTTTATTAAACATATTTTGTTTTCGTTTAGAAATAATAAATATCACCTGGTATTATTTCTCCTTGTTCTAAGCACACATCGTGCTATCTTCTGTTGCAACTTTCATGTGTAGTCTAGTTTATTCCTAACCTTTAAATCATGTGTAACTTTAAGAGCAAGAATTCAAAATGTCGAAAAAAACAGTTTCTAATTTAGACTGGATAAGTCCTTCCATAAGTCCAACAGAGTGGCAGTGTCTACAGGTTGTGAAAACCAATAAATATCAAGCATATTTTAAGCTTTTTTAAAAAGTATTGAATTGAGCAATATGCGAAGCTGAAAAAAAATCAAGAAAATTGCCTTTGGTGATCAAGAAAACTGATACACTATCAGTCTTGGCCCAAAATGACAATGGACCTACATCTACACCAACTACTGGAAGTGAAGGAACCTCCACAGCAACTGCTTCCACTGCCAAAAAGGGTTCTACTCCTTTTTTGTAATCTGTTCTTATTAAGCAATCAGTTATGGATGCAGAAATATTGTGGTGCAAGGAGTCTTCAAGATTAATCCTGGTGGAATATAGCCGTTGGTGGCTCAATCTTGGCTTTCCTAATTACATATTCTAATGCTATCTTGAAGAGTTGGGGTGAAAGAGAGTCCACCCTTATCTTGCACCTTGTATCCTCCGTACACATTTTTACCAGGGATATCGCGTTTAAAAGCCCAGTTCCTGCATTGCTTCCCACAACTTTGCTCTACATAATCTGTCAAATGCCTGTTTGAAATCAATAAACATCTGGTGAAGTTCTCTGTCAAATTCCCAGCATTTTTCCATTATTTGTCTAACGGTGAAAATCTGGTCTATATGTTTATGGGTGTAGTATAGGTATTTACCTCTTCGTTGAGTACTTCGCATGTGGTTTTGTGCTTTGTTATTGTTATTATAGTGGTCTCTCTTTTTCGTTCATATCATTCTGCGTGCTTCAGATCTTTGTTGTTTATACTCTTGAAGTATTTTTTTCCTAGTCATATTTCGTCTTTCCGTCGCTCTACTACAGTCGTCATCAAACTACTTCCGTTTTTATTTTCTGTTTTTGTCGAGCACTTGACTAGCCACCCTAGTTACTGTTTCTTGGTTATTCTTCCAGAGCTCGTTTATATTGTAGCCCCATTGCGGTTCTTTTTTCTCTTGAGTAATTGGCTTCTGGTATATTTCCTATGTGTGTTCTGTCTTGAGTTTTTCCGTATTCCAGCTTATGTTGGTCTTCTTTTTCGTGTGTATGTGCACATGTGCATATATATTAACGCTTCGTGCAATTTAGTTTTATATCTTGCTAGATGAACCAAAAAAACATTGGCAGAACTAGGCAAATTAGTCTTTTATTTTTAATACTGTTAAGTACCTGATTTGTTTTTAGGATTTAACGAATTCGGTTCCTGTGATTTTTGTCTTCAAATAAAGTTTCGAAAAAAGTTTCTCGTCTTATTTATCTGCTTATTACCTTTTTATCTCGATAATATAAATACTTGCTAAATTTTAGCTTTTAAATTTTTTTATGGTAAGTCTACATTTACTTCTACAGTGGTACATTTACTTGGTATCCACGTAGACAAGCAAAAATACCTGGAATTTTTTAAAAAATGGTCAGGGAAAACATGGAAAAGTCAGGGAATTTGGAAATCAGAATTTGGTGAGAACACTGATTTCAGTCTGCAGAGAGTATTTCCGGGACTTAATACCCAGGAGTCATTACATGAGGCTCGCCCCCTTTTTCGCTTTTAATTACCAGAACGATGTTAATTTGTTCTCGATAGCTTAAGTCGGAATAGACTTAGATTCTTAAATGGCTCATGTCAAACTTTGACATTGTTTATTGGCTCTCTTGTTCTTGTTCTCGGGAATAAAAGTGCTTCCCAACTACAACTTTGCTACGGACAGTAAAATCTGCGTTTTTTGCTACTTGCTTTTAATTAAAAAATTAGTAGCATCCTTCGACCACATATATTTGGTCTAAAAGGGTTTTATTTTCTTCCTGGTAGTAGTTTTTTGTATAGTTTTATTTAAACATTTTCAACAGGGTCTCCACAAAGCCCCAGTCCTTGTATGCACGTTTGATATATTTCATTTTCCACTAGTTTGTGTAGTTTCTTTTATTTACTTGTGGCCTGAAAGGAGTCCTACTGTTGTTCCTAATTGATTTCTATTCATCCATAGTTTCTTACCCATTTCCTTGGGCAGTTTTCTTCCACAAACTTAGTGCTATCAGTAGAAAAGCTAATAGTAATTTATTATTTTAAGGTCCGTTGATGAACTGGACACAGCAAAATTTGTAATTCAACAACCCTTCTTCTCTCAAAATAAGAACAAAGAAGTGAGAAATTTGCACCACACTTTAATGTCTTTAAAAAATTCCGACAAAAATTTAGATCTATTTGCAGAAAAAATTATAGCGTCTTCGTTTATCAAAAATGAGACCGTAATAGAAGAATTGATAGAATTAGTAAACACAAAAGAATATCGGTATATGAATAATCCAATAAATCAATATGGTGTTGTTATAATTTTATCAGAAGCTTTAAGCAATTTAAGAAATTTACGACTTATCAATGCGGCGCTTGAAATCTGTCAAAAATTTTATGCTGATTCACGAGAGAAGTCATTTGAAATCAGGGCGTCTGAATCGGAATATCTTAAAATTGCACAAACTAGACAGTTTCCGGTTCAAGGAATTTTGGAATGTGTTACAAAATTACTCCAAAATAGTTTCACTGCTAATATTGATTTTTCCAGAAATACTGAAGAGAGTCGGTTCTTTAAATTATCTTTATTTATTTTTTTCAAAGATGTTTATCATTGTAAATTTAAAATTCAACAATTTTTGGATCTTTGTTTTGTCAAACTTCATCGAAAAATTGACTTTTTATTAAATGCGTCCAATTTTGAATTTGATTCAGTTTATAAGAACAAATATTTGACGTATTTAATGGAAGAATTGATTGGGCATAAAGACTTTCCCAATATGAAAGTCTCTAAAGAAGATAAAACCATTCCGTACCTTATTTCACTTCTTGTTAGCGAAGAAAAAGACGTAAGGCAAGTGGCAATTAAAATGATTAAAAGCTTTAAAAATAATAGCCTAAAAATTAATGCCGAATGGATTGGTTTTCTTAAGGAACTCATAGAACACAAAAAAGAGATTGTTATGGACCGCAATCAAACAACTATTGTTGTTTCAAAATTACTTCAAAATGACCAGGAAAGTGATCTTATAAATACACTTCTCAAGGTTGTAAGAAACAACGCAACTCCAAAATATGTTAAAGATCGCCTTTTATATATTTTGGTGCATATTGAAGATTATGAATTAATCGATAGTATATTAAAGGTGCTATCGGATGCCATACAAGAAAATGTTAAAATAGTTTCACAGTTTTGTGCATTAGCATGTGAAAAAATGATTAGCAATATTGTCGGGGATGTCGCTCAGTCTGTAACCAAAGAATCAAACGTTTATAAATTTGTAGACAAATGCTTAAAAGGCAACGACATAGATGTTATTTTACACAACGATATAACAACTCTAAGAAAAATGATACTGACACATTATACAAACAAAGATGTCCTAACAAATTTTAGTGAAGACGTTTTAAGGACGGCTCTTGATGACTTTTGTCAAATATATGTGGAATCCACTGATCCAGATTCTGTAACTTTAATTAACAGAATTTATAAGCATCTTGATTTAGATGCGAAACTTATAGTTGACCTGTTTAACAAAATGCGTGATGTATCTTCAAAAGAAAAATCTGTAAAGAAAATAAGAAAACAGAGAAAAGCTGTTCCTACCGCTGATATTCTAGATACGTTGGAATGGAAGAAAGGTGTTAGTGTTTTGGAGTTGATACAAAACAAGAAAAAGATCAAAAATAGTGAACTTCTGGTACCTTTACTTTTCGACATACTAAGAAAGTGTTTAGAGTTCGATGAGCAAGGTGCCGTGGAATATCCTAAGCAATTAATTTTGTCGACGATATTATTAATCGGAAGAAAAATAGAGAACCTTCCAGAAAAGTTATTCGACGTAGAATCAATTGTGCAGTGCATAAGGTCCTCTCAAAACCCGCAAACGCACCATCATGCAATGTTGGTGCTCGCTTACATAGCCAAATTAGTCCCAGACAAAGTTTTGCAACACATCATGGCCATTTTTACGTTTGTCGGTTCGTCGTTGCTTCGACACGACGACGCATATAGTACGCAAGTCATTTCACAAATCTTGGACACTACCGTGCCTATATTTTTGGAAGATAACCACAGAGACAAATTGGTTAAGGTTCTAAGCGTGTTTGTTGATGCATTATTGGATGTTCCGGAACATAGAAGACTGGCTTTATATAAGCAGTTGTTGACCAACATTAATCCGAACGAGAATTTGTATTTGTTTTTGCTTTTGGTGTTTGATTCGTATGTTCTGTCCAAGCAAAAATCCGGAAAAGGTGCGTATAATATTTTTTTTCAGAAATGCTTTGATACACGAATAAATAATAATTACATTAGGCAACAAATTTTAATTTTTTTACAGGTTGTACTATACTTAAATGATTAGTGTAATATTAAATCTAATTAACTGATAGCTAATTAAAATATTGACAAATTAAACTAATCACACACAGACTCTGGTTCCTCTCGACAATGCGTTCACCAGTAATCCGCTTATATTGAAACATTCCACTTCTCTTGGTATCTTTTTTCCATATTAGCAATTTTTTGATGAAATCGTTCTCCATGTTCGTCACTCACATATCCACAGTTTTCGGGGAAGTATTCTAAGTAAGAGTGTAGAAAGTGTTTTTAAGGACATATTACATCTCATATTTTCATATGATTCTAGAAGTTTGTTTACAATCTCTGGATAATTTTCTGCTCTTTTATTTCCTAAGAATTTGGTCACCACGTCTTTTTCTTTTCCCTCAAGCACAAAGTCAAATCCCGAATCCACGAGAATCTTTCTGATTTGGGCTCCCACAAAAACACTCTTTAATCTTGGCTTCACTTATTCTGGAAAACTTTTGTTTTATGTGATTGAAGGCAGGAATCTCTATTCGTAGCTTTAACGCAGTTTTTAAATAAGTCAATTTTGATATGTAACGTAATATTTTATTTGAAGGAACTAAAACTAAACTAACTTAAAGGTAGATTAACAATACGTAGTAACTAAACATAAAAGAACAATACCTCTCATTACCTTAATTCAAATACACACACAAAAGTACTCTCTCAGTTTAATCTGAGACAATACGTTAACAGCATGCGTCAGCGTAAAAGATTTATGGTTTGTAGAGAGGTATACTGCAGAAGCACAAGAGGTAGCGTACAGGCTAACGCGAGGTCCAGCACCCATTATCAGTTCACATGGAACTGAGGATGAAAGACTGGAAAACGAGCTCAAAAAAGATCCTATACTGGGATTGCCGAGCGACGTAATGGTTTGCAAGTACAATTTCGAAAAGAAATACAAAGTCAAAATTCCAGATAGAGGCGACTGGGAGGGAGGTCCTCCTTTCGGAGCGGAATCCATGTGGTACACAGACGGCGATGGAGGGTGTAGGAGCTGGCATATACGGGCAAAAATACGACTCTTTAGTCTCTGTAAGCCTGACAAACGATTGGACAGTGTTCCAAGCTGAAGTAGCCGCAATACATCACTGTGCCGAAGAAATACAAAGAGTAGAGGAAAACTCTCATTCGTTAGTTATATATTCAGATAGACAAGCTACACTTAAAGCTCTAGAAGCAGTGCAAGTGACGTCCAAACTGGTTTGAACTGCGGAACAGATCTAAATAGGTTGGCCAGCACCAAAAGGGTGACACTAGCCTGATTTTCAGGACATCGGGGACACTCTGGAAACGAAAAAGCCGATGAATTGACCAGACAAGGCTCGGAAATAAAGTTCACAGGGCCTGAACCATTTTGTGGGATCGCTAAGGCCAGAGCAAAGCAATCTATTAAACAGTGGCTTACCAAAGAGACGAACGGTCTGTGGGCCCAAACAGTTCATTAAAGAACGTCCACCAAAGCTGACTGCAGAACTTCTTAGTAAGGAAAGGAAGCTTGTTAGACAAATAGGGGGGCTTCTAACAGACTGCAAAATAAATAAGCACTAGTATGCAATGGGATTGGTAGAAGATGCGACATGCTGTTTCTGCAAGAAAGAGGAAGAATCCTTATTACATGTCCTATGTCATTGTGAAGGCCTAATTAGAACCTGGAAGGCCTAGAATGTCCGCGGCCAGAAAGATATATACAGGGCACACTGGCAAAGCTTCTGGGTTTCATGACGAGGACGGGGCTGCAACTTGTTTTGTAGTTCTAGCAAGAAGAAAGGGGAACCACAATAGATCTGAGAAGGTCGAGGTGGACATGTGTCTACACCACCTCATTATAATCTAATCTAATACTGCCAGTATCTCTCGTAAATCAGACCTCAGAAAATATTTGAAGCGATGGGTTTGTGTCGAGCAGGTCAAAATCTATAAGACTAAGCTATTTTTATTGCCGACTTTTTTTTTGTGTTGAAGGGCCACTTTTCAGGACTTTTCTCACATAACACACACTTCATTCTTATAAGTCTTACATCAAAAATATAAAAATATCAATTGCAAAAAACACAAAGTTAATAAAAACCCGTCCGATGTTTTTAGTCTTTTGGTATTAACTTCTTGCTAAATAAATTTATAACGTTACTATTTTTAATTTTTTTTTATTAGGCTTTAAGTCACTTTATTTTTTTTTTATTTTAGGAACAGAAAGCACTAAACGTTTAAACATAGCTCGACGCTTATGCCAGGAGTTTGTTCCAGAAGTGACTCTTCATGCTTGCATCAAGATCATTGAATTTTTAAAAGTGTTTCCCACGGAACAGGAAGACGTCAAAAATTTTCAAAATAAAGATTTATGCTTTGACAACTATACCCCTCATCAGCTTAGACATTACAGGTTAGTTTTATAGGTAATCTGGAATATTAAATTTTGTGCATTCGTATCAAGATCCTGACGTCAGATTCCACCTTCCCATATAACTGACACAAAAATGTGCAAGAATATTAACTTTAAAAAACAAGGAAAGTAATTTTTCCCTGGTCAAGGCCAAAGACAAAAAATCTACTGCGCATGACTGACGCAGTTTGCCCGTCCAGAAGATTTTTTGGCTCTGCATTTTTCCAGGCTAACTTGATTAAAAGAGTTGTTATCGCTACGACTTTTTTTTCGGAAAAAACTCGACAAAATCGGGTCGAACCTCTTTATTTTTGAGACGGTGATTAACTCTTATTTTTTACCCGGTTATTAATAAATAATATTTTTTTATAACCATTTTTTTTTTTAGTTACATTATTGTAATAATTTTTGAAGTAATTACATTTCGAATCTATGCGTATTAAGTTAAGGTTGTTTTTAACTAAAGTAAATGCAGGGAGCATATAAATCACAGCGAGTTTTTAATTATTTGAATACGCCAGGATAAACCTGGGTAATATTTATTTAAAATTAAAACGCCAACAATCACGCGCGTTGAATAAAATTATGGCGAATGCGTGACAGCTCCAGCTGATTAAATGCACGAAAACCTCATTAGGTACGATAAGGGAGTCGTAACATTACGACGATCAGCTGGAGCTGTCACGCATTCGCCATTAGTTTAAAAGTACACCTGCTCGAAAGTTCGACTCGATAGAGATAAGGATACAAATGCTAATGAAACTGAAAATTAACTTAAAGTGTCTAATATCGATTTATCACTGGCGTACATACTTATATTTAATGCAATTTTAAATGAACTTGTTGCTAAAGGAATGGGAGCTGGCAGAAAGTTTTTATTGTATACATTTCTCAAGCTTTTATTACTTGTGATAATTTAGGAACAAGCAGATAGCATATAATTTAGATTTATATCTCTGTCTCTTCTCTGGTAAAAGATAAGCTTTTTTTATTTATTTTAAAAATATTTTGCTAATAAAAAAAATAAACATTTAAGGCAAACCAGCCAAACTATGCTTCTGTATGTACGAAATAACTCCATCATTTCCGAAAATTTTAAAAAAATGCATGATTAGGAGATCAGAATAGGCGAGAAGGTAGAAAACTGACGGTCCCATACAATAAATTTCCTTGAATGTTCATTTAATGGTTCTGTTCTCCTACTCTAAAAGAGGCGTTTGTGACGCTACCGTATCATCATAGAGAGAGTGGTGGACAAAGAAATTTTTTTCAGAAACTTAACGCGTAATTATGGAATTTATGTTTTTTTTTTTAAATTTGACGGCTGAAGACGAAATCTTGCAAAAAAGTAATGTTTAATTTCAAATAAAACAACTGTCGCCGCAGGGCAACATTTTTGTGGAGGTATGTGTGATCATAGAAATTTTACCAAATTTTTTTGAAATTTCGGAGAAACTGTGTCTATAAAGAGGGGGTACGGGTCTGTTGTCTGCAGCACAACGCGGGCCATCGATATTACGGAACTCGTCCAAAAGAATACGATTTTCCTGTGTGCCGCCACTGCTCTGCTTCTACAAAAAATAATCGAAAGCGAAAGTGTCGTACCGAGTTTCCAAGCCAAGAACTAAACGATAGCTGCGCCACTTGGTTTTCAAATCAGTTGAGCGGGGTCGCAAATTTACTATTAAAGTCTGTTCATAAAGAAGAGAAATTAATAAAAATGCAAATTTGGATACATTTTGTACTGAGTGATCAATCACTTTTTCTTCTCTTTTAAAAATTTTCTAATGTACCTCAGGTAAAAAACCTTTATTTTTATATACCTCACCCTGTTCGACCAGAGAATACAATAGAACCCAAAACCGAGAACAATAGAAGGCAAGGGATAAACTATTCTCATAGGCGCCGCAATTGGGGGAAACTTACATTTTAAGTACCGTGGTATATAGATATTAGTGAAGAAAATAGTAAATATGTGAAAAGTTCTATGAAATTTAATAAAACAAATTACTTTATTAGAAAAAATTTATAAATTAAATAATAAAAATACATTTTAGGAATTAAAATAATATTATAATATATATACAAACACGGATTGGAGTTTTAACTATAATTAATAAGCACACCTAAAAATTAAATTAGGGCTAAACAAAATGGTTGGTACATAAAAAAATGTTACGTTTGTCAATTATTATAACTGCAAAAATAATTAAAGTGAAATGGAGGTAGATATATTTCTTTAAAACCAGTCAAAAATAAAATAGGAATAAATTACTCAGATTCAGAAGAACAGTAAATGCTCTCATCATCACTCTCATTTTTCCACATTTTTTCTTCTAGTTTTAAAACATGTTGTACACTTTATGCCAATTATCTGGAGTTATTTTTTTAACTGATTCTTGAAAAAGCATCTCCACATCCTTTAATTTATAGGTAGTATTATTCCTTTTTACATACTCTTTCATTTTAGCCCATATTAATTCTATTGGATTAAGTTCACAATGGTAAGGCGGCAGTCTTAATACTGTTATTTTTCGTTTTTCAGCCATATCATCAACCACTTTCTTATTGAATTTTTCTTTGTGGCTATTTACCAATGATAGTAGTTCTTTTTTTACCATATCTGCCTCAAAATTTATGTTTTTTTTTCTGTAAGCCACTTACAAATACCAGCTTTTCTCCATGCTGTGGTTGGTACTTTTTCAAGGTTTTTGGGATGGTAACTGGCGTTATCCATTACTATTACTGAACCAGGAGGTATTAGGTCTAACATTTGCTGAAAGTATTCTTCAAATGTATCGCCAGTATGGTTTGACAGAAAGACCAAAAGACCTCCTTTTACAAACTTTTTTTCATTGTCAATATGGACAATTATCAAACGTTTTCCCTTTCCTGACGGCGGCTTTATCCCTGTCGACCAACCTTCCATGAATGCCTGTCGGGCACTTTTCACTTTTTTGTCTTGCCAGTGTTTGCCAACAGTGTGACCTTCATTTACTCTAAATATATATTTTTGGCCTCCCTTCGAAATTGCCTAATTTGCCTTAAATATTTTCTTTTCCAGCAAACTATCTCGTCACTTTCTATTAAAACCGCCTTTCTGTTATGTTTTTCCCAAGAAAAATTAATTTCTCTTAAACTTTTCCACAATTTCGTTCTTACAATATGTGGAAACCCACGATCTTGTTTTATTGAAGCATAAACTTTTTCAACAGTGGGAATTTCCTTTCTAAAATAAAAGGAATGAACTAACCGCCTTAATGCATTTTTTTCATCCTCATCAAATTCTATTGGTTTTCTCCTAGACTTTGATAGTGGCGATTTTATTGATTCTAATTTTCTTTCATGTAGTATTCTATAAATAGTTGATTTTCCAAATTTGGTAAAATTAAAACACTTCGTTACCAACTTATCCACTGTCAATTTTTTATAGTCTGTTTGCAGATTATCGAACACACTAAGAACTGTTTGTTTTTCTCTAAGCGTTAAATGCGCACGACTTTTATTTGTACTCGGAGTAGAAGCCATATTTTTTTACTTTCTACATACACAAACTGCACACACTTTAAAAGTTAAAACTATAATAAAAAGTAAAGCAGATTTGTAGTCAACTTTAATATTTCAGAGAGAATTACTCTTAATTACCTAATAAAAATAATATTTAGACCAACTCATAAGTACCTATAATACCAGGAAAAAACAAAAATTGCTAATAATCTAAAATTCTTAAAATCATAAAATTATATTATTACTTAAACTTGATTCTCTAATTATGCACCTGAAACAATTATGGCATTATCTGCATACCTACGTATTATAGTGCAAAAACAGAACACGCATAATAAACAATTTCTCTATCAGGTTAAAATATAATATATATTTTTAACTGCTGTCTTTCTATTTTTTTTTTAACTTAAATGTTGGCAAAACGCCTACGCCAATGGGACGCTCGAGAAGATGGGTCAGAACATTGGCGGGTAAACTGTGTCACAATTACGTCCAATAATCCTTAACTAAAAACAGCAGTTTAATTCCAGGGAGTATATCTTTAATATGTACGGAGTGAAAAATTATTGGGTAACAGGGAGAGCTAAAATGAGAAAAATACTTCCAATAACCTGACATAAATTTTTGTCTAAATAGCTTTAAATATATTCTTCTGCAAAGTATTTATATATATTAGCGATTTTCCACCGTTTCGCTTATTAAGCAACAAAACGTTTAACAAAACTTACGTTTTTGTTGAAATTATTCGTTTTACATGTGGCGACATATACTCGCAATGGCAATACGGCATCAATTCAAAGTTCTACTGAGCTGATAATTTTCCCTGGCCCCAGCATATCGAACCCAGCGTTGCCGTTTTTTTTTTTAAATTTGGAAAAAGTTTTTACCTCTATTGCCTTTTATAAGGATTTTTTTTTTGTTTAAAAAAAAAAGTTTTTTAGTTTTTTGTTTTTACTTGTCCGTGGTGGCAAAAATTAACTCGCAGTTCCAGTGAGAGGCACACCTTCATAATGTTTTAATGTCTCTGAAGTTGACATGCCCCACACAAATTTTAATATAATATAATTAGTTTTAAATAAAATGTACTTACGAAATAATAAAAACACGAAATCATTTTTTTTTATTGGTTGGAGTTTTTTTCATTCACATTGATTTGTTATATATTTGCTTTTTTGTTCCAGATATACTGCTACGACGTTTATAGCCAGCCTACTGTCCACAGAACACTTTGTAAACCAAATTGCTACATTAAATAATGACGAACTTTTTAACTTGGAGAAACTGTTCAAAGACCTAATTATCAACGTGTTAACGTGTATCCAAAAAACTTCCAAAATATCGTCCAGTTCCAAGAACTCTAACCAGAATCACTATTGGAAGGCAATTTTACATCACTCTTATGACATTCTGGATGCTGTAAATGCACTGTTGCCCGCAAATATGTTTTTGCTAGTTACAAAAGGACTTTTGGTTCACAATCTTTTGACGGTAAAAAGAAGAGCACTGGATCTTCTGAACGCCAAGCTAAACAATAACCTCAATCTTTTTGATAGTTGTGACAAAAACGATGTTTATGTCTTGATACCTCAAGTTTTGTCCATTATTGAGTTAACACAGAAAGATTCCTTGGATTCCGAGCAAGAAGTTTTAGTTTCGACAGCGTTATTTTCTTTGAAACTGTTTGTGAAAGGATTTGCTGAAAAAGATCCGCAGAAGTTTGTGGAGATTCTAAAGTTTATAACCAACCTCTTAAATTTGGAAATTTCACAAAACAATATTCTGGCATCCATAATTTTATGTTTGGCCGAGTTATGTGTCGACCTCAAAGCTCATGCTGTATCTTGCTTGTCTGATTTTATGCCACCATTTCTAAAAGTACTAAAGAGCCAGAAGCACCAAGAAACATCGAACATGTTACTGGTAAGTGTGGTAACAACCGTTCACAAGCTTCTGGACAGTTTACCTCTATTCCTAAGTCCCTATCTAGGAAAAATTTTGTTTGAAACTTCAATTTTAATCAGTAAATTTGGAACAGAGACAAACGATCAAAAATTGGCGACGTTCGTAAACAAACTAACAAATTTAAAATTCAAAATTGGGGCAGCCATACCTTTGCGGATTTTGATACCATCAATTTTAAGCGGTTACGAAAGTTTAATAAAGAAGAAAGCATTTAAAGGTGTGGGTTCGCTAATGGATATTTTAATTGAGGGCTTAAAGAACTCGAATCAAAGCGACATTACAGCCAATTTGTCGGAGTTGACGACGTTTTTCCTAAAAGCGTTGGAATTTAGAAGTGATAATTTGACAACGATGGAAGTTACCAACGAAGTAGAAAGGTCTTTGATCAAGGCCCTGACAAGTTTAATCTTGAAACTGTCGGAAAACATTTTCAGGCCATTCTTTTACAAACTCTACGACTGGGCTGTAAGATCTACTAAACAAACCTCTGAAAGAGTCATTACTTTTTATAACATTTCCCAGCAAATTGCAAGTTCTCTAAAGGGATTGTTTGTCCTTTTTGCGGGAGAGTTTCTTAAACATGCAGTTGAAATTTTGGATTCCCTAAATAAAGCCAAGAGCGGAGAAACCTATTTTGACAGCGAAGCTAAAGATTTACTTCTGTTGGAACATGTTCTGTCCACATTAAATGCTGTTTTTGAGTACGACAACCAGAAGTTTATTAACAAGGATAAGTTTGACTTGATAATTCAACCCTTGGTGGATCAATTGGAAAACAATTTGGGAGGATTAAAAAGCTTAATCGAGCGTAACAAAAAACTGCTGACGCCGACCATTTTGCATTTTACCATCGCCATTGCCGAAGATTCGCTGTGGAAGCAAATGAATTACCAAATTTTGCTGAAAATGAGAAGTCCGGTACCGGAAATACGTCTGGCTACTTTGCATTGTCTGACGGAAGTGGTTGTGAAGCTAGGTAGGGAAATTAAATATAGGATGCTCACGTAAATTTTGGTCTGATTTTCTTTTGAATAACTTTTATCACACAAAACGGCTTGCTGAAGAATCAGTAAAATCGCCTTTTAATAAAAGCAAGCAAAAGGCTGAGGTATACGCCATTCTGATGTATAGATATAAAAATATGAAAATGTCAGACAGTAGGGCTGCACTCGAGGCTGCACTGTCTGCTATCAGGTTCGACAGGGTTAACTCTGCCCTTGTATTGAAGTGCAAACGTCTCTTGACAACTATGGTAAGGCACAACAAGGTCAATCTCCTCTGGGTCCCGGGACATGAAGGGGTACCGGGAAATGAAGAGGCCGATAGATTCTCTAGACAAGGATCATCAAACGATCCGGTAGGTCCGGAACCCACACTAGGTATTCCGGTATGCCAAATCATAACGGCTCTGAAAAGTGACTTAGACAAGCGCTCTGAGGAGCTCTGAAATAGCACACAGGGCATGAGACAGGCCAAACTCCTGATTGGTGAGGTGAGCGTCAAAAAAACAAAGTCCTTGTTCCACCTAGGTAGGAAGGATGTGACACTGGCAGCACGGCTGGATTAGATTAGAATGGGGTGGTGTAGACACCTGTCCACCTCGACCTTCTCAGATCTATTATAGTTCCCCTTTCTTATTCCCTGATTTGCTACAACTACAAAACAAGTTGAAGCCCCATCATGAAACCCCGAAGGTTTGCCAGTGTGCCCTGTATATAGCTCTCTGGCCGTGGACTTTCTAGGTCCCCCAGTAAGGCCCTGGTTCTAACTAGGACATTGAGATAGGACATGTAATGAGGTTTCTTCCTCTTTCTTGCAGAAGCGGCATGTAGCATCTTCTACCAATCTCATTGCATACAAGTGCTTATTAAGTTTGCACTGACCTGTTAGGAGCTCCACTATTTGTCTGACAAGCTTCCTTTCCTTACTAAGAAGTTCTGCAGTCAGCTTTGGTGAACGTTCTTTAATGAGCTGTTTGTTCTTTGTCCAGGCGATTGCTTCCACAGACTGTTCTTCTCCTTGGTGAGCCACTGTTTCATAGATTGCTTGGCTCTTCTTCTACCAATCTCATTGCATACAAGTGCTTATTAAGTTTGCACTGACCTGTTAGGAGCCCCACTATTTGTCTGACAAGCTTCCTTTCCTTACTAAGAAGTTCTGCAGTCAGCTTTGGTGAACGTTGTTTAATGAGCTGTTTGTTCTTTGTCCAGGCGATTGCTTCCACAGACTGTTCGTCTCCTTGGTGAGCCACTGTTTAATAGATTGCTTGGCTCTGGCCTTAGCGATCCCACAAAATGATTCAGGCTCTGTGAACTTTATTGCCTTGTCTGGCCAATTCATCGGCTTTTTCGTTTTCAGAGTGTTTCCGATGTCCTGGAACCCAGGTAGTGTCACCCTTTTGATGCTTGCCAGCCTATTTAGAGCTGTTCTGCAGTCTTAAACTAGTTTGGACGTCACTTGCACTGCTTTTAGAGCTTTAAGTGCGGCTAACAAATGAGAGTTTTCCTCTACTCTTTGTATTTCTTCGGCACAGTGATGTATTGCCGCTACTTCAGCTTAAAACACTGTGCAATCGTTTGTCAGGCTTATAGAGGCTAAAGTCTCGTATTTTTGTCCGTATATGCCAGCTCCTACACCCTCATTAAGTCTTGGAGCCGTCTGTTTACCAGATGAATGGCAACAGAGCTCCTAACAGGACACTGTCGCCTTAACAAGCACCTAGAGACGCTGGGAATCGCTGAAGAGTCAGAGTGTCGATGGTGCATGGAAGACGAAGAATCGTCCTTGCCTGTCCTGCTGGATTGTGCGGCTCTGAACAGGTCAAGAGAGTCGCACCTTGGGAACGGTCTGCTGGCCCCAGGCGATGTAAGAAGGTTGCAGCCCAGAAAAATCGTTTTTTTGCGAAAGAGGCCGGCTTCCAGGGCTAAACCATGAATTCATTCATTCAATAAAAGCATTAAAAAATTTGATTTTGTAAAAATTAAAGATGTCACGTCACGTTAAACTTTGGCAATATTAATTTTCAAATACCGTTGAGTATTTTTTAAAATGTTCATATTTTTTTTTTCGTTTTTCTTTTTCTAAAGTGCATAAAATATCGTTTAAACCACGAAACTGAAGTGTCTTTTTATCCCTCAAGTTATAGCTCTCCTTCCGGTCGAGATAGAAAGTGCCAATTCAGTACCTTGGTGTATAATATACTATTTCACAGCAAAAGCTCTAATTTAACCATTATTTTTTGCAGGTGACGACTTTTTGCCTCTTTTGCCAGAAACCATTCCGTTTTTGGCGGAACTTTTAGAAGACGAAGATGAGAACGTCGAACAAGCCTGTAGAAAGGCTGTGCAAGAGATGGAAAAAGTTTTGGGAGAGCCTTTACAAAAGTATTTTTGAGTTAAAGTATCTTTGTTTTAGGTAGTTAAGTTAAAACGATTGGCGGCGGCTTCTTAATAGCGTGAACTCGAGCAACATAACCTTATAAAAATCTTTAATCTTACCCTAGGGCTAATTTTAAAAAAATGTTGGCTTAAAACATCAAAAAAACAGATATTTAACCCAAGTTAATTTAACTCGCTGAAAACTCGTTATTGAGAAACCGGCCCTAAATAGGATTACTTCAAGTCGGTTTTAGTTTGGATTGAAGGTTGCAGTTTATTGATTTCAGTCAACGATCAGATATTTAATGAAAAACATTATTATAACTTTTTTGTTAGTGGATTATTTTAAATATAGCCGAGATTTTGAATTAACAAATTCAAAAAATGCTTATTTACTATAAATATTAAAAGTAAAACTAACACCTGATGCTGATGACAACAAATGGGCTGTTTTAAACTTATTTTAAAATGTTGTATATCATACGTAAGGTAATGAAGCTCATATCGTAAAAGAAACCTCTATATATCTGGAACTTAGTTCGGTTAGGTTGTGCAAGTTTTGTATTAGAAGTTTCTTTAGGGGCGGTTGTCACAGAATTACTTACATAGCTTCAGACCTTCCAAAATATATATATAGTAGTTTTTTTTTTGGTTTAGTAAATACCTGTTTAAAAAGGAACGTCCATCGAACTGGAGAAGTCCAACTGAATATCTGAATATTGAACAAATAGAGAGTGCTTAATCGTAATCGTATCTCAGTGCGCATGCTCAGAAAGGATATGTCATACTACGTCTCACCTATCTCTACAACCACCCTTGCAGTATTCGTATGCATCTAGCGTATCCTAACGATTTTTTTATCTGTGGGTTTCATAAGTTTCAAAGTTTCACTCCTTCTATTTTCCATTATATTGCCCTTTCACTTTTTTCGACAAGGAAGGAAGGAAATTGAAGTGAGTAAAGTAAAACTCTGCATCAAGCACTTAACAAGAATTGGTTTGGTTACGTCATAAGTTGTAAGAACAACTTTAACTCTTTTTTTAAGGACGCTTTTACAAACGCATTAAAGGTACGCTATAACAACAAGGAATTAAAAATTGCTTGTTTCCAGTAGAACAAAAATACCGAACCAAAAGCAAAAGTCAGACCTTATTTTATCAAAAACATATTGTTCGAGATGTAAGTACGTACGCATGAGAGTTTTTTTTCAAGGGTATCGAGAGAAAATCTTGCATAAGACGCCCACACCAACAGTCCAATCAACTCCCCCGATATTCTCATCCCTCTGTCGACAGCCCGGGTAGTGCCGGATTCTTACCGACTAAACCATAGTGTTATACCGCCCATGTTCGGTCGCCAGAGCCTCGTCTGATTTGAGCGGATATAAAGGCTACGTTATATTCGTATTACTACTCCCTCTACGCATGAGAGTTGCTTCTTTCGGATTTTGTTTGACCGATGTATCTCTGTAATTGACTGTGGAATACCGAAAAGTCCAAAACTTTTTTATGCAAGCTAAAAATTACGATTGAAAAACCAAAAACAATATTGAAAATAAATAACAACGGATTTTTTCGAACAATTTAAATAGTTAATAACTTTACTACTAAGGGTACTAGAACTTTTGGTGTTAATTAAAATTAAATTTTATTCATTAGAGGGCATGCAAATAAAAGTGGACGGGGTTAAGTTTAAGGAGGACAATCAATATGTTGTTCGGAATTGGACACTTGTTCCTATTTATAATAGTTTTTTATTCTTGGCAATTTCTAAGCCTTCATATGAATGTAATTTTTTATTACTAACTAAAAATTTCCGTGATACGTGAGACCCGGAAAGTAGTTTCCATTTCATTTGACGCCATTTTACCAAAAAGTTTTCGATAGAGTATTTAAAGAAGAAGAAATTAAAAGATATCTTAGAAAACCCTGAGGATAAAACTAGTACATTTATTAAGGCAGTTGATCATGTATCAGGGCATGATAAAATCTAGCAATAGAATATTAGCCGCATATGAAAGTTTAATAACACTGTTCAACATCTTTTTCTTTTTTTATGATTATCTGCTACTCGATTATTAATGATTTTTGCCTCCTAAACTCAGATCTACTTTTAAAATTCAGGCAGGCACCGTTTTTGAGTAATTTGATTTTGTTTTATCCATTATTTATCAAAATACGACAGTGGAATGAAGGATATTTGAAGGCAGGACCAACTATACGTGAATTAATTGATGCCAGGTATTATATATTATGTTAATTTATTTAAAAAAAATATATATTTGAGTCCCCTACACCTTCCCTCCTTAGATCCCCCGGCGTGAGAATAATACACATTTTACATATGTTTTTATCTGTATATTTTACATGAAAAGTAAAAGGTGTTTACAAATTATATTTTTTTTAATACTAGAATATATACAAATATCGAAAAACAATTAATTTTTTTCTTTTTTATTTATCGTCGCAATCTCTTTTAAAATTCCAGCAGTAGTCTGCAAGCATTGACGGTTGCCATTTTCCCTCATACCTCTTTTACATTGCCGCTATCATCATCTGGAAAGTAGTCTAAATGGGAATGCTTAACTTTCAAAGCCATATTACAACACATATCTTTATATGCATTTAACATTTCCTTAACTACATCTTTATAGTCTTAGGAACGATTTCTTTCCAAAAACTGCTTACATACTTTCTTGAACGCAATCCATCAACGCTTTTCTTTTGTAGATAAAAGCGTGTCAAAAGTATGGTCTTTCATCAGATACCTTATTTGTGGTCCAACAACTATTCCCTCTTTAATTTTTGCATCAGACAGGTGCCATGGTAGTGAGGTAAGCAAATCCTTGGCCATTTCTATCCATTGCTTTCACAAATTGCTTCATTAAACCCAATTTAATGTGAAGCGGTGGTAAAATTACATCTTGAGGGGCAACAAGAGATGCATTCGTCACACTTTTCTCTCCAACAGTTAATGTTCTGGTGTGCCATACTGTTCTTACAAAATGTTCTTTTCTAGCACGACTATCCCACTCACATAAAAACAACAATACTTCGTATGTCCTCCTTGCATGCCAAGTATCATTCCGATTATTTTAAATTCTCCGCAAATTTTCCATTTGTGATCTTGGTATTTAATTTTTGTTAATACATGTTGAAGCAGAACCATGTGATTCTTTCGTCAAACTTGCATGACCAACGGGACCCGAAGATATTAATTTACCGTTGTGAAGTAATACAGCTTTTAAGCTTGTTTTAGATGCGTCTATGAATAGGCGCCAATCAGAATCTTTATATGGTCTATCTAGGGCTGTCATTACGACTTTAATATCCTTACAAGACGTAATGATGTCATCTTTCTTAAAAAAAATTGACAAAATCAAGCTCTCTGTCTCTATAAACTGTTACATGTGTGCTTGGCTATAAAAGATTCCATTCTTGCAAACGTGAACGCAAAAGCTCTGCCTTACTCTTACTTAGACCTAAATCTCTAAGTCATTCCATTCACCCTGAGACAAGAGATGCGCGACTACGTGTTCAGGTGGCTCATATGTTGGGTCTGATGCAGACAAGGACTCTTCATCGTTTAAGTGACTTTCCCCCCTAGAAGATGTTTCTGCTTCTGTTTCTGGCATATTCTCAATTACACCACTGATTTTATTTTCATCACGAGAAACTGGTGGTACAGGAATTTCTGCGCCATGAGGTACTGGTCGTATAGCAGAAGGTACCTTTATGGGGTATCCTATGTGTTGTTTATACTTCCTGCTAGTAAAGCCCCGTACATTCGTTAGACAAAAGTAGCAATCTTTAACATGATCCTTGGGCTCGCGCCGGACCATTGGAACCCCAAAGGCCATCGAAATAGGTTTTCCATTCCAGCACTCTATCAACTTCACTTAACAGTTCGCACAACGAAAATATGGCGACCATTTTTTATCTTGATCACCAATCGGACAACCAAAATACAGTTTGTAGGTTTTATGTACAACTGGAGACATGTCTTTTCTGTGTCTTTCAAAAGTAAATTCACCACAAATATAGCAGAAACTGTTTGGGTTACCCCCCCCCCCTCCTTAGATTTGAAGCCAAGTCCGCGCTTGTAGATTTTTTTGCATATATTAATATGATCCTCATAAAAGCTACGCTTTTATTCTAGTCTTTTTTGTATAAAAACCGCCCCCCCCTTTTTCTAGATGGCTGGGACCGCCACTGAATATCAGAATGTAGATTCACCAATTTCGTTTGTCTTCTTTACTTTATTATAAAAAGGCTTTTTGTGCTCTTAACTCCTACACGTCGCACAAACATCTGTACAAGACTAAAGGGTTTCCTGAAACAGAATGTAACTATTAGTATGACCTAATCGCCTATGTCCAACAATCACACCTTAAGGGGGCATTATTCCTTGAAGGATTGACTATGAATACGGCCTTAAAAGAATCGGCGACTGCTATTTGTTGGTTATGAAGTCTGTCTTTAGCTGACTTTGAGATATTTCACACGTAAAAACGAATAAATATAAAAAAATAGGAATTTCAAAGACGATTTGGAAGCAATAAGGATAAAGTTAATTCTTGAACGACTATGGATTGGTGGCAGAGTCGTTTTGGACTAGATCAATTTTCACTTACATTTGCTAATCCATTTACTTTTGTGGTATGTCAGTGGCAAAAGGACAGAAACACACCAAGCCTCAAGTACTTGGTTTTTAGGATCTTCAATTTTCTATTTGTGTTGGCAACGTGGATATTATCTTTTATTACAATTGATAACATGAAACCAATAGGAAACAAATGGCCGATTCACATAACAAATTGGTGTTATACAATGATCACCCTTCAGGCTTTGTTGGTCACAGTTATGTTGGCAGTTGCTCTGTGGGCAGAAATCAAGCCCGGACTAGACACATGGAGAGATCAAGTTTTAAAGATATACCCAGTTTACTGGCTGCTAAACACTATTGCTACCCCCTTGGCATTTACCATTTCTATTTTATATTGGTGGATTATATTCACTGCAATAAATTCCAAATTTAATATTCACAACTTCTTAATGAATGGTTCGAACTCCATCGCGATGCTGTTAGATCTGTGGATGGTATCACATCCAGTTAGAATTTTACACATTATCTATCCTTTAATGTTGGGAATTATTTACGCAATTTTTACCTGCATCTATTACTTTGCCGGAGGGAAGGATGAAAATGGTTCTCGATACGTGTACTGTATTATTAAATGGGACGAACCTGCTATGACGGTTTTATTTTGCATAGCAATAATTTTATTTATGCTCCTTCTGCATTTATTAGTCTATTTTATGTTCCAAATTCGAAAGAAGATTTACGATGCGTGTTGCTTACCAAACATTAGGATTGCTCATCCACCAGCCCGTACTAACGTATTATCTACCAACTGAAAAAATATATAAGAACAAAATGATGGCAGCGATGTTTGGAATATACAGTCTACTTGAAGAATAAACGATTTAGACCTAGTAACGGACATTAAGTAAGTAATACTCTAGAATAAAAGACATTATTTAAAGTGTGAGAAAAAAGATGTTTTAATTGTTGTTAATAAATCAAAATATATTAAGAATAATAATAGAGATTATTTGTTTTCCTTTAAATATCAGAATATCGAATATATAAAAATAGCAGCATAAATAACAAACTTCTTTTTGGGTTTGCAACGTTGATACTACCTTTTATCACAATTGATAACATGAAACCAATAGAAAACAAATGACGATTCACATAACAAGTTGGTGTTACACAATGATCACTCTACAGGCTGTGTTGGTCACAGTTATGTTGGCAGTTGCCTTATCGGCAGAATTCAAGCCTGGAGTAGACACATGGAGAGATAAAAGATAAACACCATGGCTACCCCCTTGAGAGAGATGAGACGTATAAATACCCTTGTAAAAGAATACAAAAAAATGGAGCGTAATCAGAATCTCCCGATCCATCACCGATGATGCAAGCGAAACCAGACTGTGCTCGAGACGCCCCCCTACAAAAACAGCCAGAATTTTAGTCGACGATGGCTTCGATATAACCAGCGCCTGAACTAGGAAGTGGTCTGCTAAACAAAGAAGCAATATTCCCTGCATAACGCAAGCACTACCTGGCTTCGACTTACCCCGAAAGACCTGGTCCAGGCTAAACGGAGTCCGAACTGAAAATGGCAAATGTGAGCACTCTCAACAACTGTGGGGCAAACGGGAATCTCCGCTTTGCGACTGTAGGGAGGTTCAAACAATTAAACACATTGTAGAAGAATGCTCCAACAGAAGGTTTAATGGAAGCCCGATTGAGTTTTTGCGGGCAACTCCAGGAGCGATAGCGTATATTGATAATGTATTTGTTATATTTTTAAACTGTTTGTTCTTCTTAGTACGTGTTTTTTTAAGCCATACGATAAGTAAATGAACGGTCCAAACTCCATCGTGATGCTGTTAGATCTGAGGCTGGTATCACATCCAGTTAGAATTTTACACATTATCTATCCTTTGATGTTGGGAATTATTTACACAATTTTTACCTGCATCTACTACTTGGCCGGAGGGAAGGATGAAAATGTTTCTCGATACGTGTACCCTATTATTAAATGGGACGAGCCTGCTATGACGACGGCTTTATTTTGCATAGCACTAAATTCATTCATGCTTCTTCTGCATTTATTAGTCTATTTTATGTTCCAAATTCGAAAGAAGATTTACGATGCGTGTTGCTTACCAAAAATTGGGATTCCTTGATCACCACTCCGTGGTATCCCTCCGATTTAGAAAAGGTATACTGTCGCTTGAACTGACGTATTATCTACCAACTGACAAAATACATAAGAACAAAATGATTGCAGGGATGTTTCGAATTTAAAGTCTATTTGACATTGTTCGTTATTAAGGTCGTAGTTACAATCAGGGGAATTTTTTTTAGCAACACTGTACGGGAAATCAATTTAAGTATGTCGACCTGAAATTTGGGGTTAGGTTACTTATTTTGACTTTTCGCGTTCTGCGCCGTTAAAAACCAAGTAAAATATTATATGATAAAAAAAACGCTACCCCACTACGTATTAAAGTAACTGGGTGTAATGTTTAAGGTTGCATTTACAGGTGCATTTATAATTGAATTGGAAATACTCCCGCTAGCTGATACCGACAACAGGCTAACTTAAAAGCATGCAGATTTAAAAATCGGCTACTGGCGCTAGACGAAATAATCACATTCTTTTTTAAACAGGAGCGTCAACGACTAGCAAGAGTCTTTCCAACCTCTAAATGGAGCTTTACTGACCTGTTTTGTTAGTACTCAAGTATCCGTGGGTTTTTGAAACTGAGGTTCTAAAAATGTATCCTTTGCACTCCAAGATTTCACTGGTACATTTGCACATAATTATGCCGCAATAATTTAAAGTTAAAAAAAATGGTTGAATCAAAATAAAAACAAAATTATGTGAGGTTATGGGCGCCGAATGTTTCTATGCGAATTCCTAGTAATCCCAGCGAGCCAGTAAAGTTCTCTTGGTTTTTTGATAGACTCGGGGTAATGCCCGCGCAGCGCTAGGGCTTTTTCGGCCAGCGACCGCACACGCGGAGTAGGATTATATTTGTTTTACAACAATGTTTTTGAAAACACATTTTTGAAAGATAAACATAACCTCGAATGGTGTTCTGTCAGAAAACGTAAAAATACTCTTCTGTCTCAATGCGGCCCGATTTAAAGTTTTTTGACAAAACACCTGCATGGAATCGTATAAATTCTGCGATCTATCGGCCTATACTTGAACTGCGTGTGTCTCCCAAATTCAATGAAGTGTTTCTTTTCCGGAGTGCACAGGCTTTTAGAAAAAAGGAATCTTAGATTTTATTTTCGCTTAAGCAAGGAAATATAAAAAGGAAAAATGTAATCCAGAGGAAATTGTGAGTATTTCTCAATTTTTTTTCGTAAATCGAGTTTGTTCTAAACCGCAATGATGGCTTTTGGGATACATGACAGCACCATATTTTAAAGAAAAAATAATTAAGCATTTTGAAAAATCCTTCAGATATTTTGGTTAAGCATTTAAAAATAATCACGCCTGCAAAATTTCAGCTAATTCTGATGTTTAGTTTTCCCTGTGCACTCCGGCAAAAGATTAAAAAATTAAAGAACAAGACGTTGCCAAAAAGATCAAAAGATCTTGGGGTGGAAATAACGAAATTCAAACTTGGATGAGCATTCCACAAGGAACACACAAAAGATCAAAGCGAAAAGAGAAATGATTAAACGATATTTCGCCCTGGGTGGCGTGGGCTCATCAGTAGTTTCACTGGTCACCCCCCACTATACATCATTAAACACCATTATACACTTTGATTTTCAACCTTGAACCACTTACAAATAGGCATCGTTCCGCATTGGTACTTATCCAAGTTACCTGATACGAATTCGTAGTAGGATTATGCTCCTAAGGCAATTAAAACAAAAAAGAAGTTAAAAACACCTCCATATCAGTTACTTTAACCGCAAAGAAACTAAAAAAAAAACGAATAAAAGATCTTGGTTGGAAATAACGAAAATTCAAACCTGGATGAGCATCCCACAAGGAACACGCAAAAGATCAAAGCGAAAGGAGAAATGATTAAACGATGTTTCGCCCTGGGTGGCGTGGGCTCATCAGTAGTTTCACTGGTCACCCTCCCACTATACTTTGATTTCAAACTCGGATGAGCATCCCACAAGTAACACACAAAAGATCAAAGCGAAAAGAGAAATGATTAAACGATGTTTCGTCCTGGGTAACCAGCGTGGGCTCAGTAGTTTCACTGGTCACCCTCCACTATACATCATTAAACACCATCATACACTTTGATTTCCAACCTTGAACCACTCACAAATAGGAATTGTTCCGCATTGGTACTTATCCAACCGACAAGAAACTAAAAAACAAAAAGATCAAAAGATCACAATTTTCAAATAATTTCTGACTATTGAAAACTCACAAGATTTCATTATGTTACACCAGACACATGAGATTTCTTAAGGTTTAGCAAACAATATTTTGATAAGATAAGATTTTACAAGATTTCACAAGTCTAAAAGAAGGGACGTTTTTAAAAGATTTTACAAGATTTCATGAGAAATAGGATAAGGTGTTGTGAAGATTTGACAAGATTAATAAGTATTAAAATGTAGAATATAACCATGCAAGTACAATCAGATTTGACAAAAAAGATGCGAATTTCAAAGATTTTATGATTACGTATAAACATAAATTATTAAAAAGAATATATAATCAAAATTTAACTATCAATATATTTGAAGAGATTTCGTAAGTATATATATATCAGACACAGGAGATATCATGAGATTTAGCAAGCAGAATTTTGATGAGATTTTAAAAGCACAAATGAATGTTTTTGAAACATTTTACAAGATTTGATTTTGGATATCTTTTAAAATAAAATCTGTATGAAATAAAAAGTGTTCGACTCATTTTGTCCATTTGGTCCACGATTTGGCCTAAAAAGTGTCATATATAAAAATAACTACTACCAACAATTAGAAGGGACCACAATGGGTAATAGTTTATCACCTTTTAATCCTTTTGATGAGCAAATTTGAATCAGATATAAGTAACGATGTGTTTGCAGTATTCAACACTAAAGTAACTAGTGTTGAAAATTGAAACACACACACACACACACACACACACACACATTAATACCTATAGGGTGCTACAAAACCAAATAAAAGATTTAATGTTTTTTTAAATAGACGGTTTTCTACACGATGTGTGTTACTTACGAAAAATTTGGATTCTTCAACCACTACCCCGTCTCACCCCGTCGTCGTATGCTTTCGGTTTACACAAAGTATACCGCTACTGGTAGTGAAGTAACTTATACCAACAGAAAAAAAAAATGACGGTTGCAAATAAAATATTATAAAATGGAAGAAATGATTTTAAGCTTCTGGAAGAAGAGCTTTTCACTAAAGAAATATATTAAAAATAATAATAGGCATGATTTAATTTATCTAAATTAGCGGAATATTAAATATTTATATACTAAGTAGTTTGAGAACTGACAAACTTTTTGGCTTTACATTTTGACAAGAATGTATTTGTCACAGCTTATAGACATCACACATTTTGAAAATCAGAAAATAACCAAATTCAATATAGGTAATATAGTTTTTTACAGATATTTGAAAAGCACGAAAAAAATATATATAACGTTATCCATTGAATGTGCAAATGATATTCTTTCCATGAACGTACCTTTAATGGATATTAAATTTTTATCCCATTCATGATCATACCTGAAACGTATACCTCCAATATACATCCAGTAATGTATATGTCCTCCATCAATGTATATAAATTCTATATTTTTATCTATATAAAATGGATATACATCAAAATGGATGTACTTTTGATATGCGGGCATATCATAATTGTTAAGGTTACAAGCAAAAAAAGTCGAAAATTAAATCTGAAAATTAATCATAAAATACATGCGCAATTCGTACGAAATCTTTTTCAAGCGTTTGACCGCACATATAACAATCTGTCATCCTTAGCGAGTGCATAGAACATCCTTAAGAAGGAAGAGGATGTGCTATTCTAAATTAGCGTTAAAATATTCGAAGCACAAATGGTTAACATGTACCCTATCACATATTTTAAGTTAAATGCGAGTGTAATTACAGTTTAAATAATTTTGCCGTCAGATTCGTTAAACTGCAGATGAGATGTCCCAAAGAAGACGTTCCCAGAATCAGGACTTGCGGAGAATATCTCAAATGAGACATTCCTAGAAGATCCTATGTAAGATGATCTGAAAATATTTTGATGGGTGCTATTGTTTTGTAATATCTTCTTAGAATATACTTAGAATGTGCTATGTATATGTCAAAGAGGTACTGTACAGAACATCCTGAAAAGGGGGTCAGATGAATATTTTTGTCATGTAAATGTATAGATTCTTATTTTTATTGATAGCACTTTATTTTAGGTAAGTAATAATTAAGCAAAGTAAAATAGGACGTTGCATCCTCTATAACTAGTTAGGATAGCCTTCTGAGAAAGCGTTAGTACGGTCAAATCGTCAAATATTGATCAAAAAAAAACTAATAGAAATACTGGTGTCATTGTTTACGGCAGCCTCACAGACATTTTGAGGAATTGAATTGGGAGGGCGTTAGCAAAGACTGCCTGTTCGGGGGTTGGCCGATGTTTTTATTTGGACGGAACTTATTACCAAAGATCACTCTTATTTAGTTGGAGAGTACGACGCTTTTGAAATTTTATAAAAATAATCGTTTAAAAGTCTTATGTGAATTTTGCGACTCCAACTATATGCTAATGCTATGCTATATCGATCTCTACGGCCAAACAGTTAACATGTTCTGTCTCTTAAAATTGAGGGCTATTAGAAGCGGATATTATTTGTTTTTTGTCTTTTAGGTAGGTTCCTGTAGTCTGTTCCTAATTTCTTAATTTTTTCTTTACTCTGTTTTTGTGTCAGAAACAATTATACACGGAAAGAAAAGTATTTTTTAAAATAAATATAAATGTATTAAAATTTAATAAATTAGTTATTAATATATGTTACAAAAATCCAAGATTTTAAAACGTATTATAAAAATATATTACAATAATATATTTTATTAAAAATTAAAAAATTATTTTATGTAATTTAAAAAAATATATATTACAAATAAATCTTTTTTATTTTAAGTTTAAATATATGTTTTGTTAAGATTTAATAAATTAATTTATTAAATTTTAGATTTTTAAATTTAAAGTCTTTTGTTTTGCAAGAAATTAATATGAATATATTTAAAATTAATACATTATTTATTACCATATGTTACAAGGATCCAATATTTTAAAGAGTAATCTACAATTACACTAAAATTAGATATTATATAGATATAACATTAAATACAAGTTTACAAATGTTGGTTTTTTTTTAATACTTACAAATACAAATAAAAAAAATTAGACAAAACCAAGTCAGGGTTAGATTTTGTCCTAAAAAAATACTTTGACAGATCAATATAATTCCTCTATATGGAATTCTTTTAATTGCTTTTAGAATTAGTGTAAAAATGTCTTAAAATTTTTTATTTAAAAGAAGTAGATTGTTTAGGCATTTTATTTCCATATAATTTGGGCCATGTTATACTTGAAAAAAAATGACCTAACTTACGCAATATAAAAACGCTAAACCACACATTTTAACCACTGTAAATGACTGTGGTAAATTTCAAACAGTATAAAGAATTTTTCTTAAAAGGCAAAAATAAGAAAAGAAAATCTATTTGTGCCTCGATTTGTTTCTGGCATTTGACAAATCTTCTAAGAGTTTTAGTTTTCTCTACGCACTTACCCTAAACTTCTGTAGACCGGGTATAATGAAAGATTTTTTCAAGTTTCCGTCTTTGTCAGCCAAGACGTTTTTTTAAAATTTCAAATTTTACTAGCTTGAATTTTAAAATATTTGTTTTTTACTTGTAATATTTTATATTTTACGGAAAAATTGTAATAAAATTATTTTAGGTTTTAGGCCTTTTATTTTTTAAAATATAATTTCGTGAATTGAATATCGAATGACGCTTTTTTAAAATTTCAAATTTTACTGGCTTGAATTTTAAAATATTTGTTTTTCACTCGTAATCTTTTATATTTTACTAAAAAATTGTAATAAAATTATTTTAGGTTTAAGGCCTTTTATTTTTTAAAATATTTTCTTAAAAAGACTTTCATATATTGTTTTTTAAAATTTAATAAAAGCTGGTATTAAATTTTAAAACATTCATATCTTAAAAATATTTTATAAAATTTGTATATTTATTTATGAAACACATGATATCTATTTGTAAAATTGTATATAATAAATCTAGTTTTAGATTAGAAATACGTTTGTAAATTTAATAAAAGTATATTTAAAATAAATATATTCCCTTTAAAACACAATTTATTAAAAAATATCGGGTTATGATCGATTTTCTTGTTATAGAAATGTATTATTTCTAGAAACAATAAATTTAATTGAACAATTAAATTGATATAACTAAGAGATAAAAACGCAGGGTCAAAAAATCCTCTTTTCGCCTTTGACCTTGCCCATGGCCAACCATGATTTTTACATTATTTTCTTTGTTTTTTAAAGTTATTATTATATTATTATTATATCATTATAGCATCTCATAGTACGTTATATGACTTGAAATGATCACTTTGTTTTGTTTCTTCAAAAATATGACTTTGGGCGAATGTCGGCACCGTCGCAGCTTAATCGGTGTGACGTTGGTAGTGAACTTGATGAAGGTAGGCCAATCGAGTTCAACGCCATACTTTCGTAACCATACAATCTCCCTTACATCACCTCTTCGCCTTTTGATTAATTTAACGCAAAGTTTTGAAGAAAATAAATCTTTACTGGATTTTGTTTCATTTATTCTTTTTATTCGGTCTTCCAACGAATTTTTATGTATTAAAATGACGTTTAAAGCTCTCTTTAACTAAAAAAAAACACTTGGTTTTGTTGTGTTGTGTGGTGTAGGCGTCTTTAAAACAATTTTGGGGGACGTGCAATTCCCTTTATTTTCATGACATAATCTTATCTGTATTATTATTTTATTTTTATGTTAATGACCTTGATCAATCATGTCTTTCAACGGAGTTTGTTCAGTATTGTGACGACACTACCGCAATTAGGTTTGCAATGTATGTTAGCAAACTTGATAATATTTCTTCCAGTTCAAGAATTAATGAAAGATTGGTTTCTTTCAAATAGGTTATCTTTAAATGAAGACAAAACAGAAAAGATTATCTTCACTCTATCTATCACTTAAAAATTGCACAGGGCCGGAGATACGGACCCTGAGCACTCTGTTCGATTTTTGGGAGTTGGGATGGTGTCAAAATTGTCTTGGGAGATTCACATAAATCAGCTAGTTGACAAACTGTCAAGAAACACCTATTTGTTAACACCTCTTTCTAGTATTGTAAGTCAAAAAATCTCGTACGTTATTCGCATATTGAACCTTCCTTCTCAATATATTTTACTTTGTCTGCTGTATATCAAGGAAAGTCTCTCCTCTTCTCTTACATGTGAACTTCTTTTGTTTTTGTCTGAAATTTTTAAAGGCTTTATTTTAGATGGAATTGTTGTCCTTTAATATTATTTTTTAATTTTTGATTAGTGTGTTTTAAGATATTACTCTCATTTCACTTACCATTGAAAATTTTAATAAACCTGTGTGTTTGTACATCTTTATTTTTTTTTTATTTATTTAAAGGTTACCTAACCTAAGTATATTTTGTAGTCATTTATGTTTGTGATCCAATGTTTATGACCTTATATAGTTAGTCACTTTAATTAAGCATAATTATAAAGTATATACTTCATAAATTAAAGTGTTTCATAATTAATATTATTACCCAGCAAACACGGTTCCCTCCGGTCTTCGTCGGCCCGATGTCGATTGCCGAATTTGACGTCATCGGCATGACGTCGATTTACGACATCGGACCAGCAGTATTTTTGCGATGTAGGCCCAATGTATGTTTGCCGACGCAACGTTAGACTGGAGCCCGCCGTCGGGCCAGTGGTAAATTTTACTTTTTGTTAACATCGGCATATCGTCGCCGTACAATTTAGGTCCGATATGGTTTAACCACGGGGTACCGACCATCCGTACATACAGCTGCTTAATTTGGTTGGTCTGATATTGGTTTCTTAAAGCGGTCCAACGTCGGCGATTGACGAAGGTCCGTCGGTGGTAGCTTAAAGCGGCCCGACAATGGCAAACCACAAAGGTCCGATAATGGGTGGATAATAAGGCCCCACATCGGCCTCTCAAAGCGGGCCAACGACGAAGGTCCGGCGGTGGTTGCTTGACACGATCCGACATTGGCAAACTACAAAGTTTCGATAATGCGGGTACTTAACCACTCAGGGTGATTCTTGTAGAGAAGTCTTGTCATGTCCGCATTCTAGTTTTGAAATATCTTTGCTCATTATATATATAATATTATCTTCCACCGTACAGGGAACAAGTGATATTAGCGCCATCTCTACATACTAGGCAGAAACTATTAAAAATTTTAATGTGACGTACCATCATCTATTGCCGGTTATCGACTAATCGAACAAAAATCTGATCAGGCCGTCGTCGATCCTAAAGCAGATAGAGTGCGTTTCGGCATAACGATTCTCGTCCGATTAAACAAAGTTCCAATCGGACCGTCGTCGGCCCTAAAGCAGATAAAGTGGCCATCGGCATAAAGTCGACTATAGTAAATCGGGCCATCTTCAGTTGCCGATTTTCGACCGATTAAACAAAGTTCCAATCGGACCATCATCGGCCCTAATGTTGACTATAGTAAATCCGGCCATCGTCAGTTGCCGATTCTCGTCCGATTAAACAAAGTTTCAATCGGATCGTCGTCGGCTCTATAGCAGAAAAAGTGGGCGTCGGCATAAATTCGACTATAGTAAATCGGGTCATCGTCAGTTGCCGATTTTCGACTGATTAAATAAAGTTCCAATCGGACCATCGTCGGTCCTAAAGTGGTGTCGGCATAAAGGCGACTGTAGTAATGTGGACCTCCGTCAGTTGCCGATTATTGACCGAAAACTGAAAATCTTAATCTATCCAACATCGGGCCAGCGTGTAGTCGTCGATGCCGACAGACTGCCGACGTTGTCGACATTAGCTCGATTCAATGCCGACGATTTGTGTTTGCTGGGTAGTAGGTAGTATTGTTGTCCTTTAATATTGTTTTGTTTTTTTTGATTGGTGGTATTTTTTTAAATTTTTTTAAATATTAAACCATATTTGTGCAGCATAAAAGTACATATTTCATAAATTAAAGTTTTCAATAATTTAATTTTTGTATAGTGCAAGCACAATTAACATCAATAAAGAAACTTAAACTGAACTATCCGTTGAGGGAGCTGACTGACATTTTTGAAAACGCATTGTTTTTCCTGTATAATTATGACATACTGCAACGGCCCTGCGCTTTCTGAAAAAAAAGCCGTAGCGATAATAAGTCGCCTAATCAAGTTTGCCTGGCAAAAATACAGAACCAAAGACACTTCTGGGCGCTAGTAGACTGCGTCAGGCATGTGCAGTAGATTTTTCGCCTTGGCCTTGCCCAGGGCCAACCGTGATTTTTCAATTATTTTGTTTGTATTTCAAAGTTATTATTGTTACACATTTTGCGACACTTGGGCAGTTGTAGTATCTCATAGTTATATGGTTTTTCCGATTTTTTATTTAATATGGGACCTCCTTTCTCAGAATGTTATTTGATAAAAAACCAAAATCTACTTTTGATATTTTAGGATGATCGATAGAATAAAATAGTAGAAAAGAGAAAATAAGTTAAAAGGGAACAAAGATAGTAAAATTAGTTAATAAAAAACTTATTAATTTAACAGGCATCCAAAAGTGTAATAAAATGGCACTTTTGGTATATTTGCTCTAAATGTTGGCCACATTTATGACATGATTTTAGGCAAACAAAAAAAAAACTGCGACCGCACCTCACCGGCGTAACTGCGGGGAGCCCCCCAGAGCTTTCCAGCCCCCCCTAGAAAAATATAGCCTAGTAATTATCAGTCATATGACGGGGCTAGTGTATTGTCTGGAAACTATAAGGGCTTACAAGGTTTAATAAGAAAAGAACATTCTTCGGCAATATTTAGTTGTTGTTGACGCATGTACAAAAGTTGCATCAGCAGCTTCTTTCTTTAATACATTAGAGGCATTGTATGTGCATTTTTCGCAACCAAAAAATCATAAAAAAATTAAATAGGGTAGACTTTCAAAAGTGACAAATAAAAAAAATGTTGCAAATTTAATTCTCTATCAATGAGTAAATAGTGATACAGGGTTCCTAAGATTTTCCTTAGGGATAGGATTTCAATAAATCAAACAGAAATGGCATAGAAAGTTCTGCGCGCACAAAAGAAACAGGTATATTGAGCAATGGTGCCAGTTTGTTATTATCTCCGGACTGCTTTCATGAGAAAAAATTGTCGCCACTCTTTCATTGTGAGCATAAATCATAGTTGCAATAATAACCGTTGACAAGATGTCTGCAAATTCCGCTAGATGGCGGCCACACCATGAGATGATCGAGGAAAAAATTAGATGTTTTCAGGTCCAAACCATAGCTTTTTCTTGCTTAAAGGAGGTGGCAGGGTCCATTATTTACGATACTGAGCGATAAACTCGTGAGGTTGTTAACATTAGAAAGAAATATCTTCGCTTTTAATTAAATTTCTTTCCATTCTGTTCTACTAGTGACATCTATCCGGAAACGGCCAAACCATGCAGCTAGCAGTAGCAGCCAAAGAAATCAATAAACGGTGCTGTTTTTCCTGCACAGCTTTTTGCTTGCGATATTATTGATTTTAAATAAAGCTGGCCCTACACTACATTTGATATTTTCGAGGTGTTTTATGACATGATCTCGAAACATGTAGCGAACCAATTCTTCAAAACTAGCGGGACGGTAAAAGCGAAAAATAAGGGGCTGCTAATATTTGTAACATCCAAAAAGGGGTGAAAAGATTTATTTTGCTCTGCTTCTTTACAAAAAACGTTTTTTTTACGAAAAACTTGAACTTTCTCGAAATTTTCGTCATACGGTAGAAAAAAATTATTTCCCCCATGATCATACTCTACTTTTATTCGAAAAAATTTAGAAACAGAGACGGGATCAGTTTTCCTAAAACGGAGGATCTTGGTTTCGAGTGAGAAGATGAAGGGCGCCGCAGGCAAAAATTTTTCAATTAAATTAGCCGAACGCAAAAATGTTAGAAAAACAAAGCACGAAATAAAAATGGCGCCGCTTACAATTTTTTTTCAAAAATTACGTAATTTCGGGAACGCAAAGAAATAGGTCTAAAGAGTATAATTTTTAAGAAAAAAATATCAATTTTCTCGCCCTCCTCCACTGGGACTACAGGAGCCGTGCACAAATTACGTAATGGTCATAGGGGGGAGGAGGGTTACAAAACGTTACGTAGGGGGAGGGGGGTTTTCGACAGCGTTTGCATTTGTGTGAAACTAAGAAAATTTGGAATGAAAATAGGTGAAGTTTTTTTTTTGGGGGGGGGGGGTAGTGGTCTTGAAATCGTTACGTAATATTAGGGGAGTGGCGTGCCAAACCGTTACAAAACATTACATAGGGAGGGGGTCAAAAATTGGTAAAATCACCGTTACGTAATTTGTGCACGGCCCCACATCTGACTGTTCCTCCTTTTTGATTTCGAATCAAAGTGCAAAACCCGGGTTGGACGTTCAAAGGCGTCAACCCGTCCTATTTGCTTGATAAAGTTTCTACGGAAATATCTCAGTCGATTTCTCCGGCCGTGTATGAACGCTTTAGGTTAGGCATTTGCATGTATCTCAGCCCCCAGCCTGTAAACATTGCGTAAGGACAATGGTTACAAAATGAAAAGCCGAAAAATATTTTTTTTTACGATATCTTTCATCAGTTTGGTATTAAAGTCGAGCAAAAACAATTTTTATTCCAGTCCTAAAGGTATGAAAATGGAAAACATTAGAAAACAACAACCTGGAATGGATTTACTACGTGCAAGATGTAGCGTCTGCGTCTTATACACGGCTGCTTGGCATCCTAAGGATTTGCTTAGGAACCCTGTATATAGTGTAGCTTAAACCACTCCTTCGACCAGAGAAATTGAAAAAACCCAAGCGAAAATGATGCCAATTTGAAATTTTCATCAAGATTTTTCAACCTACGAGTACCAAACTTGGCAGGGTTGATCTGAGAGCAATGACCTAAATTATGTCAAAAAATTAATTTTTGCCAGTGGCGTAGTCCGATTTTCTTAACTAGAAAATTTCAAAATGTACCAAAACTCTTTTATACGCTACTGTTACTGGCATATACAAAAAATGGTCCTGCTTTTCACTGGATCTTTAAGAGATAAAATTGCATTTCCAACTGGACCTTTCACTTGTATTTGCTGCTTCTAGTAATAAAATAAGAATTTTTTAAATTCATAAATTTTAATATATTTTTTTAGTAAATTTGTTAAATGAAAGAGCCGAGGTCTCCTACTCTTCCAATGCTTTGTTTATGAGGCCAATTATGTAGCTTTATACGTTCTACACTGGTCAGACACTAAATCGTCATAGGCGTAGACATCTATGGACTTTTTTTATTTGATTTTGTCAGTCTTTTCGCATATTTTTATGTTAACGCGCAAACAAAAAAAAAAATAACATAAAAATGACCGAAAAGACTGAAAAAAAAACCCATAGACTTCTACGCCTTAATGTTTAAGAAACTTTAACCAACTTAAGAAACTGACTGAAAATAACTCCATGATTGCAGGTGTGGATGTATCTATGATTGAAGCTGAGATCTTGGTATTTTAGGAATAAATTTAAAATCTGCCAAAGAGTATATTAGGCAAGACTTTTGTCCGAATCTCTAAAAATTAATTCAGATAACTACAACGGGACAAACCCGATTTTCCAGTGTGTCAATTATTAACATCGAGAATGATTTAATTAAAGAAGATATTACAACAGACCACGTATTGGAAATATTTTCACAAAAGACAAGGAAGTTGCAGTTAATTTAAGTTAAGTTAATAATGCATAATAAAAAAAAATGACTGTCTTTTATTCCTTATTATCAAGCACTGTCAGCTAGTCCTTCCTACGCTCCCCCCCCAGGTCAGAGAGCTAATTACGCCGGTGCCGCACCTGAACGAAAAAAATCAAAATTTTTTGAAGAATTTCCTGCCTATACTGCAAATTTTTTTGCCTGTGGCGCGATAACGTTCAAAACTTGTCAAAAATAGCATTTTTGGTATACTTTTTATAAAATACCAGATTTTGTAAACCAATTATAAAAACTGGCAACAAATCTAGAATTGATTTAAGTCCAGGATCCGCCGTTACTTGATTTGTACTTTAGCCCAAAATAGCTATTTTCCTAACAAGTGTGGAAAATTGATTTTTCCGCACGCAACTGCCGTTGACGGAACGACGCGCAGCGGAGTTCTGTCAAGCAGTTAAGTCCGGAAAAAAAGATTTTCGCACGTGTTAGGAAAAATTGTTTTTCTACGATCGTGAGGAAAATACACTGAAAATAGTTTTTTGCCACTGACAAATCAATGCATAAACAACTGGTTAGTCACACCATAGCAACCAAGGCATTTCGTAGGCAATATGATGAACAGAAACTTCGAATCAGTACAGGTTTTTCGACATTTGGCATATCGGTGCGGAAAAACGAATTTTCCACACTAAAAATAGTGTGGAAAATGCGATTTTCCGCACGGTCATAGAAAAAGTAATTTTTAGTTTGTTTCAGAGTGCTGTTTTCTGGTTTTTATGATTTTTACCTTTTGTTGATACAGGTACTTTCGTAATATTTTGGTCTAGGTATTAATGTCTGTATAGCTCTGAAGAAGGTAACAAACCAAGGTACTCAAAAATAAAAAAACAACTAACTAAAGTATTTATAGGTCCACAAACTTGTGATTACCTTTTATTTAAAATACTTTGTAGGAACTTATTCAGGAAGAAGGAAGGAGAGACGCTTTCCCTATACTTAATTTTATCCTATCCAGGTTCTGCTGGGAGCTGCTTTTTTACATAATGGTGACATAGCTTCCTTTTTGACAACAAATACAAGGTCTATACGCACCTACAAGCGCTTTTATATAAGGATGGTTTCCCTGTCAAAAAAACCGCATAAAACCTCATAAAAAACACACCTGAATTTTATCAGTTTTTATAAGGTCTATTTATGTGGTTTCATATGTGTATTTTTTATCTGATCCTATAATCACTCGTCAGGCCTATAAATGTTTATAAAATTTGATAAGTGCAGATATTTTTTTTTAACATAGCACGACTTTCTAAGAGATTTTATAATCAAACCGACACATCAACTTTTATGAGTTTCTATAATTACATTCTTTTTCTTTTATGATGTATTATGGGATTATATAAAATTATGGGATTATAGACAAATTTTATAGTCAAACCAACTCATAACATTTTATGGGTTTCTATGATTACACTCTTGTTTTTTTATAATGTTTTAAGAGTTTGTAAAAAAAAAATTGGGGTATTTTATGATCAGACCAACTCACAGAATTTATAGTCAGACAAACTTACAACATTTTATGGATTTTTATGTGTCCAGCCTGCCAAAAATACTTTATTAAATCTCATAAAAACACACCTGATTTTTATCAGTTTTTTCAACCACCTGAAAACTAATTAAAAAAAGCTATACTTAGTATACTTACTTACTTCTACAAAAAATATTTTTTGATTCATGATCCCATCTGATTAAAAATTCATAATCCCCATCCTGAAAAACCCCACTTCCCTCGTTAGAGGGAGGTGGGTACCTGAGTATACCATATTATTGTATTTTCACCGGAACTATAAACGCATACCAAATTTCACACACACAACACAATCAGAAGTTAGTTAAAATTGGTTAGCAAAAGATGACCAAAAATCGTTTATCTTGAATCCGCCATATTGAATTTTCAAAATCTGATTTGAAATAAATTCGTTATCTCCATCTGCAAGTGCTCTGACACACCTAATTTCAACGAAATCGGGCGTACTTCAACTGTACCCCCCTCCACCCCTTCGAGTAGGGGAGAGCTGTCAATATCATCACACTATATTCTTGTGCTGTCACCGCAACTATATAAGCATGCCAAATTTGAAGCCGATCGGATGTCGGGAAGTTGGTCAAAATTAAGTTGCAAGATTCCACCCGAACAAACATATCTTGTTCGTTACATAGATAGAGACATTGCAAGGTAAATAAAAGCTTGTAAAAAAATAGTTTTTGCCTTATGAAATCTCATAGAAATTTATCAAAGTAACATCTTTTCCACAGCTCCTGGCGATAAATAAATACTTATACGAGAACAACTTTCTATTAGATATGTAGATATTGTGCAATCACAAGGAGTGTTATTGTATTATAGTGGGTTAGGTTGTCGTAGTTTATAGTTTAGGTTAGGTTATAGTTTGATTTGACTGTATATTAATCTCTTATATTACTTCTACTACTATTAATACTACCAGAACTGCTGTTGAGGTGTAATTTTTGATTTTCTAATGTTACAAAATCTTATAAACCTTTATGAGGAATTTTCATATTAAAAATCATCAAATAATGTAAACTTTTATAATTTGTGTTTCACTTTCACTAGTCAAAAATTATAAAATATCATAAGTTTATCAAGGTTTAAATAAAATCGCTTTCTCCAGGTGTTTATACGTCCTTTATTAAATGTTAATAAATATATCAGTTTAAAGAAAAAAAAAATAAAATAACTTAGTTAACAAGAGATTTTCTGGATAACCCGGGTTGAATATTTCTTTAGGTTGAAAAAAATGCGTTAAAGCGTTTTTAAAGTGTTTATAACAATCCTAAAATTGGTTTTAAAGCGGTAAACCACTTTCTTAAATCGCTTTAAAATAAAGTCGATTTAGTGCTTAAAACGGGTTTAGTAGTGTCTCTACGACAACATTTTTAAATCGTCTTTATGTAAAAGTGCTTTAAAAGGCCCGTATAAACAAACTAACTCATTAGGGTTTATGGTGGTTTTAAAGTTCCGTAAGGTATGCGGTTCAGTAAGAAATATATTGTTGTTTCTTAGGCAATAAAAAGCCAGTGTAAATGTCCAAAGCACATTGAAACAGCTGGCATATAAAAAATATTAAAACATTAGGAATATATAATCCACAACACGCGACTTAGTAGCTCAGAGACTGTTTATTTAATTTTAAACAATATACATATTTTTATAAGATTTTTCCGAAATCTACAACTTTTTCATTTAAAGTTTAAAAAAAAATCACTTTTTGTTGGTCAAAATACGTTAAAACAGATTTTTTGTAACTTCGGCGCCATCTAACTTTTTGGAAACTAACTACAGAAAGTTGAGCGCTTGGACAAAAATGTTGAGAATTTTATGCAGGATATTTTTGTTCTTAGACTTTTTCGCCTTCGACTAATAAAAAGAGAGTGGGGGAAACACATACTTAAGGATAATATATATAATTTAGACTCCCCCTCCCCCAATAACATAAAAATTTTATCCTACCCGGATTTGTTTCGAGGTAGCCCTCTTATTTATTGTAATACTAGGTATATTACTACTGAAAATAATTCGCCTGTATTTTTAGTTTTTTGGCAGTTTCCTTTTGACAGATAAATACCCAGTAAACAATTTACTACGGCTCACTGTTGGCCTTTTAACAATGTGTTTATGGGATACCGGTCCAAAAAAAGTACGGAAATGTCCCCTCGGGCCAATAAAGATGCCGGTCCGGGACCCCGGCATTTTTTGCGGGCATGCCTGACATAGACAATCAATATCCCAATCCGGGAGATTGTGAATGAAATTATAATAGGCCATCGTTATAAAAAAATGACCATTAGGCTAGAAATGACCTTTTGTCAACATGTATATGGGACCTCGGTCCAAAAAAAGTACGGAAATGTCCCCTCGGGCCAAGAAAGATGCCGGTCCGGGACCCCGGAATTTCTACCGGCATGCTTGACATAGACCATCAACATCCCAATCTGTGAGGCCTAATGCAAGTCCCGCATTAGGCTAGAAATGGCCTACGCCGTTCAGGGACCCCGGCATTTTTTGCCAGCATGCTTGACATAGACCATATCCCAATCCGTGAGACCGTCCATTCATGCCAAACAATTGATGGTACACAGTAATAAGACGGGCGATTTGATTCCACACACATTTCATCTTGCATGATGACTTAACACTGTAAAAATCGTGCGACAAGCATGAAAACTAAAAAAGTGGAAAGGGTAAAAAAGCAAAATGGTACGTAGTCCTTTTAAAAACAGATAAAAATATAAAAAATATGAAGAAAATCCTCCTTTCTAAAAATAAAAGTACGGCAACAAAAAACTTCGAATTTACCTCTTTTAAGAGCTCAACAGTTGTTACCTATAATTTTGAGTTGTGCTATATAGTTTTGATTGTCCAATAGCAATTTTAAATAAAAAGTAATAACAGTTGGGAAACTAACGTCGGGCCAGCATATGCCCTTGGTCTTTATATAAATATCTGTCATAAAATGGTTACAGGCCTTTTGTCTACTGCCCGGTCAAAAAAAATGTCCATATCTACTCAGTGGGCCAACAATAGGCTTTCTACAAACTTCGGGGGAGTGACTGCGAGTCATTATACGGCCTTTGCTTAAAAAATGTGCCGGGGTATCACCCGGTATCAACCAAAACGCTTTTACTAGCAAATTGTGGCCCAACCATCCCCCGGAGTGTCCTGCACTGGGCCGGACTTTTCCCGTAGCAAGAATGTTTACTGGGTACGCGCCTTAAAAAAACCTTTAAAAACTGGTTCCAATCATATTCTTTAATGTATTTTTTGATTGTTTTTTATACGGTTTCGTCCTTTGTTATAAATAAAGGCAATTTAAGGAGTAAAACTAATTCAGTAGAAAATCAATGCTTACAACGAAAAGAAAATATGATTATGATGATAAATACGGGCTTATTTACAGTGTTGTAAATTCTAACGTCAGCATGGTATCGATTTAGCCCCTGCCAATAAGCATTCCGATAAGTTTCTGCCATCAATTACTTCGTAGTAAATGTAGTAACCACACCAGACCCCGGTTTTAACATTGCGTTTGATATTTTCTTGCACATTTCTACTTGGCAAGGTATACTGAGAGAAATATCCACTAATCCTAAGTAAGAATTCATAAGCCCCAAGTAGAAAAAACGATGTAACCGGATTCGAACCGACATAGGCCAGAAGAAGTCCAATTTGCCAGTGTATGTACATGCAGGGACAGCGCACACCTATCAGTGGATCAACCAACACATACGATCACCGTTCGCGACTTGCATTTAGTACGCCTTTAATCACGGTGCCATGTTGAGCGTAGTCAATGAAACCGGAATTTGGTCAATAAATACGCAAATTTTGATAACGTAATTTTCTTGTTTTTTGTCACTAACAACGTGTTACAATGAAAATAATAATGAAAACAAAATAAAAGCAAGTTCTCAAAATAAAATAATACATTCTAAAAACCAAAAAGATTCTCCCAGACAAGAAAAAATTTGAGCAAAAAATATACTTACCGCGAAAATCACAATATTGGAAATAGACAACAGTATTATAGAGTTTTTATTTATAAACAAGTTTTAGACAAATTCATTTCGGACATAAAATCGAGATTCAATAACGAGACTGTAAGGTGAAGTCAAAATCAAGGCAAAATTAACTAATGTCGTTTCCAAATACTATAAACTGTTTCATTAATCCAAAACACAAATTCTTGAACTTTTATTGGGAGAAGTCAGTATTTGAAAACAATATTGGTCAGAAGTAGGCAAAAGCCTAAATCAAAACATATATGATAAGGTTTTCGAGGCAATGAACAAATGTGGCATTCTTGTGGCACTGCGTGCACTGCGGTGGCATAGAGGTTTCAACCAATTAGCGCTCAATCTCAGAACGCCATGTTGAAAATTCTCGAGTGCCGATTGGTTGAAACCTCTATACCCCTGCAGTGCACGCGGTGCAGCGTTTGTGTGTGATCGGATTAAGCAATGCTTCGTCAGAAAGAAGCTTCTCCTGCCCCAGAAGATTGAAAACATAAGTATTTAAAAACACTATAGGAAATTCATCTGACGAGCTTAGCGTTGCTGCATATCAACAGACAAATTGAAATTGACATTGAGCGAGTCATAGAACGGTTTGACCAAAAAAAAAACCGAAAATGAACTTTTTTTTGAGGTAGGCATCTTATATTTGAGATATGCTATAAAAAGGTAATGTTTCAACTTTAAAAACTTTTTAGACCTCAAAAAAAAGGTATTTAGCTGTTAGGTTTTGTTTGTGGTTTGTTTGTTAACTATGTTTTTTATAACTGAAAAAAATTATACGTAGTAACCCAAGCGCGGATTTCAGGGGGGTGAGGGGGTTAATTACCGCCCCTCGCCATGGATTTAAATTTTTTACGAAAACATTTAGAAAATCAAAAGAACTTAGGTCATAAATTGCGGCGCTATAACACCTTTGATATTTACGGTATTAATTTAATTTTGTGTTAAAAATGGCATTTGTAGTGTCATTTTGATATATTTACAATACCTCAAAAATTTCGGAGCATTTTAAAAAAATAAAAAATGTATGAAATGAACCGCTTAAAATCTGAGAACCCCCTTCCTAGATTTGAGGCCAAATCCACGCTAGTAGTTTTGTTTGCATATATTGATATGTTCCTCATAAAAGCTACGCTTTTATTCTAGTCTTTTTTTCGTATCAAAACCGCCGGCTGGGACCGCCACTATAAATAGACACTTCACTTGGGATGGTTTTCTGAGTGTATACTTTACTCTTCTTTTCTTGGCCGTAACCGATATCAGGTGAGTGGCACAACGAACGCCGTTGACCTGAGTTAGACTTGAACGTTATATTCAACCTTCTTTTCAAAGACACTTTGCCATTTTATCGCAGAACCGTTTTTGATGGTCGATGAACTTTCTGCGGCGTTAATGATAACTCTAGGGTTATTATTTTCCGAACACAGCGTCATATTTACTGCGACAGCCAATTTGGTAACTTAAAAAATACGATATGATATTTTGTTTTTGTCAAATAATTCTGACATATTTACCTGCGAGGAATAAAAGGCGATTTCGATTTGATACATGGTTCTGCACCCTGTTTGCAGTGGCGCACCCAGGAATTGACTTTGGGGGGGGGGGGGGTTAAGGATAAATTATTTAAAAAAACTTAATTTGAAGTAAAAATGTGACCATAATTGATACAAGGAAACACGTGCTTACAAGCGCGGACCTGGACTCAAATGTAGGGGGAGGGGAGGTGTTAACCAAAATTGTTTAAATTTGGCAAAAATTTTTGAGAGAATAACACTTAAAATGCAATTTTTTACTTACAATTAAACTAAAATCATAAATATTGATTGGGTTTTGGGAATTTGAGTTTTATTTACTCTTTTTTTTTTGAGACAATTAAAATTAAAATACAATTTTTTACAACAATTTTGATAAAATCATAAGTCTTCGTTTAAAAAGTTCACAGATAAGAGCTATATATACTGAAATAGGAAAATAACCACAAAAAACAAATAAAGAACCAAGTACCATTAACATGGGCAAAAAGGTTTCTTTTCTGACAAGCCGTTTTTAAGATACAGGGTGTTTAAAATCTAATGTTGTCTGTAAATTTTCCTTCTTTTAAGCCAGTTTATGTAATTAATCCATTTCCTTCTTTAAATACTCTCTTTAAATTAATTTTCCTGATTCTTCTTTAGAATTTCGGACAACACAAACTGGGATTTATGATACAGAGGGCGTCAAAAGTTATATGTAGGTAGAGTTTTGGGCAATTTTTTTAAAACATAGAATAAATACTTTAAACATGTTTTAATCGAAAATATTATCACAGTCTTCATGACATCCTTCAGAAATGCCATATACAGGTTGCCCAAAAATTGATTTTTCTTCTTTTTATCCCATTTCACCAGGTAAATATTTAATATAAAGTTGACCCTACAATATAAGTAATAATATCCAGTGTTTCAAGATACAAGATATGCCAAATATGATCTTTTTTTTTAGTCCAAAAATTGGTTAGTATATCGATAAACCTGTGAAAAAGCTTTGGTTTTACAAACCTTATATTTGGCCACTCTGTATTAAATAAATAAATAAATATCGTTTATTTGCAACACAGGTTAGAACAATGATAAGGTTTACAAAGGTGTAATAATAAATGTAAGAGTTGCAAAAGGGTGCTAAAAACAATTAAAATTGATCTAAGTTTAGCACCGTTTAGTTTGTGTAGAATTAATTTGTTCCTAAGATTATATGAAGTAATAACGAATAATAATTTAATATTATCCTATACAAAAATTAATTTTGATGGAACATATAAAAAAAACTTAACAAATTTACACAAGATTTTTTTCTTAAATAAATAATATATACAGACCGCTTCAAACTACTGCGAACATAGGGGGAATCAAGTCCAATTTACTCTCCGTGCCGTACGACCGAGGTGGATTCGAAGCACGCTGCAGTGTTATCTTTTGGAAATTCATTTTGTTTTTATTATTTTGTTTTATTTCTGCCTTGCTCGAGAAACAGATGGGTAAGTTCTTAATTGAAATAATACATTTTTAAAACCAAAAATGGATGTCTACGAAGTTGCCGAAAAAGTGCAGATGGTCAAATGGTCAAATCGTCATAACCCAACACACGTTCGATATTGGTCGAGGGAAAATTTGCATTTGTATTTTGACGTAAGAACACAGTATCCCCAAAAACTAAATGTTTGGGGGGGGGTATTATAGGAAAACACGTAATTGGGCCATTTTTTATTAACGGAAATTGCAATTTGAATGGTCCTAGATACTTGGATCTACTGCAGCAGCACATTATTCCAACTGCTAGGCAGTTGTTAGGTGTAAGATTTGGTGAAACATGGTTTCAACAAGATGGTTGTTCCGCTCACAATGTTGGTCTTGTTAGGGAATATCTTGATAATGTATTTCCTAATCGGGTTATAAGTACACGGGGAACTAGGTATTTTATGGCCAGCTCGATCTCCCGATCTTGCTCCTAATGACTTCTATCTGTTTTTGAAGAAGCTTTTCAAATTATCACCCCTAACATGCTTGGAAACGTTAGAAGGGGTTTTTATAGTAGGCTCGGATATTGTCTAGCCGAGCAAGGAGGACTTTTCGAACATTTGCTTTAATTTTTTTTTGACTGGGAGAATCTTTTTGGTTTTTAGAATGTATTATTTTATTTTTTATTTTGTTTCTTCTTATTATTTTCATTGTAACACGTCGTCACTGATAAATCTGAGCAGTTGACAATAAAACGCTCTTATTTATCAGTGACAAAAAATAAGAAAATTACGTTATAAAAATATGCGTATTTATTGACCAAATTCCGGTTTCATTGACTAAGCTCCACACAGCACCGTGGTTAGAGGCGTACTAAATACCAAAGGAAAGTCATGCAAGTGGTGATCGCAAACCTGAGTATTGGTTGCTTCACTGATAGGCGTGCGGTGTCTCTGCATGTACGTACACTGGCAAATTAGACTTCTTCCGCCCTATGTTCGCAGTAGCTTGAAGCGGTCTGTATAATAGGTACAAAAAAAATTGGATTAAATAAAATTAGTTTAAAAATTTTTAAAGGTGTGGGGAGATATCGGAAATGGACTAGATTATTTATTTTTTATTTATATCAATAGGTTCTCATTTGTGGGAACGTAAGAATCTTTATTTTTGTTAGATTATTGGCAATTATAGAAAAAAAATAAAAAGTAGATAAGAAGAAAATTTAACAATAACAGACAGTTAGGATTCAAGTAGTCTTTTTCTCATAAATGCTTTGAAGGCTCTAGGTTTAAACAACTTTGCTCTTCGTAGCACCGAGTTATAGAGTTTGCAAATAGAATATGAAAAGCTTCTTTCGAAGAAGGCAGTTCGATGTGACGGTACAGTTATCGTGTTTTAGGCGTTGACTTAAATTGTATGCTGTTGTTCTGAAACGAATTTTATTGTGAAAATATGGTGGGCTTTTATTTATCAAAATTTTTTGAAAGAGACAGAGCGAGTGCAGCATCCTTCTTGTATTAAAATATGATTTATAATATTAAAGCTTTTTAGAGGTTTATTGCAATACGAACCAATTTTTCCGCCCATTTACAATACAAGTAAAATTATACCAAAGTTCAAAGTAATGCATTTTGCATGCCTTTAATTTTTAATGGTTTTAAAATAAAAAAAAAATATTTTATTTTTACCATCCAAATGGCTGAAAACTAAAATCTTTTAAATGTTAGAGTTGTGTGAAATGACGGTACCTGTTTTGAAAATTTTTTAGCTACTCTTCTTGAATTTCGTTAATTTGTTGCATATGAAATAAAAAAGTGAGAACTGTGAACTTGTAATTTATTTAGAAGGTTGTAATCTAATTTTTTTTTATATTTATTAGGTACATTATAATTTTTTGAAAAATAAATACGTGTACGTAACAACTCTAACTAAAACTATACTCGCTAGAGCACTCTGCGCTTTAAAAATAACAAGATAACTTTACCTACTTACTTAACACATTTACTAAAACTATAACCATTAACCTATGCTGTGACAAATAACTCTACTCCCCAGGTTCAGAATAATCTATCTATGTCCAGCATCTACAACTCCACCATTTAAAAGTGCATCGGATGGATACTTTACAAAATTAAGGTGTCTAGCGTATTCAAGAAACCACAAAATAGCCGCCACATGGGCGCAAGTACCCAAAGTTCGGGCACCAATTTTACAAGTGCAATAATAACCCATAATGGGTTCTTGATTGGGTTTAGCATTTTGGTTGTAGGCAATTCAAAGGTGATGTTTGGAGGCGTTTGTAAATCGAGAAAAAACTCTGCAATGAATCAGGCCAGGTTGATTTGTCAGTCATAATCGAAAAGGTCTTCTCCTTGGAGGTTTGGAGGTTTTGTCAACACCGTTCTAAACTAAAAAGCCTGTTAACTCCTACCACTTTAGTGCCCTTTAGCCTAATGTGGCTGCCATTTTGATAATGAAATTGACAAGTAAAACATGGATTTTCTGTCAGTTTGGTGTCAATATGGCACCGATCATAGGCCAAAGGATACTAAAACGAAAATGAGTTAATTGGCTTTTTAGTTGAGAACGGTGTTGGTTTTGTGAATTTTGAATATACGACGGAGCCAGTTTTAGTTGATAAACGCCAATTGTCAAATGTCTCAAATACTCCATGTCCAGCCTCGGAAACATATTAGTGATTCCACACGGCTCTTGTTCTTATTCTATTTTTTGCCTCTACTCCATTTTTTAATTGATTTATAGTATTTGCACAAATTAGAATTTGTTCTGCATATTCTCTTGTGGCACATTCCATTAAAATGGGTTCTCTATAACGATTCAAAATTGAGGCCGTAATTTGGTAAAAATCTCTTAAGTGAGGAACGCGATGCATTTCGATAAATCCTTCAAAAAACTAAAACACTGATGGAATGTGTCCACTCCGTGCCTCAATGATCCATCGTTTCCTCGTAACTAGCCTGGAATCATTGGCTGCCTGAGTATCTAGTTGATGTTGCCCAGGTTGCATAAACGCAGGCATTTTATAACGAATTCCCAGATTCTCCAGGAACGGGATAGCATCACGATACCCTAGATCAACTATCACAATATCCTTATTCTGAAGTTGCATCGATGTAAAAAATAACCTGCCGAACGTTTGGTTTCGGATTATATAATCTATTGGCAAACTCAGTCATATGCTGCTCTAGAACAGTATATCTCTGTTAATATCATTTATACCAACATTCTCGTTAACAAAACGATTTCTTAGTGATTTGCGGACCGTAGAAATTATTAAGCTTACTGCTGCTCTGGACGAACATTGAAACAGAACTTTTAAAAAGTTATCGGACAATTTTTGTCGCAACTTACACAAAAAAATCATCAGATCTTTTCTTGATATATGGCAACCTGCATGTCCTTCTGGACGATTAGCATCATCGCAAAACGTAAAAAGGTCATTAAATTGATGTTTAGTTAAACAAGAAGCAATTTTAAAATCCTCGTTTGTCAGGCGCTCAAAATTTTCATACACTGATGTTGGTACTTGGCATTTTTCTCTTACTGATTCCAAATAAAGCAGCAGCTGTGGACTTTGTAAACGGTAAGGCCTATTAACACTTTCAAGCATTTGTAAAAAGTTTTCCTCCAAAATTCCGTTTTCGTCTAAATGGTTTAGACAACACCGAGTTGATTCAGGAACATATATAATAAAAATCGGAATTCTATATTTGGCACTCACTCTTACAATATTTACAAAACACAGCATGAACGATTTATAGTTTGTTTTAAAACATCTAATCTTAAACTTTTTTTTCTCAAGTTGTAATAATCCATCATTTACTAATGTTAGACAATCAAGGCAGATTCTGGTATTGTCCAAAATAGATATAGACTGCCTATCCAATTCTTCTCTTTGACGTATAGCTACTTGTTATATTGCGTACGTAACAGTAGTGCACTCTATCATTATTATTATTTAAATTCATTTTTATAAAATGTGATTTAGACAATTAGCTGCCAACAACTTTGCAATGACGCTTGTTTGACATAAATATTTGTCATTTGTTTTACTGCAAAGTCTATGCAAGGCTAACTAGATTGAAATAATACAAAAAGTGGCACGAACTTTTGCGACAAATCCATTTTTAAAATAATTTGCTTTACTTGTTCTAAGAATAAGACAGAAATAAGAAAATATATTTATGACAGATTAATTATCAAATCTTTTTAAGTTTATAATGCAAACCGCTAATAGAAAAAGACGAACGTTTAAAAACCAGAAATATTTTAAATGTAACATCATAATATAACATTTAAGTCAGGACACACCCTGTATTTTAAAACCTTGTGTATTATTATTATATTGTCGAAGATCTTAACGAAGTGAAAGAAAAAATCCATTAGAAGGTGAGTTATTCTATTTAATAAACCATGCCTAAAATAGGACAAAAATAAGAAACATTTAATAACAATTTTTAGACACCCTGTATAATATTTTTTGATGTGACCATTTTTAAAGTATAAATGCTAAATCTGTTTATAAAAATTGCCTAAATTGAAAAAAAAACTCTCCCTACGTATGACTTTTGACGTCCTCTTTATCTTAAATCCCAGTATAATTTTAATTGTACTGGCCAAAATTCTAGCGAAGAATCAGGAAAATTCATTTGAAGAAAATATTTAAAAAAGGAAATGGCTTTATTACATAAACTGGCTTAAAAGAGGAAAATGTAGGGAAAACATGACATTTGAAACACCCTGTATCTTAAAAACGGGCTGACAGAAAAGTTTGATTTTAAAAAATTTTTATTATGAAACCAAATAATTTCAGTGAATTTGGCCGAGACCTTTTTCCCCATGTTAATGGTACCTGGTTAAGGCTCGTTTCTCTTGGCCTACCGAACGAATTCGGAAGAAAGTGTTATGTTACATCATTACTATGACGTCACAGGTACCAATTGGCTAACCAAATGGTATACCAAGCAAAGCTCGCCGAAATCGCCTAAAGGTGTATATTGCAAAACATTAACCACGCATGATCGAAGTTAACGTTCATATATTGATAAAATGTTTGGTTTTGTTTTTACGCTGGACTCTTGTTTCCTTAATTGCATGGAGCGATGAAGAAAGGTTTTTACACTTTATCTTTAAAAAATTTTAAGGCCAGTAGGGAATGTTTCTGAGGAATAGAGAAACTCTCCTGGACATGTATTCTTGAACAGGGAGCGGCATAGATCTATGGCGAATGATCACATGGGATGAAAACGTTATATTCTTGAGCGATGAACCGATCTTACGGATCTCATGAAAATCATACGTTCTCGATCGCATGGTCTGAAACCGGGGAACAGCGTTGAATCTAGTGACGCCTACGCAATAAAGAAGTTTTTTTGGAATGTATTTCTTCCTAAACTGCTTTTCGATCGTGGGAGGTGATAGATCCCATGCGACAGATCCCATCGCACGAGAGAAAGACTGGATCGTATTAAGAAAACACGTCCTGTTAGTTAAACTCAAGAGAAACTCGACCTGCATCTGGTTTTCTAACTTATAATATGTTTCGCTTTTTTGGATGAAAATAAATATGTAATGGGAATCAATGATTGCTGGTACAATGACATAAAAAGAGAGATAGGAGAGGTTCAGGCAAATATTAGATAAGAGAGTGGTGCTTCCAAAGTCGACATCCTTCAATATCTCAAAAAAAATTGTTAGAATTTTGAACTATTTTAGAATAATGAAAATGAACACAAAATTAGGCTTTAGGATTAATTTATAAGACACGCAAAATTAGACTTAATCCACGTAAAACAATAATATCAACAGAGGCTGGTATCAAAAACCACGGATATTTTGAATCAAAACAATAATTTTAAAATATCCCAAACCAATTTTTTTTGCAAGATGATAAGACCTGAAAAAATATTGCAAGCTAATTTTAAAGCTGTATTTTCATTCAGGAACAACAGGAACAGAAGAAGATTTCCATCTAAAAATCTCCGAACCGCCAGAAACCTGCTTAGGAATATCAACCTTTGGAAAAAGTTTATTTTTAGCTCTTCGTTTAATTGCTTCTCAGTAACCACTAAATTTCGAATTTGTTCCTTAATTTTATTCACCTCAGACTTTACTTTTTCCTTCCCCCCCTCCTCAATAAACACTAAATTTCGAATTTGTTCCTTAATTTTAGTTACCTCAGACTTTACTTTTTCCTTCAAATTTAATAGATCTGCAATATTTGGTTGACTTTGGTTGAGGATTTCTCCAAATAACGGGACCCATAGAAAAAAATAGCGAATCTTTGAAAGAAATTTCCAATTTGGAAACAACTCGTAGCATAGTTTAAAAATTGTATAATTTTAAAACCCCTCTTTTGCAAAATTTTGTATTCTCTTTGAGTCAAACTCGTCATAACTGTCAGAGTCGCTTCTTTTGTTTGTAACTTCTTTCTACATTTTGGGTTGTCTACATCTTGTAATCGATTTTGACAAATTAGCTTCTGTATTTATACTATATTCATTCGCTGTGAACAATCAGAAATACACTTCTTTGGTCTGCCCATAACTTGCTCTGGAACCATTTTGGTTTATATTTATGCCTTTTCTAATTTAAAAATTGTTTATTTTTTACCCACAAATTATATTTGTTTGTCTAACTTTACTTTAAGATGACTCTATGCTGTAGAATACACTTAAAAAATCATAGATAGCTTTGCTACTTTTATTATTACTCAAGTAAACATGGCACTTGGTCAAAAGAAATGTGCATGCTCTTATGTGAAGTTTTACCTTTAAGTAATTTATAAACATTTATATATAAAGCAGGCCCAACAATTAATAAAAATTATGACACCTTACTGTAAAATAAATTAATTACAGTAAATATACTGAATGATACAACTTTTTGAGTAGAACATTTATTAATAATACAGTTAGGGAAAACCTCTATATGCTGCTAAATCGCGCTACAACCATAAGCCTATTTAGCAGAACCGTTATTTCTGATGATATGTCAGAAGGCTCTACATATAATGTAGTCTAATATTATTAAGGTAGGTACTCAAAATAGAACCGTACGTTATAGTTAACAGTTATTATGTTCATGAAAAGTGTTAGTTGTGCACGAAGAAAACGCGGTACTGTACTGTTATAAATGGGCGGTATGCAAAGCGTAAGGCAAAAAGTTTTAGTAAATTTAACATGGACATTCTACAGAAATTGCCTTAAAACATTAACGGTAGGATTTTCTAAAAGGGTTTAGTCTACAGTCCTAAGTTCAAGTGAAATTTGAGTTTTGGACATAGCTTGATTTATAAGAAGAATTTTAATAAATTTGTTTATTGAATAATTATCTTAACACAAACTTTTGTTGGGTTTAAGAAGAAATTTTCGCACTCTGTGGAAGAAATTAAAATTGAGGGTTTATGTCACTCTAATCAAAGCTTACACCTATTAATTCATTTTTCCAATTAATACTTGAAGTCACATAAAGATTTAGATGGGTAATAATAAAATAAGGAGTAAATTAAATTTGTATTTATTTAAAGGTTGTTTTTATTTATGAAATATATTAAAAAGTTTTAGTTTCAAAATATTAGCTGCGTTCAAATCACAAACAGCGAGTTCGAATCTCTTAATACCTCTGCTTCTACCTTGGCTTGCACCAACCTCTACTGATGAACGCTACAGCTTTGAAATGAGGTGTAAAAATTCAGACCTGTGCCTGTGGGGGGTACTATTTTAGATCTTAGTAAATCTAACTGTATAATTTCAGAAGCTTTAATAAAAACAGGTACATGTGGACTAGCCTAAGATACTAGAAAGTATCTTAAATCTCCCGTCGTTTCTGACTTCTAGGACCTCTGAAAAATTAAAGGTGAAAGTAATCTGGTTATGAAGAAACTGTCAGCAAAAGGTTGGCTCTCCTAAGGATAACATTAAAAACCTCTTTAAAACCGTGGAGGTTCGACAAAAAGTCACGAAACTAGAATAGGAAAAATCGGGGGAGTAAGGAATTTCAAAAAGAATTAAACAGAAAAAGCGATGGTCTGCTAGACTAAACTGTTGGCCGGCAGACAACAGGCACAGGGCTAAACGTGGAAGGCCTAGAAATTTCAAACACTTGTGCACATGGCAAGCACGCTGGTCTTTCAAGCAGGGGTATTCGCCAATATAATGATGGTAATTTTACCGGAGGTCAGAAATAATAACAGTAATTCTCTTGTCGTTGGGTGTCCTCAAAAGGACAGCTTGTCCGAGTAAAGTTGAGGATATATAATTCATTAGAAGTGATAAAGCCTTTGTTTAAAATTCCAAAAACTTCCATTTTCCATTTCTAGCAGAGTAGTGTGCATTCGAAATAAGCAAACAGACCTATAAACAAACAGGCCTAGCGCCTTTAGTCTCACCCATCCAAAATATATCAAGGTCAACGATGCCAAGGTCTGGTTATCCCTATCCAATAAACTTTGCCCTGCTGCTGTGCAAAAAGGAGTTGTTTTTTAATAGAATGGATAAAGCCAAAATAAACAGATTTGTTACGACTCAGTGGACTGGCTCTAATCCACAAAATATCCAATTCTATTTTAACAACTGTAAAATAAGTTGAAAATATCCAAATTTGCTAGGACTCAGTGATTTTTATCCCTCAGGATTATGCAAATGCTAAATAGCTTCAAGTGAATGATGATGTATCTTATTCTATTATCTGTCTTCAAGCTAACAAAGGGTGAGAGTTTTTTTTATATCGATATATAAACCTTTTAGATCTAGGACGACGGTATGAATTTTTTATATTTAAGATGCACTAAAGAAAAATATTGATTGATAAAGTGGTCTCTATTAATTGGATTTGTGTATGTGTCGTTTAGTGTTATCTTGCTTCTGACATTCGCTAATATTATGGAATAAGAAAGCAATGTCCAGTGTATTGACAGCATTGTAGGCAACAAACAATTGGTGGAGTGGGGCATCAGCAGGACGTAGATTTTCATATTTTTGGTAGAGTTCCATACTGATATATTGAATTTCTCTGATTGAAATGCGGACTTCTTCTAATAAAGCGTCCACAGTTTGTCTCATTAACTCATTCCTTCGACAAGAGCTGAAAATTGTAACAGGAAGTCTTTAGAAAGGAATTTGTTAGTTTCAGCTTTTTCCAAAATTTTGACTTTTTTGGTGAGGGTGTTTTTTTACTTTACACTTATCTGAAAGTTCTTTTCCATACCTTCTCTTAGATTTTTCAAGTTTGCGTTGGTTTGATTGGCAGCTCCACTACATCTTTAAGAATATAATCATCATCTAAACATTAATTTTATTTGCAGAAAATAGTGACTTTTTTTAGGTAAAATGCTAATCTTAAAATGACGCGTATTTTGGTTATCTGTTGCTAAAAGGAACGTGAAATATTGAGTTTTTGCCAACCATTTTTGTTCTCAACCCCTAATTTAACAAAAAAACATTTTAAAAACCACATTAACCTTTCTTACCTTTTTTAGACATGCTTTTAATTTAAAATACTTGCTAAACACGTTAAGCCCGCTCCACCATAAATTGCTTTTTCAGGTTCCTCTGGACCGGCAGTTTTCTTTCAGAAGGGCTCTGTGGCGTTAGGTTGAAAAAAATTTATGGAAAATGCGAATCCCTTATGGACGACATGCAGTTTGGATTTCGTGGTGGGTTCGGGACAAGAAAGACCCTGTTTGGCTTTCAAGTCTTAGTTCAGCGGTCTAGGGATGTGTCGGTGCAAGTATATGCCTGTTTCATAGATTATGAGAAAGCGTTTGATCGAGTCCAACACGAAAAGCTCATAGAATCGGTAAAAGAAGTTGGTCTATATGACCGAAATCTAAACATAATCGCTATCTATACTGGAATCAGAAAAATAAGAAGAGGTGGGCGCCAATTTTGTATATTGTCTCCGCTGTTGTTTAATATCTATAGTAACAAAATAATAGAGAATGTACTTTATAACTGTGAAGAGGGTCTGACCATAAACGGTATAAAAATCACTAACCTACGATATGCCGACGACACTGTCATAATAGCATACACGCTAGAAGGCCTAAAAGTTGTTGAATCAAATTGCTGCCAAAAGTTTGCAATTCGGACTTAACTTACGTGTTAGAAAAACAAGAAAAAGAACATCAGAGGCATGTTAGAAGTAAATGGGCAGCAAGTCGAACGTGTGTATTCATACAAATACTTGGGTTGCCTCCTCAATGACAACTGGGACAACATGCGAGAAGTTCGTGCAAGAATTGAACAGGCCAGAAAATGAAATCAGTGTTTTGTAGATTTTAATATCACTCTCCGAATTCGTGTGCATCGGTGTTAGGTTTTTATGACTGAGGCCATGTGCAAAAAGTTAGAGGCATTCGAGATGAGGTGTTATCGTAGAATACTAAGGATATCTTGGATGGACAGAGTAATTTGCTTAGAATAAATAAAGATCTTAAACTATGTTGGGAATTTGGAACCTTTGGTTGCACTAAAACAAAATTATGATTGTTTTCCACAAACCAAAACTACACTTTTTTGCACTCAACGCGCGTTTCGCTAACAATGTTAGCATCATCAGGAGACGATAAACAATGAACTAAATTAATCTACGCTCTATCTTATATACAATCCTTTAGTGGGCGGAGATAAGACTAATAATTTGTGATTGATCACGATTTTTAATCCTTTCTCCCCTCGACCAAAGAATAAAGTGTACTAAACGGGATGGTTCCTCTATCTTTATTTAAATTATTTCTGGATTTAATGATTTCCATACTTTCATATGCATTCAAAAGTCTTTTGTTTGGTACACTTTTTAGAAGTTTTAGGTTATCTAATGTGAATCTATGATTGTTTTCAAAAGCATGCTCGGCCACACTTGACTTTTCTGTTCTTCCGTATTTTAAGTGTACTAAGTGTTCTTTAAAACGTGTTTGAATAGAGCGTCTCGTTTGGCCAACATATTTTTTGTCACAATCCATGCAACTAATTTCGTAAATTCCACTTTTTTCTAGAACTGTAGTTTTATCCTTGGGATTTCCTAGTAAGCTTCTTATTGTGTTACCGGATTGATATACTAATTTAAGACCGGTGTTATTAAATACTTTGTGTAATCCTTTCGTATAATTAGGATTGTAAGGAATTGATACAAATTTTGAGTCGCAGGTATCTTTTTGTCTGAAAAAGGTAGAATTCCGAAAGGTCTTTTGAAAAGAATGTCTATTTATCAGCTTATTTATTAAGCCTTCGTCGTAACCGTTTTCGCCAGCTATATTCCTAATCCTATTCTTTTCTGCTTCAAATCTTTCTTTGTTTAAGGGGAAATTTACTAATCTATATGTTAAAAAGTGCAAACTTGCAAGCTTATGTTGTAAGCAATGAAAAGAGTCATTTGGAATATACCTGTTGGTGGCCGTGCCTTTTCTGTATAGGTCAAAGTCCAATTTATTTTTATTTCTTATAACTAAAGTGTCTAGAAATGGCAGTGTACCATTGTTCTCTGTTTCATAAGTAAATTTAATAGTGGGAAATTTGTTATTTATTTTTTCCATAAAATTTTCAACACTAGTTACTTTAGTGTTGAATACTGCAAACACATCGTCTACATACCTGAACCATACTCTGGGGAAATACTCAAATTCTTTACTTGAATCAGATATAAGTAGAGAATTTGAGTATTTCCCCAGAGTATGGTTCAGGTATGTAGACGATGTGTTTGCAGTATTCAACACTAAAGTAACTAGTGTTGAAAATTTTATGGAAAAAATAAATAACAAATTTCCCACTATTAAATTTACTTATGAAACAGAGAACAATGGTACACTGCCATTTCTAGACACTTTAGTTATAAGAAATAAAAATAAATTGGACTTTGACCTATACAGAAAAGGCACGGCCACCAACAGGTATATTCCAAATGACTCTTTTCATTGCTTACAACATAAGCTTGCAAGTTTGCACTTTTTAACATATAGATTAGTAAATTTCCCCTTAAACAAAGAAAGATTTGAAGCAGGAAAGAATAGGATTAGGAATATAGCTGGCGAAAACGGTTACGACGAAGGCTTAATAAATAAGCTGATAAATAGACATTCTTTTCAAAAGACCTTTCGGAATTCTACCTTTTTCAGACAAAAAGATACCTGCGACTCAAAATTTGTATCAATTCCTTATAATCCTAATTATACGAAAGGATTACACGAAGTATTTAATAACACCGGTCTTAAATTAGTATATCAATCCGGTAACACAATAAGAAGCTTACTAGGAAATCCCAAGGATAAAACTACAGTTCTAGAAAAAAGTGGAATTTACGAAATTAGTTGCATGGATTGTGACAAAAAATATGTTGGCCAAACGGGACGCTCTATTCAAACACGTTTTAAAGAACACTTAGCACACTTAAAATACGGAAGAACAGAAAAGTCAAGTGTGGCCGAGCATGCTTTTGAAAACAATCATAGATTCACATTAGATAACCTAAAACTTCTAAAAAGTGTACCAAACAAAAGACTTTTGAATGCATATGAAAGTATGGAAATCATTAAATCCAGAAATAATTTAAATAAAGATAGAGGACCCATCCCGTTTAGTACACTTTATTCTTTGGTCGAGGGGAGAAAGGATTAAAAATCGTGATCAATCACAAATTATTAGTCTTATCTCCGCCCACTAAAGGATTGTATATAAGATAGAGCGTAGATTAATTTAGTTCATTGTTTATCGTCTCCTGATGATGCTAACATTGTTAGCGAAACGCGCGTCGAGTGCAAAAAAGTGTAGTTTTGGTTTGTGGAAAACAATCATAATTTTGTTAAAGATCTTAAAGTTTTATTTACCATCAGAAAACGAAAACTTGAATATTTTGGCATTATTTTGAGAAATGACAAATATAAATTTTTAAAATTGATAATAGAAAACAAAATTGAATGCAGAAGAGGTCCGGGTCGTAGACGGATATTATGGCTTAAAAGTCTTAGACAATGGTATGGTGGTAGTACTACGCCACATTTTAGAAAATCAGTGATGACAAATCGCGCTGATGATAGCCAAAGTTCGAAGAAACCATGGACTTGAAGAAGAAGTTGCTAAAAAGACTAAGAACAGACAGTTTCATGTCTAAAATTAAAAAAAAAGAAATACTGAGCCCTCCTGTAGTTTTCTTAAACATTTTGAAAAACGTAAGTAGTTATGAGTTAAAACAAAGAAGAAGTTAAAAAAAACCTCCAAATCAGTTACTTCAACCGAAAAGAAACTAAAAAACAAAAGATCAAAAGATCTTGGGTGGAAATAACGAAAATTCAAACTTGGATGAGTATCCAACAAGGAACTCACAAAATATCAAAGCGAAAAGAGAAATGATTAAACGATGTTTCGCCCTGGGTAACCAGCGTGGGCTCATCAGTAGTTTCACTGGTCATCCTCCACTATACATCATTAAACACCATCATACACTTAGATTTCCAACCTTGAACCACTCACAAATAGGCATCGTTCCGCACTTTTGATCTTTTGTTTTTTAGTTATGAGTTGTTCGCAGTTTATTCAAGCGTTATGCTGCTTCTTTAGAACATACTGAGAGAGACAGTTTCATAAAGTCGAAGTACCCGTTATTCCTTCTGGTTGAAAGTAAACCTTTCTTATAGCGGTCCTCAGAGGTCTTTGACTTGGTGCATTTTACCTGAACACAGCTATCTCCTAAAGACGTTTAGGCATGAATTTCCAAATGTTAGGCTTTTTGAAAGTTCGTTTAAATTATCTTACGATAGAATCGAAATTACAAGTATATAACTGTTTCGCGTGAGGGCAGTGTAAAAAGCATTCATTATATTATAGGTTTTTTTTGATGCTGATGCCAAAACGGTAAACTGAAAATCCAAAGGTCGTTGGCCATCTAAAATATACTCGATTGTGACTTTCGATACTTGATCATTATATTAGCAAATAAAATTTTGTTTTTACCAATTGCTCATCCGTATCTAGTTTTTATGGTTGAAGAGTTTATTGCTCTTGTGAATTTGAATCTTCTTGATATACAGTTAGAAAATATGCGGAATAAACTTTAAGAGGAAAGTGATTTTGTTTATTAAAATTAAAACAAAATAATTTATCTATTTTCTATATTTGCTATATTTTAGTGTCCGTATATAAGCTTTTTGAATTATTTATTTGATTGTCTTCTGCTCTCCTTTAACTCTTTGTGTTTCTTACAATTTTTCTGTTTTATTAATCCTGTTCACTGTTACTTTCTTTAAATTTATGTTTAGTGTCCTGGTATTAAAATTTCTTGTAGAATGACTTGGGACTTTGTATCCCAAAATTTCATCAGTCTTTAAAATATTCCTAGCTTATTTTGCCTTCCTCCGTCTTTTTTGTTTTTTTTTTTTAATATACCGGTATGTCTGCTGTAAAGAACCACGCACTGGATACTCCTATTAAAACATATCTCGGTCGATTTTAACTTATTTGGGATATGTTGTAGAACTAGTGCTAGTTAAGAAAATGTGTAATTATTTCGTTTCTATGACTAGTTTCTAAGATATTCACTATCAAAGTAAGGAAAATAGCCATACACTGTTATGTTTGAATTAAGGAAATACGGGTCTCTCTAAAATAAATTAAAAAAATGTGACTAAAATTGCTAAACACAAGACAGGCTGGGATATACGGGGGACGGTCAAAAATAAGGCATTTTTGCTAATTTTCGAATTTCTGATTCCGACAATCTAAAGTTTTTTTTTTGAGCCATAATATTATAATTTAAATTACTTTTAGTTAACGAAAATAGCTTTAGTTCGGGTAACTTAGAAGAGTTTATAAGAAAATATTTTTAAGATTAGACTATTCCTCTTGCCTAAAAAAATTATATTTTGTGAGCAGCAGAGTCGTCATAAATCACTTAAATATCGTAATTTGCAGCCTTTATGCAACTGTCTGTAAAATGTGACATTTAAACTGCATATGGGGAGGCAATACAAGATATCTCTAAAATCAATAATTTTGATCTGATTGCTTTTTTGATAATTTCTCAAAATCGACTCGGTGAATTTCAGTTTTCAGTAGTAGTAGTGCCTTTTTTATGACGTCTCCCACTACGCATCCGCCAACCAATAACAATAGACTCTTGCATACAGCTTGTCTTCTGTTTATCAATTTTAGCCACTTTTTATTCATTTATTCCAGTGGGACCCGTATTTTCTTAATTAAAACATAACAGTGTATTGCTATTTTTTCCACTTTGATAGCGAATATCTCAGAAACTAGTCATAGAAACGAAATAAAAAGTATTCAATTTCTTTAGTAGCAGTAGTTCCACAACATATTCAAAATTAGTTGAAATCGACCGAGATATGTTTTGTAGGAGTGTCCAGTGCGTGGTTCTTTTTATATTTTATAATATCACATTTGTGTCTGTAAAACATATTGTTCAATTTTGTTTATTAGTTATGAGGTGTCATTTCATAATTCGTTTTTTTTTTATTTGTGGTTGTAGGTTTATTTTCTTTCATTTCATCACTGCTCCATTATAATTTTTTCTCATCATCCTTTTCGTTTGTTTTTTTGATTATTGCTTTTCTTGGTTTTGTATTAAAATCTTTTTGGATATAAGTAATAAATTTTCTGACATTTGATTTCATTCAACTTATTTTGTGTTCCCTATATTTTTTGTTTTTTCTTTGTTATGTGGTAAAACTATAATGTCCAAAGTCGTTCATTTGCTTTGATATATCATTCCATAATTTAGTTTGTTTGGCATTTAAAGTTCGTAAATTCCCTCTCGCAAATAAAGCAAAAGCTTAACTGTAACTGTTCCAATATAAATTGCCTTTTAGGATATAATAAAATTATTGATATTTTTCCTTATCAGTTTATAGGTTCTTTAAAAATATAAAATTTATCTCCGAAAAAGGTTATATAGAAATATATAAGAGAAGGTTTTGTCAGAGTATAACAAAATTATGAATTAATGAATGTAGAAGTGCGGGCGGGACACGCCCACTATCCATGGTTTAGCTCTGAAAGCCTGCCTCTTTCACAAAATAACAGATTTTTCTTAGCTGCAACTTTCTTACATCGTTTGGGACCAACAGATAGTTCCCAAGGTGCGACTTTCTTGACGATTCTTTGTCCTCCATGCACCATCGACTCTCTGAGTCTCCGGCGATTCCCAGTGTCTTTAGGTGCTTGTTGAGGCAACAGTGTCCCGTTGGGAGCCCTGTTGCTGGTCTCACATCCTGCCTAGGTAGAGCATGTGCTCTTCAGTCAGCTCTGTTTCGGTTGGATAGTGCATGCGGACCACGATTTTGACCTGGAGCTTCCTGAGCTCCTTGGCCAATTTGTTTACATCAGCAACGTCCGTAGGCGCCCCTGATGCGTTTGTAGAGTGTCCAATGGGTACTGGTGTTAAATAAGATCTACTGGGTCCTTGAACAGTTCCTTGTTGGTCCTTTTCATTAGAGGTGCCACTGCTACCTGTTCGGGACTCTGTATTATCTTCTGTTTGTCGAAGGGTCCTTCTGGAGTTCTCTCACAGAGGAGTAAATCGTTTAGAATCACCTCCCCAGCACTTCGGGGAGGGGGCTTTATGCAACAGGGTGCGCCTGGTTCCCTGAGAAAGGTTTTTATTGTGGTGCCTCATCCACGCGGCCCTGGCGTTTAAGCCAAGGCCCCCACACCCGTTCCCGATCCACCACTCAGAGAAGTCGAGGGCGAGACAGAGATGGGTTCACCTAAGCGCTCCCTATCTACGGCACACCGACCTCAAAGAGCTGCATTCTAGGGGGATGCGGTATGATTTTCCCCAACAGGATTTAGTCACCGACTTATTCAGTCGGGTCCACCCCCGCGACTCGGAAGCACCTTTTGAGAATTACCCAAGTGGGATTCTATCATTCTCTGGGTCCCCTTGGGCCGGGTTAATGCATAATGCTTGTATGTTGCGAATCCAACGCAACACAAGCACACGCCGCTTATAACAAACCAAATTGTTATACTCGGGTTTTGTTTACTAGCTAGGATCTTTATCATTGTTTTCAGCTTTCGCGTCGTTTACACTATATAAGTAAGCCTCTTATAAAATTATAACTTGCGCTGTTTTGATTATGTTCTAGTTGAGTCATAATTTTTTCTATAAAAATCTAAAAAGGATTTTTTTTCTTTCATAATATACAAAATAAAGATTTCGGAATTGGTGGTAAAATTAGCTTAAATAAGTTTTTTTTTGGGTCCCCGAACTCTTCCCCGAATTGTGAAATATTTAAGTTGCCACATATGATATTTACGCGTCTTTATCTTGAACAAGTCACACTTCATTCCAAATTCAATTTATTTTCTGTGTTTTAATGTCAACCGCCATATTGAAATTGGTTTGGAGCCAGAGAATTTAAATTATATAGTATGCTTTTCCATTTTGGATTTATTTAAAGATGCAAGTTGTCATTTTAGCGTTCTAACCGCACAGATAGAATTTCAAATCCCGTATTTTTCCATTACAGAACAATTTTCGATGGGGGTACAAAAATATGGTTATTTTGTGTTTTTGCAACTGATTTTAATATTAAAAAATACAAAAAAAAGTTGGATCACATTTGTTTCATTTTTGATATATTTTATATAAAATGATAGTGATGTGCTTCAATCCAATCCTCTAACAGGAATTCAAAATGAACTCATTAAATTGTCCATCTATACACCAGTTTACGGACGGAAGTCCTGAACCGTTCTCTAATGCAGTGCTGAAAAAGACATGCATAATTTAAATATAATATACACTTTAAACAAAAAAGAAAAAAAAACAAAAAACAGAGAAGCGGTAGGGCAAGAAGAAGGATACACTGAGATTTTAAAGCTAATAAAAAACGAAGATTCGGTAAATAGGCTGGTCAAACTTTCGCAGCGGCAAAATCCCGTAGTGCTTAGTGCCTAATCAGCCTGATGAGGAATATTTTAAAAGTATTTCTAAAGATTATCCATAAAAGAATTTATGGAAAATGCGACATGGATTTCGTGGTGGGTGAGAGAGAGGTGTTAGTTCAGCGGTCTAGGGATCTGTCGGTGCCAGTATATGCCTGTTTCATAGATTATGAGAAAGCGTTTGATCGAGTCCAACACGAAAAGCTTATAGAATCTCTAAAAGAAGTTGGTCGAGATGACCGAGATCGAAAGATAATCGCTAATCTATACTGGAATCAGACTGCTCAAATAAAGGTTGATGGCCAACTGTCCGAAGAGGTCCAAATAAGAAGAGTTGTGCGCCAGGGTTGTATATGGTCTCCACTGTTGTTTAATATCTATTTTAACAAAATAATAGAGCATGCACTTCATAACTGCGATGAGGATCTGACCATAAGCGGCATAAAAATTAACAACCTACGATATGCCGACGACACTGATATAATAGCGGATACGCTGGAAGGCTTGCAAGACTTGTTGAATCAAATTGCTGCCAAAAGTTCGCAATTTGGGCTTAACTTAAATGTAGGAAAAACAAAATGGATGGTCATATCCAAGGAAAAGAACATCAGAGGCATGTAAAGTAAATTGGCAGCAAGTCGAACGCGTGGATTCATACAAATACTTGGGTTACCTCCTCAATAAGAACTGGGACAACATGCAAGAATTTCGTGCAAGAATTAAACAGGCCACTCATCATCTTTTATAAAAATTAAATCAGTGTTGTGTAGTCGCGATCCCAAATACCCTCTCCGAATTCGTATGCTTCGGTGTTATGTTTTTAGCATCTTATATTATGGCATGGAAGCATAGACACATAAAAGTTAGAGGCATTCGAGATGTGGTGTTATCCTAAAATACTAAGGATATCTTGGATGGACAGAGTAACTGCTGCGGATGTTTTGCTTAGAATAAATAAAGATCTTGAAGTTTTATTTAAGACACTTTCAGCACGTGTTAGGAACGCTATTTCTTCTACTAGCGTGAGGAAAACGTAAAAACAAAATTTTAAGTGTTTTTATTTTTTAATAAACAATACATTACGTTCGAAGAGAGCATTCCCAACTAGCAATTTCTCGACGACTCAACGTTGTGTACCGCGTGCCAACGTTGCGTCGCAACGTTTACTTTTACTCAAACACCACTCACTTTTGCACCAATTTGGTGGATGATTTTTTGGTTGAGTCAACGTCGCGATCGCGACTACAGTTGAAGTAATAGTTCAATGGGTTTTGGAGTACAATTATTTGTTCAAAATATTATTCATTACGTAAAATGATAAATACACTATTCGACTACAAATTAAACTATTTCTAACACCATAATATTATTAAAATAAAATGACATTCTATGTTATATATGCCAAAATATATAAACAGACGGTAGTTTACTGTCAAATGTACAGTTCGTAGCTCTAAAAAACAAGCGCGCCCTCGATTAAGATGATTTTATGAAATTAAAAAAAAAATCATGATTTAAAAATCGCTTCGAAAATCCTCTAAAGATGTTGCTTAGGATTCCTAAGAACAAAATACGGATTTTTATATGGAAAAAGATCTTAGTTTATTGTAGAAAAAAGCAAAAAAATAATTTTTAATGTTTGTTTACAAATTAGCATAGAATGGTTTTAACAATCAATCATGGCGGCACTTATTAGTTTCTATGACAACCAAAGGAGTCCCGTGTCTCGACTGCATTAACTACTTAACTGTGTTTTGAACGGATCCCCTAATTTAAAGACGTGAACACGCCTCAATTTTTACCCAATCGAAATTGCTTCACAGTTTGGCTTTCTGCTGCTCACTTAATTTCCGTCCTTGTTGTTTACACAGGACCTTCCTCTTTTTTTCCGACACACTGGGGAATCACCTTCAATGACAGCTGTCACATGTCAAAATATCGAAGAATATTTATACCATTTGTTCCTTTTCATAGTGCAAAATGTTCAAACAAAACTAATAGAAACTTTACAAAACACTTCTTACTTATTTTTACTGAAATAATTGACGTTTGTATGACAGACAGCAGTACTCCAAAATTGTCTTGTTGCAAATAGAACAGAAAAATTGGTTAGATTAAATCAGGCGCGCCCGCGTCTCCAAAAAACCGGCCAGAAAACGTGGAGTAAACTGATCAATTTTTGGTTTAGCACACACCGATTTGTAGTCGGCGCCTTCACAGTTAAGGAATTACTGTTAGTACAATAGACGGTCATAAATAGTTGTGATGGCGACTGAAGTTGTGATAAACGTTTAGGCGTCGTATAGTAGTCGACGTTGTCGACTGTCGCCATGATAACTATTCTTTATCTGTAAAACAACGTTTAAAATTAGTACAATTCTAATTTTTACAACTTGCACAACTGAAAATTCCTAGTTGGGTGGCACTTGAAGAATAAGAATCACTTTTTAATACAATACAGTATAACTTCAAAATAGATCAACATGAAAATTTCAACGTTAAATTCGTCTAAGGAATTCTTAACAGCGACCTATCTTGACCTTTTGACAGTTCCTTAGATTCCTATTCAATGACTAAGAAATATTTTACTCCTAAGAAGGGCACAAAAGACAAGTAGTTCTCAATCCTTCCCATTATACCATAAGTTTTGGATACCGCTTTGGTTTTTATGTGTAATTAACTAAATCTTTCGCTTTTCAAAGTTAAAAGCTTATTGACGTGGGACACGGACAGAGGCCAAAGAACTTTGATGATCTCTTCTCTCGAATATGGTATACCACCTACCACTTCTTCGCGATCTGATGGCTTTTACCGACAAACAGCTGAATGAAAGTAGTCAAGTTGAAGCCTAACGGGAACAGGCCATCTTATGCAATGGTATTACAGTTAACCAGCTCAAGAGTTCATGGACCCGAGTCGATTGCCATCTCTTTCCGTCGCGTTGGACCGTGCGGAGCTAATGATATAGTTTTCTTTGTCGGTGCCACGGTCGAGGCCATGGAATTCGCGAATGTAGACCAACGTCCTCTGGTTGAACCGAATAAAGGATCGAGTGGCGTGCGGAATCGAAGACAATAAATCTTGAATTTAGGGTTGCTGATGAGGTATTCTGATGCTATAATTCAAGTATGTACTTTTTTCTACGCATAATTGTGCGTGTTAGTTACCTTATTAGATTTGTCACTTTTGTGATGTTTTTTTTATTGAAGTCAGTTTTTTAAGTTTTGGAAAAAATCACAAAGAATGTCAAAAAAACCCTGTCTGATGGTAGTAGGCCATGATGAACCTTAAAATAATTTAGTTAAATAGCTGTTAAATGATTTTGAGATGTGCTTAAATACATCTATACTAGGACACGTTTTTTAGTAAATTTAAAGACTGTAAAGAACTTTGATTGAAATAAATTAAAACCATCTTATGTCTCACACACTTGGAAAAGTTACAGTTTTTGCGGTTTTCTGTATAAAAATGGCAAAATAAAAATCACATGCAGGGCAGAACTCAAGATGACAGACAGATGACATAACAGAAATGTTTATTAAACAATTGCCTCAAATGATTTTCATCTTTCTCTAAAACACTTTTTATAGCCTGCTGTATCCCTTCAACAACCTTAAATTATTTTGCGCTTCACGAAATTATCTCTCCATCTACCTCTAAAATTCTGCCCTGTCTCTCTAAATATTTTTCACTTTAACAGAGAAAAAATGTTTTTAGGCAGTACTTTTTTTGAAAGCTAAAAAAGCAGTGAAAACTTGAAAAATTTGAGTGTTTTATTCTAAAAATCGAAAGTTTGGAAAGAAAGCTTTAAAATGTGAAGAAAATCATGGCATAAAAAATGTTAAAAGCCCGACATACAAATTATTTTTTGTTTGATTCTTCCCCCTGCCTCCCCCCCAATTTATCTCTCTTTGATTTCCATCGCTTTTATTATTTTGATATCAGAATGCTAATAATTATTTTCTACTTTTTTATGCATTTTGTATTTTATAAAAGCTGTATATTTATAACCTAAATCGTCCGTTTTGAATCCGCCATATTGAAATTTTTAAATCTAAATCTTCCATCGCTAGGGGGAGGTGGGTACCTTATAATACCCTATTATTGTATTTTCACTACAACTATGAACGCATACCAAATTTGAAGAGGAGTCAGTTAAAATTGGTTAGCAAAACATGACCAAAAATCATCCATCTTGAATCCGCCATATTGAATTTTCAAAATCTGATCAAAAATTCGTATTCCCTAACCCAAAAATCCCCCGTATACCTATTTTGGTTGAAATCGGACAACTTTAGGCGTTTTCCTCCTCCACTCCACTCGTAGGGGTTGCTTAATAATACCATATTATTGTATTGTCACCGGAACTATAATCGCATACCAAATTTGAATTTAATCGGACATCTTGAAGTTAGTCAAAATTGAGTTGCAGCCTATGATTTATACTGATAAATTGGTATCTCTTTAACCGAATCTAATTAAAACAACAATGCAACATAAACCATTTTCAAACCTTTTACTGCAGGGTATATAATGATAGATATTAAATTTAACAAAACCATATTCAAAAATTTTGTTGAATTGGATAAAAAATAAACTTGATGTTTAAGCTGTACTAATTTGACAGAGGTTTGGTTTTCTTCAGCTGTCTCTCTCATGGTTAAGTCAGAAGAGTATAATGACCGCGTCTGTACCTTAGTTCTACTTACTTTCGGATATAACGGTTTTAGTTTCGCTGTAGAATACTACACTAAAAAAATATGTCCTGTAAAATGCCGTTTAATAAATGCACACTAATGATCATTATTTTTATCTGAAGACTTTGACCTGCCTCTTGAGAAAGGAAACATTGCTACCACCTGCTCTTTACCAAGGGATGTGCGAATGCTATCAGAGCCGTTTTTATATGGTCATTAAATTCTTTTTGCTTTTCTCGTGGAAAATCTCAACCCGACACCAACGCATTGGATGGATACTACCATATAACTCTAAGATACTTACTACGTGTTGCAAAATGCCACAGATGTATCTGGAAGCCGATTAGGGGAAGTTAAACGATTATATTAAAAAATTGCACTAAAAAGTAAAAAATAATTTGGCAGATCTCTGTTTACTACATTCTAGATTTAACAATAGTGTTAATGTTAATCTTTAATAATCGCGCCACGCTCTTATATCAAACTTAAAGTATATAATGTGCCATTGACGCTATTGTTAAATCTAGACTCTAGTAAACAGAGATCTGTGATATAACTTTTTACTTTTTGGTGCACATTTTTAATAAAATCGTTTAACTTACAAAATTTTTTAATTTATTTCACTGAGAAAAATAACCACTAATCCTAAGTAAGAATTCATTAGCCCAAAGTAGAAAATTCATTTAAATATGAGACCTACTTAAGGTTATAAAATAACATATTATAGACCTTTTGCACCTCTTATGAAAAATCCCTGTGAGGTGACTTTATCGCTTGAACACATTTTTAGTTTTTGTAATCCGCCTTTATAAACGACTTTATAAGGTATTTATTATTATGAAGAAAAATTGGTTTAATAATATTTTTCATTTAAAATATGTTATTCTTGTGTTTTTTACAGTGAATGTTAATTATTAATAATCTTTAAAAAGTCGAAAACACAACAGAGAAAAAGGGAGAAAAAAAAACACAAGATCAAAAGATCTTAAGGCGCATTTTCACAGACAAACTTTCTTTTGATGTTGAAATGCCGACAAACATTTACACGAGCCTCTTGAGCAAAATGTTCAAAGAAATGTTCGAGCAAAATCTCGTACAAAAAAACACACGTAAATTTTGGAGAGAATGTTGAGCAAAATTTGTTTGAAGAATTGGGGGTATAAAAATTTCTTTACAAATTCAAAATATATATTGTTATCGGAATTCATTGAACTAAACTGAAAATAGAAAAACAAAGTTTTGAAATAAGGTATTTTTAATCAAGTGCTTTCGGAAAAACGATTTGATGCCGAAATTAACATTTTACCTCATAAGCAACTTCGATTGATCTGATTTTTATAGGGGATATGCCAGTATGCTTGTAACTTTTTTGGGTTGTAAAAAAACGAGAATAAAAAAAATAATAATTGGCACTTATTTATTGCCTGTAAAATATATTGATAAAAATTTACATTTAAAAGAAATTCCCTTTATTTTACTTCCTAGTTTAGTCTTTTACAATAATAATTAAGTCAAATTAAAAAACCTATACGCATTTTATTAAATCTCAAATATATGAACAAAAGCACCTTCGGTTTAAATAATACCCGTTTATTACTCACTTTTACAACCCTACGAACCCGACCCTTGTCTAAAAAATATAATTTAGCAGGGGGGCTATTCCAGTGGCTCATACCGATATCGTTACGTAGCGAATTCGTTATCGCGGCAACACCGCGGTTTGTTTTGTTGTTTCACAATGGCCGCGGCCGTGTCAATGCAACTTTGACAACTAAACTCGCACAAAAATATAAGTTTTGATTTGATTGAGAAAAATTAACATGATTTCTTCTGCGATGGTTGCAGACATCGGGAAACAAAATACTTTTTATAATTCCTGCTGCCTAGTTTCTTCTGTGATCTTGTGTTCTCCAACCACCCGAATGGAAGACGAAAATAAGTTTACACCATATTTGGAGCCCACAAAGAACGGTACAGTAAGTAAAACTCGCTTTTGTTATGGGGAAATATTTGTTTTACTTATCCCAAACTTGTACATCACTGCTATTTTAAGCTGGGTTTATATTTTATACTCTTCTGTAAAGGGAATCGTAAGCCCTTATGATAGAATATAGATAAGCATGGCCCAACTAGTTGAGTTTATCACCCACTTAAATTAAAGTCAGGCTTGGCAAGAATGTGATACATTGAGATAGTTTATTTAAAATGAAAACTACTGACTTAGATTCTTGCAGTTCACCAAAGAAAAAATAACTACTTAAAGCTGAGATCAGATTTTGGATAAGTACTATTTTGATAAAACTTAAAGTGTATACTTCTTTTTAGGTATAACATGCTAGGGTATGTGAATGGAGCTACATGTAAGAATCATTCTAGTAGGATAGTACCACACAAGACCACAAATTAACTATGGATAGATTCAAGTAAGACACAGACCAACCTTCCAAGGCACTAAATGAAACTAGACAAAGATTCGATGTTCAATAGACATAGTGAAACTAACTTTCAGAAGAAACTGATGCAATATACATGTATGCTAAATGTTATTTGTTCTCCCATTAAAAAATAATAAGATAACTTTTAATGAATTAAAAAGTTGTGTAAAATATAGTACAGAAATAAAATTTTATTATTTAATTCTGTTAGGCCACATTTGTTTAAATCAAAAAATTTAAATGTCACTTAAGTGATAGTTATAGAACATTGGATCTATTGTAACTACGATTTTAGAACTTTTTCAAAAAAATTCGCAGATTTTTTGGGGGAGTCATCGAAAAAGTGTGGGCCACTATATATTATTTTAAGTTATTGCAAACTTTTTAAAATAAGGCAGAGTTTTTTTTCAAGAGCCTTTAGATTGGTTTGGTAGGGTAAGTTAAGTACAGTATTAAGTTATTTCAAGCTCTGATTGCTATAAAAAAGAATTGATGAAGATGTTTTAAAAAATTGGACTGATGTGATTTAATATTTACCTAAATGATATTTCTTCATTATTTTACATCCATTTTTAAATTACCTAAATGATATTTATTCCCACACACACATAGCATAGCTTGATATTTATATAGCAGTTGTCTAATTAAGCAAATTATTTTAATTTTTAATACCTGAGTAATATAATTTAAGAAACCTACTTAGTACCTACTTCAAATAAAGGGCCTTAAATGTATGCTGCATTTTTAAATTAACTCTAAAGTTTTACTGACTGACATGGCAAGTTTTTTACAACGCATTTAGATAAATTTATTTTTTTGGCTAGATTAATACTTTATACTAGTTTTTAATTTAATATTACCAATTTATTATATTACAAAGAAAAAATTGATTTGAGTTGATTTTGTCACTCTTAACATTGCTATTAAAAAATAATAAAATTTGGGATAAAAAAACTGATTTATTTTACTTATTGGTTTAAATGTTACTTAGAATTACAAATTGTTTTCTAATATTTCAATAATTGGTGGATTGCATCTTTTCTTTCATCAGCTTGGGCACTGATAACCTGAAACAAAAAATAAGATGTATTTCAAAATGTAAGCCAGTGAAATGGCTACTTAAGATTGAAAGCTTTCAGGTTTGGTTTATAAAATCAATCAATTACACCAATAGTAACTTTTAATCACCTCACCCTTTGAATAAGAGTATAATCCGACTTATTAGACTTACATCAACTATTGCTATGTTTTCATGGGTATTGAGTTCGTTTTCAAAACTCATTGTATCTTTTTCTTTTATATAGCGTGTTCTTTATCAAGACCAAGAACACGCTATATAAAAGAAAAAGATAGAATGAGTTTTGAAAACGAACTCAATACCCATGAAAACATAGCATATATCTCACCAATTTTTTGGCCACCAGTTTTATTGCTGTCTGCCAATTTAGATTCTTTTAGAAAAGTACGGACCAAGTTTTACATTACATTCTACTTTGAAAATTTTATTATTGACTATCTTTTGTTTACCCCACATCTTAATATTTAAGGTAAAGTAGAAACTTAAGTGATGGTCAATGCTTGTGTGAATTTGGTCCAACGCACTTTGATTTTGAAACTAAGGGACAGGATAAAACAACTTTCTGGTTAAGGTCGTAAAAAAACTTGCCTGTTAAAAAAAACGATATGAATTTGGCCCTTGTATATATTATTTAGAAAAAGTAATGTAAACTGTCGATCAAAAAAACTATCAAGATAGTGAATAATAATTAAAAACTTTGGGAAAACAAAGGGAACAAGTTCAGAAAATCTAACAAGTTGGGATCCAAGTGGAAAAAGACTTGAGTTTTTCTTGTAAATTAACGAAATAAGTGTGGCTTATCCCCTAGTTACCCCAAGATCTTTAATTGTTATTTAATGTTTTTTTTTTAAATATCCTGTGGACATAAAAAGTTACCTTAAAACTTTATTCCTCCTTGAATTTTACTAATGAAATTTGAAATATTTAGGTTTTGGTGGCTAATAAAAATAGTAGAAAACAAAAACTTAAATTACAGCAATAAAGAAGTGGAAATTTATGTGTGGTTGAAACGAAAGTAGCCAATTTTTTTAATTTTACTGATGAATTTTTGGATTTTAAAATGTTTTCTTTTTAATGTGAAGGTAGCTTACCATATGTGTTTTGTCCTGCTAAAATGTTTAGTTGCGTAGGTGGGGTGGGGTGCTGCCTGCTTAAATGTATTCATCATACATCTTAATAATTACGAGAAATCATTGATCTGAAATTAAATTTAAAGTAATTTATTATAGGTGTGATGTATGCAAATCTATAGTCTAATCAGCTAACCAGTTAGTTCACTTGAATTAATACTTCAGACAATAGCAATACCATGTGCTATTTTTTTTTGTTTTTTTCCCAATATTTTTCCAATTTTGTGCCAAATTTAAAGTTAATCTTCTCATCTAGGCCTGAATCAAAATGAATGAATGACCTTTCAATACGAGGAAAAAAATGAGCTAACTTTTTCATGTAAAAAGTTTAGATTTTTATAACATATTTTAGGTACTGTATTATCAATTTTACTTATTCTTTTTATTAGTGACATCCATAAAATCTGCATAAAATATGTAACGTCAATTAAATAATCCAATTTTTTAAACGTTATGTAACAAAAATGCATAAGATTTGTTATATAGGTGTATATGGTTACCCAGTGGCGTCCCAAAGGAAGGGGGAGTCGAGGTAAAAACCCTCTGATACCGGTTAAAAAAACGAAATTATCTGAAATTATCCCAATAAAATGATTTCTGAGTAAAATTACAATTTATTATTATTAAATTTTTTAAACTTTACTAATTTTGTGTGATGATGGGTTAAATAATTTACTGATAAGAACTAGTAAACTTTGTAAAACAGTAGATAAAAACTAAAAGAGTTTTTAAGACAGGAATTTGATCAACAGTATAGAGTTTGAAAAGTTAAAAGTTTTATGCATTTTGATTTTGACAAAGGTGAGAAACTTGGTCTTAAAATTATGTAGAAACGCAAAGGTTAAATATTTAAAAATGGCTATTTATTACTGACATAATTGCGAAACTTAAAATGATGTTTCGTCAAAAACCACAATACTCTACTTTTACACAAAAATATTATATTTACGCAATTTTTTTGTTTACTAGATTTTAGTAAACATTTTTAAAACTCAGAATCTAAAACCGAGAGGCCAACACCTCCAATAGGTGTACGAAAACTCGATAATACCTGACAATACTTGACTGTATGGGACAAAATCTTAGGATAGTTTGCATTACTTGACAATAGGTGTACCTACAAATTTAAAATCAGGTGTTGGAATTGAAAACTTACCAAAACTGATTTCTATGGATAATTTATCAATATACATTGAGCAGCTACGGTAAGTGTTTATTCCCAAACTTCATAATTTATTTTCTCTCTTATTAGCACTACAGTATGGGTCCTGCTCTTGGAGATTTTCAACAGTTGACCTAAAAGAAGAACAGTAAATTACATTACATTAAAACATTAAAACTTTGAAAACCTTAAAAAAAGAAAATGTGTACATCAAAATTTGCTTTAGCAAAATCAATTTGAATATATGAAAGTTAGGTACATGACTCTTATCTGTCTGTCAGAGGGAGGGAGTTCAAAAGATCTACTATCCTGTGCAAATAAAATAATTGAAGAAGGGGGGACAGTATGAGAAGGGATGCAAATTTTTTACTTGATCGTGCATAGCAGTTCAGAATCAGCCGCCTCTCTTCAACTAGGTACTCAATGCGGTCTGTTGTAAGTACTATTATTTATACAAGGCATAATATTTAGTAATTTGGCTATAACCTCAAAAAATACAAACATAAACTGTCCAAATAAATAATATTTGATTTTTTCTCGATATATAGGTAGATATTAGTTCATGTCAGATTTTTTTTAATAAAAAGTCAGTGTAATAACCTTGGATCAAACAAATCCTGCATTCTTGAATTTCCAACTTTTTTTTCTTATAATGTATGAATATTTTGTAAAATTATGTTTCGGTTTTCTGACCACTGGCTCACGTCTTTTCAAAATGTATAAACTGAACTTAAAACGGACCTACTATATCTTTTTGTTTAAATTATGTAAGTAGTGTTCTTTAAGCACCAAAAAGAACAGAATAGAATATAAGATAAAGTAAATATAAGTACTTACCCAAACAAAAATTCTGGAGGCACTTCCACACAAGGCCCATGTGGATTTTTCTTCACAGAGAACGTGGCTTTTCCAAACAAAATTCAATAACGGTTGACCACCATCACATTGTGATCAGATTTTTAGTCCATATTGCGTGCAAAAAGCTCATGAAAATTATTATTTTCCCGAAATTTCGCCGCAACAAAAATCTAAAAATCTAAACAAACTTGACTGACTGTCGGCATTTGACAGTTGTTTTGGAAAGTATTGCTGGTTGCGTGCCATTTAAGCCTTCTTTTTAATTAATAATAAGCGATGTTGCCGTAACAGTGAAAATAATGGCGATAGCGATCGTTATCTCATAACGATAGCCCACTGGAATTGCCCCCCTGTAATTTAGTAGACTGTGTCGCCGATCTATCATCCCGCGTTTTGGATTTCGCAGGTAGTAGGCCGGCCACCCTTTTGAATCGCAATGTTGCCCTTTGCATATTGTTGGTTCAGTGTCAGTAATCGACCTTGATTATTACATTAAATTGACAATAAATATCTATATCTTCAGCATTTTCATGAACCTTTTGCTTTTTTAAGCAACCCTTGGGACCTTAAACTAACTAGGTAAATCTGGTGTGAGGAATTAAAAAACAACAATAAAAGCTAAAGGTAAAGTAAAGCTACAAAAATATGTTTAAAAAAATCCCTTTCTCCACCACTCTTCATAGTCGTAAGGCGCGGATTACCGCTTAAAAGTGCAATTTTTAAGTTTTTTGCCGATATTTAAAAAACTCAAATTGTTTTTGGAAAAGAAAAATTTTCCTGGGTTTTTTTTACTTTAGGAAAAAAACCCTTGGAAATAAAAAAAACTCGCAAGAAAATCCCAAACAAAACCCCGGGCAAAAAAATCCGGGAAAAACAAAAAAAAATATTATAAGTAACCCTAATCCATGTGATAAAACTGATAGTAGAGATAGTAATGTTTCGCTTGCCGTCACCTTTTTTTCACAAAAATTTTAAATAAAAGTTGGTGTTCCATTTTTTTTAAAGAATTGAGATCACTGATCACTCATGTGAAATTATATTTATTCTCATCTTTAAAAATATGTTTCCAAAATAGATAGCAATAATTTGCTCAAAAATTTAGCCGAACAAAATGTTCAAAGAAAAGCTCACAAAAATGTTCGCGCAAAAATTTTTAGATCTTTTGCACGAGCTTTTATTTGAGCATGTTCGTCTGTGTAATTGCGCCTTTAGGTGGAAATAACGAAAATTCAAACTTGGATGAGCATCCCACAAGGAACACACAAAAGATCAAAGCGAAAAGAGAAACGATGTTTCGCCCTGGGTAACCAGCGTAACACGCTGGTTACCCAGGGCGAAAGTGTTACGCTGGTTACCCAGGGCGAAACATCGTTTAATCATTTCTCTTTTCGCTTTGATCTTTTGAGTGTTCCTTGTGGGATCCTCATACGCTGGTTACCCAGGGCGAAACATCGTTTAATCATTTCTCTTTTCGCTTTGATCTTTTGTGTGTTCCTTGTGGGATGCTCATCCAAGTTTGAATTTTCGTTATTTCCACTCAAGATCTTTTGATCTTTTGTTTTTTAGTTTCTTTTCGGTTGAAGAAACGGATTTGGAGGTTTTTTAACTTCTTTTTTTTTTAGAGAAAAGGGAGGTTATGACAAACAGGTCGGAATCACGTGTTACAGTTGCCGGTCAACGTTTTACATTTCTTACGAAATTCTAGCCAAAGAAAATGATTAAACAAAAATTAACACTTATCTTTTCAATTAGAAAGAATACAGAACATATTTGAACTCAAAAATCAATTTAAATATTTTGTTTTTCTACTCAACGTTTTACTGTCGGCAACCATGTCAGTTATAAGGTATATTTGGTATTCACCCGAAGGTAACGTCAAACTTTATCGGTTATTAACGGATTGCGTATCTTGTAACTGCGCATGCTTGAAATAAGCGACAAAGTAAAAATGCATCAAAATTATAGGTGCAAAAGGTCTCTAATAACCATAAGTAAACAATTTACTTACCATAAGTGCTATAGTAGCGCAAAACCAGTATAACTCCTAAAATATGACTTTAAATAAAATAAAAAATATATTTTATGCACTTCAGGGATTAAATAGATACTTTTAATCCCTCTTTTTAGTGACTAAAGTGACACTTTTAATCCGTAAGGGATTAAAAATATATTTAATCCCTCAGCTTAGGGATTAGAAGTAAGTTTAATCCCTCAGGAATTAAAAAGAAACTAATCCCTGGAAAATTATAATTAAATTTATGGCAAGTCAAGCCAAACAACACTTGCTCTTGGCGAATATTTCATTCGTAGCACCCTTTCTTGTAGTTGACGAACCATTTGGCGCAGAAATAACGTAATTGTAACAAAGATCTTTTCCTAAAGTCGCACTTTTTTTATTATTTGTTACTATTTTTTTTACATTATAAACCTCGGGACTAAGGTGTCGTTTAATCCCTTAGCGAATTGTAGCGCCACGGGATGAAATTTGGCACTTTAGTCCCGAGGTTTATAATGTAAAAAAAATAACAAATAATAAAAAAAATGCGACGCACCGACGGGGTTCGAACTAGTGATGGGCACATCGAAAAAAAACATCGATGTTGAACATCGATGTCAACATCGAAACTCAACATCGATGTTTTATTTTGCTTTTTTTAGAGAGTATTATTCAAAGAAACTGCTTTATTTCGAGACTTATTGTTAATTTTACACCAAGCGAGTAACCACTATTGGCAATCATGTCACAAATCTTACCAGATCGCAGTCCCTTGCAGTTCTTGCAACTGCCTAAACTTCACCAAACGCCGCCAAACCCTGGCTTGCAGACCCTAAGAGATCCTGGGCGTCTTTGGAAATCCCTCGGCAGTCTCCGGCTATTACTGATCATTCAACAACTTTTGAACTAGTGTTTACCCCCTCGTTTTACACAATATTTATAATAGGCATGCAAATAATAAATAATCGGTACATGATATACAAAAGCTATTAAATATCTACGCTAAAAAAAAAACACAAAAATATGAGTAGTACATTCAGATTAGGTAGCGTCAAAGCCGATCGACACCTCAAAAATAGGCAACTCCTGTTTTTACTTCTCAGACACATTATTTTATATAATTTTTTTTGGATCGATGTTCGATGTTCCGATGTTTAAAAAAAGTATCGATGTTTTAACATCGATGATATTTTATAGACATCGATGTTAAAAACATCACTAGTTCGAACCGACAACCTACAGGTTGGATATATTTTTCCGCATGATTTTTCAGTATTTGATGACTTTACTTGTCCTTAGTAGAAAAATATACTAACCCTAAGTGAAGGGAAAACTAGTAGCAAAATTCACTAACCCTAAGTGAAGGGAAAATTAAATGGCTTAATAATAAATCACTAAGAGTTAACAAACTCTGGTCTAAGTAGGTCGTTTTACTTGCAGCTATTTAATTTATCACTTGGGGCTAATAAAAACTTACTACTAACAAAAAAAGCTAAGTAGTCACTTCACTTGGAAAGGTTTTCTGAGTCTTTATTGTTTTTTATTCTCATCCTTCCCTAATCTGCTTCCAGATGCCACCTTAAAACACTGAATGTGTCATCAGCATAAGGAATTACCCCTCCTCCTAGACCGTTTATTTTAAGTAACGAATGCCCATCTACCTTGGTCCTTCTTTTGAAGTTGTGTTAAAAAGACACTAGACCTCTTACCCCAGAATTTAAAAATTGAAAAGCGTTTGTGGTTTCGAAGTCCTAGATATTCAGTATTAACTTTTCTCAGTGTACTAGTTTGACCTAACACTTCTAAGCAATGGAGTCAAAGAAATTGTTGTCTTCTATACTCGGCTAAACAATTTAGCGAACAAGAATTTGTTGCAAGCGGTCAATGAACTGGCCTTAGATGAACTCAAATTTTCGTCGATACATCTTTTGTAATAAAATTATATTCTTCTAGACCATACACGGTAGGTTTTAAAGGGCCAAATTCTAGAAAATGGAATTCCTCAATTTTTTTACGCAAAATAGTTCTTTGAATCCTCCAGAAAATTACACGTGTTTCATAGGTTGTGAAATAAATATTGTATAATATATCCCATATCTAAAACTACCGGTTCTTTAAAAATGACCCGTATAAAAAAGCACTCATTTCGCCACTTGTTGTATACAGTAATATTTTCTTATCAAGATATTTTCTTTTCTTAAAACTCATATGAATCTATCTTTCAGTGAAATTATGTAACAATATATTTTGATTAATTTCAAATGAAACAAGTCGCCTTCTGAAATAGTTGGTATATATGAAAGATATAAATGGCAAATTTGTGGTGATTTAAAATACCAATACTCCAAATACCATATGTGATGAATCGAAAAACATCCCCAGAGCCGTTTTTTGTAGATCTACATAAAACTACATTTTTTAGCGAAAACAGAAAATTACGCGTGTTTTATAGGTTGTGAAATAAATATTGTATAATCATCCCATAGCTGAAACTACCGGTTCTTTAAAAATGACCCGTATAAAAAAGCACTCATTTCGCCACCTGATGTATACAGTACTATTTTGAAACTCATATGAATCTATCTTTCACATTATCAAGATATTCCCTAACAAGGCCAACATTGTGAGCGGAACAACCATCTTGTTGAAACCATGTTTCACCAAATCTTACACCTAACAACTGCCTAGCAGTTGGAATAATGTGCTGCTGCAGTAGATCCAAGTATCTAGGACCATTCAAATTGCAATTGCCGTTAATAAAAAATGGCCCAATTACGTGTTCCCCTATAATACCCCCCCCCCCAAACATTTAGTTTTTGGGGATACTGTGTTCTTACGTCAAAATACAAATGCAAATTTTCCCTCGACCAATATCGAACGTGTGTTGGGTTATGACGATTCGACCATTTGACCATCTGCACTTTTTCGGCAACTTCGTAGACATCCATTTTTGGTTTTAAAAATGTATTATTTCAATTAAGAACTTACCCATCTGTTTCTCGAGCAAGGCAGAAATAAAACAAAATAATAAAAACAAAATGAATTTCTAAAAGATAACACTGCAGCGTGCTTCGAATCCACCTCGGTCGTACGGCACGGAGAGTAAATTGGACTTGATTCCCCCTATGTTCGCAGTAGCTTGAAGCGGTCTGTATATGAAAGATATAAATGGCAAATTTGTGGCGATTTAAAAACTTCTGGCAATTTTTCTTGAAAAGCAGCTAGGTTATACCAAATACTGTCGTTTTCTTTGCGAATGGGAGAGCCGTGCACGATCGGATCACTATAAAAATAAAATTTGGCCAACAGGAGTGTCTTTTGAGCCAAGGAAAAAATGTAATCAGCGCGCCATTAGTTCCCTCAGAAAAGATTTTACAACCGCCACTTCATATAAAATTAAGACTTATGACGTTAAAATTAAAGCGGAAATACTTGTAAGATGCGCAATTCGATTCTCTACTTCAAGGAAAAAAAAGACCCTTGGAATGCATTTAAAATGGCTGCAACAAATTTTTTGCGAAACACTAAAGTAGAAAACTATAAAAAACCTGATTGCTCAACTCATTTTGTGTTACCAAAACTGATTTCATTCATTTTTTGGATTCTCATCTAGACTACTTTCCGGAAAATTGTGATACTGTAAGTAACGAGCATATTGCGAGGTTCCACCAAGATATTTTAAACATGGAAAGTAGATATCATGGAAAATGGAACTGTTAGATGTCAGCCGACTAGTGCTAGACTATTACGAGAGATGCAAACTTAAATCTTGAATTAGTATTTTTTCCATACTTTGTTCAAGAAACAAAAAAAGGTGAAATTTGTCCACACAGCAGACTCATGGCACTATTCCGAGACAGTTTTATGGATTTAGGCATAAATGTGACGCCAAAAGTACGTATTCTGTCTCATTCCATGCAGACTTCAAAAATATCTGGAAAAATACAAAGTGAATAAATCTAACGTGAAATATTTTGAAAATTTATTGAAAACTGAACGTGAATATAATCCCAATGAGCATTTTCAGAAACTTCTGGTGACAGATATTTATATAATTATTATAAAGAGGGTTCCATTGATACCCTAGGGTATTTAGAAGTTTCCTACAAGAATTGAGTTTGTATATTTGTTTTATTAAAGGCTCTAAATTGATGGTACCCTAAAGTAACATAAAACTGGCGTTAACAATATTTCCACGGACATCTTTATAAAAATTAAAGTCATCGGTTCAAATGTTATATAAATTGGTGTTAACAATGTTTCCACCAACATATTTATAAAAATATAAGTCATCAGTGACAAAATTTATATAAATTGGTGTTTGAAATCTTTCTGTCAACCCACCTATAAAACCGTAAGTAACTATCAATTAAAGATATATAATAGATTGGTTTTTAAAGTGTTGCAATAAACCCACTTATAAAACTTAATTAACCAACAACAAATTTATATAAGATAAGATTGAAAATATTTCGAGAGACACTTATAAAAACTTGGAAACTCACACACAATAGTTATATAAATTGGTGTCTGTAATATTCTTATGAACTCATTCATAAACCTTTTTTGCCCATAAGGTTTTTTCTATAATGTTGTTATTAATTTCTTTATACAGTGATTATAATATAACTGTTTTTAGAACAAAAAAAAACAATTTTAATTTATTTTGGCAATTATAATAACAAAACAAACAAGATTTTTTAAGGTTAATTTTGTGACATCAAAAGGCGCGTTTTTGCGAAATCAAAAGGAGCGTTTTTGCGACATCAAAAGGCGCGTTTTTGCGAGATACCATACCGTTATTATCTTGTTTTAATTACATCAATCTGAGAGAGATAAGAGATCAAAATCTTCTTGAGATAGTTGCCGATGACAGGTATCGGGATCGAATGCATTGTACACCCGATTCCCACCAGCGTTTCCGATGCGCAGTCACCCTGACTCAAAAAACTCATCACGTGGTCCGACATGAACTTGTATAGGCAAATCTCGCTTAGACCACGTGATACGTGTTTTGATTCGGGGGACCAACGAATGAGAAACGCATAGATGGGAACCGTGTTTTAGAAAAAGAGAACAATATAGTAACCGTGTTAAGGTCGCAAAAACGCACCGTGAAACGTCGAGCGCATACGCTGATACTGCTGGTCGGCGGCAAATGTGAACACCCCGGAAAATACTCGCCTGTACACCCTTCGACCCCGCAATCTAACTATATTCTTGAGATAGTTACCTCTGATAGTTATGCGGGCTTGAAGTGTGTGGAGGCGTGTATTTTTCCTGGTATGTGTAGTATGCTGGATCTCTCGAGGAATGCATTTAGGAAAAGAGAACAATGGTAACTATGTTAAGCTCGCAGAAACAGACCATCAGTGTTCAACACTGCACCATCTGTAGCCCTTTGTTCCAAGTAGCATCATTTTTTAAAAGGGTTATAAAATAGTGTTGACGAGGTAAACAGTGGTATAGTTGTATTGTTTTTTTTATAGAATTGTCGGAAATTTTCGCCATTTTGGATTACAAAAATAGGTTTTTGGCCTAAATAAAAACGTTATTTATGGGGTTTCAATATGTGTTTCAATCGAAATATTGCTTGTTAGGGTTAAGAACAACATACGAAATTCAATATTTGTCCCAGAAAGAAAAAAACGCGTATGAAAAAAAAACTGATAGTTAAATTAATATTTTTTTTCGCGTTTTCTCAAGTATTTTTGGAGCCCATGAAATTTACGTGAGTGTATTTGAAAACTATACAGTACACACGGGACCGCAGCTGATTTTCAGAGTAGGATGACTTGAAAAACAGCTTTTATTTGACTATAGTATATAAATATTCATATTTCTGCTTCAGCTTATCTCACTTTCGTTTTTATTTATTTTAGAAGATTGCTAAACACCATTTTATAAATGTTTTTATTATAAAAAGAAAAAGAATAATACATAACCAGCAAAGGGAAGAAAGATGGAAAATCTATATTTCTAAATCCATAAAAACCTTTAATTTGTTATGTAGTGTTGTTAGAACAGTTGTAAAACCTTTTTATAATAATCTCTATACTTGAGGGCTCATAAGGAAGTTTTATAAAATCTATATGTTGTTTTTCTATCTATTACTATGTACCATACATTTTTATAAGCTGGTGTTGAACAGTTGTTTTTCAAGTCTTTTTTACTCATTTAAGAGATATATTAGAGTTATAAAATTATCACCAACACTAAATAATATAACTTTTGGTTATTTTATGAAGGTTTTATATTATTTGCTGTAACTTTTATATAGACAAAAATGCTCATTGGGATGGCAGACATCTTTTGAAATCATTAGATAGAATTACTCAAAATATATTGTTACATAATTTCACTGAAAGAGAGATTCATATGAACTTTGAAGAAAAGAAAATATCTTGGTAATAAAATAGTAGCGTAATATACAACAAGTGGCGAAATGAGTGCTTTTTTAAACGGGTGATTTTTAAAGAACCGGTAGTTTTAGCTACGGGATGTATTGTTTTTTTTTTCGTTAAAAACTTTAAAAACGTTAAAAACTGTAGCTTTATGTGGTTCTACAAAAAACGTCTCTGGGGATGATTTTCGATTCTTCACATATGGTATCTGGAGTACTCAAAGAACTATTTTCCGTCGGAAAAATTGGGGCATTCCACTTGTTAGAATTTGACCTTTTAAAATCCACCACCACCAATCATGTATGAGTAATGGAAAGATTAACCGACATTTTTACGAAAAATTACTTGCTAAATTGCAATTTTCTCTACAGGGTTCAGAGTCGCATTAAAATAGCGATTATACCAAAAATAGTTTTTTTTTTGTATTTTCTTTCGCGGCTTACGAGGCTGGTTTACAAAATCTATGCATATAATAAATCTCTAGAAAACCCATTTTTGTACCCAACCGTATCGGTACCAAAAATCCAATTTTTATAATTTTTCCAGAAAAGATTTGTGGCAAAGAGGGCAAAGGGTGATCGGAAAAAAGTTTTTCCTCGACTAGGATTTGAACCCGGGACCTCTAGAATACCAGTCTAATGCTCTACTAACTGACCTACCGAGGAACTAGTGTTTTAACTGGCTATTCAGAAATCCTTTCGTCCAATTCACGTGTTAGTAGTGGGGTTGCGGCTTTAAAATCCCGGTCGAGGAAAAACTTTTTTCCGATTTATTCCCTCACCCCTTTGCTTTTTTGTCTGTTTGTTTGTTCCAGCATCTCGCAAAAACTACTGAACGGATGGGAGTTTCACTACTGGATTCCTTCGAGTTCTGGGCAGGACGTGGGCCTTATTTAATCAAAATCGGTTCACGGGAACAAAATTTCTGATCATTTAAAGCAGGAAAAACGGGCAAAACTGCAGGAAAAGCTGCGGGTCCTTCAGCTAGATGTGAACAAAAAAGGAAAAAATATTTCAAAACATTTATTGCGAAAAGTTGTGAGAACAAAATGTATTTGGTCCTTATACAAACTAGTATCTGCCTGTTTGTTAAATTTTTTTTATACCTTCATCAAAAACATGATGTTAGTAACTGTCTGCAGATAACTAAAGCATGGCTTTTTTTGTTACGATGCAAAAAAGCTTTTTTTTTTGATCACGGGTGCAAAAAAAGATTTCTGTCCGTTTTTTTACCCAAAATTAAAGAGAAATAGCGGAAAATAGTAATATAGAAAAAATCTAATTATTCTTGCCTAAAAATTAAGCCATTTCCGCCAGTTCTTACCAAGTATTTACAAAAAAATCATTAAAAAAAATCGGCAAAATATCAAACTGTCAAAGATTAAAATGTCGCAACAATAAACATCACCAAGTATAAAGGCACATCGCTATGGAAACCATATTGTTATTTCATTTACCAGCCGCCTTGATTTATAGTGTAAAGATGGTGTCTTGCGAGAAGTGCTCTTCGTTCGAGATTTTTAAAAGCATTTTCCTGTTTTTCTTGAATTTTTTGACAAAGGTATTAAAAAAAATAGTGTTCACAACTCGCGGCTAAACTGTGCTTTTTTTACTCGCGTTTTTAAATGCCTCGCTGCGCTCGTTATTTAAACCAACGCTTGTAAAAAAAGCACTATTTTAGCCACTAGTTGTGGAAACTACTATTTCGGCTCAGCCTTCTCAAAATGTATTCATAAGAGCTTTAAATAAATCCGGTGGCGAGTCTTTTTGGATCAACGTGTAGATAGGATATTCCATTGCAAATCTAATTTAGCCATAACTAAAGACACAAAAAAAAGATAAGTTTTGATGTGTGGTTAACAAAAGAAAACTAATAGTGGGAAAGGTAAGGAATAATGGTCCTCCCTCGGGTCTTCCTGAACTCACAATCTAAGTTCAGGAAGACCATTATTTCTTAGCTTCCCTACTATTGTTTTTTTGTGCGTCTTTAGTTATAATTATATATTATAGTTATGTATGTACATTTTGTGAAAACGCTTTTTTTCCTAAAATGATCCTTTACAAGTTTTTTTAGTATAATCTATTATTTGCTGTGTGTGGATTTTTTTTATATCATTTTGTTTACGAGGTATGGCAAAAAAACATATTTTTTTAAATAGGACACCGTGGATATTTTGCAATTTTTGAAATCTGCAAACAATTCTCTCTTATCATTTAAATATCCCCCGTAAAACAGGGTATACAATGAGCTTCAGGCTACTGCGAACATAGGGGGAATCAAGTCCAATTTATTCTTCGTGCTGTACGACCGAGGTGGATTCGAAGCACGCTGCAGTGTTATCTTTTGGAAATTTATTTTGTTTTTATTGTTTTGTTTTATTTCTACCTTCCTCGAGAAACAGATTGGGAAGTTCTTAAGTGAAATAATACATTTTTAAAACTAAAAATGGATGTCTACGAAGTTGCCGAATAAGTACAGATAGTAAAATGGTACTATCAGTTTGTGCAGAATTTTGAAAAGTTTGGTTGTGTAGCGCCAAGAAACCATAAAAAAACCCACTGTTTTGAATGACGAGCAGGAACTACGAGGTGTAATTATTTGCGCTGCAGTGGAGGAAAATTGAAAGTTTTCAGCCACTGTCTTACGTGTTCTCAAAAAAATGGTTATCATTCTTACAAAGCGTCAAAAATGCACCACTATCGTCGTATGGAATTTTGCGAAACAATGATGGAAAGGGCTAATTGTGCTGAAAACTTTCTGAGATCTATTCTTTTCACAGATGAAAGCACTTTTCCATTATTGAATCGTCATAACCCAACACATGTATTTTTTTTAAAATGTTTGTAGGGGAACACGTAATTGGGCCATTTTTTATTTACGGCAATTTGAATGGTCCTAGATACTTGGATCTACTGCAGCAGCATATTATGGTTTCAACAAGATGGTTGTCCCACTCACAATGTTGGACTTGTTAGGGAATATCTTGATAATGAATTTTCTAATCGGGTTATAAGTACACGGGGACCTATTTTATGGCCAGCTCGATCACCCGATCTTGCTCCTAATGGTTTTTATCTGTGGAGTTATATCAAAAATAAAGTTTACGGGCATGAAAGGGCTAATAATTTAGAAGAACTTCGGATTAAAATCCGTTCCGTTTAAAGAATCCACCTTGTATAATTATATAAGATATTAGTCGACTTTACTTTGCAACCTCTGCTGCTGATAATATCGTGAACCAAAGGCATCACTTTACTCTTTATTAAACCAATTATATTGCGTTAATTGCGCAAACGCTTTGAGACACAACCTTTAAAAAAATCTTCTTTCTTTACCATGAACTTATCCTCACATTTAATTTACAACAATAAACCTAATATTCGTAGTTGCGCCAGTACCTTAATGATATAGATACAAACGCAGGCGATCTTAATATTGAACATCTCATAGTCAATTTGCACCTGTTGTTTCTAATGCTATTAAAATGTATTTTCTGGGCTCTAAAAAAGGGTTCTACAATCTGGCCACTATCTCGAAAAAGGGTTTAATATGCCGTTAGGTAGGATGTGTGTAGATAATGAACTATCATTGAGTTTAAGCCAGTAAAAGACTACTAAACATTAAAAAGTTAACTGTCAGAAATCTTGGATTTAAGTGCCATCTAACCTAACCTTCCAGATTTTGGTAATATTATCATAGCGGTGGCTAGAGGGGGGAATTACAGAATGGACTGTAACGACAGTAGAGTGAATCGCCGTATGGTCCACCCCCCACGGCTAGTTTTTACACTATTCAACCCTTTATGGGTTGTGCATATCATAAGGCGTGATTCAAAAAATTTATAAATATATTACGGGAATATTGACTTCAGGGGGGGGGCGTTAGGATAAATAATAAAAAAAACTTAATTGACACAAGAGAACAGGTGCGTATAAGCGCGGACCTAGGCTCAAATGTAGAGGGGGGGGGGTGTTAACCAAAGTTAAAATTGTTTATTGACCTAAAATTTAAATAACTAAGGCTAGGATCCAATATGGTGGCCGGCAGTGGAGAGGACCACAATATCCCAAAAGCTCAGAAGCCTGCAAGGGCTTATGTGTCCCTCAGACGCAAATGGCGATCCATTTGCGTCTGAGGGACTCTGGTCAGTGGAGAGGAAAAGAGGAAGCCGTTGGACACCTAAGAGTCGCCCAAATGGCCACCAGGGAGATGCCACTTGCGTCCTTTGAGAGCAAGGCAACACGAGTTCCCTGGAGATTCAATAAGAGGTACAAAGTCGAAATTCCCGATAGGGAATTCTGGCAGAGTGAGAACTTCCATCAACAGTTCGAGAGGAACGCTGTGCGATATGCTACACCGATGGCTCTAAGCTATCGGAGAGGCAGAAAACAGGGGCGGGGGTCTACGTGCAAGACCGAGAAGTTCGGATGAGCTACCCGCTCGGAGAGCAAGCTACGGTCTTCCAAGCCGAGGTATATGCCATTATAATGGCGGCAACACTAGAAGAGGTTCGTAATGGTCTGGAGGAGCATGTGTACAAACTCGCTCGGATCGGGGCCAGCACTGAATACGTGGGGCCGGAACCACTCTTAGGTATACCAAGGAGACAGCTGCAAAGTCGACTCATCAAATTAGCTAACGATGCACTGGCAGACTCCTGGGAGAGCGAAATAGGATGCAGACAGTTCAAAGAATTCATCGACGGACCGGACGCGGTCAGACTCAAATGGCTCCTGGGAAGGACACGAAAAGATATTGGATTACTGATAGGAATACTGACCGGCCACAACCGACTTCGTACGCACCTGACTTGCATCGGGATTGAGAATGACTCTATCTGCCAGGCCTGTGGGAGGGCGGAGGAGACATCCCGCCACCTCGTTGCGGAGTGCGATGCATACCCAAGGATGAGGCATCAGGTACTCTGATAACCGAACGAGCTCTCAAGTGGGCCAAAGTACTGGACTTCGTGAAGGGAATACGAACGCCCGGCCCGTACAAGCGGTACAGAAGGAGGAGGCTGGGCTGGGGTAAGCTAAAAAGGGACTGATTGGGCCTACTTGCCAGGTCTTGGGCCGCCCCCTATTGACTACTACTACTACTAATACTATCCAAAATCATGTCAAAATCATGCTTCAATGCGCCGCAGGCAAAAATAACACTTAAAATGCATAGTACATTATAAACCTAGGGACTAAATTACCACATTTAATCCCGCGGCGAAAGGTTTGTACGATTTTCTAAGGGATTAAACGACACTTTAGACCTGAGGTTAATATACCAAATGGTTCGTCAACTACAAGAAAGGGTGCTAAGAATGAAATCTTTGCCAAGAGCAAGTGCTGTTTGGCTTGACTTGCCATAAATTTAATTATAATTTTCCAGGAATTAGTTTTTTTTTAATCCCTGAGGGATTAATATTACTTCTAGTCTCTAAGCTGAGGGATTAAATTTTCTTTGAATCTCTTAGGGATTAAAAGTGTGTAAGTGCATAAAATATAATAATAATATTTTTCTTTGCTTGCCTTGACTTTAAGTTAAATGTTATTTTGTGATAACTGGCGGGACATTTCTTACAAAACGTTAATATTTTGTTTGCCTATATTTTGTCTAGTGGCTATTATTTTATGATTTAGAGAAAAGTTATTACATTACAAACCGTTATCGCACGTGGAATTGCCCTTTGGTACCTCAGAATATGAACTTTATGTTATCTCTTTCCCTTATTCAATGAAATCAAACCACAAATAAGGGAATAAATCGAAAAAAAGTTTCATAGAATTAATAATAGTACATCTTACAACAATCACACTATAGGGTTTTAAAGCCGCAGTCTTCAAAAATCATCCCAATACTAACAAATAAATTATCGGAAATTATTTTCAGATAGCTGGTCAAATCCGAGGTCTCAATAGCTCAGATGTTTAGAGCATTCAAACTAGTATTTCAGATGTCCCTGGTTCAAATCCCAGTTGGGGAACAGTATTTTTCGATTTATTCCCTTAACATGGGCTATGGTTAATGTGATACCAAGTGTCAGCTTTGAAGTTTTGCCTCTAAAATTAGGTGGTCTCGGAAGAAGAGATTCTTCTAGTCTTTGTTTTTCTGCTTTTCTTGGATCTATTATCAACGTTCCTTCAGTTCTACCATCACTATTGCCTGATTATGTCCTTCAATGTCCTGATAGCGCAAAAGAAGAAGCTCTTTTGTCTTTTAAAACAATAATCATTATTTCAGGGTTTTTAAAATTGATTTTCCCAGAAAGATTATGATTTATGTTTATGCCAGACCTTTTTAAACAAAATTTTAGCTGCTGAAAATTGCCCAAAAAACAGAGCTCGCCTTCTTGCTTTACAAGAGCCTGAAAGCTCATTGTGGCTCACATCAATGATTTGCCTTCTTTTATCTTGGGCAACTTGTGGGACAACTCATCCTTCCGCTTACCTGTTGGTCTGAGGTTAGGTCAGCCTGTGTGCAAGCCACATACAGACCGCTTCAAGCTACTGCGAACATAGGGGGAATCAAGTCCAATTTACTCTCCGTGCCGTACGACCGAGGTGGATTCGAAGCACGCTGCAGTGTTATCTTTTGGAAATTCATTTTGTTTTTATTATTTTGTTTTATTTCTGCCTTGCTCGAGAAACAGATGGGTAAGTTCTTAATTGAAATAATACATTTTTAAAACCAAAAATGGATGTCTACGAAGTTGCCGAAAAAGTGCAGATGGTCAAATGGTCAAATCGTCATAACCCAACACACGTTCGATATTGGTCGAGGGAAAATTTGCATTTGTATTTTGACGTAAGAACACAGTATCCACAAAAACTAAATGTTTGGGGGGGGGGGTATTATAGGGGAACACGTAATTGGGCCATTTTTTATTAACGGCAATTGCAATTTGAATGGTCCTAGATACTTGGATCTACTGCAGCAGCACATTATTCCAACTGCTAGGCAGTTGTTAGGTGTAAGATTTGGTGTAAGCTCCTAATGACTTCTATCTGTTTTTGAAGAAGCTTCTCAAATTATCACCCCTAACATGCTTGGAAACGTTAGAAGGGGTTTTTATAGTAGGCTCGGATATTGTCTAGCCGAGCAAGGAGGACTTTTCGAACATTTGCTTTAATTTTTTTTTTTTTGACTGGGAGAATCTTTTTGGTTTTTAGAATGTATTATTTTATTTTGAGAACTTGCTTTTATTTTGTTTCTCCTTAACACGTCGTCACTGATAAATCTGAGCAGTTGACAATAAAACGCTCTTATTTATCAGTGACAAAAAATAAGAAAATTACGTTATAAAAATTTGCGTATTTATTGACCAAATTCTGGTTTCATTGACTACGCTCCACACAGCACCGTGGTTAGAGGCGTACTAAATACCAAAGGAAAGTCATGCAAGTGGTGATCGCAAGCCTGAGTATTGGTTGCTTCACTGATAGGCGTGCGGTGTCTCTGCATGTACGTACACTGGCAAATTAGACTTCTTCCGCCCTATGTTCGCAGTAGCTTGAAGCGGTCTGTATATGCACTTGCGACAAAACTGTTGATGTTTTGGGCCTTCATGGCTTAAGCTGCTTAAAAAGTGCAGGGCTTTTGGCTAGGCATATTAACGACATTATAAGGCAGTCCCTCAACTCCGCTGATTTTCCTGCTATTTTGTAACCGCCTGGTATTTGTCGAGACGATGGTAAGCGGGTAGACGGGATGACTTTGGTTCCATGGAGAAAAGGCAAAGCATTAAGGTGGGATGCATCATGTAGAGATACGCTTGCTGCGGGAGAGGATCAAAAGCGAAATAAGTATAGAGAGTTATACGATCGTTTAAGTTTTGTTCCTTTTTGTGTTGAGACCTTGGGTCCGTGGGGAGATGAGGCTAAATCTCTTGTAAACCAAATTAGTTCAAAAAGCAAACGCCGAAAAGTAAAAAGCTTCATTTCCCAACGGATAAGCATTGCTATCCCAACAGGTAATGCGCCTTCCATGCGTGGTACCATTAAGCCCGAGCTTGGTCTTGGTCTTTATATTTATTTTTATTAATACGTAATATATTTAAAATATTTCTAATAATAAAAAAAAATATATAAATAGTTGTTATGATGTATGGTCATGTTTAAAAAATAAGAAAATAACATATTTGCTAATTGTAAATGTATAGTTTATTACTATTGTGAGTCTACAAAATGTATTGAAATATCAGAAAATTCATTTTATATTTAATTCTGTCAAGCTCCATTTTACTTCAAACCCCAATTTTTTTTAACTGTCCTAGCGCTCAAATCAGGATGTAACGAATTTAGGTCATTGGGATATTTGAGATCCGTCAGGTGCCCTAAAAGGTCTAGCATATGCTTCATTTCGATGGTTCTGTTACAGTTAAGGGATGCAAGCGATCTATTTTTAATAATCGACCATGGATAAAAGAATAGAGGAAATAATATGTATACCGTTACCTAGGGGCGTTAAATTTAAGTAAAAAAAATCCTGACCCAATAACATGAACAGTTGGGCATAGTGTTTCGTTTTTTACCTACTTGGATTTAGAATAGATTATAATCAAATTTCCGGATTTCATTTCTTTTCTACCCTAAAGAAAAAGTAGTTGGCGTAATACAACGACTCAGTTTGATGAACAGATGGATTTGCGCGTCTGCTTGCTGCTATTCAAAGAAAAAAAATCAGTGCATATTTAGTTACTTAACACTAAATTAGGCAATAGCGTTTTTTATCTAGCTTGTTTTCTGAAATGCAGTTAACAAAGCAACACAGCTGAGCTGTTCATTTATATATATAGGGTGGGCCAAAAAATCTTGCATACTTTTAAATTTGCTATAACTTTTAATCGAATAGCTCGATTTCAAATTTTTTTAACTTTTTTGAAAGACAAGACATGAGACTTTTCCGATCCTGTTAAAAATTTGACATTTCGCAAAAATCCAAAATGGCGGATCGTTTTGAATATTGAGTAATTATCACCACCCCTGCAAAAAAAATACGTGCGACACTGGAGAAAATCTAAGTCATCGACAAAAGCCTTATGTATGCTTTCTGTATCAAGGCATTACTTAATTAAATCGGTTGAGAGATAAAAAAAAACTATAAACCTCTGAAATAAGTGGTTTTAGACTCGACATTGTCATTTGCAAAAAAATCGTAGTTTTTGCATTTGATTTAACTTTTGATCGGATTACTTGATTTTAAACCTTTTTAAATTTTTGGGTGAACAAAGCTTGCAGCTTTTTGAACACTCCAAGATGGAGACCATTGAGTAATTTCACTCCCCTAAAAAAGTAACAAAACAAAGTCAAGGCTACGCTACCTCCCATCTCTGCTAGGTATATGGAGGTATCACTTGCTTAAATCAGTTAAGAAGTAAACAAGTTAGTGTCATCATTTCAGTTTTCAATAAAAATTGTGACTTCCAATAAAATTAAAAAATTGCTGTGGTTTTAAACTACTGATTTTTTAGCTAGAGTGGCATGTATTGGTTATTATATTTTGTATACTTTTTTTTACACGCTTATACTTTTAAATAAAAATAACCATTAGTTAACGTATAATAATCTAGATCGGGCTACTCAGATTTTCTAAGCTGATCCCCATGTGTTCTTGAGAAAGTACGCAAATCGTTAAACCATTTATTAAAAGCATTGGTAATGTTTCTTTAAGGCAAACTTCGATGAGCCTCTGTGATGCCGTGACACAGTTCGTTAATGTCACCGTAGCTGCGGCCATTTCTGTACACTTCTTTTTCCAAATCTCCCCAATAATGGCTGTCTACCAGATTCAAATCGGGGCTGTTAGCAGGCCACTCAATGGGCTTAATAAAATCTACGACATTTTCCTATATGCAGAAACAGGCAAATTTTAAGCAAAAGGGCATTTAGTTTATGTCACCATACTTGATGATCAATTTTTAATTTCTTATCCGATTTAATTAAGGTTCGTTTTGACCATCTCCGATTTTGATGATTTTTGGTACACTTATTCTTCTGATCCAAAAACTTGAAAATCCAAAAAATTAAATTTTTTGGATAAGCGGTTTTTGTTTTATTGATTTTTGAAAATAAAGAAATTGACCAATATGCCCTTGACAGGCACTTACAAAAATAGCAATATCTCAAAAACTATTGGTCCTATAGAAGCGAGTTATAGCTTATTTTGAAGGATTTTTAAAGACCTTTTTAACGATGTGTATCACCATCTAACTTTTTGTTTTTATTTTTTTTAAATTTTTTTAATATATTTTTTTTTGAAAAATCTTGAAAACACCATTTTGATTTTTTTTGAAAAAAATACTATTTTTTTTTTTCAGTATTTTTTTAATATTTTTGGAAAATTTTAGGATGGAGAAGTTATTGGTTCTATTTTTAAAAAAAATAATATAAAAAACCTTGCAGGAAAAAACCATACATTTTATCAGGAAAGAGCGGTACACATACAGTGTGTGTGTGCACAATACATCAAAATATGAAGTTAATGATAGAGTATTCTAAAATAAACAAGTTTATCTTAAATGATAAGGGTAATCCTGCTTTACCAGACTACCATGCTTGCCTCTCAAAAATGATGTGTAACCCACCAGGAGTTCACTGCTTTTTGGACAAATGTGAGATATGCCTAGGAACTGAGAATTTAAAAAACTTTTTAAATGAAAAGTTCGAAGAAGCAATGATTGATAATGTGACTTTTAAGAAGTGGATATCTGTAGATAGATGCAATATGGAGACATTAATTAAACCAGCAGAGGACTTCATTGAAGAATTTTCAAACGACTTGATTAAATTAAAATCTCATTCTTTTTACACTCACATGCAAAAAGAATACTAAAATGAGGTAAAACACAATTTAAAAAAGGGGGAAGCACTAATCACATGCGACTTCGCTGAAAATTATTAATTTATTTTGCAGGATGAAGTGCAGTCCTATCACTGGACAAATAGCCAGGCAACCCTATATCCTTTTGTAATATATTACAAAACTCATGAGGGAAAACTGGGTCATTTAAATTATATATTTATATCAGACTGTATGGTACACAACACTGTGCCATTTCATCTTTTTTAAGCCACCTTATGCCTATAATTTAGACAAAATTATCTATTTTTCAGACGGCTGTTCCGCACAGTATAAAAATAAAAAAAAAATGTTAATATTGCGTACCATCTCGAGGAATTTAAAATTAAAGCAAAATGGAATTTTTTGCCACCTCCCACGGGAAGAGTGCATGCGATGGACTGGGAGGCACCGTAAAAAGGTTGGCTGCTAAAGCAAGTCTACAGAGACCATATAATGAACAGATTATGACCCCCGAAGATCTTTTTAAATTTGCAACAGAAAACATTCCTGGTATAACATTTAAATATTGTTCATTAAATGACTACCAGCAACATGAAAAGTTTTTGGAAAAAAGATACCTGGAAGCACAATCTATACCTGGGACTCAAAAATTGAGCTCTATTATCCCCCTCAGTAATGAAAAAATTATTACAAAACCATTTTCACTAAGTAAAGAGGAAAATATTCAATGTCTTTTTGCAACCTGTGGTTTTTCAAGCACAGAAATTGAAAACATCGACTCCGGTTTTGTAACCATAAACTATGACTGTCTTTGGTGGATGGGATGTATCATTGGCAAAAATATAGAAAGCGGGGAATTAAAAGTTAGTTTTTTACATCCTCATGGTCCCTCTCCGTCTTTTTACTTTCCAAAGCCAAAAGCTGATATATTGGTCATAGATCAAAATTCTCTTTTAAGACGGGTCAACCCAAATACTGCCACTGGTAGGACATATACGCTAACTGCAGAAGAAATGACAGATTCCTCAAATATTTTACAAAAAAAATTAGCAACCTAAATATTTTTTATTGTAAATTTTCTATTACTCTTACTTTTCATTTTTTTGTTATACCCATATTAGGTAAATTAGCCCTGTATTAAATATCTTATTATTTTTTATATTTCTCCATCCTAAATTTTTCCAAAAATGTTAAAAAAACATGGAAAAAAAAAGAAATATTTTTTTGAAAAAAATTAAAAAATGTGTTTTTGAGATTTTTCAAAAAAAAAAAAATTTTTTAATTAAGAAAAAAAAATTAAACAAACTTTATTGTGTCACACATCTTTAAAAAGGTCTTTAAAAACCCTTCAAAATGAGCTATCACTCGCTTCTATAGGATCAATAGTTTTTGAGATATTATTATTTTTGTAATTGTCTATCAAGGACATATGGGTCAATTTCTTGATTTTCAAAAATCAATAAAACCAAAACCGCTTATCCAACAATTGGATTTTTGAGTTTTTTGATAAGACGAATAAGTGTACCAAAAATCATCAAAATCGGAGATGGTCAAAACTATTGCCTGGTTGACTTGATATGGTTTGACCCTTAAGTAATGTCTTGGTATAGAGAGAATACATAAAGCTTTTGTCACAATGACTCAGATTTTCTCCAGTGCCGCACATATTTTTTTTGCAGGGGAGGGGGGTGAAAATTTCCCGTTATTTAAAACGGTCCGCCATCTTGTATTTTTAGGAAATGTCAAATTTTGGACCGGATCGGAAAAGCCTCATGTCTTGTCTTCCCAAAAAAACAAAACATTTTAAAATCGACCGATTCGATCAAATGTTATAGCAAATTCAAAATTGTGCAAGATTTTTTGGCCCAGCCTATAGTTACGAAAGGCATTAAGTTTAAAGAAACTTAGGGTCATCTTAGCCGGCAACCTCCAGTTACCTACTAGCCTATAAAATAAGTTTTGGTATGGTTTAAGGGTGAAATTTATAGTCGGGGTCGTCCATAAATTGCGTAACACTCGAGGGGAGAGGGGAGGGGGTTGTTGAAAGTGTGACAAAGTGTTACGAGGGGGGAAGGGTGGTTCATGGAAATGTTACGTAATACTTGGTGTTTGTCCATAAGTGGTAGTTTTTTCAAACTTTTGTTAAATTTAGAAATTTATAACCTTTTTTTTTGGGTTTCAACTTGGTTGTCCACGTTTTTTTTTTGGTTGCTAACCATTTTTTGTCCTTCTTCAGGGGGGGAGGGTTCATCAAAGTATTACGTAATTTTAGGAGGGAAGGGGGTCCACGGAAGTGTTACAAAGTGTTACATTGGGGGAGGGGGAGGGGTCAAAAAAAATTTATGGACGGCCCCGTCAATTATTGCAAAAATTTATAATCTTAATTAGTTAAATAAAAAAAAATTCTAAGCCGCCATTCCGCCGTATTCCCCCGCTGAGTAGCCAAGCTAATCAACTATAACAGCCTCCATGGTGTAGTGGGTAGCGATACTGAGTACCACACCCCCGGGTTCGATGCCTGGCCGAAACAATTTTGCTGATTGGATGTTTGTGAATGTATTATTTTTAATTAACATCGTTATAGCTTGGGTGTAAACACAGTCGCAATTTTACAACTCCTAGTAAAAGTTGCAGTTTACCAACAAACTTCGGATAAACCGTTACCGGCGATCTGGGTGTGGGTTAGACTTTAGTTTAATAGTTACCGGAAAATTCGAACCTCAAAATAGTTATTAAAAATTTATTTAAAATTTGGTTTTGATAAAACAGCTGTAAGTATTTAGTGAAATCGCTATGATCGATGACTTAGAAATTATTTTTGATCAACTGGATGAAGATGATGATGAAATTATTGACATTGTCGAAGCACCAAAAAGACCAAAAATTATTTGTCCTAGAACAAATCCTTTGGAGGAGTACAATGATGTAGATTTTAAAAAGAGGTTAAGATTATCTAAAGAGACATGCGAAATTGTACACAAGGAAATTCGGCAAGAATTGGAACATCCCACAGACCAGTAAGTTTTATTCTCAAACCGTACTCACACGTATATATAATATATACTGTATATCTTTACGTTTCTGACAATTCTGAACATTTTTTGTTGCGGCGTCTGTCTGTAACCAATGCTGATGTCTCAAAAACTACTTGACTTATTTTTATCAAATTTGGTGACTATGCTGGGTTTGGTTCTAATTGGTGCCACCTTAAAGATATGGTCAGAAAAATTACACGCTCGTTTAGTAATTTCTAAAATTTTTAATATTTTTCATTTTATGAAGTTCACTAGAAAAAACTAAGGTTATTGACAGCTCTTCTTTTCTTCCTGGCCGTGGTTTAACTGCGACTTATAAATATGAGCAATGGTTTAATCCAAAGATTAAACTGAAGTTTAAACTATGGTTTAATATGGAGTTTTAAAATTTTTTAAAAATTAGACCTGATCCTAGGTTGTCGGATGGAAAGTCCCAGTATAAAAACTGTAAACAACTTTTTTAAAGCTAATCTCCTGGTCAGTGATTGCCTGATGACAATTGCAGATATGTTTGTGAAAAAGTAAAAAATAAAGATAATGGAAGTTCGGAACTGTAGGTTACTCTCAAGTTCAATATTTTCTACTACCTTCAAATAACAGAAATGAATCTATTCACTAACTCTTTGTACTGCATCTCTTCTGTTGTTCAACGAGATAAGTAGCCCCACCTCCCTTGGCGCTCGTTCTAGATTTGTAAGTATGTTTGTATCACGAGCTGTTTTCGTTCCTTCCATGGAAAATACCATTACTACTACAAGCACCAGTTAGTTTAAACATAGTTGGTGTATTTGCTAAAACCAAAAATGGATGAATAATGTCGGTTAGGAATCGATGGTAAAACAACCTACCAATAGTATTGGAACAGCACAGGTCGTAAGTAGTTGAAAAGGTTTCCTGGGTTGGAAGTGTAGGTAAGAAATTGTAGGTAAATGTTTCGTTCAAAAATGGTTTCATGTGGTGACTTTGCTGCAGTTAAGTTTGCGGTAGTTTATCAAAAATTCTTCATTTTTCTATCTCGTTTAAGATGAGCGCAAAGAAGTGCTTCCTTGACAAATATTTTTACCATTCCATTAGCTTCTGGTCAAATTGAAGTTATACTAACATTTTAAAATTTTGCAAAAAAATGATATTTGGGGAGGGTGACCAATGAAACCACTGATGAGCCCACACTGGTTGCTCAGGGCGAAACATCGTTTAATCATTTCTATTTTCGCTTTGGTCCTTTGTGTGGTCCTTGTGGGATGCTCATCCAAGTTTGAATTTTCGTTTTTTCCACCCAAGATCTTCTGATCTTTGGTTTTAAATGTGGATTTTGTTATTGGGCCTTGACAACAACTAGGTACTGAGTTTAATAAGATCCAGTATTTCATACAAAGATGGTTGCTGGTGGTAAGCTTTAGGCACAGCTTGACATTAAATATAAAATTAATTCTCTTTTAATATGTCCAGTGTATGGCAAACCAAACTTTAGTACTCAGCAGCTCTTTTGTAGTAAAGGTGGGAGTATAATTGTGTTGTAAACAACTTTGGCTTTGATTATTGTGACAATTCGATTAATAATGTTTCGAGGATATTTGCTTGTAATGTTTAATAAATTATCGAATCTTCCTTGGCAGCTTCCTGAACTTCGGCTAATGTTATCGTTTCGTTAAATGCAATTTTTATGAATAAAATATACTCACACACAGGTGACAAATGACAAGAAAAAAATATAAGATAAAGTAAACTATGGTTAAAGGAATGCTGTCACTGTGCTGTCTGTGTTGTTCTAAAGAAAATCTCAGTAAGTACTCTGATGGGTTTGAAATGCGCTTTTCATGTAAAACTTCGAAATCATATGATTTTTAAAAGAAGGCTTTCAACACAACTATTTTAAGGATTTCTTTTGGGTTTTCTAATATTTTTTTTTCTGGTTTTGGTACAATGGTGTTAGTCTGGTTTTCTTTCTGTGATATCTTAATGTTTTGGTGTTTTAAAAGTGTTTTATGTTTAGGCGTTCTGTGTTTTTTTTGCTACAGGTGGAGTTTATTTACAAAACTGCAGGTTAGCATTGTCGGTAAAAAGAAATATTTAACACATTCATACATTTACAATACTAGAAAAAGTTACAATTTGAGAAGATCTTCGATGTTAAAAGCTTATTGTCTTCAATAAAACTATTCAATATTGGTTTGAATAAGGATCCAAATGTGCTGTTCAGTGTGTAGCTTCTCTAAACTGGAAATATGACTAATTTGTTAAAAAAAACCATTTAGAAATAACTGTAAAGCGGTTGATATTACGACATACAGTTGCAATGAGATTTACTAAGATCTAAAATAGTACCCCCCACAGGTCTAAATATTTACAGCTGTAGGGGTACTAAATTTTAAAACCAATTTTCCAAAAACACTTACTCATACAAAAAGAGACAAAGTTATGGATTATTTTGTATTGTTATTGCAAAATACCACTGAAAAACAGCTTTTTTTCTCAAATGAATGAATGCTCGAGAAATTTGGCACATAATAGCTTCATTATTTGTGTTTAAGGTTTTAAAGTTGGTGATTTTTTAGACCACCTCAGGGGGGTGGTTTAAATTTATAGCCCACAGAAAGGATTTTTTTGTGGCATTTGGTAATAACTTTGTTTATAATTTCCCTAAGTAACCATTTTTACAAGGATTAATTTACCTTATTTAATATCCCAAATTGTTCATTATCCCATAAAACGTCTCCTATTTTGTCCAGAAAAACGCCATATGAGGGCACTTCGAGGCAAAACAAACATAAGGGAAGGTCACTGATTATGCACGAAAAATATACCAAACAAAAAAAACTAAAACAACTATATAAATTTATTTACGAAATGAAATTAAAACATTGAGGTGATCTAAAAGATCAGTCAAAAAAACTTTCCTTACTCAAAGCCCACTCATTTTAAAGCTGTAGCTTTCATCAGTAGAGGTTGGTACAAGCCAAGGTGCGAGCAGAGGTAAAAGATCCGAACTCGCTGTTTGTGATTGAACGCAGCGCTAATATTTTTAAACTGACATTTCGACAATGACAAAAATGTAAAAAAACTTGCATTTAAGTGTTTTAATACATTTCATAAATAAAAACACCTTTTAAATAAATACAAAATTAATCTACTCCTTATTTTATTATTACCCATCTAAATCATTGTGTGATATCAAGTATTAATTGGAAAAATTAATTAAAAGGGTAAGTTTTAATTAGAGTGACATATAACCCCAATTTTAGTTTGTTCTATAGAGAGATTACTATTTAAACCCCGAGTGGGTTTAATTTTTTTAATTTTCTTTTCTTCTAAATTGAAACTTTCTCCTTAAATCCAACAAAAGATTGTGTTAAGATGATTATTCAATAAACAAATTTATTAAAATTATTTTTATAAATCAAACTATGTCCAAAACTCAAATGTTTGGTTTAAAATGCTTAAAACCAATAATTTCACTTAATCCTGGGACCGTTCTAAAATAGACTAAACCTTTTTAGTAAATCCCACCGTTGTTGTCTGTTACGGAAACAATTGAAGCAATTGATGGGGAGACCACTTGAGTTGATTAGTTTCATTCGAACTGTTCGACTTTGATTAAAGACATATATTCTAAAAATCAAAAGCTTGGTAAAAAAAGCCCTATTCCATACCAAGCAAAAATAGAATAAATTTGGATTCTATGAGAACTAACCCAAATAACGGTACTTAAAAAAAATTGAAATATGATTAAAGAACAAGGAAGTATTGATACGACCCTTACCCATTCTTTAATTTATTTTTTGTGCTGTAAAGTTCTTTGTAGACTTTTTTACCAGCAGCGGTGTTTTAGACATCCATACACGAAATAAATTTCTTATGCTATGTCTACATGGATATTGAATTCGTTTTCAATATGTTTTGAAAACTTTTTTTTCATGAGTTTTCATGACAGGTTTTCAAATCGATTTTGAATCGATTTGAAAACGGTTTTCAAATTTTGATATTTGGCAGCTGACATATGTCATAGTTGTCAAATATTCATTTTTGAGTTTTGGCACTTTTTTAAAAAAAATGTATTTTATTCAAAAGATGATGTTGGCCCTTGCCACACATTTTTTTAAAATTTTAATTACTACTCTGTTTGCAAGTGGAAGTGAAGAAAGAAATGCTGGACTGGCATATGTGCATAGCACATACACTTTTAAGCCAAATATTTCTTTTATTTTGTATAATTAATTTTTTTAAAGTCTTTAAAAAAACAAATTTTTAGTTATTTAAGTAAGATTCTGTTATTAATCTTCTTTTTTCTATACACTCCACCAAATTTTAGAATGCCGGTTCCACAGTTTCACTTCTATTTCTCTCTCTCTCTCAAAAAGAGTAAGAGCAATAAAATATATTTTGGCGGCTGTCTGGTAATCCGACGCAATACGCATGTGTAAAATCAATCCCCGTTTTCATGCAAAAACGGTATTTCGATCTCATACTAAAAATTTTCAGGGTCGGATCTAGATTAAAATCAGTATTCAATGGAAAAACAGGCGTTTTCATGGACGGTATAGGATTGAAATCGTTTTCAGAACGAACTCATTTCCCATGAAAACGTAGCATTAATTATTCAATGCAAAATTTGAGTTTCCCAGAAGGTATTTCTAGAAAAAGAGATAGAATCTAAATGGAACTGTCATTTTATTTTGACAAAACTTCAACTAGAGGGTCGAGCGATGGTGACGTAAATAAGATTTACAAAAATTAGTTACTTTTGAGACCGAGTATATTCCTGGATAAAGTATAATTCTCTTTTTTAAATCTCTCTCAAAGTTAAAACCAAAGTAACCTAAGTAACTTAAATATCTTATAACATCAAAATGCAGCTTACAATTTTTTTTGTAACCAATTTTTACGATGCTTTAGTTCCCAAAATTAGGTTCTTGACCAAGAACCCACATAAACTCTGACAAAGAAAAGTATCGTGAATGGGAAGCTTTATAGAAACGAAGCTGTGAAAACCACCAAAAGAACCGCAAGAAAGAACCCTTAAAGTCTGAGAAAGTAAAATAACGCTCCCTAAAAATTGAGCAGGTAGATTTTAAAATGGGGTGGTAAAGTATCTTTATAAGGTGATTATAAGCAGCAGTGATCTAAAAGTCTGTTTATATTAACGGTACTACGAACAGAAAGCATTTGTGAGAAATGTTTTCTTATTTGTCTACCGACGCAATTGCAAATAAAGCTGTTATGCAGTATGGAACAATCCATGGAGTTGATTTTGAGTGAGAATATACCTTGTGCATATTAATAACTGGAAACTTTTTTCTGGATTAATAAGTGGAAATCTTTGCAAATCGCATGGCATGTGTCAAAACTTTCCACGCAAATCGCATCTTATATAATAGACACTTAAAGTAAATATTTTATCCGTATACGTAACGCGTTCGAAACAAGGTCAAAATTCACTACATTTTTGACTGGTTCATGCCATGTTTCGAACGATGCCTGCTTCTTTGACGGGTGAGTTGACAGAATCTCGTTGCGTACGGAAAATGTACGTATCGTTACGGACCCATGAACATACACAACGATTTCAATCAGCAGTTCTGTCATCGCACCTTTAAAAAAAGCGGGCATCGTTCGAAACATCGCATAAACAAGTCAAAAATATGTGTATTTTGGCTTTATTTCGAACGCGTTAGGTATACCGATACCGATGCGTTGAAATATTTACTTTAAGTGTCTATTCTCTATCAAAACATAACGCGTGCATGACGCCGGAAAAAATCCCTCACCCTACGAGTTCGGGATTTTTTCATATAGCATGCACTCAAGTTTTTGTTAAAAAATTGGCTTCAAACAAAATTTCCAAAAATTTCTTGGAAATCTGACATGCACTAGGTATAATACTAATGCGAATAAAATTCAAATTTTTAACTGTTTGATAATTCACTTAGGGCCGGTTTCTCAATAGCGGGTTACCAGAGAGTTAAATTAACTCGGATTATAAGTCCCAGTTTTTTTGCTGTTTAAAACCAATATTTTTTTTAGGTTAACCTTGAGGTAAGGTAACTTACCCTCACCTTGAAGCCCTGGTTCCCCTAGACTTAATTTTAACCGGATTTTTAAAGATTTTTACAAGGTTATGTTGCTCGAGTTAACGCTATCTCGCTGTTGAGAAACCGTCCCTTAATCTAATAAAAAAAAACTACTATATGTTAAAAAAACAATGCCGTCTCAGACTGCTATTAAAAAAATAAACGTTTTCCCTAATAGGGCCCATCACTAAGGTCGCTTAAGCTCTTTTCATGGCTATGTTTATTTTTTCATTGATTAAGGCTGTAGTTTCTCCTCAGATTTTAAGTAAAAAAAAGTACAACTGGCAACGCCTTGTTCTTTAATCTTTTAATCTTTTGCCAGAGTGCACAGGGAAAACTAAACATCAGAATTAGCTGAAATTTTGCAGTGGTGATGATTTTTAAATGCCTAACAAAAATATCTGAAGGATTTTTCAAAATTCACACAAATTTTTTTCTTCAAAATAAAAGCTCTGGTGCTGTTCTCTATTATATGTTGTATCTGGAAGCACGCCCTGCCGATCTCTTGCATCTTAGCCTAAGAGAGCCATATTTATCGCTATTTCGAGCTTCATAAACCCAGGTACACCAACTCCTAAATTGGTTGAAATTCTAAACAATACTATCTCAAATATAGTTATCTAATTAGTTTCCCAAAGATGAAGACGGAACGGCATTGGGCCACGCATTAGCTTTTGTAATTTAAAAACCCAAAAGGTACGTTCTTCCTCATCCCTCTAAGATTCTGCTATTAAAGTATTTTCGCGAACGAATCATATTATTAAATTTTCTCTATGATCTATTTAGACAAATCTTTAAAAATTGAATTTGTCAAGGAATCCAAACTTATATCAAAATCTGCGTCTTTAGAATTTAAAACATATTCCAGTAAAATAGATTTTATTAAAATGCAAACCTCATTAACTAAATATACAAAAGCAGATCTCGATAAAGTCATGAACGGAAAAAATCGCCCGAAAAAAAACGGCAAAAGCCCGGGAATAAAAACTCCCAGTACTGGTTGTTACATATTAAAAAATATTTGTTGAAAATTAGAAAATACCAGTTAGTTTCAGATTTCCAGGGCTTTTCCAGGTTTCTTTTTTCCTAGAAGTTGTTGTGTCTCTTATTCTAAGGCCACCGATTTTCACTCACCTTGCAACCACCAATTTTAAATTCCTGAAAGGATTTTAGAAAGAGTGTGGATTTTTGTATTCTGGAACACACTTGGATAATCTGTTACACGGGGTATTAAGAACAAAAATTTTAGAAGAAAATATGCAACAACATTAAAAAAAAATAATATTTTTGTAAAATGTAAAAGTACAGAAAAAAACGCAACCTAGAAGTTAAACCTAGACACTAAAAATAATAGTAAGTTTTGGGGCAATAGATAAAAAATCAGAAAATTTTGCATTGGTTAAAGTTTAATAAAAGTCAGTGTTAGCGGAAATATGGATAATTAATTATCCTTTAATATAAAAACAGGTACTTTTCTGACAACTCTCTCCCACTCCCAGAGTTTCTTCTAGTGGGTTAATTATCTGAATAAGACAAGATTACACATTTTTTAAGAAGTATAGCATAGGCCACCAGAAGAGCTGTAGGGAAAACTTGGGGACTTGCACCACACATAACCCATTGATTATACACGAAGGTGGTAAAACCCAAAGCACTGCAAAACTGCAGCTCTCCAAACTCCAGCGACTTTCATGTATTTGCAATAAGCACCACACTAACTGCTGCTATGGAGACCATTTTAAACCTCCCACCACTTGACATTGTCATCAAAGCGGAGGCGAGAATGGGAGTATACAGACTAAAATGCAATGACAACTGGTATGATAACCATTTGGGACATACCAAGATTGCGAGCATTGTCACCAACTCGCTGCTAGAGATGAGGAGTGACATCATGACTCCGAAAATCAACACGAACAAGCCGTTCGAGACCCAGCTATCCTGGGAAAACAAGACATAGAAATCACTAGTCCAGTCAGGAAAATTGGTATGGTATACCGATGGATCCAAGATGGACAGTGGATAAGGAGCGGGAGTATATGACCTAGCCCCAAGATCAAATTGGTTTGCATCTCTGGGGAAACATACCACAGTATTCCAAGCTGAAATACATGCCATAGAGACTTGTCTGCGGGAAAAACCTGAGAAGAAGATATCTCAACAAAGATATAACAATCTTCTCAGACAGCCAAGCAGCTATTAAAGCTCTGGCAGGCCAACAAATTCGATCAGAATTGGTGTGGAACTGCCTTCAGACCCTCCTCACCATAGCGAACCACAATAGAGTCACTCTTGCTTGGGTGCTGGGGCACACAGGGGTAGCAGGCAATGAACACGAGGATTGTCTAGCAAGAAGAGGATCAGAAAGACCATTTATAGGACCTGAACCTGTATATTTGGAATTTCAAAAACCTCGATACGTGGCTATATTAAGCGATGGGTGCACGAAGAACATCGAAACCACTGGCATTCAATATCGGGGCAAAACCACAGCAAAAGAATGGTGGCATCCCCTTCAACACCACTCACCTGTGAAATCCTTAAACTGAATAGGAATTAAATCAGACAAGTGATGGGGCTATTAATCGGTCACTGCGCAATGAGAGAACACCTGCATAGGATGGGAATCTATAGAGACGAACCTACCTGCAGTCTATGTGATGATGATGATGAATCAGCTGCTCACATAATATTTGAGTGCCCAGCACTAATCTTCTGCAGAACACAAAACCTTCTGGAGGACGACCCCTCCAGAGAAGCTAACCAGAGAAACTTAATAGAGAGGCTGCTGCTCCTTGCGGGGTCGTCAAACCTCTTAGATTAGGAAGGCACACAGCAAGAGATACAATAAGCTAAGAAGCTGCAGTGTCAGGGATTTCAATATCTAAACTTGCTGCTGAGACAAATCAAATCAAATCAAATAGCATAGGCAATTTTATCGTTAAGAGTAGAGGTCATCTGATACCATGATTTTTGGAGTCAAACTCAACTAGCATTTGGACGTGGGGCCGCCGTCGCGTCAAACGACTCGACGTCGGAAGCTGACATCGCGTCGGTGGTAATGTACGCCCGACGACCGGCTCTTGTACCAAAATGGAGCGAAAGAAGGAAATTAATTTGTCCCAATTTGAACGTTATTTAACCGTAACCAAAAATGTAAGGTGTAAGTTTTATTTCAAAAATATAACTAAATTCATTCTCTTTATGTGCCTACCTAAACGGTCCAACAAATTTGTTCAAAACTGTCATAGCAATAAAAAAAACAATAAATAACATATTTTTAAAATTGTATATGATAAAAATTTACTAACAGATGTTATTTTACCGATAAATATGATTAAATTACTTCGAAATAAATCGCACGCCTTCAAAAACTTGAGGAAAATAATTAGAAAAAAATTTAAATTCAAATTTTACAATAATTCTTTAAAAATATATATTAGAGAACTGGTAAAAATATAATTTTGAAGTTTTTTTCATTGGCGGATCACGCGGATGTACAACAAAACGCCAAACATTGCTGATATTATACTAAGTTGGACCGCTTCTCCAGTATTCGTCTCATGCTGTTGTAATACCTTGCCAAAACTTACCAAAAGTTTTTTCGTGTCCACGTACTTACGACGTATTAACGTCAAAGAATTCTTATGGCTCGACGGCCATGCGTCGACCAGCCTACTTGGCGTACTTCAAAAAACACAACGAGGGAAACGTCAAAAATTTGTTGGTTATGTAAAAAAAATCACTTTTTTGCGAAACTCGGGAGATTTGTTCGAAATATGGACCGGGAATATTATAAAGGTGTATTCATTAAGCAGCAAAAAACCAAACCATCCAAGTAAAGACAATTTGCGACGCCAATGTGACGTTAATTGTTTTACCGTAAAAAACTGTGCAGACTCCGACGTTTCTAACCCCTAAATGCACTTGCACATTCTTTTTCTCTCTTGATCCCACATAAATGAAAAAAGAGGAAGCATGGATTGCCTAAACTAATCCGAATATTTTTACGATGGGCAACTAATAAACATCAAATTACTCTACGCGGACTAACGTCTGTCCGACGGTAGACCACTCGACGTTAAGAATTATACGGTAGCCGACGTCTCTTTGACGTCCGTCCAGAGGACGTTAAGTGGTTAACGTCTACTTGACGTCAAATTTCCGTCAAAAAGAAATTAGTTAAAGGGAGACCTAAGTAATAACAAATTGCAACGTCGAGATAAGTAACAATTTGGTCGTAGGTCAGAAAAATGCTACTTGGGAATAAACATTGAATTGACTGAACTTTGAATGGAAGGAACATTTGTAAAAATCAAAGAATTGCTCCGAGCCGTGACTCCAAAAAACTACGGATACCACATGACCCGTTTTGAATGTCACTTCGACATATCCTGAGCTAAGGTCATCTGACAGAAAGAAAATAATCTCTACTCTTGAGCCGACAATATCTTTGAGCACCACTAGAAACTTTTCTTCTTTCTGTAGCCCGTCGAGGTTAAACTAGACCACTAGAACGTGAGGTGTCGCGATTCTGACGTCACACTTATGTTACCTACATTAGACGCATCGCGGGTTGTTGAACTTGCATAGACTTCTTCGTTTCTCGAAACCGAGATATTGAAATCAAACAACGGTTTACTTTTCCTAAGAAACGACAGTTAACTTTTTCTAGTAAGCAATTAATGAATGAGTGCATGTTGCAGTTAGACGGATGGATCTAGATATCTTCAGCACGCATCTAAAAACTGCATCGGTAACGATAAGTTCGACCATCATAACTGCACTCGCAATTAAATACAAAATTCCGTTTTTGAAAACATTTACCCACTTCTTTTTTGTCTTCTAAAAGGATATTCTGTTAGATTTAGGTGAGATATTTCCTTTAACTTTAAGGTTGGGTTCTCCATCAAAAATACAAGTGGGGTTTATTTTGTAGTCCAAGTGTAGAAGTGAACTTCGTTTTTTCATATCACTTCTAGTAATCGAGATATTCAATTTTGAAAGGTAAATCCTGCCACTATTTTCCTCCTTTTTGAATCTATCATACGTCTTGAAGGTAAAATGTCATATATAGACATGACAATAACATGTTGAATTTGTTAACTTATGTCAGATCCACAGATTTGCTTTTTGATGCTCGATGCTATATTCTTCTTTCTCTAATAGAGGGAGATGGAGAGAACATTTTAAATTTGACAGATTTTGCCGCCAAGAAGTAGGATATTGCTCAACTTTTTTGCGTTTTTTTGTTGAAGATGCTGGAAATCTAACCTCACTTTGTTTATTATTTTTTGTTTGTCAGTTTTATTTATAAAATGGAGAGAGAGAAGAGATGACTTTGGTAATGTGGAGAAGGCGAAATAAAATCAAAAGAGTCATTTTGCTATATTTAATTGGTAAAAGGAAGAGACTGTGGACAACAAAAAAAAGCTGCTAGCTTTTTTGCTCTTTTTTATAAAGCTAGCTGCAAAAAGCAAATCTGTGGATCAGGCTGTTTGGTTAGAGGCCTCCCTTTTTTTTACAAGCTTATATTTAACTTGCAATGTATCTATTTAAATATGTTTGTTCGGGTGGAATCATCAAACTTAATTTTGACCAACTTCCCGACGTCCGATCGGCTTTAAATTTGGCATACTTATATAGTTGCGGTGACATCACAAGAATATAGTGTGATGAAATTGACAGATCCCCCTACTTGAAGAGGGCGGAGGGGGTACAGTTGAAGTACGCCCGATTTTGTTGAAATTTGGTGTGCTGGGACATTTGGGGATTTTGAAAATTCAATATGGCGGATTCAAGATGGATGATTTTTTGTTATCTTTTTCTAACCAATTTTAACTAACTTATACTCATCCGACTGCCTTCAAATTTGGCATGCATTTATAGTTCCGGTGACAATATAATAATATGTCATTATTAGGCATCCCTCCCTCCTACGAGTGGAGTGGATGGGCAAAAACACCTAAGTTTGTCCGATTTCAACCAAAATTGGTGTACGGAGGCTTTTGGGGATAAGGAATACGAGTTTTTGATCAGATTTTGAAAACTCAATATGGCGGGTTTAAGATGGACGATTTTCGGTCATGTTTTGTTTACCAACTTTAACTGATTAATCCACATCCGATTGTGTTCAAATTTGGTACGCTTTTATAGTTCCGGTGTAACGAGAGAAGTGGAGGGGGAAAAAGATTTGGTTTGTTCGATTTGAATCAAAATTGGCATACAGGGGTTTTTAAGAAGGGGGATTATGAATTTTTGATCAGATTTGAAAATTTCAATATGGCAGATTCAAAATGGACGACTAAGGGTATTAGTATGCGTTTATAGCGGCGACAATAAAGTCATATGGTATTATTAAGTACACAGTTCCCTCTAACGAGAGAAATGAAGCATAATTTAACCATATTAAAAATTTTAACATTACGGTGACAAAGAGAGAACAAAAGAAGAACTAAATTATTCTTGTATTCGAATAATGAACATAATGCTTTCCTCTAAAGAAACTGAGAACGGGTGAGATTGCCGTGCTTGCCAAGCCTTTGAAAATGTCCTTTGGTTATAGAGTAATACAACTCTTTCTTAGGTGAATCGTCGATGTGACCGATATACGATACCTAAAGTTAAAATTTTTTTCCACGTTGGAGTGAATTTAATAAAAGCTTGTTCTTTAAAAGTTTTTTTTAATAAAAAATTTTCAGTTGTGAACTAATTTTATATCCTTTGAATCATAGTACACTTTTAGTAAAACCTTCAACTTCATCATGCTAAAAGTGTCTCACTTAAAAATCTAAGACCGTATCCGTTGAAACTGAAAGACACGTGACTTGCCAAGAAACGTAAAATTTTATATTATATGATATAACCCAAGTTTAATTTTTTCATCTTTAAAAAAATTTGGTGCTAGAAAATACGGATAGTCCACCATACAATCAATTATTTTATGTTGAAAGGGAATTAAAATATCTCGAAAGCTGTAGCTTTGAAAGATTTGAACCTTATAACAACATTTTTGGGTAATATCTACGAAAACCAAAATCTCAAACCCGCATATCAATAAAAGCAGCAATTGCTGCTAAAGTAATGATTTCTTTTTATATATATTTTAACGTTTTTTCAAATAACTCGGAAACTAAAGCTCCCACGATTTTGGACTTTATAACCAAATTTGTAGTCCATATTCATGGAAACTTAAATCGTATATCGCAAATTGCTTTTGCTCTAATGTTACAATTTTTTTAAACATTTTATCCCCCTTTTCCCCCCTTCAACTCCCCACCACCCTATCCTAGAGGATTTTTGTATCAAATTGATTAAGGTGTTCTTGAGTTATCGTGTATACAGACAGACAACAGACAACTTTTTTTTTCGTCGATTAAGATGCTTTGGAACCTTGGTAACTCATTTTTGATAAAATTAAGAAAAGTCAAAATTTCACGAATTTAATAGTCCCCCATACCATATTGCTATGGTGGACTAAAAATATAAATGTGAACAGTAGTTTTTGTTAAAACAAATTAAAATATGTTTAACAGACGTCATATTCGTGAAGAATAAAATTGAAATAAAATATTGCGGCAAAGAACTTCTGTAAAGTATGGAAGGTGTTTCTGAGGAGAATGTCTTTAAACAGAGTGTGAGAGGAAAATTTTATTTTTTAATTTTTAACTATGTTATTTTTTACCGTCCGTTGAATAATCGAAAACTTTGTCCTTTTATTAGGGATATTTTGGTCAGCTAGTTTAACGGCAAATTTTGTTACTCTTATGGTTACCGTTATCTTAAATAAAGGTAACTTCAAGACGTTAAAAATAGAGCTTTTGAACGTAGTCAATCGTTTGGAGGTAAACATACCCTGACTTTTTTATTGACTTTTGTTGTTTTTGTCTTTTTTTTATTTGAATATTAATTTAGTGATAGGACTGGGAGACGGACACCCCAACATAAATTTAGACATGGAAAATGATTTTGCAAGATATCTTTGGTGGAGTAATAGAAGAAATCGAGCCTCTGCAAACTTATTTGTACTTACTCACCTGATAACCAAAAAAAAAATCGGTAAAAATAAAGGCACTTCACTACTACTATAAACACGGTTAACAAAAAATAAAATCCAAATACACAAAATTTTTGCAAAAAAAACAGACTTTTATAACCTAAAAATCTTCCACCACAAAATCACATCAAGTTTGGTTGGTTGTCTTTTTAAGGGTAAAGGTAGTTGCTACTCGACGCTAATTAGCGCCAGTGGTTAATAAAGGTAAGAGCCTGACGGAGCGCTACTGCGCCTGCCCAGAATAAAGGTAAGGGTACCTTTTTAGACTAACAAAAACCCTGACCAAAATCTCCCTAATCTCACTTAAAAATTGAAAGCCGTTTCCGTTGAAACTGGAAGACACGTGACTTGTCAAAAAACGTAAATTTTGATATTATATGATATAAGTCAAAATTCATTTATTTATCTGGAAAAATGCAGAAAAAAAGGGGGTGAACAACCACCCGCGTGAAACCCTCGGTATATACAGTTTATTTTTGTGCTTAAATTTGTTCATGACATTGTATGCATTACGAACACTTTTATTCGTTTTCAATTAACAGGTGAACAGGAGCGTTACCGCGGTTTCGGTCGTTCACCTTCCAAAAGCAACTTGTGGATCGAACAGTGCCCTTTTTACAAGCGTTTATTTCACTTTACACGTGTTTGTTTGCCACAAATCTCGCAAGTCAATTTTGACTAACTTCTACATATCCGAATAATTTCAAATTTGGCACGCATTTAAGGTTCCGGTGACAATACATAATATTATGAAAAAATTAGGTCAGTCAATTCACACCCCCCGCCCCCCGAAAGATATTCGAGTTTTGATATGCTTATAATTTCTAACTAATTTTGTACCACATTTAAAAATTTTGAACCACACTCCTTCCTGGTTTTTTTTTATATTCAAAAGGGGGGGTGCAGCCGGACGTCAACATACACCCCCCTCATGTAAAGCGTAGAGAAAAATAAAAAGCAACTATCCCAAAATTAAGAACTAATTTCAAACTCAAACAAATATTTATTCAAAATGGGGGTTTAGCCAAATGAAATCCAGTCACTTTGGAACACATAGAAATATACTAGAAACGACTAGAAATTACGTAAGAAAAACTATTTCCATCTTTATTGGACTTTTGGTACCTAACATGTGCATGTGTATAGTCGAAAATATACCCATTTGTAGTGACGTCATTTTTGTTTATCTTATCACTGACAACAAATTTTTATTAAAAATTGGTGTCTTATTGTTGTTTGTTTTTTATAAGTAAACATCCCCTATATTTTTACCCGAAATATTCGTCACTGTCACTCAAACACATCAATTTGTCAGTGTGTTTTCAAATTTATTTTTGAAAGCAAGACATGCCTCGAAAAAAATATAATAGGTGTAATGAGCAAACACAGCTAATAATTTTAAATATATTAGCTTTTTTTTTATTGGAAAAAGACCTAGTCCGCAACGGAACCGCCCTTCAAGTTAAGATATAATAAAGCGAATAGCAGAAGCAACCAAATTAAGTCCCACAACATTTGCAAATATTAAGAAAAATGGGATAAAATTAGACAAAACTTACGCATCTAATATGTCTTCAAAGCAAAACATAGCCAAAACCGAAATTACAAACTATTTACGAAATGAAATTCGGGAGACAATTTATTCAATGTACGCCAGAAAAGAATATGTGAAGTTGGCAAGAAATCAAACAGTCGAAAATATTTAATGGACATATCAGACATTGTCCATAAAAGAACAAACTTTAAAGAAGTACATGAAAATTAAAAATTTAGTTCCAGAAGGTTTTACTCTAGTTTTCATAGACGAGACGTGGATCTTTAGCAAGGGATCAGATGGCACCAAGCACACGGATTCAAAAAAAAAAAAAAACAGTAAAGGTAAAAATAATCTTATATTTTTAGAGTTTTTAAATACCTAGAACACTTTTCGAAGGCAAGTTCAAAAGATAAAAAAAATGTAAAACAAGCTAAGGGGTTAAGGCCAATCGGATAGTTTGCTATGATTTCGAGTATGACTCTCATATTGCCTCACTATGAAGTTCTGGGGGCCTTTTAAACAACTTGATGGACCCCCACTTTTATTTTAAAAAAATATAAAATGCAATATCAGAGAATGAAATGTCACATTTTCCAATGTATTTAGTGGTAGTTTATATCTTTTTGAAAAATTAATTTTGTATGACAGAATATGGGTGAAATTTAAATTAAGTAAGTTATCTCCGTTTTTTTTTCAGGTCATCGATAAATTGTGGTCCATGCTGGAGCAAAAGATGCCTTTATTAAGGACGGTAATTTCACATTTAAAAGTGGGTTATTATGACAACATGAACAGAAAATATTTTGAAAATTGGTTCCAAACACAGCTTGTTCTGAATCTTCTTCCAAAGTCTTAATTATCATGGACAACGCAAGCTACCATTCTGGCATATATCAGAAGAGACATTTACCTTCCAGAAAAGGCTATGAAACAAAACTAATTTTATTTTGAGATTTCTTGTATAAGTATTTGAGTCATTTTGTTACAATTACATTAACTTGGTAACTTTTTCGGAACTTTATTTTTTTATTTATGTTAATTATTTATCAAGATAGTATTTTTGTCTTAAAAAAAAAAAAATATCTTTTTTTATATTTATACGTTTTAACGGTATACAGGGTTCCTAAGATTTTCCTTAGGGATAGGATTTCAATAAATCAAACAGAAATGGCATAGAAAGTTCTGCGCGCACAAAAGAAACAGGTATATTGAGCAATGGTGCCAGTTTGTTATTTTCTCCGGACTGCTTTCATGAGAAAAAATTGTCGCCACTCTTTCGTTGACAAGATGTCTGCAAATTCCGCTAGATGGCGGCCACACATCTAATCTAATTAAAAATTAGATGTTTTCAGGTCCAAACCACAGCTTTTTCTGGCTTAAAGGAGGCGGCAGGGTCCATTATTTACGATACTGAGCGATAAACTCGTGAGGTTGTTAACATTAGAAAGAAATATCTTCGCTTTTAATTAAATTTCTTTCCATTCTGTTCTACTAGTGTCATCTATCCGGAAACGGCCAAACCATGCAGCTAGCACTAGCAGTCAAAGAAATCAATAAACGGCGCTGTTTTTCCTGCAGAGCTTTTTGCTTACGATATTATTGATTTTAAATAAAGCTGGCCCTACACTACATTTGATATTTTCGAGGTGTTTTATGACATGATCTCGAAACATGTAGCGAACCAATTCTTCAAAACTAGCGGTAGGGTAAAAGCAAAAAATAAGGGGCTGCCAATATTTGTAACACCCAAAAAGAGGTGAAAAGATTTATTTTGCTCTGTTTCTTTACAAAAAACGTTTTTTTTACAAAAAACTTGAGCTCTGCCACTTTTTTTTTTCTTCAACTTTCTCGAAATTTTCGTCATACCGTAGAAAAAAATTATTTCCCCCATGGTCATACTCTACTTTTATTCGAAAAAATTTAGAAACAGAGACGGGATCAGTTTTCCTAAAACGGGGGATCTTCGTTTCGAGTGAGAAGATAAAGGGCACCGCAGGCGATAATTTTTCAATTAAATTAACCGAACGCAAAAATGTTAGAAAAACAAAGCACGAAATAAAAACGGCGCCGCTTATAATTTTTTTTCAAAAATTACGTCATTTCGGGAACGCAAAGAAATAGGTCTAAAGAGTATAATTTTTAAGAAAACAATATCAATTTTCTCGCCCTTCTCCACTGGGACTACAGGGGCCGTGCACAAATTACGTAATGGTCATAGGGGGGAGAGGGGTTACAAAACGTTACGTAGAGGGGAGGGGGGTTTTCGACAGCGTTTGCATTTGTGTGAAACTAAGAAAATTTGGAATTAAAATAAATGAAAAGTTTTTTTTTTTTGGGGGGGGGGTAGTGGTCTTGAAATCGTTACGTAATATTAGGGGAGTGGCGTGCCAAACCGTTACAAAACATTACATAGTGAGGAGGTCAAAAATTGGTAAAAATCACCGTTACGTAATTTGTGCACGGCCCCACATCAGACTGTTCCTCCTTTTTGATTTCGAATCAAAGTGCAAAACCCGGGTTGGACGTTCAAAGGCGTCAACCCGTCCTATTTGCTTGATAAAGTTTCTACAGAAATATCTCAGTCGATTTCTCCGGGCGTGTATGAACGTTTTAGGTTAGGCATTTGCATGTATCTCAGTCCCCAGCAGTAAACAGCGCATAAGGACAATGGTTACAAAATGAAAAGCCGAAAAATATTTTTTTTTATGATATCTTTCATCAGTTTGGTATTAAAATCGAGCAAAAACAATTTTTACTCCAGTCCTAAAGGTATGAAATGGATTTACTACGTGTAAGATGTAGTGACAACACCGCCCCATGCCCATCCTTTTCTGCCTAATGTGCTTTTCCGTTTGTCTGCGTCTTATACACGGCTGCTTGGCCCCCTAAGAATTTGCTTAGGAACCCAGTATAAAGGTAGTCGCTATTCAACGCTAATAAGCGCAATGAGCTACTGCGCCTGCCCAGAATAAAGATAAGGGTAACAGACTGTCCAAAAACCTGACCAAAATGACCCTAATTTTAGTCCTCATTTATAAGGTCACGGATAAATAGATCATGCATGGACAGTTTTAGACACCTTAATATATACAAAGTTAAAATGACACTTTTTATTATATCCATCACCCTGTAAAAAAGTATCACCATTAATTAGCCACCAGTCTTTTGTTGCAAAAGAAATATCGGTGGACATACGATTTTGGCTGCCATTATGACGTCACTACAAATGGGTATAATTTCGACTATATAGCACCTGATTTTTCCAATGATGCTTCTTAGCTAATGCGGACTATATGAGCAAAGAGATCTTTATTTGTTTTGTTTGTTTCTTATGTTTTATTAATGAATGTTTTTTAATCAATTTGTAAACTTATGTTTTATGTTATGAATGTATGAACTTTTGTGTGTAAGTATGTGTAGTGTGATTAATATTATTTAACAATGTGTTTTTATCAATTTTTAACTTATTTTAAGTGCCCCAATTAGTTGTTCTTTTGCATATTTGTGCGTCTGATGACAGGCTGTACTATATCTTCTTTTTCTGTGTTCCCTTGCATGTAGTTATACATATATGGTGTAAATTATTTATGTTATTGTCAATATGTTAATGTTTTTAATTTTTTGTTTGTATTTACTTAAGACTAGCTAGGTAGGTTTAGTCAGTTGATTTTATGTAATTTATATAAATAATTATTACTTGATTTGGATTACTCATCTGTTATTAATTACTTTTACTTTTTTCTATTTTGTTGATTAGGGGACGTTCAACAAGGCTCATGTGATCTTCCAACTTTTTTAAGTGAAATATTGAAATAAACATTAGAATTGGCTGAATTTTGAATGGAAGGCACATTTTGTGAAAACTAGGACACGGTTGGGAGCACTTTTTTGATTTTTTGCCGAACAAGCCAAAATTTCTATCTAAGGTCACCGAATCAAATGTTTCAATATTTCGAATTGGTGGCCTTAGAAAAAAATTTTAGCTTATTCGGAAAAAAATCAAAAAAGTGAATTCCATTGAAGGTTCAGCCAATTCTGATGTTTATTTACCTCGAAAATGTACGGATGTCACATGACTCGTTTTGAACGTTATTTCGACATTTTTTGAGCTAAGGTTACTGAAAGAAAACAAAATAATCTTTACTCTTCATGATTTTCCAGAAACCTGTAAAGAAAGAGTTATAAGGTGAATCGTTAGTAAAAATGGTGAAGTAATTCGTGATGGGTGTAGTAGTTTATGCCAATTTTTTATGTCAGAAGGTTATATATTATAGTATAGTATAGATCTTTATTGCCATGTTATTTATACATATAAAATGCATATATACAGGTATCGCCATCTTATTTAATTATACAATTAAAGTCTCTAATTTAATAATTGATAGATGATATTACAAATTAATCCATAGGTAAGTATAATAAACTAATAATAGGACACAGTTAAAAATAAATGTACAGGCGTTTTTTCTTAAATAAACAAACATAAAAGCACTAAAAGTGTAAACAAAATTTTTTACATACAGGATAAAAAGAAAGAAAGAAAAAGTGCAAATAATTTTTTTTACATACATGATATTAAACAATATTGTTACCTGACAACCTGATAAAACAGATTTAATCTTAGTATGTGGATTATTATGAACAAGTGGTTTGGTTATTTAAAAACTCTTAAATAAAATACAGTTCAATTTGACAGATTTATTCAAAACATGAGGATGGTAAACCCGTAAAACCGAATGGACCAAAGCGAAGAGAAACAATTTAATTTGAGTATTCCTAGTGGGATATCCATTCAATTTTGAATTTTTTTTCTTTAGGTAATATAGATTACTCTTAGGATATATTTGATGAGGATTTGGCAACGCGGCAAAACATTTCTGCTCGGCGTTCGCTTATTTTGCAAAGTTCGTTGCTCTTTAGCACTCTTGTCCTCGATGGCCGCCATCGCGAAGAAAAGAAGCGCGAAGAAATGAGTTCATCTTCATCGCGAATTTGCTTACGTTTGATTCTATTACTTCGGTGGGTTAATGACCTTAAACTTGAGTATAATGTTTTATAAAAACGAAGGTCTATCTTAACAATTTTGTAATAATTTAGGTCTCATTTTAAATATTAGATTTAGGGTTTTTTAATGGAGTTTTTTCGTTTTTTCTGTTATTTTTGTGCAAAATTGGAATATATTCACAATTTTCAATTCTCAGCAGGGTAAACTTGACTTCGCAAGCAAAAAATAAACAAAAGTATAACTAGAGACCCCTATTTCTCAGCTTCGCCTATCAAATAAACTAAACAATATTTTTTGCCAAAAAAAAAGTTGGTTGTGCAAATTTACCTATCTTTTAACATCTTAAAACTTCTCGGTATGAAATTTTTGTAAAAGCTGTGTGTACGTCAATTAAAGGGGCAGTTCACCAAAAAGTTGGGCTTTATCGATGGCACAACCAACAATACTATGAATGGTGATCTTCGTTTTTTTTACAAGCTTTTATAACTTCACTTGGGGTCAGATCTTGCAACTCAATTTTGACTAACTTCCAGATGTCCTATTGAATTCAAATTTGGTATGCTATTATAGTTCCGGTGTTAATACAATAATATGGTATTATTAGGCCCCTACGAGGAGTGGGGAGGGGGGAAAATGCCTAAATTGGTCCGATTTCAATCATGGTATGCGTTTATAGATCCGGTGGGAAGTGGGGGGGGGGGGAAATTTAGTTTGTTCGATTTCAAGTTTTTAGGGAAGAGGATTATGAATTTTTGATTTGATTTGAAAATTTTAATAAGGCGGGAAATGGACAATTTGGGATACAAATCTAAAAATTCAAAAATAATTTAACAAACAAAAAGCTTTTCAAATACAAAACTTTACAAAATATAAAGTGCACTAAAAAGTAGAAAATAATTTTTGGCATTCTGATATCATAATAATAAAAGCGATTGGCTCAAATGAACACTAACAATGTCCATCCATATATTAGAGAAATGTTAGGCTAGCTTGTGTCGAGTTGGGTTGAATTTACTTGTTTGCTTTAAGTGAATTCATATTCTTGCGTTCAATCATAATATAATTAATTTATCGAGTCAACATGGCCAAACTTCCTATAATGCGCCCATCGCTTTTATTATTATGATATCAGAAGGCTAAACATTACTTTCTACTTTTTAGTGCACTTAATATTTTATAAAAGCTTGTATTTTTTTAAACTTTTTTTATATAAAATTATTTATAGAAGTTGTTATCTTAATAAGATAATTTAGTTTTCTATGTTATCACGCTCTCCTTCTGACAATGCGATTTTTTTTATATAAAATTATTTGTAGAAATTGTTATCTTAATAAGATAATTTAGTTTTCTATGTTATCACGCTCTCTTTCTGACAATGCGACGACACTTTTTTAGTGAGTTTCTGCATTTCGAGTTGTCATGCGGTACTCAATTCAGCTGAAAGATCGATAAGTCAGCTAAAGTGTTTTGGTTTTGACGGGAAATACCAGTTTTACTTTAAACTCGAAATAATACTGTAATCAAAGATTAAATACTATTAATATAAAAAATTTTAAGATAGGCCACTCCCAGAATACAGCTGACGCAATAGTTCGTGCACCGGTCGTCTGCGGCGCCAGTTGCGCCTCGCTGCGCGTTAAGTATTTTGGCGGAAAATTTAAAAGCAGGCTGTTAGAGGTTTCTTACATATTTTTTTAATTAAAAAAAAATAAGTTGAAGTTTTAAAGACAGCACGAAATGCTGTCTTTAAAACAGTTCGAACGTTATTTTGTAAATAAAAGACAAATATGTTTTTAATATTTTATTAGTTGTTATAGTTATCTACAGTATAATAATAAAGGATAATAACAAATACTAATCACAAAAAATTTTAAACCACTATTTTCTTAAGTGTTTTTTCTTTTACCAACACTGCACAGGGTAATCGGCTATAACTGTTCCCTGGGATTATTTTATTCATTATTTATCAAACAAAAGCTGGGCAAAAGGGCAATTTATAAAGACCTAAAAAGGGTCTTCCATAAGCCAAAAATAACTTGCTGGCATACATATAACATTTGAAATGATTAATTTTAATTGATAATTTTCAGGTTTTTATAAATTGCCTGTTTACTTAGTTTTTGTGTGATCCCTCTGCGGCTATGTCGTGATAGAAATATCTTTATGGAAAGATTGTGCTTCGTGCACAACTTCCTTTTGATCCATAACCAACTCTTCGTGTGCCACAACCACCTCTTCATGCGCCACAACCAACTCTTCATGTGCCACAACCATATCTTCTTGTGTCACAACCACCTCATCTTCATGTGCCACAACCACCTCTTCATGTGCCACAACCGCCTCTTCATGTGCCACAACCACCTCTTCATGCCACAACCATATCTTTTTGTGTCACAACCACCTCTTTATGCGCACCAACTGTCTTTTTCACTAAGTCCTTGCCAACAACTTGTGGATCAGCCACTCCGAGATGCAGAGTTGGGATTGCATCCACTCTTTTTCTGTCCTAGCCAAGACTGCCGCCCAATAGCAAGAAGCCATTCATGAGTACCCTAAAAAAGAAACAAAACTATTAACTTATATTATATACAAAATTATTTTTAAAATTTATGGAATTGTACACCCAATCCTGCCTTCCAAAAACAAGAACATCTACACATTTTTTGATTTAGGTAAAACCTAGGATAAATCTCATATTGTGTACAAAATAATATTCTTAAAGTAACGAATAAACTACATTATTGATTTTGGAATTTAAAAAAAAATGGAATAATTTAATAAAACATTTAAAATAAATATTGAAATAAAAAAATAGGGCAAATTGTGAAACCTTATGTTTGGACATATTTTTGAATAAAAAGTAAGAATTAATATTTGCTACAGATAACATACCTATGTTACCACACATATCAAACACAACCTTTATCTTATTTGATATGTTATGTGCTAAAAAACTTAATAATTTTAAGGTTTAGTTTTTTTTATAATACATAGTTCTGCTTCAGAAAAGTGCAGCAGTTCTGTAAAGCAAGAAGTAAGATGACTGATGAGATTGTACTTAAATATCATATCATCTTAAAAATTATTTTAGAAATTGATTTTGAATGTTATTTTAAAAATGTATGAATTATTCTCTTTTTAAAAAATGTGCGACTGGATTCGACCTATTGATTGATTGATTGAATGTGTGACTTTTATTACACTTAAGTTATTTACTTATTATAAGCATGGCTTTGTGGATGTGTACCAAGTATTCAGACTACTTTTGATTTGATTTGATTTAGAAGAAAAAATAAATTATCATAGAAATATGCTGTTGTCTATGGTAGACAGTAAGAATTCAATAATTTATATTTCATAATTCTTACTTTACAGAACATGACTGGAACGTGAAGGCAGATTCAGAGTTCTGTAAGATAAGTGGTAAGAGTTATGCAGTAGGACACAAGGAAAATTATTATGCTTTAGCATGATAATGAGTTGGGTTAATCTTCCATAACCTAACCAAAAAATGTCAGTTTCAGTGCACGGCAAGTTTACCCAACTCATTTTAGTGCTAACCCACTAAGCAATGTCTGCTACATGATTTTCAATGTTGAAAAAATGTAAAATTGCTGCAACTTTGTATACGTTTAGAAAAAGGTTTAAAAAAAGTAAAATGTAAATGAAAGTATTGCTGATACACGAAAGAAGCACTAACTGTATGTTAGTTTATACAGCCAAAAAAAAAATAGGGAAGAAAAAAAAAACTTTGAACCAATCAGCACACAGCTTCTGCACATGCAAACAAAAGTGAATTGAATTAATTAAACTAGACCCCATTATACTGTTTTCTTAAATATCTGCCAAAAGCAAACCAAGAAATGTAAAAACCCGAAAAAACGCCCATTTAAATGGCAACAAGTGAGTGAGGTTATGTGCATCAATGCAGCAAGCAAAAATCCATTTTTAGATAAAAATAAAGTTGCTCATCTTTTTATTTCAATTTCTTACTTTTATTTCTGCTCTATAAACGCCTACACCTATTTCCCATAAGCTCATCTTTTATTTTAATTATTTTTATTTGCGTCTATAAACCCAGCCTTAGGTACAGGGTCTCTAGGTTAGGTTAAGCAACTTGGGGAAATAACTTTGAAAGCCCACATCCTACAGTTTTTTACATGCAAGAATAGCTTATTGCTGAACAAATCATAATAAAGGTTTAAGATACGGGACACTTACTTGAGCATTCGTCGGAAATCTATGAAAGGGTCTTGAATTAACCTCACAACTAGGCACAAAACAACGCATTTTTGCAACTTTCAAAAATCACTTCGTCAATAATGTTCTAACACCCTTGAAAGGTTTATAAAAGTCTTTTCTCGAAGAACTGGATTGTTGAAACAAAAAAAATCAAGAATAATTTGCACAAAACTTCAATGACGCGCAAAGAAAACGAAAGCGGGAAAAATCTCGAAAAAAAAACAATTTTTTTGACAGATAAAATGACCACTAGCGCTACCCACGAGCGGTGCAGGAACTACGAGTGCCCAGGCCGTGACTGTAATACATGGATTAAAAGGTGTTAGTCTCATTGAGTTGCATTAAGGAAAAGCTTTAAAATTTCTGCCAGACAAATTTCTTGATTACTTGATGCCCGATTCACAGCAAGAATCCGCAGGTGCAAAGCTTTGTCTTGCTGAGTCGTTTCTCTGAAAGGCAGAAGGAATAATATTTTGTCAGTACAATCTTAAAAAACTAATAAATTCATTTTTCATTTACGTTCTTTTATTACTCCGGTAGGTTGACGACCTTAAAGTATTTTCGGTATGGTGCTGTATGGTGTACGTGGAGTACAACCAAAGAGTAAAAATTTATTGACGTCTGCGTATTTTTTATGTGCCCCTTCTTGTGGTTTGGATTATGCAGAAAGTATTATAATTTTGCCACGGATTTATTCTTGGAACAACAACAATATCATAATAAATACCTCTTTTTTATTTTTGTTTACTTCGAGGGACTACGTTACCCTCTTATAATTTTAACGCTGTCAGAAAAGAAAGTGGTATTTAAGAAATGTATTTTTAAATTCAATAACATGTTTGTGTTGAAAATTTTGGCAACTTAATGGTGCAAATTTGTAAAAAGGTGCGAATAAAGAAAGTTAAATCTGATGTAGTCTAATATCGATTGTTTGCAGGGTTATGACTTGATTTGACACCGAACTTAACAAATTCGGATTTCTCCAAAGATATTAAAAAACAAAATTATATATATTAGAGACTAAAGATATCATGTAATATTTTGTTTTCATAATCTTAAGGCAAAAACAACTCCTCTAAAATAAACAATTCTGAATCAAATTCTGAAACAGAATTATCTATATTATATACTAAAGACAAAAACAACTCCTCTAAAATAAACAATTCTGAATCAAAGTCGTATAGGTATAAAACTTTTACCTTCAAAATTACTACACTTCTTGCTTAATCATAATTTCAATTATTATCTCTTTATCGAAACCTATGAAATAACTTTGTACCCAATTGATGTCAATAATTGTTTCTTGTTTAACATGAGTTTTGAATTTGAGGTTTTTAGTTAACAAAGACCAATGCCTATATTATCTATGGTAATAACTGAATGCTAGTAATTTTTCCAATAAGATTTTGACAAGTTGTCATCATCTAATCAGAAAGAATGTTTAGCTTCAGATAAAAGTTATATTCAAGAGATCTCCTCCTCATACAGTCGTGCTTCTTCCAAATAAGCATCTGGTCCTGTTTGTCTTACCTCAACCCAGTGCCCTAATCCAACGCCTGCACAAAGTCCAGAAGTAGCTTGGCCTGTTTCAGCACGGTCCTCTGCATCCAGAAGCCAGATTCTGATATCCGACTACGACGAGATCGAATTGGAAGTCTTATTGTTTGGCGTAATAAATACGAAGACTTTTGCTCGGATTACGATGCGACGTGGATTGTAGAATCCCACGCTTCGGATATTGAACTATCCGAGGACTTTCCTGCAAACTCTGCATTGAGTTGGTTGGGTGTCTCTTTCGCTTTTTCACAGACCTAAAAGATGGAGTCGCTCCCGATACCAATGCGAGGTAGGGCCCGTTTAAGGCTTCTTGAGCATTTCTCACACAAAAGAATTTTCCCTAAAGAGGCCTTAATGGCCAATGAATTCTTCAGGCTCGACTGTAATAAAGCCCGCAGGATTGGTGTCATACTCAATTTAAGAAAAAACGAAAAAGGCACTAGATAGATAAAATATTTTTTTATATATATAATTGAATAAAAACATACTTTATTGTCCAAAAAAGACAAAATGTTGCTTATTGACAAAGCAAATTAATAACTACATTTTTAGTCTACTGCATTATATTGAAGAAATTCTTCCACAGTGTAAAATTGCTTTAAATTTTGAAATCTCATATTAGGTGAAAATATATTATAAATTTTCAATCCACTGTAAATGAAGAAATGCTTTACTAAGGCGAAGTGAGGAATATGAAGAGGAACTTGATTTATTTGTCTTGTAAAATGTTCATTTTGATGTTGTGGAAAGTGTAATCGATTTTTATGAATTAAACACGCTGTTTCAAGAATAAAAAGATATGGAAGTGTAAGTATTTGATTCTGTATAAAAAGTGATTTACAATGAGTTCTTGGTTGTACTTGGCATAAAAACCTAATAGACCTTTTTTGAAGTATAAAAACAGACTGAAACATACAGTTGCTACAGCTCCCCCAAAATGGAAAACCTTAACTCTCTCGAAATCACTTTAACTATGTAACATCCCGATGAAAGTTTTTTATTGAGGGAAATAATATGGCTTTGAAAATTCAAGTTATCATCTATTGTTATTCCCAGAAATTTCGTACTTTCAGATGCACTTATGATTGGATTGTTAATTTTAAGCTCTTAAATATTGCATTTAAAATTGAGTAAGTGTGTTTTGGACATATTAAAATAAAGACTGTTTGAGTCGCACCATTCTTTAATTTTTGTAATGTTATTTCTTATGACATCAGTGAAAAAAATCAGATCTCTCGTTTTCCAAGAAATGGTATTATCATCTGGAAAAGTGTAAACTTTTCCTGATATATCGTCTAGGTAAATTGTAAAAAGAATAGGGCCCAGAACAGATCCTTGAGGTACTCCACAAGTTACCTCCATCTTGTCAGACAAAACTTTATTTACATTAAACTGATTGTACGCCTTTAGACAAATAAAACCTAAACCAATTCAAAGCAGTCCCACGTGCCATAATCAACAAATCAACAATCAACAAATTTTGAAAGAGATCGGACACAAAAGAAAATAAGGCATCTGATGTACTTTTTTCAGGCTGAAAGCGAAACTGATTTTCATTTAAAACTTTCTGTTTATTTAAAAACGACAAGAGTTGCTTTTTCACTATACTTTCAATTATTTTAGAGAGGGTTGAAAGTAAAGATATTGGTCTAAAGTATTACGATGTTTTTAGATTACCTTTTTTGTGTAAAGGGATAATTTTGGCACTTTTTAAAAGCTCTGGAAAGTAGGCTGCATTAAAAGATTCATTAATGGCTTCAGAAAGACAAAGTAAGGCTGAGTCTGGCAGTTCGCGAAGAACGTTTAGTGAAATAATAATATAATATAAATATTATAAAACTTACAAATCCGCATACAGCCTCCCAAAAATTAATTTTCCTGTAATTCCGATTAAAATATGTTCTTTAGACCGTTTGAATTTTACTTTAAACAGCAAGTCTTTCACGGTTTACCTTTCGCCCTCATTTCGCATCATTTTTACACCTACTGAGTAATGTTCTATCCAAGATTAAGTTCCTCTGTTTCCTTCTCTCTCGTTCATGTTTAAACCTCTGTAAACGTACGTTTGTTATAGTTGCGAATAAAGTATAGCGTAACACATTATCTTTGCGAGGTTGTTGACCGCGAATCCGCAGGAGGCCATGAGCGGTCGTGGTTGCGCAAAACTCTGATCTTGACAGCGGCAGAACTTTTGGCGGTCACTGCCACCTGATGAGGAAGAATATAACATGTATAAAAAATGCGCTTGTTAAAGCGTGCGAAGAGATTAATTTTAAAAGTTTTTGTATTTTTAAATATACAGTGTAGTCTATGGACAAATCGACTTTCGTGTGCAAGTCGTGCTAACTTTGTGCCGATAAGCTAATTTTGTTAAGAGTATAGACCACGTTTTGACTTGTTGTCATTCCGGTAAATTCGTTTATAAAAAAATATGGCGGATTCAAAAGGGCGAAAACCCGTATATTTTAAAAAATTGTAACTTTTTTCCTTTTTATTTAATTAAATTTAATTTTGGAATATTTGGTTTGTAATATACTTTATTAAAAAAAATTAGTTTTATTAAAAAAAATGAAATCTGAAAAAATAAAAAACAAAAAAAAAGTTTTTTTGAAGTTTCTTTTGAAAATTATTGATTTAACAAAAAAAAAGTTTTCATAAAAAAGATAGCCTTTTTGATCCTGAGTTCAAATTGGCTTCAAAGATTCCATTGGGTTAAGTAGTTTTTGAGGTATGTTAAAATAACTGGTCAAAAATAGAGATTTTTGGGCTATATTTGGGTTTCATGATATTACCCAAAACTACAAGAACTTTTTGCAGATAACCTAAACTTGTTGAATAGGCTTAGTATATTAGGCTTAATCCCCTTGTTATTCTAGAACATGCGTTTTTAAACAAATATGCCGATTTCAATATGGCGGAAAGGTGTATTTTTAAGTATGTATAACTTTTTTATTTTTATTTCGATTTTGATAAAACAAAGTTTGAGATACTTGGTTTGTAATATTTTAATGATGAAAAAATAAAAAAGTTATAGTTCTTGTACAGGGTGGTCCAAATTCGAGGGACCTCTATAGCTTTGGGCTCGATTTTCAAGAGAAGTCGAAAACTAAAAACCGCATTGCGATATGTCAAATCGTTTCTGAGCTATAGAGTGATTCTCCAAAATATGCGATTTTAAAGGACTTCTACAACTTTTTTATTTGTAAAGATGGAGATTTTCATTGAAAACATTTTTTGAAGATTTTTTAAAGACAAATCTACCTGTTTCACTGATTTTCTCTTAAAGCCTTTAGTTCCCGAGATATCACACAAAGTTATATTTCTTTAAATGGGATACCCCCAATTTTTCTAAAAAATCAGTTTTCTAATAAAATTTCCTGTCGAACGATGTGCCATACACCTATTTTATTAAATAGTTTAAAAGATATTTGCACATTTTGATATTTACCATAGTAGGCGCTGTGCGCGCCCTAAATGTGTAAATAAAATTTTATTGTTTTTTTTTTTCATACAAAATCAAGTTGGCTATGACACGAGGGGACACAGCAACCTTGAAATTTAACTTCTAGTTTACTATAATTACCAACCCTAAAATAATAAACAAAAATAAAATTTTATTATTATTAATTATTTTAAATTTTTATTAATTAAACTATGTAAGACCTAAAATCTACATCTAACAATTTTCTTTAATTCTCTAATTAAGAAGTTCTACCGCACGAAACTGCTGGAATGCAGTACAAAGTGCCTCTTCCAATTCCCTTCTAGTAGTTGGGCAATTTCGAAATACAAGGTCTTTGACTCTCCCTCTCAAAAAGAAGTCACAAGGGGTCAGGTCTGGACACCTGGGGGGCCAATATATAGGACCTTTATTTCCGATCCAGTTTTCGGCAGACACAATATTTAGCAAATTAGTAACGTCTCGTGCATTGTGAGGAGGTGCACCGTCATGTTGAGAGTATAGCTCATTATTTTGCTGAAGTGGCAAATTGTTGATAAACGGAATCACCTGCTCTTCTAAAATTTTTTGGTATCTTTATCTGTAGATGCCTACCCACACCTTAAAACTGAACCTTCTCTGATTCGCTTGTTCCATCATAATATGGGAATTTTGCTGTTTCCAGTAATAGCAGGTATATCTGGGGGGCTATTCCAGTGGCTCATACCGATATCGTTACGTAGCGAATTCGTTATCGCGGCAACACCGCGGTTTGTTTTGTTGTTTCACAATGGCCGCGACCGTGTCAATTCAACTTTGACAACTAAACTCGCACAAAAATATAAGTTTTGATTTGATTGAGAAAAATTAACATGATTTCTTCTGCGATGGTTGCAGACATCGGGAAACAAAACATTTTTTATAATTCCTGCTGCCTAGTTTCTCCTGTGATCTTGTGTTCTCCAACCACCCGAATGGAAGACGAAAATAAGTTCACACCATATTTGGAGCCCACAAAGAACGGCACAGTAAGTAAAACTAGCTTTTGTTATGGGGAAATATTTGTTTTACTTATCCCAAACTTGTACATCACTGCTATTTTAAGCTGGGTTTATATTTTATACTCTTCTGTAAAGGGAATCGCAAGCCCTTATGATAGAATATAGATAAGCATGGCCCAACTAGTTGAGTTTGTCACCCACTTAAATTAAAGTCAGGCTTGCCAAGAATGTGATACATTGAGATAGTTTATTTAAAATGAAAACTACTGACTTAGATTCTTGCAGTTCACCAAAGAAAAAATAACTACTTAAAGCTGTGATCAGATTTTGGATAAGTACTATTTTGATAAAACTTAAAGTGTATACTTCTTTTTAGGTATAACATGCTAGGGTATGTGAATGGAGCTACATGTAAGAATCAGTACCACACAAGACCACAACTTGGGCCACAAATTAACTATGGATAGATTCAAGTAAGACACAGACCAACCTTCCAAGGCACTAAATGAAACTAGACAAAGATTCGATGTTCAATAGACATAGTGAAACTAACTTTCAGAAGAAACTGATGCAATATACATGTATGCTAAATGTTATTTGTTCTCCCATTAAAAAATAATAAGATAACTTTTAATGAATTAAAAAGTTGTGTAAAATATAGTACAGGAATAAAATTTTATTATTTAATTCTGTTAGGCCACATTTGTTTAAATCAAAAAATTTAAATGTCACTTAAGTGATAGTTATAGAACATTGGACCTATTGTAACTACGATTTTAGAACTTTTTCAAAAAAATTCGCAGATTTTTTGGGGGAGTCATCGAAAAAGTGTGGGCCACTATATATTATTTTAAGTTATTGCAAACTTTTTAAAATAAGGCAGAGTTTTTTTTCAAGAGCCTTTAGATTGGTTTGGTGGGGTAAGTTAAGTACAGTATTAAGTTATTTCAAGAAAGAATTGATGAAGATGTTTTAAAAAATTGGACTGATGTGATTTAATATTTACCTAAATGATATTTCTTCATTATTTTACATCCATTTTTAAATTACCTAAATGATATTTATTCCCACACACACATAGCATAGCTTGATATTTATATAGCAGTTGGCTGATTAAGCAAATTATTTTAATTTTTAATATCTGAGTAATATAATTTAAGAAACCTACTTAGTACCTACTTCAAATAAAGGGCCTTAAATGTATGCTGCATTTTTAAATTAACTCTAAAGTTTTACTGACTGACATGGCAAGTTTTTTACAATGCATTTAGATAAATGTATTTTTTTGGCTAGATTAATACTTTATACTAGTTTTTAATTTAATATTACCAATTTATTATATTACAAAGAAAAAATTGATTTGAGTTGATTTTGTCACTCTTAACATTGCTATTAAAAAATAATAAAATTTGGGATAAAAAAACTGATTTATTTTACTTATTGGTTTAAATGTTACTTAGAATTACAAATTGTTTTCTAATATTTCAATAATTGGTGGATTGCATCTTTTCTTTCATCAGCTTGGGCACTGCTAACCTGAAACAAAAAATAAGATGTATTTCAAAATGTAAGCCAGTGAAATGGCTACTTAAGATTGAAAGCTTTCAGGTTTGGTTTATAAAATCAATCAATTACACCAATAGTAACTTTTAATCACCTCACCCTTTGAACAAGAGTATAATCCGACTTATTAGACTTACACCGACTATATCTCACCAATTTTTTGGTCACCAGTTTTATTGCTGTCTGCCAATTTAGATTCTTTTAGAAAAGTACGGACCAAGTTTTACATTACATTCTACTTTGAAAATTTTATTATTGACTATCTTTTGTTTACCCCACACCTTAATATTTAAGGTAAAGTAGAAACTTAAGTGATGGTCAATGCTTGTGTGAATTTGGTCCAACGCACTTTGATTTAGAAACTAAGGAAGAGGATAAAACAACTTTCTGGCTAAGGTCGTAAAAAAACTTGCCTGTTAAAAAGAACGATATGAATTTGGCCCTTGTATATATTATTTAGAAAAAGTAATGTAAACTGTCGATCAAAAAAACTATCAAGATAGTGAATAATAATTAAAAACCTTGGGAAAACAAAGGGAACAAGTCCAGAAAATCTAACAAGTTGGGATCCAAGTGGAAAAAGACTTGAGTTTTTCTTGTAAATTAACGAAATAAGTGTGGCTTATCCCCTAGTTACCCCAAGATCTTTAATTGTTATTTAATGTTTTTTTTTAAATATCCTGTGGACATAAAAAGTTACCTAAAACTTTATTCCTCCTTGAATTTTACTAATGAAATTTGAAATATTTAGGTTTTGGTGGCTAATAAAAATAGTAGAAAACAAAAACTTAAATTACAGCAATAAAAAAGTGGAAATTTATGTGTGGTTGAAACGAAAGTAGCAAATTTTTTTAATTTTACTGATGAATTTTTGGATTTTAAAATGTTTTCTTTTTAATGTGAAGGTAGCTTACCATATGTGTTTTGTCCTGCTAAAATGTTTAGTTGCGTAGGTGGGGTGGGGGTGCTGTCTGCTTAAATGTATTCATCATACATCTTAATAATTACGAGAAATCATTGATCTGAAATTAAATTTAAAGTAATTTATTATAGGTGTGATGTATGCAAATCTATAGTCTAATCAGCTAACCAGTTAGTTCACTTGAATTAATACTTCAGACAATAGCAATACCATGTGCTATTTTTTTTTGTTTTTTTTTCCCAATATTTTTCCAATTTTGTGCCAAATTTAAAGTTAATCTTCTCATCTAGGCCTGAATCAAAATGAATGAATGACCTTTCAATACGAGGAAAAAAATGAGCTAACTTTTTCATGTAAAAAGTTTAGATTTTTATAACATATTTTAGGTACTGTATTATCAATTTTACTTATTCTTTTTATTAGTGACATCCATAAAATCTGCATAAAATATGTAACGTGAATTAAATAATCCAATTTTTTAAACGTTATCTAACAAAAATGCATAAGATTTGTTATATAGGTGTATATGGTTACCCAGTGGCGTCCCAAAGGAAGGGGGAGTCGAGGTAAAAACCCTCTGATACCGGTTAAAAAACGAAATTATCTCAATAAAATGATTTCTGAGTAAAATTACAATTTATTATTATTAAATTTTTTAAACTTTACTAATTTTGTGTGATGATGGGTTAAATAATTTACTGATAAGAACTAGTAAACTTTGTAAAACAGTAGATAAAAACTAAAAGAGTTTTTAAGACAGGAATTTGATCAACAGTAGAGAGTTTGAAAAGTTAAAAGTTTTATGCATTTTGATTTTGACAAAGGTGAGAAACTTGGTCTTAAAATTATGTAGAAACACAAAGGTTAAATATTTAAAAATAACTATTTATTACTGACATAATTGTGAAACTTAAAATGATGTTTCGTCAAAAACCACAATACTCTACTTTTACACAAAAATATTATATTTACACAAATTTTTTGGTTTACTAGATTTAAGTAAACATTTTTAAAACTCAGAATCTAAAACCGAGGGGCCAACACCTCCAATAGGTGTACGAAAACTCGATAATACCTGACAATACTTGACTGTATGGGACAAAATCTTAGGATAGTTTGCATTACTTGACAATAGGTGTACCTACAAATTTAAAATCAGGTGTTGGAATTGAAAACTTACCAAAACTGATTTCTATGGATAATTTATCAATATACATTGAGCAGCTACGGTAAGTGTTTATTCTCAAACTTCATAATTTATTTTCTCTCTTATTAGCACTACAGCATGGGTCCTGCTCTTGGAGGAGAAAAGAACAGTAAATTATATTACATTAAAACATTAAAACTTTGAAAACCTTAAAAAAAGAAAATTTGTACATCAAAATTTGTTTTAGCAAAATCAATTTGAATATATGAAAGTTAGGTACATGACTCTTATCTGTCTGTCAGAGGGAGGGAGTTCAAAAGATCTACTATCCTGTGCAAATAAAATAATTGAAGAAGGGGGGACAGTATGAGAAGGGATGCTAAATTTTTACTTGATCGTGCATAGCAGTTCAGAATCAGCCGCCTCTCTTCAACTAGGTACTCAATGCGGTCTGTTGTAAGTACTATTATTTATAGAAGGCATAATATTTAGTAATTTGGCTATAACCTCAAAAAATACAAACATAAACTGTCCAAATAAATAATATTTGATTTTTTCTCGATATATAGGTAGATATTAGTTGATGTCAGATTTTTTTTAATAAAAAGTCAGTTTAATAACCTTGGATCAAACAAATCCTGCATTCTTGAATTTCCAACTTTTTTTTCTTATAATGTATGAATATTTTGTAAAATTATTTTTCGGTTTTCTGGCCACTGGCTCACGTCTTTTCAAAATGTATAAACTGAACTTTAAACGGACCTACTATATCGTTTTTTTTTACATTATGTAAGTAGTGTTCTTTAAGCACCAAAAAGAACAGAATAGAATATAAGATAAAGTAAATATAAGTACTTACCCAAACAAAAAATCTGGAGGCACTTCCACACAAGGCCCATGTGGATTTTTCTTCACAGAGAACGTGGCTTTTCCAAACAAAATTCAATAACGGTTGACCACCATCACATTGTGATCAGATTTTTAGTCCATATTGCGTGCAAAAAGCTCATGAAAATTATTATTTTCCCGAAATTTCGCCGCAACAAAAATCTAAACAAACTTGACTGACTGTCGGCATTTGACAGTTGTTTTGGGAAAGTATTGCTGGTTGCGTGCCATTTAAGCCTTCTTTTTAATTAATAATAAGCGATGTTGCCGTAACAGTGAAAATAATGGCGATAGCGATCGTTATCTCATAACGATAGCCCACTGGAATTGCCCCCCTGGTAAATATTCCATCACTAGAAATCGTTGCCTTATCCGTCCAAATAACTTTTCTGGCAAAATCGGGGTTTTCTTGGCTTTTATTTAGGTACCACCTGCAAAATGCACGTCTTGGGGTGCACCCGTCGGGGTAGATAGGGCCTAAACTTGTGTTTTTTAAGCACCCGAACGGCATTGCTGCGTGGAATTCCAGTGTTTGTCTCCATAGCCCTGGAGGAAGTATTCGGGTTAATTTCTATTTCTCCTAGAACCGTTAGTTCTTCCAACTCTCTATCTCTGGCTAGGCTTCTATACGTCCTAGGCCGCGGTTTTGCAAAGGATCCGTATTCTTGTAGATGACGTTTTAACTTCAAAAATATTTTTGAGCTAGGTTGCCTTCTTTCCGGATATCTCTGGAAATATAGATTTAACGCCGTCTGTCGATTTTCGTTACTTTCAATATAACATTTTATCGTGTCGTACTTTTCAAAGTTTTCAAACATTTTTATATCTTGACGAAGACGCCACTTTTGACACTTGGGCTCGTTTATCATGGCAATTGTTTTTATTTGATCATAGCTACCTAGATAGATACCCTAAAACTGCCTAGGTTAGAGTTAAACACAGCCTACTACGATAATTATTAAAAATTGCAGATATCTGTTTAACTACTTAATAAAAATAGGTGTATGACACATCGTTTAACAGGAAATTTTATTAAAAAACTAATTTTTTTTTAAATTGGGGTATTCCATTTAAAAAAAATGTAACTTTGTGTTATATCTCGTGAAATAAAGGCTTTAAGACAAAATCGGTGAAACAGGTAGATTTGTCCTTAAAAAATCATCAAAAAATGTTTTTAATGAAAATGTCTATCTTTACAAATAAAAAAGTTGTAGAGGGTTTTTAGAAACGCACATTTTTGAGAATCACACTGTAGCTCAGAAACGCTTTAACATATCGCAATGCGGTTTTTAGTTTTCGACTTCTCTTGAAAATCGAGCCCGTAACATGTATATTAGTTTTGGGCTAACTAGGCTGCAAAAGCCCAAAGCTATAGAGGCCCCTCGATTTTGGACCACCCTGTACAAAAATATTAAAAAAACAAAAACAAAAAAGATCAGCCCCAGATCAGGCTTCATGGCCATCCCAATATGGAGATTTCAATATGGCAAAACAGCATTTTTTAAAAATATTTAAGTATTTTGAAATATAGTTTTCTCAACAATATTTGTTTATAAGAAATTTGTAAAAAACGAAAATTAAAAGAAGATTGAATTTAAGAAATATTAAAACGAATTTAAACTTTCAAAACAGAAACAGGCTCTGTGTTCAGGTACTACACCCCATTATTTATAGTGGCGTCTCCAATTCAAAAAAAAATATTTAAATCTAATTTTTTAGCATTACTTTTGTATATTTCTTAAAGAATGTTCTGCAGCAGTGCTTGTTTTATCTTTATATTTCTTTTGACATATTACGCAGAAACAGAACGTAATTTCTCCAGATATGGTTATTCATTTCCAAGTTTAGGAAAATCACCTGATTATTGCGTAACTCTACGCATGCCTCTAATTCGCCGCGAGAGCCGTCAATTAGAATTATAGCCTATGTGGTAATAATTTTATAAAAAAAAGGCTTCTCAAATACCAGCTTTTATCAAAGTGCACTAAAAAGTAGAAAATAATTTGTAGCATTCTGATATCAGTTTGGTCATGTTGATTCGATAAATTTATACTATTAGTAGTAGTAATAGTAGTAGAAGTAATGTTAGAGATTAATATACAGTTCAACTAAATTATAACCTAACCTAAACTACAAACTACGACAACCTAACCCACTATAATACAACAACACTTTTTGTGCTTGCACTTTATTTTAATTACATATTATTTAAATAAAAAGTCGGGAACTTTGTGCATGGCATTGTGCAGAACATGGAAGTTACTTTTTACCTTGTTGTGACTCCCAGTTTACCTAGAATTTATGCAACAAAGTAATCATATGTTGTAAATTTTAGGTAATATTTACGTAACGGCGTTGGCTGGGTTTCTGGTTCATTTTCTTGTTCTATAAAACTCTATTCCTCTGATCAAGAAGATCAGGTCTGTCGGCGGCTTAGATTAAAGAAGAGTCAAGATTTACCTTTACGTTGGTTACAGTAAACACACCAAATAATTCTGCCAATTTGAGCTTTGAAAGCTTCCTTACAATAAATGTTTGTAGTATAATTTTATACAAAAGAAATGTATTACAAAGTTTGTATATGATTTATAGCAATTTCAATTTTCAACACAATTATGCCAAACATTAAAACAAAGAAACACAGTTTATAGCACCTGGAATATCAAGAAAAAAAATATTACCCACTAGCAAAAAATTATGTTGCTGTGTTTGTTAATTTTGTTATTTTTTCTGGTTTTTAGCAGAAACTTACTTATACTGACTTCTTCAGTACACAATAAAGTCAATAATGCTTAGGGTATATATATCAATTCGAAGGGCGAGCGCCGATGGCAACGGCGGCAGTATAAATCAACCTTAATATTCTGATAAGAGATATATAATTTTTATTGTTGTTTGCAACTTTATTTTATGGTCTTTATAAAAAAAACCTTCGAAAATATCTTATGCCCATGTGCACCACTTCCCCTTACTTCTTCCACTTGTTCAAGTGCCGCTTCAATTGAAGGTGACCCTTGAGATTTACTTGGTTTGCAAAAGTTCCGAATATGTACCACTTGGAAAAAGTAAGGAAATTATTGGCAACGTGGCAGTTATCTGCATTTTTTGTGTCTTTTGTGTGGTGATCATGATTATTACCTGTCAGCTGTCAAAAAAACCACGTAAAATTTGAGGTTGTTTTAAAAAAACAAATTTTATTGATGATTTATGATTGTATGGAGGAAAAGGCAAGTAAAACTACTATAATTGGTTAACTATAAAACCTAACTATTTATTTAGTATGTTTTCACATCGTACTCAATACGTATTAAAAAGATTGTCTTCTTTTTCTTTCATAGAGCATGTTCTCTGTTCCGACAAAGAGCGTGACATGAAGAACAACATGCTTGATTTTTGATACGTATTGAATACGATGTGAAAGCATACTAATTATTACAACAACAGACCAACACAACCCATTTTTCAGTTTCTTTGCAACGCATTTGCGAAAAAAAGGTTAATTATTCGCTTAGCGAAAGAAACATGATTTTTTTTGGAAATTCTAAATCTTTTGTAAAAAGTATCTTCATCTCATTCTTTTAAAAATCCTTCTTGGTAGGAATTCCATTAATTACAAAGTCTAATTCTTCATCTTCATCGTCATCCCAAAGAAGTTCCATTTTAAGCACAGACCACTATTATAATCACAGAAAGATTTTAAGCCAACCGAACAGTTTTACAATCTGATTAAATTAATGGCTTTTGTTTAAAAACATAATCAAAAAAATACCTCACATAACCTCAAAATGCGCTTAAGCCGAAGTAATTCTACGGCTTATCTTAACTGCGGCTTAAGTGCCACTTAAATGATATTCCTCACCATTGCACAACAAAACTAAAGCTTAATAAAAAAACCTCGAAAAAAACCTTATAAAAACGTTCGAAAATATCTCATTTGACGCATTAAGAATTAACTACTTCATCAAATTTTGTTAATATTTTAATCTAAGGATCTACTAATTTAAGTATATTTCATAAACTTTTTTTTTAATTTCTGTGTACCTACTGGCATGTACCGCCATTGACTGATTTCACTTGCTCTCTTTTCGTTTTTAAAACATTGGACGATTTGTTCCAAAATATCACTTTAAATGCACTGAGATATACTCCTACTGGTAAAAAAACACACTATAAACGTTTTTTGGCAAAATGTGGTTTTAAAACGACTTACAAACGAAAAAGCTTATGTCAATAAAAATATCATCCGACTGTCTGCGCTCTGCCGACTTTCCCCGCCCACAAGCCAATCACGACCTAAAGTGTTTGAGACAGAATTCTCTATTCCTATCGTTCTAGCGTCGTTTAAAAGGATAGAAAAATAATCGATATTTCTCACCTTTGTTTTGTTGTGATTTTATTTGTAAATAAACAGTGGTTATTATTTGCCAAGGAGTTTTCGTTGGAGCAGATATCTTGTCTCTTTTTAATCTAAGGTCGGCGGTGTTGAGACGGCAAGTTATGCACAACAGAATAAGTAAGGTTTTGATAAGATGCTTCTTGTATATACCATAGCTTACTGCTCCTCTAGTAAAGACATATTTTAGACATATTTTAGGAAAGGAAAAAAATTTGTTATATATACAGGGTCTATCACCCACATTTATGTCTAACCCCAAATTTTATTTTTAACTGGTGTTTGGAATGTCCTGTTTTGTATTGAAACTTAATTTGGTAAGTCCATTTCTAAATACCAACTCTGTAGTACCTAATCTTGGCTAAATCTTAATTATAGAATTTGTGTGTTACTATAGCTGCTACCACAGGTTATCCGCCGGATTGCCTGTTTGAATCTCTCGTAAAGTTAAGAAAAGAGTAATTTATCAGGGGTTTCGTACGCTGATTTTTAAGGATCTCTGCATAACTTTGGTAATAGTATTTTGCTCGGTATTTTTGGTGTACATACATGTACTACTGAATTCAAAAAATTGTTGTACTTTGTTATATTTATACAAAATTAAACCAAACGCGGGCTTTTCAATTTTGTGAGAACCAGTTGACATTGGAACTTGGAAATTCATTAGATTATTACAAAGTATGTACCTACCTTGTTCTGGATCCATGTAAACTAAACATTTTCCTAGTTAATTACATTTTACCACTAAAATTTTGTAAGTAGATGCTTCTTTGACGTTAATAATAACTGAACTCATTAAAAGCTAGGCAGAAGCGTTAAAAATAATACGAAACCCATCTTTAAAAAAGCAAAATTTTCACGAAAATGCTCGGTAATTTTGACACGTTTTACAACAAATTTTTATAAAAAATTTTAAAAAAAATTTCAGCTCGGTGACCCTGTTTGTCTTTTTGGACAGTCGTATGCTTTCAACAGGGTTTAATTGCGTCTAAGTATTTTATTTGTATGAGGCCCTGTATATAATTTTTGACGGTTATTGTTTTACCAGAGGTAAGCAACTGGATTTGGCACAGGAAAATGTTGATAATTTTTTTGTGTGTTGGCAACCATTGGAAATAAATAATTTTGTCAATATCACAAAGGATATACCTACGGACCTGTTGGGTATATATTTTGTGGTCAATATCACGTTTTTGATTAATAAACGTTTAAAAATTTCAATAGACAAAATAAATGTAAGAAAAATGGCCATGCAACTGCCAAACTGAAAAACTAGTAAGTAAGATTAGTTAAATATAAATAATATTATATATTATTATTATTTCAAGAAAAAGAGTAACAAAAAGATAAATAAATAATATTTTTTACTATTTTACTTACTATTAACATTTTTAAATATTTCGTGAATATTACTGTTTTTTTTGTCAAAGCTTAATAGCTATTTATGTATCTAGGTCATAAAGGAGGAGTTTAACACCCGCGCCGTGGAAATAAAAACACGAGCCGCCAGGCGATGGTTTTTACACGGTGAGGGTGTTAAACTCATTTTATGACTGAGATACATACAATGTGTTATGTTTATATTTTAAAATATTTTTTTTTGTTGTCAAAATCTCTCTAATATTTTGACAATAGATAAATCACCAAATAGTTAAGTATTCTGACCTGTGGTTATTTCTTATTTTTGTCATTCTCAATCAAGCAATCTGATACACAAACAGTTGTTTGTCATTAGCAACCATATCAACAAAGTCATCATTACAAATAATGTTGGGTTTTAGTCGCTATTTTTACCGTTTTTCTTGTAAAATATTATGGAATTTGAAGAAAAAGTAATCCCTAGAGATATACTGGAGGCCGTTGAAGAGGCGAAGACGAATCTTGCCAGCCAAATCAAGAAAACTATACGAAGAAACCTATAAAGGTTATGTTTTGTGGTGTACTGGTAAAAACATTCCGGAAATGAAACTAATCGTAAAAGAAGACGCCTTATTCGCATACTTCAACGAAAAAGTAAAACAACACAAGCCCTCTTGCCTATGGAGTTATTATAGCATGTTGAAGACCACCATTAATCTAAATCATAATGTTGATATTAGTAAGTACCCAAAACTTATAGCATTTCTGAAGCATAAGAGCGAGGGCTATAAGCCGAAAAAATCAAAACTTTTAAGCAAAGAAGAAATCCAAAGATTTTTGATAAATGCTCCTAACGAAGTATTTTTATTATATGTGGGGCGACCAGGCGCGAGGAACTATGCCACTTAGAGGTAGATGACATTCAGGACCTTCAAGAGTCCCTTTCAGTTACCATCAAAGAAACAAAAACGAAAGTGGATTGAATGTTTATGGTAGTGGATGGGAAGGAAACCTTGCAAAGCTTTATTGGGTTCTTCAGAAAATATCAAGCTTTGAGCCCAACCATCACAGAACATAAGCGATTTTTTGTGTATTATAAAAATAATAAATGCTCCAAGCAACTTGTTGGTAAAAATACTTTTGGGTAGATGCCTAAATAAATGGCCAAATTTTTGAATTTGCCTGAAGCTGATGAAAACATTACGAATATTAAACTGCGCGCAGGATTGAAGTCGAGGAAAGTAGCGGAGGGACAACTAACCAACAGCCTTCTTCATTTTGCTATGGCAGTTATGAGACCACTATTCCAGATCTTCCACACACAGTAACCACAACTGAAAGAGAACCAAACGAAAATCGCTTAGCAGCATTGCCATTGCCAGTTCCATTGACAGTTCCATTATCCATAAATATGGCTAATTGCTCTAACTGTATTTTTAATTTTAAGTTTGAATAATTTTATTGTTGCGTTCGTTTAACAAAAATTATTGTAACAAAAATGAGCATTTATTCGTCTATAGAATAACTGTATTTCAAAAATAATTAAAAAAGTCCCTAAATTTAACACATGCGGGCCTTAAAATAAGTTTTAACTCCTGCGGGCGTTAAAGTGCTTTATTACGACCTAAAATGCGGGAGTTAAAGTGCACTGTGCATAAATAACTGTTACTAACCAAAAAAGTCATTATTCATAAACTGTCTAGGGAAATTATAAAAACAATCAGTCCATTTCATAAAATTGGTTTTACCTGCAAATATGAAAAAAATTTGAAAGAGTGGACAATATGAGTTGCCTCTAGTACCGCCTATTGTTCCTAGGCTTACTAAAGTAATTTGACCGCTACCGAAAGAAAACGAGTTGACTATCCAACCGAAAATTCTAATCAAGGTCTTTGAGGTATATTAAAGCCGTTGAACCTATGTTGTCTAGGTGATTTTTTGTTTCGATCCAAAAAATATATTAAAAAAAATTCCTGTAACCTGATGTACAAATTAAAATGTTTATATGGAAGAGTAGAAAATATGCATAAATTAAATTGCTTTGCTTAGATGTGCCGTGGATCTTCCCCCAAGTTTCATTTTCCGATATTATTATATATATTTCACTAATGTAAAGATTTTATTACAATCAAGAATGGCATATAAATTTGTTTAAATCTTTGGTTAAGTACCCGTTTTGAAACATTTTTCGAAAGTGTCGGATAACGTTCAACATAAAAACATTTGATGTGCACTGAAAGTTATACTGAATAATACATTAATAGGGAATAAGTCTGAAAATTTATACACACATTTTCTTAGAATTTTTTTTTGTTTGTCTGTCTGTTTGTTTGTTTGTTTGTTCCAGCATCACACAAAAACTGCTACTCCTGTATTCTTTAGAGCACTGAGCAGGGTATAGGCTTTAATTCATCAAAATCTGTTTTTAGGTAACAAAATTTATGATCATTTAAAACGAAAAATGGTAGTTTTCACAACTAGTGGCTGAAATAGTGCTTTTTTTACAAGCGTTGGTTTTAATAAGAAGCGCAGCGAGGTATTTAAAAACGCGAATAAAAAAAGCACAGTTTAGCCGCGAGTGGTTAACACTACTTTTTTTAATACCTTTATCAAAAAATCCAAGAAAAATAGGAAAATACTTTTAAAAATCTCGAACGAAGAGCTTTTCTCAGTTTGATATTTTGACAATATTTTTTAGGAAAGAATAATTAGATTTTTTCAATATTACTATTTTCCGCTATTTTTCTTTAATTTTGGGTAAAAATCGTACAGAAATCTTTTTTTGCACCCTTGATCAAAAAAAAAGTTTTGATAACAAAAAATGTTTCTGATGAAGGTATAAAAAAAACTTTTCATGCGCGGATCAGGGCGGGGGAGAAGCGTGGTGAGGTGGAGGGGGTAGCTACAATTTTAAATACGCAAACGAAGTCGCATGCAATAGCTAGTGTCTAATACCTATGGCAAGAAATGCGATGCCGATTTTATATTAACTGATAAATGATGATATGGTTTTCCTAAATAGTAGTTTAAACAACTAGTGACTAAAATAGTGCTTTTTTTTAGAAGCGTTGGTTTATATAACCAGAGCAACGAGGTATTTAAAAACGCGAGTAAAAAAAAGCACAGGTTAGCCGTGAGTTGTTAACACTATTTTTTTTTTAATACCTTTATCAAAAACTCCAAGAAAATCAGGAAAATACTTTCAAAAATCTCGAACGAAGAGCACTCCTCGCAATACACCATCTTTACACTATAAATCTAAGCGGCTGGTAAATAAAATAACAATTCGGTTTCCATAGCGATGTGCCTTTTTATTCGGTGACGTTCATTGTCGCGACATTTTAATCTTTGACAGTTTGATATTTTGACGATATTTTTAAATGATTTTTACGTAAATACTTAAAGAATAATTAGATTTTTTTAATATTACTATATTCCGCTAAATTTCTCTTTAATTTTGGGTGAAAAACGGATAGAAATCTTTTTCTGCACCCGTGATCAAAAAAGTTTTTTTGCATCGGTAACCAAAAAAGCCATGCTTTAGTTATCTGCAGACAGTTACTAAAATCATGTTTTTGATGAAGGTATAAAAAAAGGTTTTTTCTATAACAAAGGACAATTTACAGGAGTTTCCAAAAATATTATTTAAATTTAAAAACACTTAAAAATCGCCTTTACATTCAGTGAATATAATGTGGAATTTATTATACTTTTTATCTAACTTTAGTAATTTAGGCTTAAGAAAAATGAGAACGTTTTACAACTTCACCAACCCTACTCTCTATTTGTTACAATTATCCGTGAAGATGTTAATCCAGTTTGCGAAACACTTGTGGAGAATGAAAAATTTGGGAGATGGTAAAGCGTTTCAGAGTTAATCCTTCACCCCAAGGGTCGTAGTTGCCTTAGTGGTGGATTTGATGGAATGACACAATACATTTCGTAAGGATTTGCTTAGAATAGTGTTTTGTTTCACGGCAAAGGACTACATTTAATGGAAAAGTCAGCTCATTGTTTCTTTATTGGAAGGTGGTGGTTATTTCCGCAGAACCCAAATGCCATGCTGTTGTTGTAACACGTAACAATATACAGACCGCTTCAAGCTACTGCGAACATAGGGGGAATCAAGTCCAATTTACTCTCCGTGCCGTACGACCGAGGTGGATTCGAAGCACGCTGCAGTGTTATCTTTTGGAAATTCATTTTGTTTTTATTATTTTGTTTTATTTCTGCCTTGCTCGAGAAACAGATGGGTAATTTCTTAATTGAAATAATACATTTTTAAAACTAAAAATGGATGTCTACGAAGTTGCCGAAAAAGTGCAGATGGTCAAATGGTCAAATCGTCATAACCCAACACACGTTCGATATTGGTCGAGGGAAAATTTGCATTGGTATTTTGACGTAAGAACACAGTATCCCCAAAAACTAAATGTTGGGGGGGGGTATTGTAGGGGAACACGTAATTGGGCCATTTTTTATTAACGGCAATTGCAATTTGAATGGTCCTAGATACTTGGATCTACTGCAGCAGCACATTATTCCAACTGCTAGGCAGTTGTTAGGTGTAAGATTTGATGAAACATGGTTTCAACAAGATGGTTGTTCCGCTCACAATGTTGGCCTTGTTAGGGAATATCTTGATAATGTATTTCCTAATCGGGTTATAAGTACACGTGGAACTATTTTATGGCCAGCTCGATCTCCCGATCTTGCTCCTAATGACTTCTATCTGTTTTTGAAGAAGCTTTTCAAATTATCACCCCTAACATGCTTGGAAACGTTAGAAGGGGTTTTTATAGTAGGCTCGGATATTGTCTAGCCGAGCAAGGAGGACTTTTCGAACATTTGCTTTAATTTTTTTTTGACTGGGAGAATCTTTTTGGTTTTTAGAATGTATTATTTTATTTTGAGAACTTGCTTTTATTTTGTTTCTCCTTATTATTTTCATTGTAACACGTCGTCACTGATAAATCTGAGCAGTTGACAATAAAACGCTATTATTTATCAGTGACAAAAAATAAGAAAATGACGTTATAAAAATTTGCGTATTTATTGACTAAATTCCGGTTTTATTGACTACACTCCACACAGCACCGTGGTTAGAGGCTTACTAAATACCAAAGGAAAGTCATGCAAGTGGTGATCGCAAGCCTGAGTATTGGTTGCTTCACTGATAGGCGTGCGGTGTCTCTGCATGTACGTACACTGGCAAATTAGACTTCTTCCGCCCTATGTTCGCAGTAGCTTGAAGCGGTCTGTATACAATATGTCCTAAAAGTAAGGAATAATACATTTTTTGGGAGAACTATGGTTTTTCAAAAAAAAAAACTTATATAGGATCATTTAAGGTAAAAAGGTGTTTTCAAAATAAAATATGGCACAAACTTATCTTTTTTTTTAATTGACACCCTGTATATTATCTCATTTTCTGAAACCTTAAAAAATAAGGTTTCCAAAATTACCAATCACCTTGGGTCTATCTTTTATCTTCTCCAAGATATTCAAGTTTAAATTTGCACGGAAGAGATAAGGAAATCGAAATTAACTACCCAATATTAATACCTTTGACACTTATGCATCACAGTAATTAAACAGACTCAATACCAGAGCATTCGACAGTTTAATCTTAAGGCTTTCGGACAGTATGTGTCTCCTTTGGTATAGTAACTTTAAATTGCAATAAGCACTCTGGATACATTTTCTAATATGAGGGTTTGCTGTGTTTGTAACCTCTAGGTTTTGATTTTCTATTTTCAAACTAATTTTTTTTCAAAGAGCATTACACAAGATTTGGACGGGTTAGTAACTAAGTTATGATCTTTGGATTGGACCTATCCTCTGCATTTTTTTTATCACTCTCCAAAAATGAGAGATTTAATTACCGGTCATCAGCATAAGAGTAATAATCACAGTGACGCAGACAGTCCCCTGTGGTACGCCACTGCCAATCTCTCTCATATCTGAATCCCCCTCTTCTGTTCTCTCCTACTCGGATAACTCCATTGCTAGCAATGTACCTACTACATGCTTAAGAGTAAACTAAGAGTTTCGAACTGCCATTGTCTTTATTTTTACTTTTTTATATGATTATGAATCTGCAGTCATCATTCGGTGAATACTAACAAAAACTAAGACTACCTAATCTTATATACCAGCATTCGTTCAGTGAACCATAAAACTAACTTGTGTTAAGTGAACCATGGAGTTACACTTGGTTGGTTCCGCTGTTTCGCAATTGAAATCTGTTACTTTCGAAAAGTGTGGGTTTTCAAATATCCTTGATGGTGAGGCTAGTTTGAGAAAACACATTCTGGTTCCGAATAGATTTTCTTCCTTGTCGACGATATTTGCATCTTTCCATTCCATATGATGTTGATTTTCCCAGCAATGTTGAGCTACTTTTGATTCAGTTGTGTCCCCTTGTCGTATTGCGTTTGTGGTCTGTATATAAGGCAAACTTCCATGGCTCGTCTGGTTTCTCAGATGGTACCTGATAGAATTACTTATTTAAAGCTTCTTCTGTATTGCAGATCTAGGTGACTCGATCTATGAGAGATATGGCAATTCCCAGTTTTGTTGATGTGGAGTGGTTTGATTTTATAGTAGTGATTATCGTTGAATTATGTTTGGTGACTAGAAAGTCGAGAAAAGGGAACTGACAACTCTCTTCTTTGTCCATAGTGAATTTGATGCAGTTTCTTAGAATTGTTCTAGTATGTTGAGGTCCTTTTTCCAAATGATAAAGATGTCGTCCATGTATCTATCTGCCATAGTTTGGGTTTCAGACATGATGTTCGCAGAGCTTCTTCTTCTAAGGATTCCATAAAGATGTTGGCCACTACCGGCAAAAGTGGGGATCCCATGGGTAGATCATCTTCTTGTCAAAAATATCTGTCTTTATCCTTGAAATAAGAATTCTGCAGACAGCATTTCAACAAATCCATAAACACATTGATTGATAGATTGGTTTTGTCAGAGAGGTCGTTGTTCTTGAGTAGCTTTTGTTCAATGATTTTGGATGATTCTTCCAGTGGTACGTTCTTGTACAAACTTTTGACGTCTAAACTAACTGGTCATCGGGTTGTAGGTTGATGTCTCTAAAGAGGTCTACGAAGTGCTTTGAATTTTTGGCGAATGATAGTAACTTCCCTGCCAGAGGCTAGATGATTAGTAGAAGATACTTAGCAAGATTATATGAATTTTCGGCAGTCGATACGTATGCAGTCCTTTGCTGTAGTGCGGTGTGAGTTTTGCTCCTGTCAATGCCGTTGAAGTATCTTCTTTGTTTGGTTTTTTTCTCTGTGATTTCCTTACCCTAAATACTTATTTCTGTTGAAAAACGCGTTTAAAAAAATACAATTTTCCACGAGCTTACAAACGTCCGTCGGTCAGTTATTTAAGACCGTATCAAATGCTGTAGATATCCTAATGTATCTTTAATAGAAAAAGAATACTTAAGAACCAGTAACCGTTTAAAAATGTGCTGGGATAGATCAGTTCACTGACTTTTCGAATGACCTTACCTAACACCAAGTTATGATTGTGTTACATCAACGATTTCAAACATCATGTTTTAGTCATTATTTTTCGTGACGGGCAGGATTATCAGTATATTTGGATCGTATTTAAGTTGTTTAATAAATTATTTAAAAAATTTTGAGCGTACAATTTGGTTAAATAACAGGGTCCCAATGAGCATTATCAGAAATCTCTGGTGACAAAAATTTATATAATTATTATAAAGAGGGTTCCATAAATGCCCTAGGATATTTAGAGGTTTCCTACAGGAATTGAGTTTCTATATTTGTTTTATTAAAGGTTCTAAATTGATGGTACCCTAAGGTAACATAAAACTGGTGTTAACAATATTTCCACGGACATCTTTATCAAAATTAAAGTCATCTGTAACAAATGTTATATAAATTGGTGTTAACAATGTTTCCACCAACATATTTATAAAAATATAAATCATCAGTGACAAAAGTTATATAAATTGGTTTTTGAAATCTTTCTGTTAACCCATCTATAAAACCGTAAGTAACTATCAATTAAAGATATATAGATTGGTTTTTAAAATGTTGCTATCAACTCACTTATAAAAACTTAATTTACCAACAACAAAGAGACACTTATAAAAACTTGAGAACTCACACACAATAGGTAATTATATAAATTGGTGCCTGTAATATTCTTATGAACTCATTCATAAACCTTTTTTGCCCATTCTTTCTATAATGTTTTTATTAATTTCTTTTTATAGTGGTTATAATACCACTGTTTTTACAACAAAAAAACAATTTTAATTTATAACAAATTATTAAAAAATGAGATAGTTTCCTCTGACAGTTATGCGGGGTTGAAGGGTGTGCAGGCGGGTATTTTTCCTGGTATGTGTAGTATGCTGGATCTCTCTCAGACGAATACATTTGGGAAAAGAGAACAATGGTAACTATGTTAAGCTCGCAGAAACGGACCTTCAGTGTTCAACACTGCGCCATCTGCAGCCTTTTGTTCCAATTACTATCATGTTTTAAAACGTTGATAAAATAGTGTTGAAAGAGGTAAACAGTGGTATAATTGTATTGTTTTTTTTTATAGAATTGTCGTAAATTTTCGCCATTTTGGATTCCAACAATAGGTTTTTGACCAAAATAAAAACGTTATTTATGGGGTTTCAACATGTGTTTTAATCGAAATATGGCTTGTTTAGGGTTAAAAACAAAATACAAAATTCAATATTTCTCCCAGAAAGCCAAAAACATATGTGAAAAAAAAAGTATTATTTAAATGAATATTTTTTTCCCCGTTTTCTCAAATATTTTTGGAGCCCATGAAAATTTTATGAGTGTATTCGAAAACTATACAGTACACACGGGACCGCAGCTGATTATCAGAGTAGGATGACTGGGAAAACAGCTTTTATTTAACCTATGGTATATAAATATTCATATTCCTGCTTCAACTTATCTCACTTCCATTTTAATTTATTTTAGAAGATTGATAAACACCATTTTATAAATTTTTTATTTTAAAAAGAAAAAGAATAATACATAACACGCAAATGGAAGAAAGATGGAAAATTTATATTTCTAAATCGATAAAAACCTTTAATTTGTTATGCAGTGTTGTTAAAACAGTTGTAAAACCTTTTTTATAATAATATCTAGACTTGAGGGTTCATAAGGAATTTTTATAACATCTATATGTTGTTTTTCTATCCATTACTATGTACCATAAATTTTTATAAGCTGGTGTTGGTCAGTTGTTTTTCAAGTCTTTTTTACTCATTTAAGAGATATATTAGAGTTATAAAATTATCACCAATACTAAATAATATAACTTTTGGTTATTTTATGAAGGTTTTATATTATTTGCTGTAACTTCTATATAGACAAAAATGCTCATTGGGGTTGCTGCTTCACTGGAAAACCTGGAATTATCAGGGAATTTTTTTTGACCTTAAAAACACCTGGAGTTACTACGGAATCTTACAAATTTTTGTAAAAACCTGGATTATTTTTGAAAACCTGGAAAAAATATTTTTGGTCTATATTTAAATATCAATCAAAGAAGGACGTTTAAGAAAAGGACTGTTCAAGAACTAATTATCTTAGAAGAAATAATAGATTTTGTTTCAGTTTTCGACAAGCCTTCATTATGATTCTCGTCTTATTTCTAAAACATCCGTTTTAACCGCCTTCCTTCGAGGGAGGGAATGTTTTGTTTTTTAACAGACAAAACAAAGATAGAATAATCAGAACGCTTGTTTAGATGCTTATTGGCATTAATCACGTGACACTTCCCATTGAATTTAACCAGCCACAAAATATTTCACCTATTAGAAAAGTAAAAAAAAAATTGTTTTGGAAAAAAAAGCTATTTGTGAGAAAAGAAAAGCTCAGACAGAAATACAGCATCTGGAGGAAAAAAAACAAATATTGAAAGTGTTCTTAAACATGAAAATCGAAAATGAAAAAAAATCGATAGGCGCGTTTCGGCACTTAGAAAAAAAATTTAAACTCTTTACTTTTATAAATGCGATATTTAGTAAACTTAATGTGGTAAAATTAAACTTTATTAATTTTATTAACCAAATATATGTACCTAAAATAAGCCAGTACCTAAAAAGAAGCTTAACTGATAAAATAGGTTAAACTCTCTAGTGAAATTCTAGTTTGCGATAAAAGTGTTTTGTTTAATAATGTTATTTCTGCAAAAAAATATTTTTTTTTCTAAATAGAACCTCGAATTTTTTTTAAATTACCTAGAAAACTTGGAAAAATCAGGGAATTTTATTCTTATCCCTTGCTAGCAACCCCGAATAAGGCTTTAGAAAATGTAAATTCGTTCGAAATTTTGTAATTTACCCCATGTGCAAAGCAAAAATCCACCTTTTCTCGCACTTACGAACAACTGCTCGTATCCACCAAGGCTAAAATTAATCTCCTTTAAAATAATTATTTAACGAAAATCAGGCACACCAAATACTACTCTTTTTTTTAGAATTTTTGAAACTGAGACTTGAGATGAGATCACGCACACATTTCCTTTAACGCTCATAAATAGCTCCTGTAGCTTTCGCTTGCCTTGGCCTGCCAAATCCCTGTATGCAATTTTAGTCTGTCGAAATTTCTCAAAGAGACTCTAGCCAAATCCATGCTTATAATCAACTAACCATCTCTGGAATATGATGGGTATAAGCCTCAAGAGATTTGCTCGTCCCAACATATTCTAGTGGAACTTAGCAATGAACTTTACATTTCTTAGGACGTTCTTCCCCATGATAAAATGTATCTAATTAATCGTAAGCATGCTCAGAAGTATTCTAGAGTGCATACGTGAGTGGGATGGTCGTACACCTTACTAGGACTGAAACATCTATTTGCTAGAGTGTTGCAAACATTTCGTAACAACAACATATAAACAAACTTTAAAGAGAATTTGTTAATTTATTCTAAATGTTTTATTTTTTTGTCGGACAGTAAATCTGTATTTATTGTATTATTACTACAAGAAGTTTATACCTACCTACCTACACAAAACTTAATTTATTTTGATAGAAAAGCGAGTCAAATTTAAAGGAGCCATAAAATATACCCTTTTTATAATTGTGGCGTAAAATTAACCACCGAGATTACAAAAATTAGTAGAAACTGGTCTCAATAAACTTTTGTTGCCCAGTAAAAAGGAAACGGTATATACCTAGTGGTACCTAAACATCGTAAAATTTTATTATCTTTGCTAGCAATTTTAGATTATCTCCTAAACGCAGGTCATAGGAAATATGGCATAAGAAGTACACGGTGATCAATAAAAGAAAGAAACAACTTTACCCAAAACGTAAAAAAAACAAACGTACACAGAAAAAACCCTGCTTTAGTTAAGTACACTTTTAATCCCTCTCTAAAGAGGCTAAAGCGGTACTCCCTAGGGATTAAAAGTAAATTTATTTTTTGAGAGATTTAAAGTGAATTCTTCCAAATTAAACACAACAACAATAGGTTTTTCGAATCATTTTATTGAAATAACAATAAACGAAATATAATAACGAGCACATACTGCATACTTACAAACCGGTTCTTTACTACATCTTATCGTGATATTTATTTACATTTACATTTAGTTCGGTAGTTTTTTTTAGTTATTATTGTAGAGAGTTTTTTAGACTTTCCCAGGAAATAGACCGGGAGCACCTTTTCGTCGGTGAAATTTTCTGCATTTTGTTCAGTGCACCATTTGCTTCTTATAGATCTCACGAGATTTTTGAGGAAGAAGGCCAGCAATGGTCTCTTTAGCGACCTTTTCAATGTTAATCTTTAAAAAAAATGCTTTTTGACTTTTTTTTTACTCAACCGTTTAACAACAACAACTGACTGACTTTTATTTATTATCATAGCATTAGTTAAACGTCTTTGATAGCAACACTTCCAGAGCACACCATAGAGAAAGTAATTATTGTGTTGTCCCTGGAGCACACCAAATTTTGAATGATTCCACCATCAATGACCACTATCAGTAATGTGAGTTGACATCGCGAAACTAGAGTACCGTTAAGTGGTCTATAATTATTTTTTGTATTTTCAGCTTTTCGCAATCCAAAGTTCATAAAATAGTATGTAAACCTTGGGACTAAAGCGTCTTTTAACTGGTCGGGCTACAAACCTTTCGCCGCGGGGTTAAAAATAGCACTTTAGTCCCCAGGTTTATAATATACTATCTCTGGTCACAAAAAGCCACTAGAACTTTTTGGGAGCAAAAAAATTGACCTTCTTGGCAGTTTATAGATGTATTTTTTGAGTCAGTGCCGTTGCACAATTGCAGACAAAGGCAAAAAGAAGTTTTGTAACGTAATCCAAACTGGCAGAAATGATTATTAGGTGAATCTGTATTTGATCATTAATTGCCAATTGCACCTCATTGTTAAACCCAGTTCAAATTTAATTTGCATTTAGAATTTGCTTCCATAGGTGCGTTAAAATACGAGACGTCACAAAGACGTCACATTCCAAACGTTAATTAAATTTAAAATAAGGTTAAGAGTATGGTGCAATTGGCCCTAACTAACTAACTTACTTTCCTGGAGACAATGTGCTTCAGGCTTCTGAGCTCCAACATCCAAATATTGTATGTTTGTATATAATCGTAGATGCACTACTTAAATCTCAGTTCATAAAATTGTGTAGTCGCTGGAGGTATTACAGCCACTTGCAGAGACTTTTTTTTTAATGGTCCTTTAGGCTAAAGGACCTTTAAAGTACCTTTAGCGTATTTTGTGTCTTGCACCGACTTTAATGGTCTTTTAAACTTTCTTTAAAGGAGCATTAACTAACTGGCCAAATTTGGTCAATTAAACGATCTTTAAAGCTTAGTTAGCCCTTTTGAGGTTAGTTTTGCGACCCATTTTTCATGGTATAATTTATTTTTGTTCAAAACGCAACAAAATTCATAAAATGTTATTATGGAATATGTTTGAAGATGAGCTGGTAGAGGATGCTCTTGAAGATGATCTTGAAATATTGGATTTTGTTAATTTTGGCTTCCCTCGAAGATTCAGGTTAACACACGTTGAGGATCAATTGGAATATCCAGATGACAGGTAGGTACTAGTCAATGTTTTACACGGGGTGAGAGGGGGTTAAAAGTTGGTTACCAAAATGTTTATAATTGCAATTGAATGCATATTTTTACCCAACACTGATTTTCCAGGATCAGTTATTATTTTTTATTAAATGATTTTTAGCTAATATTGATAAAAACTATAATAATCCAGTGTTTATAAACAAGCTTCTCCAACAGCTTCCTGATATAGTTTTAGTTGTCAGTAAATTATAAATATACTTTTTTTCTTATTTTCAGGAGTGGATATGGTCTTTCAAATTACCTCCTGACACCTTTAGCAAATCCAATTACACCAGGTAAACAAATGTATAATGAAGCCTTAATTCGAATAAGAACTTCAATAGAACCTACATTTTGGATCTGGAAACGTCGGTTTCCAGTTATGGCTTATGGGCTTTGCCTTATACTGGACACAGTTCTGACAATAATAGTAGCTGCTTCTGTGCTTCATAATATTGCCAAAGAAATGAACGAGCCAGAGCCCCCAATACCAGAAGATATAAACAAGGAAGAATATTAAATTATCTTATGCAAACTCAACAAATTGAAATGTATGGTCAAGACCACCAACGTCATAAGGTTGTGCAGAATGGAAATTATTTATTATATACTAAAGAAAATTAAAAAATAAATTTCATTTCTTTTACAAAATTATGACGTACAAAAAAGCAGCTGTGCATTTTAGGGTTTTACAATTGCTGTTTTTTTTTAATTGTTGATTATGATTATTTTTTTTGTGGTTTTTTTAATATAGGTATGTCAGTAAAATAAACAACATGTTTTAAATTTTCTTTATTTTAATAAACTGTATTGATTTTTCTGTACTCAAACGACAAAAAAATAAGTGCCAGCCCACGCACTTCCTACTCAAAATAAACAAATTATAATACCTCTTGATTGCAAAAGGCCAAAGAGGCAGGAGACAAAATAAATTGTAACGAAATGTACATAAGTACAACTCTTAAACTTATACTACTAGTAATAGTAAAACCCTGTGAAAAATAGTCAAATTTTTCTTATCTAGCAAAATAACCACTTTCAGTAAAAACAAATATCCTTTAAGGCGCAAAAAAAACAATTATAAGTTACCTTTTTTAAAAAACTAATAAAATGCAAAAACGGCAGGTACCTTTCATGTAATATGTAACACATTCAAGATTGGTTTCTCCTAAAGCTTCATACAGATGAATATATTTATTTAATTGAATTGTCAAGTGTGACCAAATCCACTCTCGCAGTCAATTGAATGTATTACATAGTGTCAAAAAAATCAGCAAGTACTTCTATTTTTATCTCCAGGTTTTTCTCCTGGAGTTGATGCTCTTTGTCAGTATGTAATGCTTCTCTTTCCAACTTTTTTAGGGTGATGTCAGCAATCATATTCTTTTTGTCCGCTAGGAAGTCATATTTCTCTGCCAAGGTACTTGATGCCATGATTCTAACTACGGTGGCAGATAGCCTCCTTTGATCGGTACCCTACAATAAATTAAAAACCAAACTAGGTATTTGCCAAATAAAGGATTTAATAATAATAATAATAATAAAAGATTCTCAAATATTTTAGTCGGAATGGCAAGGATTGAATCGATTAATTAAGTGCATCAAAAATTTGTCATAGATGGATCTTTCAATATATATCTTCTGTTAAACTGGAGAGTATAATTAAGTAGGCCGAGAACTACTTTTAAAGAAAATGTTGTTTAGCATTATACATAGATTGTTATATTTCGTTATCAAAATACTTATCCTTTTGACTTGCCCCTTTGTCCTGTTCCTTGACCTCTAGCTGTTTCACTGCTAGCATGTGCAGCATCCATGGATGTTTTGGAGTAATATTGAATAGATGGGCGACAGCTCCCTGGGACTAAGATTCAGCCCACTTTTTCTCTTTTTAGCCTCCATTGAAATTGAAGCACTGCACAATAGCCTATATTATGTTCATAGTCCATGTAACAACTATAGCTACCTCGACTAGATGAACAATTCATCATCAAAAAATATCAAATGAAAACAACAGAACCATAAAAAATAAAATAAAAAAAATATGTGAAAGTTTTAGGTTATTGAAGACAGAGATACCAACAAAAAACCCCCAGAAATCCCTAAATTCGTGCGACGTTGCCGTACTGTAAAGAAAATAAAGAGCCTTTAGTAAAAGTTCAAAAAAATTGAGCCTGTGCAAGTCATTTAAAATTTAAATGTCCTTTAAAATTTAAAGGTTCTTTTGTTAAAGAACCATTACAAAGACGTCGGTGCAAGTGGCTGTTAGACACTTAAAGTAAATATTTCAATGCATCCGTATCGGTATGCGTAACGCGTTCGAAACAAAGTCAAAATTCGCTACAGTTTTGACTTGCTCCTGCCATGTTTCGAACGATGCCTGCTTCTTTGACGGGTGTGATGACAGAATCTCGTTGCGTACGGAAGGATGTACGTATCGTTAGGGGCCCACGAACGTACGCAACGATTTTAATCAGCAGTCCTGTCATCGCATCCTTCAAAAAAGCGGGCATCGTTCGAAATAAACAAGTCAAAAATGTAGCGTATTTTGACTTTGTTTCGAACACGTTACGTATACCGATACGGATGCGTTGAAATATTTACTCTATTGACTCATGTTAAGGCACCGCAAAATTCGTTAAAATTACTTTCCAGAGATATTCCGCACATTGGTAAAAATTGTTTGCTAGCTTATATCCCAGCCTTTTTCTATAGGGCTCATGTCTTTACCGTAATTGGCCCAAGGAAGTATTTCAACGTTATTTTCTTACGTCCATCTTGATGCGGTGGTCGTAGTATGAATCGGACAGTTGTTGTCTTGTTGAAAGATAAAATCATTTTCTGGAATAACCTGTACCTTCTCCGTCATAAATAGATTTGACCCAAAAATCTTTCATTGATTCTCCATACCACCTCTAAACCCTTTATGAAACCCATCCTTACAGAATGACAATGAAATGACTAGCAGGTTGGTACCAATTTACTAGCGGCGCGCCGAGGGGGAGGTTGGTGTTAAAACCTCCTCTCGAGAAGCCTGCTTACAATTGGCACAATGAAATAACAGCAGAAATGAAATATAGTATAGGGAATAAAATAAAAGAGCCATGCAGTCAGGTTTTTAACAAAAATCATAAATTGCAAAATTTTTCCCTTGCGGCGCTATAAAACCTTTTATTTCTAGGATTTCGTGTCAAAATTGGGTGTCAGAAATGGCCTTTTAAGTGACATTTTCCCAAAAATTGTCGCCCTCGGCGCATTTTAGCATTTCAATAATTGCATCAAAAGGGGAAGAAGCACTGCTAGATGAAATTATTGTCCCATTGTAACCTTTTTTTTTTAGTTTAATTCGGTCACTCCAGTTTTTTTATTAATATATCTAAAGTGTTTGATTTTGTACTTTTTTACGGAATACAGCATTTTTAAAATAAATACAAGATATTTTTAAAAGTTTTTTTTTATTTAGAACCTAAAATGCAAGAGTACCAACAAAAATGTTTAAAAATGAAATGCATATAAAAAAATTTAAATAGTTTTAAAAAACCTTTTAGTTATATTAATTTGAAAATAAAGAGATACATACAGAACAAATCAAACAATCAAAGAAAAATCATGATTAAATCTAGGGTTGCGTCAGTTTTTTTATTATAATAAATAATTTATTGGTTTGAATTTGTTTAAAAAACTTAATTATTACTATCTTGATCTTAAAGCTGGAAGATTCATTCTCTACAAATGTTTGACCTGAAACAAAGAAAAAAAATTATTAAACAAATGCCAAAAACTATAAATAATTTACATAAAAAATAAAAATGACATACCAGGACTCACAATAAAAATAAAGCTGAAATAAAGAGTAACAGAAAATACTTTTAGGGATAGGGTTAAGGTAAAATAAAATAAAATGTCATGAACAGATTGATATATACTGAGAAGTTCAAGTTTGCAATCAGCATTTGGCAAAAGTTGGACATAACTCGCATGTTTATCTTTCGCCAAATTTAGCATTTTTTTTTTGTTGACGAAGTACGAAGTTAAGTAACTTAAGTTGGCCAAAGATAAACACGATTTATCTTGAACTTTTGCCAAATGCAAATCGCAAACTTTTCTCAACTTAAAGGTGCAATTCAGAAAAACGACAATTAGGGCTTAATTGATCATACAAAAAAAATTACGTCAATGGCTATAGCTTTGTTATTAAAATTACCACGTGTAGTGCACACTTCATTTATGTCAGTTTTAATTTTTTTAGGCATTGTCAACGAAAAAAAAAAAAACAACACGCTCATATTTTAATAACAAATAAGCTTTGTAGAGAAAAATGAAGATTTTGTATGATCAATTAAGCCGTACTAGTTATTTTGCTGAACTGCATCCTCAAGCCAAACTTCTCAATATAAATTTCAGTAAAAATTGCTCACCTTTGCCATAACTAGGGTGTAATCTCCAAAAATATGTGTTCTGCAATCACTCACAATTCCAGCCTCAAAATACTTGAATGCATTTAAACTTTTCATCTGCTGGATGGTGTAAAATGAAGTAGTTAGCACAACAATGTCCATGTTGGAAACTGGGGGAAGACTCGCAGGGTCAAAACAAATCGGTGTCTTTTAAATTAGGGTAAAGGGATCGACACTATTAATCACTGCATTTTTTCGCGAGGCCACTGGGGGGTCCTGATAATCACTCATGTTTATTAGATTATCTTGTAAAAAAGCACAGAAGGTCTCAACAAAAAACGTCGCTAAATCAAAGAAACTTTTCAGTTCTTGAAGAAAAAAAGTATTCTAATAAACACTAAAGGTCTCTATTAGTGAAAACTCCCAAAAAAAAACTTTTTGATTTTACCAAAAAAAAAAGAAAAAAAGCAAAAAAATACACAAAGTTGACGTAAATCAGCTGGGCATTTAGACTGCCCTATTTAATAAGTGGAATTAAAGGCAACTTTTCATATTGATAATTCATAACTTTAATTCATAGTGTATAAGCACAATTTTAGTGTTAATACATAATTTAACAGCACCTGCTTATCCAAGAGTTTATAAGCACAGTGCATTAGGATAAATTTTGAAAATTGACAAACCAAATTGACTATGTTGGGAATTTGGAACCTTTGGTTGCACTAAATCAAAATTATGATTGTTTTCCACAAACCAAAACTACACTTTTATGCACTCGACGCGCGTTTCGCTAACAACGTTAGCATCATCAGGAGACGATAAACAATTTATCGTCTCCTGATGATACTAACGTTGTTAGCGAAACGCGCGTCGAGTGCATAAAAGTGTAGTTTTGGTTTGTGGAAAACAATCATAATTTTGAAACCAAATTGACAAAAAAGAAGAACAAAAAAAATGTTTTTCTTTACCTGACCTCAACAGGTTAGGTATTCTTCCTTCTTGCTAAATTTCTGTTTTCTAATATCAGCTAAAATCAATCACTTCCATTTTGAAATCAACAAACCAAAATGTTTTCTTTGCTTTTTTCATATTGATAGTGTATAAAGTTAAAATTAACCAACTTTTAAATTATGCACTGTGCTTATGAATTGTGAATTATAACTATGAAAACTTGGGAAACACTTCTATTAAGAATAACACTATGTAACAAATTTTGACTTTTGTTTCGTTTATTTGATTTTTTTGTTATTATACCATTATTTCTGTTCCAAACAACTATTCTAACTAAATTTAAAAATGTGATAAATAAGTCTTTAGTTTTTTTTTAATTTTTTTATTTTTGAATGCGTATTTTATTGGATTTATGAATATCATATAGTTTTTTATTGAGAACGAAATATGTAAATAACCATAATAAAATAATTTAACTTTATAAATTTTTTTTCTTAACATTAGGATATGAACTCTTGACTTGAGATTCTGAGTACCAAACACAGCTAAATAACTTAAACAGGCACACCCTACATCCAAAATCTTACAAAATGGAGGAAAGGCTTGTAGGGTCCTTTAGAATGAATTTACAAGGTTTCTCAAAAAAAATATTTTTTATGTTTTTATTTCGTATTATTTTTTTGTATTTTTTAGTAAAATTTCGTCACTAAAACGTCTTTTTATTTTTTATGCGGTGTATCTGGGTATTTAAGATAATTTTAACTCTAACCCGCCCTTTGTCTACTTAGTAAGCCCAAACGTAGCAAAAAATATTTCTGGGATACTTACTTTTGTTTAGAAGATGTTGTAAATACAGCCTAATTTTACGAAAAAACGCCAATACAAATGACATTGAAAATTTGACAGTTTTAAAAAACAAATTCTTGTTACGCAGTCCGAGACATGGCCTACTAGTTTTGATGAAATAAAATCCAGATAAACAAATATGAATTTAACATTATGGCTATGAATAAAATTGTGCTTAGGTTATAAATTATCAATATGAAAAGTTTGGTAAACCCGCCTTAAGTGGACCTAATATTTTATTACTTTTCCAATCTTTTAATCAGAAACTACGAGTCTGGTCAATCTTCCGTTCCTCTGTAGCGTTCTTTGTTTACTTTATCAATATTAAAATGTTCTGACACGGCTGCAAGAAACCATCCGTCCTCCAGCTTTGTTACCTTGCTCTTAATCCTCAAACTTGTTGATATAAATTTTAAACAATTAGGTCACAATTGGATTCTAACGTTAAAAATGTTCTTGACAGACATTGCTATTGAAACAACCGAGTAACAAGAAGCTTAATGAAACGGGTGCCATGCACATATTTGAGTAAATCATACTATACGATGAATATTATACAGGGTTCCTAAAATTTTCCTTAGGGATAGGATTTCAATAAATCAAACAGAAATTGCATAGAAAGTTCTGCGCGCACAAAAGAAACAGGTATATTGAGCAATGGTGTCAGTTTGTTATTATCTCCGGACTGCTTTCATGAGAAAAAATTGTCGCCACTCTTTCATTGTGAGCATAAATCATAGTTGCAATAATAACCGTTGACAAGATGTCTGCCAATTCCGCTAAATGGCGGCCACACCATGAGATGATCTAATTAAAAATTAGATGTTTTCAGGTCCAAACCACAGCTTTTTCTTGCTTAAAGGAGGCGGCAGGGTCCATTATTTACGATACTGAGCGATAAACTCGTGAGGTTAATTAAATTTCTTTCCATTCTGTTCTACTAGTGACATCTATCCGGAAACGGCCAAATCATGCAGCTAGCACTAGCAGCCGAAGAAATCAATAAACGGCGCTGTTTTTCCTGCAGAGCTTTTTGCTTGCGATATTATTGATTTTAAATAAAGCTGGCCCTACACTACATTTGATATTTTCGAGGTGTTTTATGACATGATCTCGAAACATGTAGCGAACCAATTCTTCAAAACTAGCGGGAGGGTAAAAGCGAAAAATAAGGGGCTGCCAATATTTGTAACACCCAAAAAGGGGTGAAAAGATTTATTTTGCTCTGTTTCTTTACAAAAAACGTTTTTTCTACGAAAAACTTGAGCTCTGCCACTTTTTTTATTTTTTTCTTCAACTTTCTCGAAATTTTCGTCATACCGTAGAAAAAAATTATTTCCCCCATGGTCATACTCTACTTTTATTCGAAAAAATTTAGAAACAGAGACGGGATCAGTTTTCCTAAAACGGGGGATCTTGGTTTCGAGTGAGAAGATAAAGGGCGCCGCAGGCAAAAATTTTTCAATTAAATTAGCCGAACGAAAAAATGTTAGTAAAACAAAGCACGAAATAAAAATGGCGACGCTTACAATTTTTTTTTCAAAAATTACGTAATTTCGGGAACGCAAAGAAATAGGTCTAAAGAGTATAATTTTTAAGAAAAAAATATCAATTTTCTCGCCCTCCTCCACTGGGACTACAGGGGCCGTGCACAAATTACGTAATGGTCATAGGGCGGAGGGGGGTTACAAAACGTTACGTAGGGGGGAGGGGGGTTTTCGACAGCGTTTTCATTTGTGTGAAACTAAGAAAATTTGGAATGAAAATAAGTGAAAGTTTTTTTTTTTGGGGGGGGGGGTAGTGGTCTTGAAATCGTTACGTAATATTAGGAGAGTGGCGTGCCAAACCGTTACAAAACATTACATAGGGAGGGGGTCAAAAATTGGTAAAATCACCGTTACGTAATTTGTGCACGGCCCCACATCTGACTGTTCCTCCTTTTTGATTTCGAATCAAAGTGCAAAACCCGGGTTGGACGTTCGAAGGCGTCAACCCGTCCTATTTGCTTGATAAAGTTTCTACGGAAATATCTCAGTCGATTTCTCCGGCCGTGTATGAACGCTTTAGGTTAGGCATTTGCATGTATCTCAGTCCCCAGCCTGTAAACAGTGCGTAAGGACAATGGTTACAAAATGAAAAGCCGTAAAATATTTTTTTTACGATATCTTTCATCAGTTTGGTATTAAAGTCGAGCAAAAACAATTTTTATTCCAGTCCTAAAGGTATGAAAATGGAAAACATTAGAAAACAACAACCTGGAATGGATTTACTACGTGTAAGATGTAGTGACAACATCGCCCCATGCCCATCCTTTTCTGCCTAATGTGCTTTTCCGTTTGTCTGCGTCTTATACACGGCTGCTTGGCCCCCTAAGGATTTGCTTAGGAACCCTGTATATAGGAAGGATTCTTTAAACGGTACGGTGCTTCTAGCGGGTTAGAACTTGGTTTTATAAAAAAATCCAAAAACACGTCAACTGAAATTTTTAATTTTCTTTAATCGTGCTATCTTGGATTTTTTTATGTCGTATACCTCGTAAACTAAATAAAATAAATATCTCAGTTGAAATTTTTTCGAATTTTTGAACACTTTTTATTTTAATATCAAAGTTAACAAATTTATAAAAAATACCCCAATCGTATGGTTTGCTTTAGTGCTATGATGTTAAGCATTATTTAAAGGAGGGACTCCCTAATTTGCTGACCAGATGAGATTTTGCTGCCTGGGTATTTCTAAGCTGAAATTCTGCTGACCACTATAAACACGTTTATCCTGAACTAAAATAGAATACCCTTACGCAAATTTTACCCCCCCCTTTACTCCCACCACTGTCCACTGTGGAGATATACACAAAAATAATATAAAAGCTTGCTGACCGGGCTGAAATTCTACTGAGAATTTCAGCTTAGAAAGACCCGGTTAGCAAGCATTAGTATTATTTTTGTGAATATTTTTGCAGGGGTAGGGGAGTGAAATTTGAGAACGGTATTCTAGTTAAGTCCGGGATCAACGTGCATATAGTGGTCAGATGAATTTCAGTTTAGAAATACCCGGTCAGCAAGCTTTTATATTATTTTTATGAATAGGGGTGAGAGTGGGGGGTAAAATTTTGGCAGGGGCATTCTATTTGAGTCCAGGATCAACGTGTGTATAGTAATCAGCAGAATTCCAGCTTAGAAATACCCGGTCAGCAAAATCTCATCTGGTCAGCAAATTAGGGAGTCCCTTTTAAGGGAGTTTTTTGAAGACGTAACCTTTTTAAAGTTCAAAGATTAACAATCTATATTCGAAAACTGATGATTCAAACTGTGTGTTTCATACAGTTTTTAAATTTTATATTAAATTATAGTAAGGATTATGTATATTATAAAAATTAAACATTGTTTATTTATTCCGAAACATTTAAATAGGTCAGTGTTTCATGCCTGAAAGAAAAATATGCAAATATACATCTTGCAAATCTGTGGTGGCAAAATAATCTGCATTGATTTATGGTAGGAATATAGATGGTCAATTAAGGGTTTTAAAATATGACCACCATATTTATTTTCGAAACCAAAGAATTCGGAGAGATTTCCGAGGGCAATAGAAAGTGCTACCACCCCGTTGTAAACATAAAGTAATAATAGAAGCATGCCTAATGGTGGTACAGCTTAACCACCATGAATAACTGTCCGAGAGATAAAAGTCTTTACGGTGCCTAGCAAGAAAAAATGTGTTACACATATTTTTAGAATTTATTGAATACGATGGTGACAAAATTTGTTTCATTTATTTATAAACCGAGTGTTTTCAACTGCACAACCATCATCGCTGCTACTACTCAGCAGCGAAGAAAATGTACAAAAATCTCTTACACTTGTCATTTTTGCTGTTCGCAATTGGATTTTTAACCCGATTTAACTCGTTTTTATTAATAAAATGTATAATATTTTATTACCGCTTTAACAAAGGAAACTAATTAATACTTAATATTTATGGTAACATCCGAAGATTCCTTCAGGCTTACCCCGGAAAAAGCGGTTTTATTTTTCACCTTGTTTTCGGTAATAGACAATATTTTTGGTTTCGTGTTTTCAGTTGAGTTTTTCAGCGTGTAGTCGTGGTTTTCTTGTTCTGTTCCAAATGGACAATGATTGTTCTGGTTCTGTGACGACAAATGAGCAGAAGATACTGAAGACTCTATTTTTTTCGAAACTTCCATTGCTCAGATCTGCTTGCCCTTAAACGCCATGGCGTTTAAGGGCAAGCAGATCTGAGCCAGAATTGACTAAAATTGTGGCCGATGAAAATGCCGATTCTCTAGCAACAAAAACTTAAAGATTTCTTTAGCCATGATTCACATTTTCTTAATGCCAACGTTTTGTCTTAAATATTTTCCTTTTTGATAGTTAAAACCAAACCTGCCTGTCTTCAGATCGGGAGGACGAAGAGCACAGCACTTCTTCAAGATAAAGTAAAGGCTTCCTGTAACTGTAAAAGACCTTGGTACCTTTGTTTTTGTATATATACTGCCGAAATCTTTCGTGACTTCTATTTTGAGATAACATAATTCCTCTCTTGGACATGCCCCAGAAGTAAATACTTGTCGTCTAATGCTTTCGTCAAAAACCGGCCAGAATCTTCTTCTGTAAGAATTTGGAACTTCTTTTGAATGTAGTTTTTGGATTTTCGTTTGATTAGCGCTTGCAACTTCTTATAACTTCCAAGATCTATGTTGTGATTGGCACTTAACGTTGACTTAAGCATCGAAAAAATCGTCTACAACGTTGAATATTTATATTTCTCACACAGTTCTTCAAAATATACCATTAGTGCGTTTTCTGAGAAAGTTTGGACATCCATTCTATGAATCGGAGATACTCAGACATTTTTACACCTGAACTTTGAAAAATCAACAAGTTTTTCAAGTTCAACAAAACAAAGGAGCCGTTACGGTTGCTATGGAACTCAGTCAACTTATATTTTTGGTTTTACAACAACAAAAATCACAATGACGGGAAATCAGTGTGCAAAAATGACGTAAGCGTGCGCAAAATGCGTTTTCAGATTGTCCGTGCGCAAAACCCCCTTTTTCAAGACGGTCGTATAAAAAAATGATTTTCAGCAGCCTGCCAAAAAAGCGTTGGTTTTTGGAACCACAAGTTTTTGAAAAATGTTTGAAAACGATTCTAAATAAACCACATTTTTGGTTCTTGAGATCTTTAAGCAAAAACTTACAACTTAAATAATTATATATAGAAAATTTTACACCAGGACATTTTACCAATCACTACTAGTGGTTATCCTTTTTTCCTGTCCTCTATTATACTGGCAACAAAAGAATAAGAAGTTTTATGTTCCATTTTTATTTTCTTATGACGATATCGTACGTAGGTAAACCAATGCGTAAACAACATTTCCTCGAACTCGCAATTTCTTCTGCACGAAAACAAGTCGAATGTGTTATAGCTTATCGAGGTTCAACGCACCTTTCGCTATCTAGAACGCAACCAAATTTTCGTTTCATTTTAAAAGCATTAAACGACAACTTAAAGAATAATCATTAGGTGTTAATAGTTAGTCGACTTTTAAATAAATTTACGTAAAGGTGCTACAAACTTGTTTTATACCAGCGGTTGCACCGTGGCCTATGTTTCAATTCAGGTCCCGCCCTATGTTCTTACCAAATTTCAAACAAATCGGTTCAGCCGTTTTTGTGTGATTGAGGAACAAAGGCACATACAAAATTTCGTATTTATGATACTAACGGACGACCTGAGGCGTTGCCAGCGATATCCAAAAATAATTTCCCTTGACAGCCGTCAATGAGCGAAATGTTAAATAAAAAGTAGCCTATGATTCAATTCAGGTCACACCTTATGTTCTTACCAAATTTGATCCAAATCGGATCAGCCGTTTTTGCGTGATTCATGAACCCATACACCAATTGTTCCCATAACGTCAAAACAGATCAGCTTCTGGCAATAAGGTCGCGATTCTTCAGAAACCAGATTTTTACTTATTGCCTTATTTAAAATAAAAACACAGCGTCCTTAATATTTATTTTAACGTTGTATGAAAGACTGCGTCCTTTTTTGATAAGATTTTGTAAATTTAATATTTGAAGGAAATTCCGCAAGACCAGTTTGACAATTTTTTGTACGGAAAGAGTAATTTTACAAAGATGGGTACAAAGTTGTGACCGGAAAGTAAAACATTAGGTTTAAGTTTTATTTTCGAGTACCATTTTTTCAAAATTCTTTTTTCCTATTTTTTTAACTTTTTTATAATTTTTTTTATAATTATTTTTATAATTATTTTTATTTTTAAACTAAAAAGTTTATTATCTCTAGGTGTAAAAATAGGCCAACATTAGTTGGTTGAAAAAAAAAGTACTATACATGACCGGAAACTCACTTTACAGGTCTCCACAGATTTACAGGGCTCGCCTATTACTCACCCTGTAAACTTTCTCAGTGGGATTTACTAAGATCTAAAATAGTACCTCCACAGGTCTAAATATTTACACCTGTGAGGGGTACTAAATTTTAAAACAAGTTTTTAAAAAGACTTACCCATACCGAAAAGACAAAAAGTTATTCATTATTTTGTATTCCTATTGCAAAATCCCACTGAAAAACTGCTTTTTTTCTCAAAATACACCATATTTTAGGAGAAAATTCCCTAAAACTAATTTTTTCTGACAGGTTTCAATATGGCAAATGGTGAATACGCCAAAAATTTGGCACATAATAGCTTCATTATCTGTTTTTGAGGTTATAAAATTGGTGATTTTTTAGACCACCTCTGGGGGGTGGTTTAAATTTATAGCCCCCAGAAAGGATTGTTTTGTGGCAATTGATAATAAGTTCGTTTATAAATTCCCGTATTTAATATCCGAAGTTGTTCATTAACCAATAAAACACCTCCAATTTTGTCTAGAAAAACGCCATATTTTGAACCCGCTTTCAGCAGAAAAAATATACTTACGAGGGCACTATGAGGCCAAAAAAACATAAGTGAAGGTCACTGATTATGCACGAAAAATATACCAAACAACAAAACCCAAAACAACTATATTAATTTATTTAAAAACTGAAAGTAAAGTTAAATTAAGGATATTTAAAAGCTCAGTCAAAAAAACTTTCCTTACACAAAGCCCACTCATTTTAAAGCTGTAGCTTTCATCAGTAGAGGTTGGTACCAGTCAAGGTGCAAGCAGAGGTAAAAGATCCGAACTCGCTGTTTGCGATTGAACGCAGCGCTAATATTTTTAAATTGACATTTCAACAGTGACAGAAAGGTAAAAAAACTTGCATTTAAGTTTTTTTTAATACTTCATAAATAAAAATAACTTTTAAATAAATAAAAAATTTTACTCCTTATTTTATTATTACTCATCTAAATAGTTGTGTTACATCAAATATTAATTGGAAAAATTAATTATCAAGGGTAATTTTTAATTAAAGTGACATATAACCCCAATTTTAATTTGTTCTACAGAGTGTTTACTATTTAAACTCCGCGTGGATTTAAATTTTTAATTTTCTTTTCTTCTAAATTGAAACTTTCTTCTTAAATCCAACAAAAGATTGTGTTAAGATGATTATTTAATACACAAATTTATTAAAATTCTTTTTATAAATTAAACTATGTCCAAAACTCAAGGAGGTTTGGTGTAAAATGATTAAAACCAAAAATTTAACTTAAACCTAGGACCGTTCTAAAATAGACTAAACCTTTTTAGTAAATCCCACCGTCTATGTCGATCTGTAAAGTTTCCTTTTCCGGTCTATTAACGTAAATACCTATTTTTTTCAAAAGACCAGAAAATACCACTTTCCATACGATTTTTCATACGGAAAGTTCTACATTAAGGCATGTTCTTTCGAAATATTTCTACTCTCCAGAAAGGACCTTTTTGTTTAATTTTCCGGGCCCTTGATCCTTTTCCGGTCCCATTTTTGGCCAAGTTGGCTATGACTTCTTGTTGACAGCTTTTAGCTTGTTTTTTTGGGCAGTTTTGACACTTCTAAAAAAGCTGTTTTAAATTTGTTTCAAAAGTTTTGTTTAAAAAAATGGACTCAGATCTAGAAAATGAGTTGAAATGAAGTAAATTTCCTGCGTCGACTTGTAAAGACCAATTTTCCGGTCTAGTGACGTAAATACCTATTATTAGCGACGAAAACTCTCACCATCTATAAGGAATGACAGAATTTCTGGGACTTTTCTGAACAGTGACAGTGACATAATCCATGACTAACTATGATTTTATATGTTAAAACTTCTAATGATATGTTTACACACAAAAATAAACTTAATAACATACATTTCTCAATAAAAAAAGGGTTTATCCCAAAAACTGACGCTTCTCTAATTTATTACTTTTGTTTGGTCAACTTCATAACAGTTTATATACTTAATATATTTTTAATTTAATATATTTTTGGAAAGAGCGATTTCGACCATTTGGTTTCCTTTTTAAAAAAACTAAGTTATGTCAGAAAATGACATTTCGTGGAGATTGAAGAGTTACGAAAGCGTCGAAGGGCCACATATAAATTTTTTGCAATTCACAACTTTTTCTACTAATTCACAGATTTAACTAACACAGATTTTCTGACCTGAACTCACCCTAACTTGTATAAAAATAGCCCACTCGCCAAGTGTGGCTAAATGGCCTACTTAGCCATTTGACAAGTTAGCCATATCACTTGGCTATTTAGCCAATTTTCTATTTAGTCAATGTCCATTTGGTTACTTAGTCATTTGACTTCTTAGCTTTTTATCCACTTTGGCCAGAATTCCGAGTTTTGAGTTGGAAATCTGGGTTTAAGGTTTGAATTCTGGGTTTAAAATCAAAATTCCGAGTTTAACTTCGAAATTCAGAGTAAAGTCGGAATTATGGCCAAAGTGGATAAAAGGCTAAATGACCAAATAACCAAATAGCCAATTGGCTAAATGACCAAATGGCTGAATGGTTAAATCTCCAAGAGGCGAATGTCCTTTGGCCAATGAGCACAGAGTCAATTCTGACTAACTTGACACTGAATTAAACATTTTCATTCGGCCACTTAGCCAATTGGATATTTGGCTATTTGGACATTTAACCTTTTATCCACTATGGCGGAATTCCAACTTTAAACTCGGATTTCCAACTCAAAATTCCGAGTTTTGATTTTGGATTACATAGATTAAAATGTGTTTGTAGCAGCTCTCTTTGGACACCAGAATCATAGCTCTATTTCAAATAGACCCAAACATGGTCAAGATATAACCTGTACCACCCTGTACCCACTGATACTTCCTATTATAAATATTTATCTATATATTTAAATTATAATTAATGTGTAACACACGTTGGCCGATAAAAACATACATAAGGTTCTTGACTTTAAAAAAAGTGAATTTGGTATAGTTGGCTGAAATTTAATATTTATTAAGTTGATAAATATTTGCTGGATTTCACCAATTAACGTTTCTAAATAACCCTGGTAAAATAAACTTAAATTTTGGTATGTTGTGGTGCCCCAGGACTTATATTCACGTAATTAAGAATAAATGGCAGAATACCAGGCCATTGCGTTTGCCATTCGTTTAGGGAAACGCTTAGCGATTACGTGATTAAAGGTTATTACACACAAACGCTGCACTGCGTGCACTGCGGTGGCATAGAGGCTCAACCAATTAGCGCCCGATCTCAGAACGTCATGTTGAAAATTCTGGAGCGCCGATTGGTTGATACCTCTATGCCACCGCAGTGCACGCAGTGCAGCGTTTGTGTGTAATAACCTTAAGCCACTTAAAGTTGACAAGCTATTTTTGAGTCTTTAATGTTAGGGTATCTTTGATGCGTTTGTGAAAGTGTCCTTCAAAAAAGACTTAAAGTTGTGCTTACAACGTACGACGGCGACGTAACCAAACCAGTTCTGGCTGGTCGCACAGTACACTTCTGTTTCCTTCCTTGTCGAACAAAGTGAGAGGGTAATAGAACGAAAAATAGAAGGAATATAACTGTGGATCAGGCATTTATGAAAACCCACAGATAACAAAATGGTTAGGATACGTTAGCTGCATACAAGTACTGCAAGGGTGGTCATCTCTACGACCACAGATGTAGTCGCTGTTGTGCGACGCGACGTGTCCGTTTTGGGACCTCATTCTTGAATCTCGAGAGAAGGAACGATCCCTCAAGAGAAGGGATCAATCCCGGGGAATGATCCCATCCCTCGAAAAAAAAGATGGAGATTGGACCACGGAACAATACAAATTCGTCGTACGTATTTGTACAGTTTTTGAAACAGCAAAATTCCATTTTTAAACCTGTCGTTTCTCAATCAAAAATCTGACAGTGACAAAGTTATTTATTGTCAAGGGTTACAAACTATCATTGTCAACACACAATTTCAAAAATTTCCCTAACAATTGTCGAATCCAGTTGCCCACCTCTGTTAAAACAATAACTGTTAAAAATCGTCTACAGGGCCTCCAGACTGACCTATTATAAGGAGGCCCAAAAATGTAGTGTTTTGATTCCTTGGCACTTTTACAGTGTGATTTACTAAAAGGGTTTAGTCTATTTTAGACAGGTCCTAGGTTTAAGTAAAATTGTTGGTTTAAAGCATTTTACACCAATTTCCTTGAGTTTGGGACATAGTTTGATTTATAAGAATAATTTTAATATTTTTTTTTTAGTGAAGAATCATCTTAACCCAATCTTTTGTTGGATTTAAGAAGAAAATTTAAAGGAAGTGTTTTTTAACCCTCTAGGGAGGGATCTAAATTAATCTTTTCAAAACTTACCCTTGTTTATTGGTTTTCGCGATTAATACTCACTGTCACAAAACCATTTCGATACGTAATCTATCGAAAGTATGAAAAAACTTTGCAAACCCATCGCAATCGCAAACCACAAATAAAGATATTTCATCAAAGGAGGTCATGTAAACAAATGGGGCTAAAAACAGACCTGAATCCAACGATCATTCACTGATGCGTTCACAAAAGAGTCATGTCGGCTGAACGTACTGAACGGTGCCGGTGCTCTGGTAGAACATGAGAAAATGGCCATTGGTGAAGTACCGATGAAAACTGCAACTTTCGGACTTTTGAGTGTGTTCTTTGTAAAAAAGTTTGTAAATAAATGAATAGGTGCAGTTGTTTTGGATTTTTTTTATTGGAAGCAGTTTTCGTGCATTATCAGTGTTTGTTTTGCCTCGTAGTGCCCTCATAATAGTACATTATAAACCTAGTGAGTAAAGTGGTACATTTAATCCCGAGGCAGAAAGTTTATAATTTGTCGAGGGATTAAGCATCACTTTACTCCTGAGGTTTATTTACTATTTTATGCACTTTAGAATAAGCAGAAAAGTAAAACAAAATAACTATATTTTTTTATTTATTTTTCAAAAAATCGCACTCTGTAGAAAAACCGCTACATTTACCTTCGCTCTGTCTTTATGTCAAACTATAACATCCAGTATGCCGAAACGCAGAAACATATGCGTCGCTATGTCAATAAATTTTACTTTATTTCTCTAGGGAATAAATGACCCACTTTATTCCCGCAAAAGCGGGACTAAATGAGTGCATTTATTCCTGGAAGAGCATAAATATATTTCTTGTGCTGAAAACGGGTTCAAAATGTGGCGTTTTTCTGGAGAAAATTGTAGGTGTTTTATTGATTAATGAACAACTTGGGATATTAAATAAGGTAAATTAATTCTTGTAAAAATGGTTACTTAGGGAAATTATAAACGAACTTATTAGCAATTGCCACAAAAAAGCTTAATAAACTCAAACACAGATAATGAAGCTATTAGACAAAACTAAAATTCACTAAGTTTTTGACTTGTTCATGCTAAGTTTCGAACGATGCCCGCTTTTTTGACAGATACGATGACGGAACAGCTAAGTCCACTCGTTGCGTACGGAGGGATGTACGTAACGTTACGGACTCACGAACGCACGCAACGATTGCAATCAGTTGGTTTGTCATCTCATCTGCCAAACAAGCGGGCCTTTGCTTTAAGGATTTTCGTTTTACAATTGGTCCTGGTTCTGGTTGAACCAGAACCACAACCGGTCCTTTCGTTTTAAAACAATGACGTCACAGTTGCAACCTGGTTATGAAATTTTAGAACCAGCCTGGGAGGTTGGTTCGGCCCTTTGGTTGTAAACATAACCCCTAAAATTTTGCAAAATTAAAGATAGTATTTTTTTGAGTAAAATCAAAGATATCTTAATAATATTTTAAATGACGTCATTATTTTAGAACCGTTGTCAACATTTATGTCAAAATAATGTCAACCAGAACCAGGACCAATTATTAAATCGAAAATCCTTTTTGAACCTGTTAGGTATACCGATACCGATGCGTGGAAATATTTACTTTAAGTGTCTAGTATGTGCCAAATTTTTTGATTTTGAAACCTATCAAAAAAAATTAGTTTTAGGGCATTTTCTCCTCAAATATGGTATATTTTGAGAAAAAAAGCAGTTTTTCAGTTGTATTTTGCAATAACAATACAAAATAATCAATAACTTTGTGTCTTTTCTCGGTATGTGTAAGTGTTTTTTGTAAATAATTTAAAAAAAATCTAAATTTTCTAGAACTACATATTTGTTTAAATAGTAACATTAACATCATTGCTTGTTACAAATTTTTTGTCAAAAACATTTATATAAGTAAATAAAAATAAATAAATAAAAATAAATAAAATTAAAAAAAAAGTAAATAAATAAATAACAATAAATAATAATAATAAATAAAAATAAATAAATAAATAAAAATAAATTAATAAATAAAAAAATTACAATTTTAATGTAAGTATCATAAAATTTTCGCCTGCGACGTGATTTAATTGAACCATTAAGTTGGTTATTTTAAGAAGTGCTAAATAAATTTTTGCAGCAATGTCCGGATTTTGTTCGGGGTTTTAAGTGTTTTCGTCCCAGTTTTACAATTTTAGAGATGGCAACCCTGTTTTTATGTTGTATTTTTGGTTGCTTATCAACTATAATTTATTTTGTTTTGGGAATCCCCTAGATTTAGTTTTTAGGTTATTAGTTGCAACTTGCAACTTGCAAGTCTCACAGAGTTAATCTTTGTTTACCAATGTGTTGTTGATTGATTTAAATGGAAACAGAAGAACTGGAAGCAAAAAATAAAAAAATTCTCGAAGAATCACAAAATCAGCTAGCAGCTGTTGAGCAAAAACTAATTAAATTGAAAAAGTAGGTTTTTTATTTGAATTTATTTTTTTTGAGTAATAATAGTAAATTATAAACCTAGGGACTAAAGTGCCACATTTACACGGCGAAAATTTGCTAAGAGATTAAACGACACTTTAGTCCCGAGGTTTATATACTATTTTATGCACTTTAGGTAAAGATCTTTGTTAAAATGACGTTATTTCTACGCCAAATGGTTCGTCGACTACAAGAGAGGGTGCTAAGAATGAAATCTTGGCCAAGAGCAAGTGCTGTTTGGCTTGACTTGCCATAAATTTAATTATAATTTTCTAGGGATTAGTTTTTTTTTTAATCCCTGAGGGATTAAATTTATTTTTAATCTCTTAGGGATTAAATTTTCTTTGAATCCCTTAGGGATTAAAAGTACCTGTTTAATCCCTGAAGTGCATAAATGTTTTTATTCCCTAGGGAAATAAAGTGAAATTTATTGACATAGCGACGCATATGTTTCTGCGTTTCGGCATACTGGATGTTATCGTTTGACATAAAGAGAGAGCGAAGGTAACATGTGGCGGTTTGTCTACGGAGTGCGATTTTTTGAAAAATAAATAAAAAAATATAGTTATTTTTTTACTTTTCTGCTTATTCTAAAGTGCATAAAATAGTATATAAACCTCAGGAGTAAAGTGATGCTTAATCCCTCGACAAATTATAACCCTCCCTTCGGTCGGGCTATAAACTTTTTGCCTCGGGATGAAATGTACCACTTTACTCCCTAGTTTTATAATGTACTATTAATTCAACGACGAAACAGTACTAATTCATGAAAATCCAACCGGGAAAATGTAAAAATGAACCGGGACAAACCGAGAATTGGACAGAAATTTGGTTTTCGATTTTTGCTAGACACCCTGACTTGGTTTTGCTCTATTGGGAAGTTGCATATTAATTATTATCAGCTTTATACTAGGTACCTATTGGGCTGTTACTGTTATAACTAAATTTATTACCAATAATATACAAATTATACAGTTAAAAGCCGCAAAAAACCCAATAAAATCCATAAATAAAACACTCTCTTATTCAATACCATTACTTCCTCATACCCACGATACCTTCGAAGCCTGTGCCTTGTATAACTTTTCGGGAGGTCTTTGAACTCCGCCCGAGTTCCCGTTATCTCCGCTCGTATTACACGGGAGTACCGAGAGAGGCGCTAGCGTCGAGTACCCATCGCACCGCCAGGGTCAAGTTCTTTACCATCGCGCGTTGGTTAGTATATCGAAGAGCCATCCGACGCTTAAGAACTACCCGAGAGATGTTAAATCGGTGACGGTACAACTGTCAAAATAGAGTCGTCCGGTTATGAGATTTTACATGTTCGGTACGGATTTGTTGACGTAAAGTTAGTTAAGTACGGGTACAGCTTCACAAGTATTTTCGAAAAATATTATATACCAAAAGACTGAAACTTTTCTTGGATATTATTAGTTTACGTTTATTTGTACGGTGACTTCTTAAGACTGATTTTTTTTCATGAATAAATATATTATAATAAAGTATTAGTGGTGTCGGTCTCGCGTTTGACCTGATATTAGAGCCGGTGTGCGTGAGACAATTGTTGTTTCGGAAGTTTAAGTGAAACCGTCAAAATTTTTTGGATACCTTGGATACTTTACGCTACACCTAAAGACTGTGACAACGGTAAGTTTGCCGTTTTGGCACTGATAAAAATATTTATTCCATACTCTATTGTAATATACTCCATTACGTCATCGGTTTCAGTCCCGGAAATGATATATTGCATCAATAATCCGGTAAAGTAGCCTTACCGGATTAAAATTGAAATTTAGTGTTTTAACTACCACAGGATTATATTTGAACAATTTTTATTAGTTCAAATTACAATAAAGTAAGTTACTTTAGTTACTTTATTAACGGTAATACTGCAGTTTCAAATATTTACAGGAGCGTACATCTACGGATCTATCTTTGGTTACCAATCCATTAAACAAGAAGCTTTTTACCAAATTTTGCTAATTTTTACGGTTTACATTGTAAAAATGACAACTTTAAAATTTTGATAATAATGTTATGGAAATTTTGAAGTAATAATTGAAGCAATAATAAAGGTTAATAAAAGTACTTCTCTCATTTAGCGTAACTTTTTTAGTTCGTGTCCGATTTTTACGAATGATACCTCTTTGTACACCGAAAAGATGTAGCTACGGATTTCAATAAAATGTCAAATTTGAAAGATAGCATATACAGGTCAGAGGTCAAAATCTTAATTCGTTGGCGTCCAGCTTTATTACTTCTTGTCCGATTTTTAGAAGTGATACCTCTCTGTGCACGACAAAGACGTGCCTTTGTGGCAAATGTCTAAAATTAAGTATAGTGAGGCAGATAAAACTTTGGCGGGGGCTGTTAAAAATGGGGAAAAATTAAAAATCATGCACCATCTGGGATTTTAACAAAATGTCAATTTTGGCAAAAGTTTCATCTCACCTTATATTTGTTTCGAAACAAAATAACATTCAATACCTATTCAAATTATTCCAATTCTTCGCATAAATTAATATTTTTCGTGTCAAAGAAATATTTGTTTAGCCATATCCAGAAAAAAATTTGTTTGTGACAAATAAACCTTTCTATCAGTAATTAGTTATTTTTTACTCTGGTGGACGCAGATAGTCTGGTGCCTCCAAGAAGGATGGGAGGCTCATATTGGTTTTTAGTTTACTTTGATTCTCCTTTTTCAAAATTTTAGTTTGGCAAACTTCGTCTCTTTAAAATAATGTAATCTCAGATTAATAAAGAAAATGAGATATAACAGTAAACAATATTACCCCGATCAACCAGCCACAATGTTTATTTCCCAAAAAATACATGGTTGCCAATTTACCGCGGGGTTTCCCTAGAAACAAAACAATTCATAAACTTCTTGAAGCTCTTTTGATAATATTATTGATTATTTGACATATTTTTATATAGGATAATTTTTCTTATGCTAATAACTTAATTCTTAGTCCTAATTTTTAGTCTCAATAATTAACTTTTTTTCATTTTTAATAAGTAGAATTTCGAGATTTATAAAAAAGAACACAAGCCGGCAACGTTTTTTCGACGAACCGCGAATAAATGCCGACATGTTTGGTTGCAGCTGACGGCGTTGTTGTTAACGGGGGTTTGTGTTGTTCGGTGATTTTTGAATTTTATTGTGACTATTTGTGAAAAAAGAACTGTATCAAGCTATTTTGAGGACCAACAAAATGGTTTACCATTGCCTGGTATGCAATAAAAGCGGATATTCCAGCCCAGAACTAATATTTCGGAGGTAAGAAAGATCCTGTCATTTTACGTTAGTCATGGGCGTAGTATGAGGTAAAAAACTGCGTAAAAAGCTTATGATTATACTATTAATACATCAAAAATCTAAGACTAATACTAATCTTTTTTAAGAAACAAAAGTACCAGATAATTTTGCTCCTTTTGCAGCATGTAAAATATTTATTTATTATAATTTATACATAACAAGAGAAGACAATAAGACCAAGTGCTGATAGTCAGGTACTGGGGCAGGTATTTTTTGTATTTTAATGGGTACCTGGGTACTTTCTATAATGTGAATAAAACCGTTTTGGAGATATTTACTCTGAGCCAATCTTATTTTTATTTTCATTAATATTTATTATTTATTTTTTTGCCTTTTGACTCCTGTTTTCTGAAAAACTACTAGTAATTTTTTACCTCTTCCTTAAATTTTCCTTGTGTTCTGTATTCAGAAATGAACATGCAGCCAATGTGTAAAGAATAAAATTTGTTGGCCTTAAAATTTTCATAATTAACATCACAAAAAGTTCTCTTAATTTGATAAATAAAGTTTATATTCCACTAAAGAAAACTAAAAGAGACATTATTATCATAGTGAAAAAAACGCTTAATAAGCCGTTTATTAGCGTGTTTTTTTTTGCACAAAAACGTTATAAAACGGGTTATTAACCGTTTTTTTGCTATGGAAATATTTTTTTTTACTTTTGTTTTGTGGGATACTGCACAATTAAAAAAAATATATAACAGCCATCTTGAATAATTTACCTAAAAATCATTTCAAGTGCTCTTTGGTAAACTTTTGATCTGTTCGTAAATACCTACATTCCTCAAACTAAACTTTATCCTTGAATAAATAAATCTATTTTTTGTGGTTATGCAAGTTCTGGCAGTTAATTCTTTTGAATAAGAAAATCCGACCAACCCTACCTTATATCTCGTTTTCACATTTATATATTTAAATTAAAATAAACGCCGCCACTGGTAATGGGAAAAACAATTTTTGACAGTGTTGCCGTTTTATTGCTCTATCTCTTTTCTGTTCATATAATCGTCCAGAAGGGTGTTGGATTGTAAACATTAGAGGATTTCAGTAGGGAATGTTTGGTCTCTCTTTAGTTATTAGTCTGAGAATGTAATGAACAAAAACAATTCAGAGCTCCTTATAGGGGTATAGGTGCGTAATAATTACCCTACAAAAGTTTAACTAAATTACGCAAAACTTCTTATCTTCCCTGTTATTTGCTAATGTTTGGCTTGAAAAATGTTTATTTTGTGGAAACAAAAAGTATATTAATTCCTATTTTTATATTTTATTTTTTTTTATAGTTAATAAATTTCTTTGTTTTTCTCAGTGTAAGATATGAGACAAAACAATTTATGGTATAACGAATTTATTGGGACTCATTATCTTGGTAAAAAAATTTGATACATTTAAATACTATTTAATTAAACAAATTAATAATAATGTAAAATATGAGTGGTATGTAAATTGGTTTATTTCTACAAGGTGAAACAAATCGAGTTCAAATATTTTGATGGGCTGGTGTCGGAAAAAAGTCCATCTAACCTGGGGATTAAAAATTAAAAAAAATTGTCTGAATGACTTAGAAGTTTTCAACTTTGAAGGGGTTCTTCTACAAAGTATTCAGATATTAACAATTTTTCCCTGTCTTTACGAATACTTGCGACCATAAATAACAGCGTTGCCAAGTTTAGTTTTACCGACCCTGTTACTAACTTATTTTGCTGGCGCCTACTTAGCCAAACAATCTTGCTAGAACAACCAAGTTTTTTTACTAAAATGTCGAGTTTACATTTTTTTTTGTTGGTGTTACTAAACATTTTCACTCCTATCTTTTACACACTGTATATTAATGATATTTTTTATGCATATATTGACATTAGTACTAATAAGTATTTTTTTTTAATAAACGCAAGCACTTAAACAAAATTTTCAATAAACTTTAAATAAACCTGCTTTTAAAATTACCCATAAAAAAAATCAGTTCGCAAATATTAAAAATTTAATAAATTCTGACAAGATAATTGGTCAACAATGCCAACGACAAATAGGTATAAATTAATATAATATAAGTTGGTAAGCAAGTAAAAATCAGTTCTTTGCTTGTTTTGTAGAAAACATATTTTTGCAACGAAAGGGTGTATTTAATAATAAATAATAAAACACCAACTTTTTTGTAAATTTGATTAAAGCCTTGCTTGTGGAACCTTTTAGCTATACCCCTTTCCGGCCCACGATGTCCCAAAAATATTGTCTTTTAAAAATATCAGAATTTGGCCTATATATTTTGCCCATTAAAATAAAATAAAAATATATCGTTAACTGCAACAGCTTCATAATGTTTTATTACGTCAGACGAGGGCCAAAACTGTGACCTATGCAATCTTACCACAAAATCTCCTCTACACCAAAATGCCCCATACATCAATTTTAAATAAAATTAGACTTGTTTAGATGCCTCGCCGCTCTACAAAGAGAGAAGAGCTGTGTCAACATCACTTATTCGTAGTCCTCTAACCAAAACCTCCTATACACCAATTTTGAACGAATTTGGAGATACCTATAAGGTACGACCCCTAACGAAAAGGAGGGGTACTTTCAACATCATAATATTACTCCCTGAACCACCTTCCGCTCCAATTCTTATAACAGTACGAATATGCTGCTTAGAAGTTTGTCAAAACTGACTTGCCAGATTGGAACCAAACATACAAACAAACAAACGCGTGTTAAGTTAAATAAAAGCTTGTAAAAATTAATGAATTTCCACATGTCTATATTAAGGGTTAAGTAAACCTGCCCCAAATGAAGCTGGGGTTGATATAAGCTGACTGTTAAAAAGGTCACTTAGCTTATTTAATGCAATGAGTTGGATAAACTGATATAAATAATAGCACTCCATTTTTCAAATACAAATCAAAGTCTTTTGAAAAGACAGGTGAGTCTTCCTTGGAGTCTTCTCGATACCGTAGGTATACAAACACCCAAACACTACTTAAATTTTTAGAAACCGTTCAAGATCATCCATCAAAACACTAGAACCTTACTACCGTTATAATACGGGAGCTGACAATGATCATTATAAATACTTTTATACCAAACAGTAGTTGTCTTTCACCTGTATCCCCAACACAACTTAGTTTAGTTTTTCAGTATCTTTGAAAAAACTACAAATTTTAACAACAAAAGTTCAAATAAAAAATCAAAAAAATATCACACACCAATATCACACCTCCAATCACACACAAAACTACAAACATGTCGCATTGTTGACATATAAACAAAAAAAAACACAAATTTTATCGGTTTTTTTAAATTCCAACCATACCATTTAACAACACTGCGCTATCCCAATTTTAGCTGTTCCGGATAAAAACAATATAGTTTATTGGAGTATTTTTAACAACCAAACCCAAACAGTTTTCCAAAAGTTTCCCTTAATCATGGCTAAAGAAATGCAAAACCAGATTTACTTTTCTTTGGCCTTGTCTTCCAAAAAAAATCAAGATGCGTAGAATTCTTTTTTGGATTCAGTTAACGATACAAATAAATTATTTTATAAATATAAATTTTAAAAAGTGTTTTTTAATTGCAAGATTTATAAAAACGTGATGAAATCGAGATAGAACCGAGCAATAGTTTTGCAGTATTTTTTTAACCCCTTTAGCGATATCCCTAAAAAATGTTTGCCAAATATTTTCACCTTTTAAAAGAAATGGCACCGCGACTTTTTGGAATCAAATAAACCTTTCAGCAGAAAGCAACAAATTTATCTAAAACTAAAACTTAAGATTATTTTTACCGTTCTATAGGTAATCACAAGAGTTGGTTCCCTCACTATTACCTAGTACCACCAGTATCTGGTGTATTTTACCTGCATGCAGGTGTACCCTCCTTTGATGTCTTACAAACCACAAACCCAAAACGATAAAGAGAACTATTAAAAGGGTTAGGGCATTTTACCGCTTAGTCTCTAATCTCCAATTGCTTTAAAGAAATCAGGTTGTATAACGGCACTTTTAATGGTTTCGGATTGTTTTTCTAGGATAGTAGAATTGTGTTTACATTTTGTTTAAAGATAAACACTTACAGTGGAATTTACTAACATGTACATAACCTTAATCTATGATTTAGAGGGTTAATAAATCCACCACCACACTCTACAACAATGTTTCAACGGTGCTTTTCCTACAACGTCCATCGCCTGTATAATGACCTACCCGCAGAATTTAAAAATTTGAATTTACAAACCTTCAAACGGAAAGTTAAACAATATCTTCTAGAAACTTAAATGGCTGCTTTTATGTCAACATTTATCATCTTTCTTTTGTATGGCGTGTTTCTTGTTTTTTTTTATTTTATAATTTACTTTATACATACTAGACTATGACAATTCTTTTTATTTTTTTGTACTGGGTTATTTCCTAAAAACGAACTCTTTCGTACATTGTATGATAGTTTAATTTATTTTTTTTTTATTAATACATGTGTTTTTATGTAATTTAAATGCTATTTTTAGTCGCCTTTCAAGATCGTTGACTCACGTGTAATATAGAGAATAATAAATTTTAGTTTTAATCTCTAATTTTAATTTTTGTAAAATTCTGCATTCGTTTTAACTCTAAATATTTGTCTGTATATCTTGACAGGTCTATCTGTCTCTCTCTGTATTTGTATATCTGTTTTTATTTTCAAACCAACTGTGACCAACTGAGTTAATTTCGATATTATACTGCTTTAAATACTGTAAACTGTTCGCAATAATGTATTTTTAAAACTAAAATGTCTCTTGTTTAGGTTAGTTATTAGTTAATTAGCATAGTTTTTCGTATGGGCTGGACTCCAACAATGTGTATTGCCTTCCAGTTCCTTTTTGCATTAAAACAAATTTTAATCTTCTGTAAAACCATACTATTGTAAATGTAATATTATCTTATTGATGCAAAATAAACTTATTATTATTATTATCTAAAATAGTACCCTCCCCCACAGGTCTATGCATTTAGACCAGTGGTGGGTACAGAATTTTAAAATCAATTTAAAAACATTGGTGCTGGAAAGCACGGATAGTCCACCATATAATCAATTATTCTATGTTGAAAGGAAATGAAAATATCTGGAAAACTGTAGCTTTGAAAGATTTGAACCTTAAAACAAATTTTTTGGGTAATATTTAAGAAAACCAAAATCTGAAAACCGCATATCAATAGCTGCTTTACCTCTAAAGTTATGATTTTTTAAAATATATTTTAACGTTTTTTCAAATAACTCGGAAACTAAAGCTCCCACGAATTTTGACTTTATAACAAAATTTGTAGCCCATATTCACGGAAACTTAAATCTGAAAACCGTATATCGCTACTTGCTTTTCCTCCAGTTAAAATTTTTTTAATATTTTAACCCCCTTTTGCCCCTTTCAACCCCCCACAACCCTAGCCAAAAGTTAATAAGTTCATGACCAGATAATAGAGGATTTTTAAAATCGATTAAGGCGTTCTTGAGTTATCGTGTATAGAGACAGACAACAGGCCGACAGACAACTTTTTTTTCGTCGAATAAGGTGTTTTGGAACCTTAGTTAGTAACTCAGTTTTGATAAAATAAGGAAAAGTCAAAATTTCACGATTTTGATAGTCCCCCATACCCATATTGGTATGTTTCAAAATGGCAAATGGTGAATGCGCCAGAAATTTGGCAAAGAATAGCTTCCTTATCTGTAGTTTTTTAAACCATCTCTGGGGGGGGGGATAATTTGTGAAAGAAATCTTTTTAGACAGATTAATATATCTTATTTTTCTGGTTTATTAATCTAATAATCTAACACCTCTAATTTTGTCCATAAAAACGCCGTACCCCGACTAAGAGGCAAAAAGAGAATGCACGAAAACTACACCAAACGACAAAAAACCCAACACAACTTTAATAAAACAGAAATTAAAACATTGAGGTTATCTAAAGATTTACTCAAGATAGTAGTAGTAACTAGGAGGCGCCCCAAGACCTGGCAAGTAGGCCCCAACGGTCTCTTTTTATCTTACCCCAGCCCAGTCCCCTAATCCACCACCTGTACCGCTTGAACGGTAGTGAGCTCTCCGGGCCTTCCTGTTCTCTTCACGAAGTCCAGTACTTTGGCCCACTTGAGAGCTCGTAGGTCCTCTGTATCCAGATTCGGTTGTCCGAGTATGTACCTGATGCCTCATCGTTAGGTATGCTTCGTACTCCGCAACGAGGTGCCGGGATGTATCCTTCGCCCTCCCGCAGGCATGGCAGATAGAGTCATTCCCGATCCCGATGCGAGTCAGATGCTTACTGAGTCGGTTGTGGCCGGTCAGTATCCCTGTCAGTAGTCCAATATCTTTTCGGGTCCTTCCCAGGAGCCATTTAGTCGGGTCCGTCGATGAATTCTTTGGACTGTCTGCATCCTATTTCGCTCTTCCAGGAGTCTGCCAGTGTATCGACTTTGCAGCTGTCTCCTTGTTATACCTAAGAGTGGTTCCGGCCCCGCGTATTTCACTCAAGATAAGTTTCCTTACTGAAAGCCCACTCATTTCAAACCTGCAGTTTCCATCAGTACATGTTGGTGCAACACCGTTTCAACTAAAGAGCCATTTAACTCATTTTCGTTTTAATATCCTTTGGCCTCCTATTTCGAAAAAATCATTTAAAAACATCGTCCAAATATCAAACTAGCAAAGATTAAAATGTCGCAACAATGACCGTTACATCGCTATGGAAACCATTGTTATTTCATTTACCAGCCGCCTGCATTTATAATGTGAAGATGGTGTGTTGCGAGAAGTGCTCTTCGTTCGAGATTTTTAAAAGTATTTTTCTGTTTTGGATTTTTTGATAAAGAGCTTAAAAACTGTCTTGGCATGTGCATAAATTGTTGATTTCATTTAAATGTCATAAGTATTTTTATCGTAAAACTGGAACAAGATTTGAGCATTTTAGAACACCTGGAAAATTTCGAGAGTCTAAAGAAGCATTTAATATTCCAAATTGCTGCGGACCAGTTTTTTGACATTGACAATGACAGTTCCATTTAGCTTCTGTGTTCTCAGCCGCCATATTGAAATTGGTCCGGAGAATTTGGAATGAGGTGTATTTCGCTTCGCTATTTGCACTGATTTAGTTCTGTAGATCGGGGGTTGATAAATATACTATCGTCAGTAAATTACTTTTGGAATACTACCAACTGCCAAATCAAAAATTCTTGTGTACAGGGTGGTTGATTATAACTTTTCATTGGAATAACTTTTTTTTAATAGCCGGAGGAGGATCAAATGAACACTGCATTAAAAGACATGTTATGTATAGAGATCCAAAAATCAATAATTTAAATTAATCAGTTCAAATAGTATAAGGGGTGTGCCAACAACTTGTGTTTTTTCTTATGTATATTCTTTATTTTTTTAATTTATCAAAAAATGAACTTTTAAAAAATAATAATATAATATATTGGTTTGTGTGTAACCGTTTTTGAGATATTTCAAATTGAATTATTAAAAAAATTGTATTATTGTTTTATAATAAAACCTAAATAGGCCATGTCATATTATTTTTTTTCACAGCCCACTCTTTATTTGCCAAATATATAGATTGTGATCACATTATTATTATGTTGTAGCCTAGTTAGGCTGTATTCTTTAATAATTCAATTTAACATTTTTCGAAAACGGTTACACGCATACCTCCACTATATGCTACCTTTAAAATCTCATTTTTTAGGGAATTCGAAAATGAAAAAATATACAGGGTGTTCCATAAAAAAGCAACAGCCCCTATACCATATGAACTGACTACTTTTAATTAATGACTGTACAAAGATATCCATTATAAATGTGACTCCTCCATCTCGTTTAGTAGACTTCAAAATATTCGGTTAAAAAGTTATGCTAAAATTGCATAACATCTGTAAAAATTAAATTTTTGGTAGTAATTTCTCCCTTGTGAGAATTTACACATATGTTTAGCCTTACTTAACTTTGATTATAATAGTGAATTTTCAGTTTTATCAGCATTCGTATCCTTATCTCTATCGAGTCGACCAATCAAGCAGGTGCACTTTTAAAATCATGGCGAATGCGTGACAGCCCAGCTGATTAAATGCACGAAAACCTCGTAAGATAAGGGGGTCGTAACATTACGTCTGTCCCTGCATACGAAACGATGTTTTGACGCATTTGATCAGCTGGAGCTGTCACACATTCGCCTTTAGCTTAAAAGTACACCGGCGCGATAGGTCGACTCGATAGATATAAGGATACGAATGCCGATAAACCCGAAAATTAACTTTAAGACATAACGCGTTATTCAATACATTATCATTTTTACCCCAGATAAAGAGAAATTGTCCAATCCGTACTGGATTGCAAAATACTTCCCAGTTAAGTTAAGGAATTTCTTTACTCTCAAACTCTGGAAAAATTTAAGTAATGCAGTGCAGTTGCTTAATAATGTACCATTCATAGTTTTCATTTTCAATCATTATAAAACAAGTTATTTTTTATGTAAAACAAAGTGTCTCAGGTATTTTGCTTTTGGGTAAAAAGTGTCCAAATAGAAGGCAATACTGAAATTCCTTTGCACTTCTTAATAAGTTTCACTGCCCTGCAATATTTGTGGGGGTTATCTATTTTTCACAAAAACCTTCATCTTTGAAGATTATTAACCATTGAGAGTGTATTTACGTGTCAACCTTATTGAAGCCATAAACACGTATTTACAGAATTTATAAATATTTTCTTGTAACAAAAATGGTAGTACCATTAATCTTGATTATAAAAGTGTTTAAGTCAAATTGAATAAACATTAAATTGGACATAATAGAAAATATAATTTTTCCTTAGCTTCCAGGGGCCTAATTCTTGAATCTCAAGAGAAGGAACGATCCCGGGGAGTGATCCCATCCTATTGAAATTTCTTCGACATTTTATATTGAAAGATATACATTTTATGCGCATGTTTGTCAGAGAAATAGGACCGATCCCTGGCTTAGGAGTCGGGGAGCGCGAACATCAAATTTTTGATAAAATGAAATAAGCGATCACCGCTCAAAAATACGATATACGAATTGCGAGAATTAGGTTCCGGAGATCTGCAACACAAGAAAGCTGATTTAAGCAAGGAAACCTGAAATCTGTCCATAAAGGCACTGATACAATGTTATTGTGAAGAGCAATTTTAATTGGAGAGTATAATATTCCAGAAGATAATCAAAATCGTGTTCTTGTGGTAAACCCGTAATTACGATTGCTCGTCAATGTAATATCTCCGGCATTTTCTACGGTGTTTACCTTTCTTTTAGTTTAGTAGGCTAGTGTGTCGTTGGGTCGACGAACTCAAGTTCAATGTCTGCTGTTGATGTTGATGCCAAGACCTAGTCAAAGTAGTGCTTCGAGGTGTCCGACGAATATACTAGAAAAATAAGTGTTGTTATAAAGTCAGTTTCTTTTTTCATCTGAAATACGTGCGTTTAACCCTTTGACATCCTTTAATACTGTTTCAAAGTTAAAATATAGTATTGCCGCCTTAGCTAAAAGTAAAATGGCTCCTGGGGAGATCAAGGAAGGACATTGATCTGATGAAAGGAATCATAATAAGTCACAACCGATCGGGAAGCACATGATTCGAATAGCGGTCGAAAATGAATCGAGTTACCGAGCTTGAAGGAGGGGAGGGCGAATGAGACAATGCGGCACTAGGTGTAACGCGCTGGTTACCCAGGGCGAAACATCGTCTAATCGTTTCTCTTTTCGCTTTGGTGTTTTGTGTGTTCCTTGTGGGATGCTCATCCAAGTTTGAATTGTCGTTATTTGCACCCAAGATCTCTTGATCTTTTGTTTTTTTCTCAAAATCATTATAAAACACATATTTAAAATTTGTATTTGGCAAAATAACTGTAAGTATTTAGTGAAATCGCTATGATCGATGACTTAGAATTTATTTTTGATCAACTGGATGAAGATGATGAAATTATTGACATTATCGAATCACCAAGAAGTCCAAAAATTATTCGTCCTAGAACAAATCCTTTGGAGGAATACGAAGATGTGGATTTTAAAAAGAGGTTTAGCGATTATCTAAAGAGACATGCGAAATTGTACACGAAGAAATTCGACAATCGAGTTGGAGCATCCCACAGACCGGTAAGTTTTATTCTCACACCGAGCTCACACGTATATCTTTCTGACAATTCTGAAATTTTTTGTTGTGGCGTCTGGCTATATGTCTGTCTGGAACCAACGCTGATATCTCAAAAACTTAAATGATTTTTATCAAATTTGGTGACTATGCTGGGTTTGGCTCTAGTTGGTGCCAGTTTAAAGATATGGTTAAAGTAATCAACCCTATATGCTAAGAAAAAGTCTTTTTAAACTAGAAAAAAACTTGTTGTGCTACTAATTTTACAGCTTGCTTCTCAAAATTGAGCAACTTGTTTACGAATCGTTGAAAACAAAAATTAAACTGAAGTTTAAACTATGGTTCAATCTGGAGTTTTACCTTTGGTTGTAAAATTAGCCCTTACACCTGAGCAGTAAGCCCTTAAGTAAAAACACTAGTTTAGCGTTCTTTAAAAGATGGGTATTTTTCAGAGATGGGTATTTTTTAGAAGCTTTTATGTATCTATGTATCTATGTAAATATGTATATTTGTTCGGGTGGAATCTTGCAACTTAATTTTGACCAACTTCCCGACATCCGATCAGCTTCAAAATTGGCATGCTTATATAGTTGCGGTGACAACACAAAAATACAGTGTGATGAAATTGACAGCTCCCCCCTACTCGAAGGGGGTGGAGGGGGGTACAGTTGAAGTACGCCCGATTCCGTTGAAATTTGGCGCGTTGGGACACTTGGGGATGGAGATAACGAATTTCTAATCAGATTTTAAAAATTCAATATGGCGGATTCAAGATGGACGATTTTAAGTCATCTTTTGATAACCAATTTTAACTAACTTATACACATCAGATTGCCTTCAAATTTGGCATGCATTTATAGTTCCGGTGACAATATAATAATACGTCATTATTAGGCACCCCTCCCCCCTGCGAGGAGAGTAAAGGGGGGAAAACACCTAAGTTTGTCCGATCTCAACCAAAATTGGTGGTTTTGGAATACGAATTTTTGAAAATTCAATATGGCGGATTCAAGATGGAGGATTTTCGGTCATGTTTTGCTAACCAATTTTAACTGACTTATCCACATCCGATTGTGTTCAAATTTGGTATGTGTTTATAGTTCCGGTGAAAATACAATAATCTGGTATTCTCAGGTATCCACCTCCCTCTAACGAGGAAGGTAGAGGAAGAAAAATATTTAGTTTGTTAGATTTCAATCAAAATTGTCATACAGGGGTTTTTAAGGAGGGGGGTTATGAATTTTTTGATCAATTTGAAAATTTCAATGTGGTGGATTCATCAAAATGGACGATTAAGGGAACAAATCTAAAAATTAGGGGGGTGTGTTCAAATTTGGTATGCGTTTATAGTTTCGGCGACAGTACAATAATATGGTATTATTAGGTACACACTTCCCTCTAACAAGGGAAGTGGAGGGGGGAAAATATTTAGTTTGTTAGATTTAAATCAAAATTGGTATACAGGGGTTTTTCGGGAAGAAGATATGAATTTTTGATCAGATTTGAAAATTTCAATATGGCGGATTCAAAATGGACAATTTAGGGTACAAGTATAAATAATTAAAAGTAAATTTTTATTAAGGAAAACTTTTAAAGAACAAGCTTTTATTAAATGCACCCAACAGTAGAAAATAATTTTTTATCTTTGGTATACCGTAATGAAAGCGATGGGCGCAAATTAAAAATTTTAACTTTAAGGTGACAAAGAGAGAACTACAAAAGAAGAACTAAATTCTTCTTCTATTCGAATGATAAACATAATTCTTTTATCTAAAGAAGCTGAGAACGGGTGAGATTAGCGTGCTTGCCAAGCCTTTGAAAATGTCCTTACGTTATACAGGGTTCCTAAGATTTTCCTTAGGGATAGGATTTCAATAAATCAAACAGAAATGGCATAGAAAGTTCTGCGCGCACAAAAGAAACAGGTATTTTGAGCAATGGTGCCAGTTTGCTATTATCTCCGGACTGCTTTCATGAGAAAAAATTGTCGCCACTCTTTCATTGTGAGCACAAATCATAGTTGCAATAATAACCGTTGACAAGATGTCTGCAAATTCCGCTAGATGGCGGCCACACCATGAGATGATAAGAATTAGATGTTTTCAGGTCCAAACCACAGCTTTTTCTTGCTTAAAGGAGGCGGCAGGGTCCATTATTTACGATACTGAGCGAAAAACTCGTGAGGTTGTTAACATTAGAAAGAAATATCTTCGCTTTTAATTAAATTTCTTTCCATTATGTTCTACTAGTGACATCTATCCGCAAACGGCCAAACCATGCAGCTAGCACTAGCAGCCCAAGAAATCAATAAACGGCGCTGTTTTTCCTGTAGAGCTTTTTGCTTGCGATATTATTGATTTTAAATAAAGCTGGCCCTACACTACATTTGATATTTTCGAGGTGTTTTATGACATGATCTCGAAACATGTAGCGAACCAATTCTTCAAAACTAGCGGGAAGGTAAAAGCGAAAAATAAGGGGCTGCCAATATTTGTAACACCCAAAAAGGGGTGAAAAGATTTATTTTGCTCTGTTTCTTTACAAAAAACGTTTTTTTTTACGAAAAACTTGAGCTCTGCCACTTTTTTTATTTTTTTCTTCAACTTTCTCGAAATTTTCGTCATACCGTAGAAAAAAATTATTTCCTCCATGGTCATACTCTACCTTTATCCGAAAAAAATTAGAAACAGAGACGGGATCAGTTTTCCTAAAACGGGGGATCTTGGTTTCGAGTGGGAAGATAAGGGGTGCCGCAGGCAAAAATTTTTGAATTAAATTAGCCGAACGCAAAAATGTTAGAAAAATAAAGCACGAAATAAAAATGGCGCCGCTTACAATTTTTTTTCAAAAATTACAAAATTTCGGGAACGCAAAGAAATAGGTCTAAAGAGTATAATTTTTAAGAAAAAAATATCAATTTTCTCGCCCTCCTCCACTGGGACTACAGGGGCCGTGCACAAATTACGTAATGGTCATAGGGGGGAGGGGGGTTACAAAACGTTACGTAGGGGGGAGGGGGGTTTTCGACAGCGTTTGCATTTGTGTGAAACTAAGAAAATTTGGAATGAAAATAAGTGAAAACTTTTTTTTGGGGGGGGGGTAGTGGTCTTGAAATCGTTACGTAATATTAGGGGAGTGGCGTGCCAAACCGTTACAAAACATTACATAGGGAGGGGGTCAAAAATTGGTAAAATCACCGTTACGTAATTTGTGCACGGCCCCACATCTGACTGTTCCTCCTTTTTGATTTCGAATCAAAGTGCAAAACCCGGGTTGGACGTTCGAAGGCGTCAACCCGTCCTATTTGCTTGATAAAGTTTCTACCGAAATATCTCAGTCGATTTCTCCGGCCGTGTATGAACGCTTTAGGTTAGGCACTTGCATGTATCTCAGTCCCCTGCCTGTAAACAGTGCGTAAGGACAATGGTTACAAAATGAAAAGCCGAAAAATATTTTTTTTACGATATCTTTCATCAGTTTGGTATTAAAGTCGAGCAAAAACAATTTTTATTGCAGTCCTAAAGGTATGAAAATGGAAAACATTAGAAAACAACAACCTGGAATGGATTTACTACGTGTAAGATGTAGTGACAACATCGCCCCATGCCCATCCTTTTCTGCCTAATGTGCTTTTCCGTTTGTCTGCGTCTTATACACGGCTGCTTGGCCCCCTAAGGATTTGCTTAGGAACCCTGTAGAGTAATACAACTGTTTCTTAGGTGAATCGTCGATGTGACCGATATACGATATCTAAAGTTAAAATTTTTAGTTTGCGCCTATCGTTTTTATTGTGGTATAAGAAAGATAAAAAAATTATTTTCTACTTTTGAGTGCATTTAATAAAAGCTTGTTCTTAAGTTTTTTAATAAAAATTTTTACCTTAAGAGACGTATAAAATTTTTAGGTCGAAAAGTCAACGGGCGTGTATATTCGGAACATACCAGTGCAAATCGGTAACTTCCGATTGGAAAAGAATTTGCGCTGACCTGATTTAAGTCATTCTCGGCCGACCACTAGGTCTGTGAGCCGTAGATTGTTTACGAAGACGAAGAAGAAGAAGAAAACGAGTTTATTTGTTGGATTGAAAAGTAAAACTACGTGGCAACGCTTTCGGCTTCGTAAGAAGATATTAGAGACATAAAGCTATTTCTAAGTCATCGCGGTATACGTTTTCGCATCTAGCGAGAACCAAGCACATTGGTTGGTCAGAAACTTGTAGCACGTTCGAAAAGAGCAGATATATGCTAATTTAAGGTGTTTCTAAACGCAATAGGTGCTGAGATAAGATACGTGTGCCGTAACGATACGTGATACCTAACGCATCTCAACACCTATCGCGTTCAAGAACACCTTAGATTAGCATATATCTGCTCTTTTTGAACGTGGTACAAGTTTCTGACCAATTAATGTGCTTGGTTCTCGCTAGATGCGGATATGTATACCGCGATGAGTTACAAATAGCTTTATGTCTCTATTGTCACCAATACAAATCGACTGACCTTTTACGTGTTATCCAAAAAATTCGTAACAATTTAGTTTCGCATGAGAATAGTAGTTTAAATAACAAGCATTAAACGCGAAAAAGATATATGAGACGCGAGCCGTAGGCGAGTGTCTTAATTTATCTCACCGTGTAATAACCATAACATGCGAGTTAGTAATTAACTCTGTGTTTCGGACTTCCATTGTCTATATTTTATTCATACACGACGTTTCGATCAGTACAATCTGTGATCGTGTTCAGGTGCAAACTACAATCAATTGCTACGTACTTATATACTGTGAGAAATCACACAAACTTGAAGTTTAAGAAGTTGGCTCCGCCCAAGGAGGAGCTTCCAAATATTTGGGATTTCAACACTTGGTTTACTGAAAATACCCTGATTCTGCCCAATAAAGGCAGCTTCAAGGAATTTTCGTTTCTTCCAGTGTGACTCCTTGTGCAAAACCATTGCTTCTGCCCACTTCATTCGCACAAGGAGTCACACTGGAAGAAACGAAAATTCCTTGAAGCTGCCTTTATTAGGAGAATCAGTGAATTTTCAGTAAACCAAGTGTTGAAATCCCAAATATTCGGAAGCCCCTCCTTGGGCGGAGCCAACTTCTTAAACTTCAAGGTTGAGTGATTTCTCACAGTACATAAGTACGTAGCTTTAGGAATTGATTGTAGTTTGCACCTGAAGACGATCACAGATTGTACTGATCGAAACGTCGTGTATAAATAAAATATAGACAATGGAAGTCCGAAACACAGAGTTAATTTCAAATACATCATTGTCTCAAACTTTCAAACATGCGAGTTAGTAGTTAGAAATGATTAAAAATATCAAATGCGAACACTCTTCATAACCACAAAGCATATACCTACGGACTTAGAGAAAACTCTTACTAAAGACTCTAGAGATCTAATCTTAATCAATATCATCGTTTTTTCATTCTTTTCATGAGGTTTTTTTTTGTTGAAGTTTTTTAGTTTTGTGTGTTTTCTTTTTTAAACTGTTACAGTAATTTCTTGGATTTTTGTAATAAGTATAATTGGAAAACTATGCCCAAGTGTTGTGTCCCACAGTGATCCTCTAGTTCATCGTTTTCCACACCCTAGAGATCAAGCTCGCCAAAGACAATGGTTTGCCATCTGAAACGCTTTATAGGTTTAGAGTATGCACCCGACATTTTAAACCAGAAAACTATTCAAAAAACTTACCGTAATTGAGATGCTAAAAAGAGTTTTAAAACCACAAACATAAATTACCGTAACCGTATTTTTTTGCCCACATACAAATTGCCAATGTAAATAGAATAGAAAAGAAAACAATTCCTATTTTTGCAAATTCACTTTCAGAAAAAAATTAAAAACCTAGAACTAATAGAAGAAATAACCAAGCGGGCCCCGTTAAGCCTCCATAAGTAACTTATTTTGGTCCGGTTATTTTTGGATACGAGAGGAAAATAACCGATTTTACCTACGGTATCACCAATTTGGATGTCTATTACGGCTCTAATAAGAGTGATAGGGCATTTATTTAGCCTATTTGTTAATTAGGTACATTTTTTTAGCCCATTCCGTTCAAAAATGCTTATGGGTAACCAGACACCAAATTTTTTGAAAAAGAAGAAAACTCGCAAGCTTTAAAAGAAACTGCTGCTATTGAGCCCGGTATGGGATGAAAAATAAATAGTTTATTAATGAATACAATTAAAGAATAATATAATATATTAAATACGACGCATTTGGTTTATTTCTTAAATTTATAGTCATTAGAATCAACAAAACTTTGGAAAATAAAATTAATTTTTGATGAATTCGGTTTTCCAAAATAATGTTGTTTCTAATGAACTGAAATACTTTAAAAAATACCCGAATTTAAATTTCCCGGCGCCGGCGCCGCTACCCTAATTTAAGCTTCGGGACCGAGTCACTAGAGACGCAACAGTAGCAAAAAACTTATAACAGGGCCCTAAGTCGTCAGATCGCCTTCTATACCCGTAGGTAAATATTTTGTGTTCATAACCATAAAAAATAAGGTTACTGAGGGACTTTTCATATATCTTTTTAAAAACAAAGTTTTCTTTTCTAAAAATGGGTAGAATGTCAATTTGACGGGACTTATTTTTGGTTAGGTATTATGTTGGATTTTAAAAAAAAATTTTTTTAATTAATTTAACAATAACTAAAAATAAGGTAAACGGTTACAATAAAATAAATAAATAATAATCAAATAAAAGAATTACAAAGCATAAAACAATTCTCTCATACCTGATTCATGAGGGACTGTCCCTATCACCGACGCCGCATTGCCTCGTTGAATAGCAAGGCTAATTTCTTGTGTTATAGATCTTTTCCTTTTTTTTGAGGGAATCAAGCTACGCAAATCAGAAATAAATTTAACTGCTTCATCCCCCCAAGGATCAAAAGTCTCTACAGCGAAGGGGACAAAGATAAAGCGATCTTCTTACTCTAATCTAAACCTGATTTTTTAGATGTTAATTTGTCATATGAATCCGCTAAGGTATGCCTGCACGTGGCATCCTAAATTAATTGCTTTCCGCCCCTCCAGAGAAACCATGTCATTCCATCGGCCGCTTTTCCATCGCTGCGACAAACATCAGACGGCTCCAAAACAGAAGGGAGTTCTGCTCATTTAGGAGACCGCCTAATGATATCATTAAGTTCCCCGAGTCTAAAAGCGATGGACATCTGGAAGGAACTGTCGAGTCATCCAGAAGATTTCCAAGAGAGACACAAGGCAAGAAATTTAGCCAAGCATTTGACTCATGTGACTGAAGTGCTAGAAGGCGCGCCCTGTAATGTCATTAAGAAGAACTTGGCATAAGGAAATGTAATATTCTTTTTGAGATTTTGGTAATGTATGGCATGATATCTTCAATGTTGCAATTTGTAATAATAGTCTGCTTCAAAACGAAATCATATTTTGAAAGTGCGTTTTTGACATTCCAGCAGGGAGAACAACGTAAAATGTAAGATAAACGTGGAATAGCCAAAGAGTTTTTAAAAATATAGAAAAATAATTCATATTTTTTGCGTTAATTAGTGCTCTTATAAAATAAAGTTTCATCGCTCGTCACGCCATCTTGTGGTTTACGTCTAAGCTTTATTATTATTCTAGGAACGTGAATGAGCCATTAAAATCGTGTGGAGATTTTTATACCATCTTATGGAATATTTCAAGTTATATATCACAAATACGCGTTCCCCAAGGAGGTAAACATGATCCTCTGCTTTTTATTTTATTTATTAATGAATTTCCAGAGGATTAAAATAAAGGTTTAAGTAGTTTAAATATTTGAAGATGATACATTTATCTATGTAATCCATAACGTAATGTCAGCGGTTCAAATTGTTGAAAGTCAAAAGTTGATAAATAAAATTAAATGCCAATAAAACTAATTGTCTGGTCTTGAGCAAAGATATAAATTTTTAAAACATTATTATAATTAGGAGAACGATTTAAAGTTGAATTGATTTAAATATTTGAAAAAACATAAGGATGGCTTTGGATAGAGGCCCTCTATACATTTGGCAGTTGTTGTTTTACCAGAGGTGGGCAACTCATATTGCCCTCCTTTTCTAGTTTTTTTCACATTTGCATGTAAAACGGATTTTATGAAATAGACTGATGTTTTGTTGTCTTTTTTATAATTTTCCCAGACAGTTTTTGAAAGATTGATTTTGTTTGGTTAGTAAAATATGTCAAGCTCTGATAAAAAAAACAAAAACAAACAGTGAATACACACGGTAGATATTAAAAATGTAAATAATTGGTAAAATATAAAGACTCTCTTTCTTACAATAAAACATGGAAACATAATGTGTTATTTATTAACGAAGTACATGTTAAATGCGTATGTTTGTCGAGGCATGTATTTACATGTATTTTTTACAGCAAAATACCATTTTTAAACCTGACGTTTCTTAATCAAAAATCTGACAGTGACAAAGTTATTTATTGTCAGGGGTTACCAACTATCATTGCCAACACACAATTTCAAACATTTCGCTAGCATCTTTCAAATCCAGTTACTCACCCAGCGCCACCTCTGATAAAACAATAGCTGTCAAAAATCGTATACAGGAGCTAAGTTCGGTATATAGATCGCAGATCAGACGGATTTTTGATCAGCTGATCGTCGATTAATCCGAGCAAGTCGCATTACCGAACGGGTTCAGATTTAAACTTTCTAACCTAAGTTTTAAAAGTAAGCCATAAGACGCAAGGAAAATGAACTATGGGTTATCAATGTTGATGTTTATAGTTCACAGAAGTAAGCAAAAAATTTAATCAAGTTTTAATGGATAATGCACAATTTTGTCTTCTTTGAAAAAAATTTGACAGAAATAGAAATAAAAAAAGCATTAGGCATTATGCATTAAATTACGATGCAGCAACTCTAGACTGCAAAGCTGTCAAAGTAAAACAACACAAAAATTAAAACCAATAAATTATAAACAATACTTACATATTCTCATTCTCCTCCTGTTGATTTATTTTTTGTGTTTGTATATCAATGATGATGGGGATAACTGTTCAGAAGACTGCAATAAGCTCTTTGGCTTTGCTGAAGAAAAATTCCCACTATTAAGAGACAGGCAATTTAAAGAACATTTCAGAATGTGCCATTCAACTCAACTCGTTTAGAAATCACCCCTCAGCTTTCGATTCAATCGCGCCAGTAGTTGCCGATGGCGCGAGCGTTTTCTTACGTACGTAAACTTAAATGGTTTTGATTTTCCACTACTTTTTCTTACAATCCAAAAAAGTTCAAACACAAAAATAAAAATAAACAAAAACATAACCCTAAAAGTTTAGATTAATCTGGAAAATCCGTCTAAAATTTGGAGCAGATCGATCTAGCTCCGATTGATCTGGATTCATTAAACAAACGCGCCAGATTTACCTCCTCTACCTCCGCTATGAATTGTCGAACGATTTGGAGCAGTCTGATTGATCGGATGTATATACCGAACGTAGCTAGGGCCTCTAGCTTTTTTAGACCTGTAAAGTCAGTCCTGTATGGTATGTATTTTTTTAAAAACCGACGCGAAGACATAAAATAGCATGAATATTTTGGAACGAAAAGTACCTACCTGAAACCACCAAAAACTTTTTGTAAAATTTAATTGGTCATCAAATCTATTTTTGTAAAAATCAAATTACTTTTGTTTATTTAAAAAGATAACAAAGATAGCTATAACTATTTACGTTACTAGACCAAAAAAGTGAACTTACAGTAGTACAAAAGTGGCTAACGTTACGACAGTTCCTATATTTTTTTACATAAGCTAAAGTTACGACATTTGCGAAAAATTCGTTTTTTTATGTTTTTATAATAAAACCGAGAATAAAACCAACACAGTCCAACCCAACACAGCAAAAAAAAGGTTTAAACAACGTAACCCAAAGCCCAGGCTGTCGTAACTTAAGATAGGACCGAAAATAATTTAGGTTTTTAACGCTCATTAGATTTTTCTGACAGCAAATTAAATGGAACTTGTAAAGCTCCTTGTAAATTTTTTGTAGATTCAACATCTTCTTCAAGTGCTCTCTATAAACGTTGGCTATCATCAGCGCCCACTGCTTTTCGGAAAAGTGTCGTGGTACTAAAACCATACCATTGTCTAAGATTTTTAAGCCATGATATTCGTCTACGACCCGGAACTCTCCTGCCTTCAATTTTGCCTTCTATTATCAATTTTAAAAATTTATATTTGTCATTTCTCAAAATATGGCCCAAATATTAAAGTTTCTGTTTTTTGATGGTTAATAAAACTTCAAGATCTAGATATACTAATAAAACCACATCTCGAATGCCTCTAACTTTTTGCACATAGCCTCAGTCAGTGTCCATGCTTTCATGCCATAATATAAGATGCTAAAAGCATAACACCGAATCACACGAATTCGGAGAATAGTATTAAGATCGCGACTACACAACACTGATTATATATTGGCATAATGAAGGGTTTTGTGTCGTAGTACTAAAACCATACCATAGTCTAAGATTTTTAAGCCATGATATCCGTCTACGACCCGGACCTCTCCTGCCTTCAATTTTGCCTTCTGTTATCAATTTTAAAAATTTATATTTGTCATTTCTCAAAATATGGCCCAAATATTAAAGTTTCTATTTTTTGATGGTAAATAAAACTTCAAGATCTAGATATACTAATAAAACCACATCTCGAATGCCTCTAACTTTTTGCACATAGCCTCAGTCAGTGTCCATGCTTTCATGCCATAATATAGGATGCTAAAAGCATAACACCGAAGCACACGAATTCGGAGAGTGGTATATTGGCATAATGAAGGCTTTTTGTTACATAATCATTGGTCCAATCTAGGTGGTCTCCATCTAACCAGTAACTTTTAGATGTGACGGTAACTAGTTACTTAACTCCTAAAATATGCCCTTAAATAAAATCAAAAATATATATTTTGTGCCCCAAAAACCTTGACATATCAAAAAATCCTAAAACAAACTAAATCAAGAAAAAATTAAAAAAATGTGGGACGATGACGGGATTCGAACCGTTAACCTCCAAATTACCAAGCCAACGCTATTACCACTGGACCATTGCGGCTATAGGAAAATTTCCATTTTTTCGGTACATTAACGTTTTGGCTGGTGAACCAATCCCGGAAAGACGTAGTTTTTTCTTCAATGGCCCAACAAAGTGAACCGATATCGGAATGACGTATTTTTTTTCTTCAAAGGCCCTACAAAGTCAACGAATATCGGAGAGACGTTTTTTTTTTCAATGGCTGTGTTGGCACACCAAATGAGGTTATTCAGTGGACCAATAATATATGCTCCAATATCGGATAGATGTAGTTTTTTTTTTCAATGGCTCAACAACCAAGCCGTTGTATTTAAGATGAAGATTCTTGTCCATTAATTCAACATCGAATTAGTATTGACAAAATAACTGTGCTGGCACACCAACTGAAGTTATTCAGTGAGCCAATAATGTATGCTCCAGTATCTGAGAGATGTAGTTTTTTCTTCAATGCCTCAACAACAAAGTTCATTGTAATTGAAGATTATTCTCCGTCGGTTCAACATCGAATTAGAATTGGCGTAGATGTTCGTCAGCGGACCACTAAATAATTTCTGTCACAGTCACTCAAAAATCATTCAGTCATCCAACCAATGAACAACCATCAGAAATCCGTCACACCTTGTTTATAGGGAAGGTTCTTTTTGAATCCGTCCCGTAAAAACCCTCCATAAATTACGGGAAGGAAGCGATAAATAGAAGAATGATTGGAACGTTATATCGATAGGTATTTAATGCAATAAAGACGGAAAAATCGATTTGAATTTTCCGACCTGCGTCCCGGTTACCATGGAAAGTGTTGTCCCAGGTCATGCGGCGGGGTCAAACTCCGGACTTTCGGCGAATATCTGGATTCGGAGTTCACTCACCCCTTAGCTGCATGCGACAGCTTAGCGCTACATGGGGTTTGTTTACTAACAGAAAAGGGAAAATTTAGTGGAAACATTACTAATATGTCGGAGAAAAGTTTGAGAAAAATGACAAACGTCTTCAGCAATAATCTTTGATCTGGGGCCTCTGGACTCATGTCGACAAACTTTTACAGATAACCGTATTCTCACCGTTATTTCCTTATATGTTCTTATACTTCTAACGTACGTACATAGGAATAAAGATAATTATTCTAAAAATCATTTATCCAACAAGAAATGGTGAACGATTCTGCTTACCTATACATAAGCACGAATTATATAAAAAGAGCCCAACTTATGCCGGTATATCTTTATATAATCTGCTGACAAATGATATTAAGCAATTGTCAGTAACCAAATTTAGGAAAAGTCTAAAAAAATTACTTTCTACAGTGGCTTTTTATAACCTAAACGAACTTAGATTATTTTTAAAATCAAGAGCGCAACAAAACATATAGATAAAATTGTTTTTAGCGAGAAATTTTGTTTCCGTGCGCAGTTAGTTATGTTGACTTTTATCTGTTGTTCTTGTAATTAAAGTTTTGTCTTTGTTATTTATATTTTATGACCAGTTCTTCCCAAAACATTTTATTCTTATTAATTTAGGTCATCTAAGTTGTAAGACTTAGAATTAATTCTGTATTTCGGACTTCCATTGTCTATATTTTATTTATACACGACGTTTCGATAAGTACAATCTCTGATCGTCTTCAGGTGCAAACTGCTGCTTCACAGGACGTGTTTTGGACATTCCGAATGTTCCAAAAATATTTACGCAATATACCAATATTTTTAAAATTTAATTACATGAATTAAAAAAATTGTATCGTTTTTTTGACTACATTAACTGCTTGGAATAATTAAATTATTAATATGCTTAATCCAATACGCAATTTCTGCTCAAATTAAAAATAAGAATTCCTTGAATCAAGTAATTACATATCTAATAGAAAACTGTTCTTGTTTTGGCGGAGGTGCCAAAACTTATTTGGATAAGAATTAAACTAAATTTAAGAGCATAGACTCGTTGTTGCAAAATCTAGAAATTCTATTTAATTGAAGAATAGGAATTTCTTAACTTAAGATTTAATTGTATTTTTCTTGATAGACAAAAATACTTATTCTTAAAATTTAAGTATAAGCAAACAGTTGCTCGAAGTAGTTAATAAAATTCATAGAAGAATAATATTCTTGCATCAATTGTATTTTTTTAACTATAGAGTTATTCTTAAATACAGAATAGACTTTTTTTCAGAACACTTTTTAAAATTAGCTAGAGAAAAGTAGTAAACAGGAAAACAGCAGATTCATATTTTTTATATTTCTTCATACTTTTTAGGAAATTTTTCAAAAGTTTATATTTATATAAAACTAACCGTTGAATTTTATGTTGATCCAGTCGATCTTTCGGCTGATAGGAATTTTTTTTTAACTTTTTTTTAAAGTGGTGATTGTGTTTACATTCAGCGCCTAATTTAACATGTTACACCTTTGAAACCTAAAAAAGAATGAGTAATGTTAATTTTTTTCCATTCCAGTCAATCCATGCACCACTTGTTTTAAGTACAAGTGCTATTCTTAGTTAAAATGTTTCGTTTTTCTTATAGAAAAAAGTCGAGTTTGTCTTAGCCAGTCAATTGATAAAGGATCAATAAAACTATTTTATTCACACAACCCAATACGAAAAATGTTTATTTAAAATTTTTTTTTTTTTTTTTTAAATAGGCACTTTTATATTTTTTTATATTTAAGAAAAATATATTATTTTCAAGTATATCTTAATGTGTTGTGATCTTTGTAAACAGATTAGTTGTTTGGCCAACAAAATTATTTTGGTTATTTTTTTTTAAAGACCAATTCTTTTTTATTATTTTGTTTCTGGTTTCAGGCCATCTTAACATAACAATAAAAAAAGATAAACCTAACAATTTTTGCGAGTCGAGCAGGCTTCTAACATTTCCGGGGTACGGTCGACATACCTTTGGGCACCCAGTTTGCTCATATTGTTCCTGGGCATGTCTGAAAAAGAAAAAAATACATTTATTTTTTATTGAAAATAAAACAAAAAATAAATAAATGAATAAATATTTATTAAATCAGAAAACGCTCTTATAATAAATTATGCAAATAGGCACACAATGTATTAAGGAAATTTGTAGTAGACTTTGTTTATCTTATATATTAGACAATGGTTTAACCAAAGGGTATATTTTTTTAAAGAAATTAAAATCATTAGATATGTGCTAACCAAATGTTTAAAGGTACACTAACCACAAAAAATTATTAACACTTTTTTCCATTTGTAGTTGAAGGTTACCTTGACCTAGGGTTAAAATTGATAAACTGGCCTTTAACGTTTCAATAAAAAATGATTAAAAATAACCCAACCCAACTCAACATATGTAAAAATTAATTTTTTTTTCGGGTTTTTTTCAGGTTTTTTTTCCGTTTTCTTTCGTAATAAACGTTGGCTTGTTCTAAAATCAAAACAAAATAAAAGTGAAACTAGCAAAAATCGATGTCGGTTGAACGACCCGACTGCATGCAGCAACTCCCGGAGTTCCGGAAAACCCGCCCGATTTCCCGGAAACACTACTTCTATTTTCTTTGGACGATGCATTTGCGTTTGTTCTTGCTTAGGATAATTTATTAGGAATCATAAAAATAAAACAAAGGATGGAGGGGCGCCCCTAAGTCGCGCGGATTTTGGGTGAGGTTACGTAAAAAATGTTTTAAAAAGTCGAAAAAAAAATCAACTAAGTACCCAAAAACTAGAAATATAATTAGAGAAAAATTTCAAAAACGCAAAGGTTTTTTTAACTTACAAATATCAAACATACAGCACTAGTTGAGCTCGAAAGACTTAAAATGTAGAGTTACGTAAATATTACGTAAAACTTACAACACATGATTACTTTGTTACATTAATTATAGGTAAACTGGAAGTCACAACAAGGTTAAAAATTTCTGCATAATGCCATGCACAAAGTTCCCTACTTTTTACGTAAATAAGTATCAAATTAGGGTAAATTTCTTTACATAATATTTATATCTCTTACAAGTCACACGTAAATAACGTACTCTTTATGTAACTACTATATAAATTTCTAATATAAATGTTGTATAAATATTACGTAATGCAATGTAACATTTATGTAAAATTAAAGTAGTGTTGTTACTTTCTTATTACGTAAATATAATGTAATTAAAGAAACCTAAGTTATGTTATGTAAATATTACGTCAATTTTACAAAAACTTCTTTAGATTTACGTAAATACTATGTTAGTGTAACAGATGTGTTTGTCGAGAAATTAAATTTAGAAAATCTTTAGGAGATGATGCGCAATAGGCAGTCGGCTTAGTTGTTTTATTGTTTTGTACCTTAAAAAAAGTATTATTATTGTTTGGTAAACTAAGCATGTCTCGAACATGAGACATAACAAAGTAATCTAAATTAGCCAAACTATCCGTTGTATGTGCAACTTTAAATTTAGTAAAAATGTAAACAAATTATTGGCATAACCTTTGTTATATTGTGCTTCTTGATTATGCAGTTTAATATAGCCGAGAATCAACTACGTGCAATTTTATTCCTGACCCAACTCACTAAAGTGAAAATTAAATGGGTATTTTTTTACTCAGATGGCAAATAATGTTAACCTTTTATATCTACGATTGTTGACGTAGACGCGAATTTTTTCTGTCTACCGACTACTGCGAAATTTGTAATATTTTAATAGAGACTTATCGGTAATAATCGTCCAGCTTAAGTCGCAAATAGCAATCAATTGTTCATTTTGTGCAGAAAGCATGGATTTATAAACTGGACTATATCGGCGAACGACGACGTTGTCGGCAGCGGTGTCGGTGTGGTTAAGCTTTCCATTCATAAACTGGTCGACGACGGCAGAATCAGACAGAGATAGGGACAAAAAAAAGAGGATAATTGTACCTAACCTAAAATTGGTTTTCATTCAGTGTTTGTTTTTTTTTAATTTTTTTGGAAAAAAGAGAAAATATGGATACTGAAACCCAGATGTTGGGTTTAATGAGTGTTTTTTTGTGTTTATCCATGGCTTACATGCTAACAAAGAAAAAAAGAAGATTTAAAACCAGCCCTATTAACAGAGAAAGAATTAAAAAAAAAAAACAAAAATAGCAGAAAACCGTTTAAATAATTACCAAAGAAAGTAACCAAAGTACTTACAAATGGGAAAAAAAATCGGAAAAAATTTATTGAAAAACAAACCAAAAACAAACAAAGCCCTTGTCAAAATAAAATGTCAAAACAGGCGACGCCATAGTATGATATCACGTGGTAAAAACCGCGACGTTTCATTGGTCGAATATCTGAACGCGCTCCCGACGTTGTCGGCGAAGATAAAGTTGGTTCATCTCGGCCTACCGATACCGTCGTACCGATAACGGCAAAAACTTTATGAATGGTATGATGGCATTTCCATTGTTGATCTTCTAGCGATAACAGTAACGTCACCGTTCGCCGATATAGTCCAGTTTATAAATCCAGGGTTATTCTTTAGACAATTCTTTCAAATTTTGATCGAGGAAATCGATGATCGGATGTATAGGAGCAAAGATGGCGGCGATTTTTTCAAAATGGACGTATATCTTTTTAAAAAATTTTAGGTTTGTCATCAAAACAAGATTATACTCGAATCCATATAATTTAATAGAGGAATTAAAAAAAAATGGTTACATTGACGTATGACGTTTATCGCCCTTAAAAAGAGACATTTTATTTTAAAAAAATGCATTTTGAAAATTTTTTTTTGATAGTTTTTCATAATTTAATTAGCCGCGACAGGTCTTTTGCTGTAATTTTTTGATTTGGAAAGAACATCAAACTAACTTTTCTAATTAACTTTTTGCTTACAGGGTACTCTTATGTAACCTATTGTTCATTTCTTGCGGAAAGCACGAAATTTGGTACGTTTACTTTTTTAACAATTTTTTAAGAAAGTGGTCAAGTAAATTTATGATCGGATGTACAGAAATCAAGTTGGCGGCGAATTCTTCAAAATGGCGCTCTTAAATCGAAAGTTACTTATCAAAAAAAAAAAAAAAAAATATGTTGAATCTATAGAACTTAATAAAGAGAAATTTGACAATACTAGTTAAATTGACGTGTACCTTTGATGACCTTGAAAAATGTCATTTTACCTTAAAAAATACATTTCCAGAGCAAGTTCCAGAGCCTTTTTTTAAAATTTTTTGTAATTCTGAAAACGGCGACAGGTCTTCTTTAATAATTTTAACATGACTTCTAAATGACTTTTTGCTTACAGGGTGGTAAGATTTTTTAAAAAATCCACATTATCATCTGTTTTTTTTTTTACTTTTTAAAGTAGAATTTTCAAATTTGTTACGAATTGTTAATGCTACTTTATCAATTATTTTGGATAGGTGGCGCTGTGGACGACGTGCCATAGAAACATCCGATAGTAAATCTGATAAAATACTTTTTAATTAAATTTATTAAGATTATGTTAGGCACACACTGGATGTTTTGTTACGTTTCCATAAATAATAAAAAATGTTATAGTGCCTTTATAAAAATATAGAGATTCTAATACATGTAAGTTGAAGAATTTATTGCTTTAGCTATATAGATATAAAAACTATCTAGTAATCGTAACAAATTTGAAAATTCTACTTTAAAAAGTAAAAAAAAAACAGATAATAATGTGGCTTTTTTAAAAATCTTACTAAACATTTTAAAAAAAGGCTCTGGAAAAGTATTTTTCAGAATTAAAGAAAACGTATAAAAATTTACATACTTCAGCTATACATAATCGACTATTTTATTAAATATGCATGTCTTATCTAAGCTATTAAAAAAATATGAACTTTTATCAAATTTAAAATCGGAAATTTGGGTGCCACGTCGTCCGCAGCGCCACCTATCCAAAAGTTTTTTAGAGTATCAGTAGACCTTGACAATTGTAATAACCGTGCTAAATTTGCATTTTTTCCTCAAAAACTAAAAAAGATACAGATGATAATGTAGCTATTTTTAAAAATCTTACTTTGACTGGCCTGGTATAACTAAACCAATCACCCTGTAAGCAAAAAGTCTATTAGAAAAGTTATTTTGATGTTATTGCTAAATTATAAAATTAAAACGGAAGATCTGCGCGGCTTACTGAATTATGAAAAATTATAAAAAAAAATTCTCAAAATGCATTTAAAAAAAATAAAATGTCACTTTTCAAGGACTATAAAGGTCACACGTCAATGTAACCATTTTTTTTTCAATTCCTCTCTATCGAATTATAATAATAATAATAATTCGATTATGATCTTGTTTTGATGGCGAACCTACAATTTTTTAAAAAAATAGACGTCCATTTTTAAAAAACCGCCGCCATCTTGGCTCCTATACATCCGATCATCGATTTCCTCTGCCAAAATTTTAAAGAACTGTCTAAAGAATAAGTGTGCCAAATTTCATGCTTTCTGCACCAAGTGATGACTATAAGTACATAAAGTCGCCAGAGTCTGACTTTAATAAAGTCGGCACTATTTGCGACAGTTTCGCACGCAACTAATACATATTTTTAGGCACTTTACTTGGATTTAAGCAATTAGTGGAACAAATCATCGCATTTTTCGTGTGACTCCCCCCTACGCCCCGTGAAACAGTTTACAACACTTACACCTACCTCAACCTACTTTAACTTATAGGAACTACAGTGGCGCACCCAGGAATTGACTTCAGGGGAGGGGTTTAAAGATAAAAAATAGAAAAACTTAATATGAAGTAACAATGTGACCACGAAACAGGTGCTTACAAGCGCGGACCTGTCCTTAAATGTAGAGCGGGGGGCGGGGGTGCTAACCAAAATTAAAGTTGTTTATTTATTAAAAATTTGTTGCCAAATCATGTATTAATGCGCCGCAAGCAAATTTTTTTCAGAAAATAGCACTTAAAATGCAATTTTTGCAATTTAAAATTAAACTAAAACCGTAAATATTGATGAGGTTTTGGTAATTTGAAAATGACACACACAATGACTTATTTGATTGTGCAAATTGTAACCGGGCTTCTCGGGGGGATGAGGGTTTAACACACCTCTTCCCCGATGCGCCACTGGGAACTAGTTCCGCACCGGTCAGAACTATTTGGTTTTTAGTGTTCAATATAACAGTTTCTAAAAAACTTTTTAGCAGGTTTTCTGTTCAACTTCCAAAAAGTGATAGCATTTTTGTGTTCCAATTTAGGAAAACACTCCACTAGTTCTGCACTATTGGCACGAGCTGTTTGTTCTCGTGCAGCTTTTTCTGTCAAGGCTTACGATACATGAAGCAATCCAGAAACTTTTTTTCAATTTTATTTATTACGAAATATCACGATTTCTTTTTGACAACTCTTGGAGGCATACGACGAAATATTTATTCATTTTTTTAAGTGTATTTTAAATTATCCTAAAAACCGCCAACTTTGTATTAGAAACATCACTTACTGTACCTCGGATAAAACACCCGGCCCACACGTAAATATCGCGACACGTTACCTCACCAGTGTTTTACAGCGCAATATGACACAGCCGCGCAAGATTACCAACCACGAAAATAATTTACCGCGCAACACGTTTACCATGAAAATCAGTTATTTCGTATCACGTTTACCTTGCAAAGTACAGTTATTGCAGAAAAGCGCAAAATGGAAATACATTTATTTTATTAAAGCTTATCCACTAAAACAACAAATTTAGTGAGATTTCTGGCAAGATTACATCATGTCAGCATGGATTTTGCCCAAAAAATCAACATTTACCAATTTAATTTCTTTCTGCGAGTATGCCCTTAATAACAAATCGCAAGTAGATGTCATTTACACAGATATGGAAAAGGCTTTCGACAGAGTTAGACACTGCATAATTCTAAAAGCTCTCTCAGACTTAGAAGTCTCATCATTCAATCATATTTGAGTCACAGGTATCAATATGTTGAAATTAAGGGCTGCCAGTCAGTTCTATACAAAAGTACTTCAGGAGTACCTCAGGGTTCCAACCTTGGACCTCTCCTTTTTTTGGCGGCTATTAACAGTATTATAGATAAGTTAGAAAATACTAAGGGTCTTTTATTTGCTGACGATTTTAAGTGTTTTATTCAAATAAACTCACTTGATGACTGCGAGATGCTCCAGACTGATTTTTGTAACGTTGCAAACTGGTGCAGTATAAATAGCTTTAATTTGAATGTTAGTAAATGTTCTTGCATGTCATTCACTTTAAATCGAAATAGTATTGATTATGATTACACGTTAAATAGCTCCAAACTTCAACGAGCAGAAAATCAAAAAGATTTAGGAGTTATCTTTAATAAAAACTTATCATTTTCTAGCCACATAGTTTCGAAAATTAAAAGTGCACAGAAAATAGCAGGTTTTATTGCAAGGAATACTAAATCTTTTAGTGTTGAAGTAAGTCTTCATCTTTTTGATAGCTTAGTTGTACCAATTTTAGAATATGGAAGCATTATCTGGTCACCACAATATAATGTTTGGATAACACTAATAGAGAATGTACAAAGAAAATTTTTAAAATGTCTTTTTTTTTAGAATGTTTAATGTTTATCCACAAAGGGGATGTGATAACTCATATCGTTTGGGTATTTTTAATAGATTATCCCTGGGTGATCGAAGGATTAAGACTTTGCTATGTACAATGTTTAAATTATTAATAGGTCATATAGATAGTCCTGAAATTTTAAGCCAATTGCCATTTGCTGTAAATCGGTTAAACTCGCGTAATTCGAAAACATTCTACTTTACATATCCAAGAACAAATTTATTTAAAAATTCTCCAATCTATAAAATGTGTAATCTTTTCAATTTGTATGCTTTTGACATTGACATTGATCTGACTAGCTTTAACCAGTTTAAAAAATTAATTGATGGGAAATTGAGAAATAAGTAATTTATTTTAGCCTGTTTGTTACTTTAATTAGTAAGTGATTTTATTATTTTAGTTTTACAATACAATGTACATGTTTTTAATTATATTAGAGTTAAGTCAGTGTCTGTAATTGGCAATGCTGTTGATACTTTATGAGAATAAACAAATGCTATGTTTTCTATGCTATGCTCTTGATAAAGAACACGCTATATAAAAGAAAAAGATAGCATGAGTTTCGAAAACGAACTCAATACCCATGAAAACAAAGCAATAGAAATATTAAGCGAATCCCAACCGGGTAATATAATAAAATTTTGGAATTCGCTGCTTAACCACGACATTTTTCATTTGCCAGAAACAGCTTTCTGCACACAATCACTGGGTTGGGAAATATTTGTTTAATAAAATAAATGTATTTTTAATTAGCGTTGGTTTGCGCGGTATTAGTCTTGTGATGTCATATGGCGCGGTAAATCCTTGGCGTGCGAGGTAATTTTTGCGCAGTTGACCTCGAAGATAAAATATCCCCAAAATCTGACCTTATGCAAGTCTGTGTGTGATGGCCTTAAACAACTAAAGGCCGATCCATAGTACCCACCAAAAGCCTTTATATATTTTGGACAAAAATTAATTATTATACAAAAGTAAAAAAGTAAAAGGATATATTTTTTGCCTTGCTGCCTATTGTATTCATTTTTATGAATTTGTGCCACAACTTTATGCCAAAAAAAGGTAGATGAAAAATGCAATGTGAACGCAAATTAATCTGAGCTAGAAAAGTTTCAGGTCATCTACACATGCTCATATTAATAAAGGTCGGCACGAACATTATAAAAGTCGACATTATTTTGACAGCAACGCTCCCAAAAAATCTCTGGTCGGACAACTCAAACGTAGGTTTCAGATAGCCCCGGCAACCAAGAAGAGCGCAGTCTAACTTAAATTTTGTCATAATAATCAGTCCTGGGGCCCAGTTCTTGAATCACTCGAGTTTCAGTCGTAAAAAGGGGTAAATTTTCTCTTATCGACTTATTAACACACGTACAGAAATTCGCCCTAAAATTACAATTATACGTTTGTGATGCGCTTTTTTTGGCAAGTTTTGTCGTTCGTGTGTCATATTCGCTCGGATTTGCATCGATTCGAGCAAAAACGACATCGACGCGTCAAAATCCGTTCTATTTTTCCCGCCAAAAATGCAATATTTAAATTTTTCCCCTATTTTAATTAAATATTGTGCATTGTGTATACGCGTTAGAATTTGTGGGCATATTTGGTATCTGCATCTTCATTTGACTCTTTTTTCGACAATTTTTTGCTAAAACGTGATTCGTATACAACTAGTAGTCGAGTGATTCAAGAAAAGAATCGCTAAAAGAAGTGGGTCTAGATTACCGAGATCTAAAGATAATCTATACTGGAATCAGACTGCTCAAAAAAAGGTTGATGGCCAACTGTCCGAAGAGGTCCAAATAAGAAAAGGAGTACGCTAAGGTTGTATACAGACCGCTTCAAGCTACTGCGAACATAGGCGGAATCAAGTCCAATTTACTCTCCGTGCCGTACGACCGAGTTGGATTCGAAGCACGCTGCAGTGTTATTTTTTGGAAATTCATTTTGTTTTTATTATTTTGTTTTATTTCTGCCTTGCTCGAGAAACAGATGGGTAAGTTCTTAATTGAAATAATACATTTTTGAAAAACCAAAAATGGTCAAATCGTCATAACCCAACACACGTTCGATATTGGTCGAGGGAAAATTTGCATTTGTATTTTGACGTAAGAACACAGTATCCCCAAAAACTAAATGTTTGGGGGGGGGGTATTATAGGGGAACACGTAATTGGGCCATTTTTTATTAACGGCAATTGCAGTTTGAATGGTCCTAGATACTTGGATCTACTGCAGCAGCACATTATTCCAACTGCTAGGCAGTTGTTAGGTGTAAGATTTGGTGAAACATGGTTTCAACAAGATGGTTGTTCCGCTCACAATGTTGGCCTTGTTAGGAAATATCTTGATAATGTATTTCCTAATCGGGTTAAAAGTACACGGGGAACTATTTTATGGCCAGCTCGATCTCCCGATCTTGCTCCTAATGACTTCTATCGGTTTTTGAAGAAGCTTTTCAAATTATCACCCCTAACATGCTTGGAAATGTTAGAAGGGGTTTTTATAGTAGGCTCGGATATTGTCTAGCCGAGCAAGGAGGACTTTTCGAACATTTGCTTTAATTTTGTTTTGACTGGGAGAATCTTTTTGGTTTTTAGAATGTATTATTTTATTTTGAGAACTTGCTTTTATTTTGTTTCTCCTTATTATTTTCATTGTAACACGTCGTCACTGATAAATCTGAGCAGTTGACAATAAAACGCTCTTATTTATCAGTGACAAAAAATAAGAAAATTACGTTATAAAAATTTGCGTATTTATTGACCAAATTCCGGTTTCATTGACTACGCTCCACACAGCACTGTGGTTAGAGGCGTACTAAATACAAGGCGAAAGGCGGCGAATGGCAGCGAATGGCGATCGGAAGCCTGAGTGTTGGTTGCTTCACTGATAGGCGTGCGGTGTCTCTGCATGTACGTACACTGGCAAATTAGACTTCTTCCGCCCTATGTTCGCAGTAGCTTGAAGCGGTCTGTATTGTCTCCGCTGTTGTTTAATATCTATAGTAACAAAATAATAGAGAATGCACTTCATAACTGCGAAAAGGGTCTGACCATAAACGGCATAAAAATCAACACCATACGATATGTCGACGACACTGTCATAATACCAGACACGCTGGAAGACCTGCCAGAGTTGTTGAATCAAATTTCTGCCAAAAGCTCGCAACTCGGGCTTAACTTAAAGGTTGAAAAGAATATTCGATGTTAGAAGTAAATGGGCAGTAAGTCGAACGCGTGGATTCATAAAAATACTTGGGTTCTCTTCTCAATGAGAGCTGGAACAACATGCAAGAAGTTCGTGCAAGAATTGTGTGAAGTGTTGTGTAGTCGCGATCCTAATATCATTCTCCGAATTCGTGTGCTTCGGTGTTATGTTTTTAGCATCTTATATTAGGGCATGGAAGCATGGACACTGACTGAGGCCATGTGCCAAAAGTTGGAGGTATTTGAGATGTGGTGTTATCGTAGAATACTAAGGCTATCTTGGATGGACCGAGTAATTAATGTGGATGTTCTGCTTGAAATAAATAAAGAGCTTGAAGTTTTATTTAGCATCAAAAAACGAAACCTTGAATATTTTGGCCATATTTTGAGAAATGACAAATATAAACTTTTAAAATTGATAAAATTGAAGGCAGAAGAGGTCCGGGTCGTAGACGGATATCATGTATAAATGTAAGAGAAACTTTCCTGATAAATACCAGAATTTGTTCCAGTCATTTGATAACAGATGGGTAAACTACCTAAAAATATGTAGTAATTGTTTAAGCTTCGAGCGGAACTGTCAAAAATAGTGCCGACTTTATTAAAGTAAGGCTATATCAACTTTATGTACTGATAAGTCCCTAATATTTTCTAGAATGAAAATTTAAGCCGATAGCAACTATTCAGTTTTCTTTTATATGGTTTATTATATACAGGGTCATTTTGAAGATTCGCCATTTGTTTTTCAAAATAAGATACTATGGAGATTTTAGGACGCTTAAAACTTTTACACCTTTAACGGTTGTCATCGTAATTAATGAAAACCATAAAATAAAGCTGATAAAAATGGTAGTTTTTACAACAAGCCGTTAAAATATTGTTTCTTTACAAGCCTTGTGTTAAATAACAAGCGCGGTGAATGATTTAAAAACCCGAGTAAAAAAAAAGGGCAGTTTTGCCGCGAAAATCCTAAATAACCTAGCAAAAACTCGAAGAACAACAACATCCACTGATAGCTCCACCATTTTTATACTATAAATCAACAGCTGCCGATAGGTGACAGGATAATGTTGGCCATTTTAATTTCTGGCAGTTTGTCACGTATTTTGGAAATGATTTGACTTGAGGCAAAGTAAAGGAAATTGCGTAATTTTCAGGTAAAAATTTTTGCACACAGTTACTGTCAAAAAATTAAATGGCCAAAAAAAAGATATAGTGCAAAGTTTAAAAACGGAGTAGCCAGGCAACTCAACGGCTGCTGATAGATGACAAGACAATGTTGGCCATTTTAATTTCTGGCAGTTTGTCACGTATTTTGGAAATGATTTGACTTGAGGCAAAGTAAAGGAAATTGCTTAATTTTCAGCTAAAAATAATCAGATTTTCTGGATGCAAAATAATTAATTATATAACAAAAAGTTTTTTAAAAAAAAAAGTATTAAAAATAGTGTTTACAACTCGCTGTGAAACAGTGCTTTTTTAACTGGCATTGTTAAAGTCAATCTCGCAAAAAAAAAACACTACTTTATCCAGTAGATGTAAAAACTACAATTATTCATTTAAAATAGGCCTTATGATAAGAGTTCCATTTTCTTAGTAAAATGTCTCTCAGAAACTAAAAGAGGTCTGGAAAATTGAACGAGATAACCTTTAAAATTTTCCATCTTGGTTGCTGAAAAATGTTTTTTTTTTTAAATTTGTTGCGAAACAATTATTATTATTCTACTGATAAATAAAGATGTAATTTGCATTCGCCATTTTAACGAGTACAAGTAAAATTGAAATTGTTATTGGGTATATCTTATGTACTTCACTGATAACACGATATGAAAAAAACTAATCAAACAAAAATTATTGCAATTTAGCGCTAAATAGGAGTCCAGAGTTAAGGTCGCCTTAATGACATTTAAAAACTGTTCAAACTCATTTTCCCGTCCTATTATAGGAAATTGCGTTGTAATTTTTGTACGTGTTTACAAAGATGCATACTTGTTTCAATTTTATACATTCTGAATTCTGCATAGATTTTCTCATATTATATACTTCTTGAGCTTTTTTGTAAAACTCACACCTTTTATGAAATAGTATAATAGGTAGGTTTATATCCGATGTACATTTTTATGTATTTTCGAAAACTGTTTAGTTAGTAGGAGAAAATGGAAAGGATGTAGTAGATTCTATAATGGATTTATTTGTTTTTCTACTGTACCCTAGAATTAAATTACGAATGAAGAAGGAAAATAGTACTCCTCCCTAAAGAGTTTTGCTAAATAACCCGCCGGAAGTTTATTTGCTTTTCCTCCCTCTACTGCGCAGGTATAATGATTTGTATACTACAGATATTTACATACTAAAGATATTACATTTATACAACTGGTAGGTGTGCTAAGTGCTTTGTTGAATTTTAATGCCCTTCTTTGTCCGGCATCAAACAATCCGCGGAAAGGGGGGAGAAATGACACTTTCCTCCCTTCGTACGTAAATTACTATTAAACACAGAACCTAAATGGAACCGTCAATGTCATCGTAAAGAAAAATAACCCGACTGACCATCAATGAATTATGCATTGCAGCAAGGGGTAGATAAAAATGTCACAAGGAGGGAATGGAGCAACGAAAATATTCATAAAATTAATTAATTATGAATTCAGAGTCAGGTGTAATTTTAAAATTAAGTGCCACGTAATATGTATTAAGAAAAATTTGGAAAAATGGTGTTGGACCATCCCTTACCACATGGGTTAGCTCATTTACATAATATAGTTCTTTCTAGGCGTTGAGAATGGGTAACTTATGAAAATTCAACTTCAGTGATTGAGTAAGGCTTCGAAATACGGCGATTTCCAAAAAATGCATCTTGCGCACAACCTTATTTCTCCAAAAAGTGCCTCTCGCATAGATATCCAGTGCCAAGCCATCGCGAACGGGTTTTCCAATGCACTTTGATGCACGCCTGTGCCAAACCGAACAACATTGAGCTAGGTCGGCAGTAGAACAGTTCTATCGCTTGCGAAACACAGTTTTCCTAGTTTCAGCTAAGGTGAACCGTTTTCACGTAAACAAAACGTATCGGGACCGGTCACGCTCCGAAACCGGCTCCAAAGTCAGCACTGGGTCGCCTTTTAGAGCCTCCCGTAACAAGTAGAGCGCTCCACGCTTGAAAAAGTTTACTTTTGCCACCTCTTGTCTTGCAAAAAGCGCGTAAAAGTGCGTATGTGGATTAAAAAGGCGAAAAATCTCACGCATCACGTGGCACGCACTTTCTCACACCCCGTTGTTTTCTTGTACGCGGCGTGCGTAAGATTTTACTAGGCCTACTTGATTCCGCGTGGAAGAGTTCATTCAAGGATTGATTAAATCAGGTATAGAATATAAAGTATTTACATTTTATCGTCATTTTTAGAGTGTATGTCTTCGTCAGTTAATGGTTGCATGAATAGTTTGTTTTTTAGTATTTGAAAAAAAATGAATCTAAATGTTATTTTATAAACTTAAAAAAATCAGGATGATTTGAAATTTTTCTAAAAAGTTTTCCATGTTAATGTCTTTTGCAGCTTAAGAAATGTTTGAATTAGTATTGCAAAAGTTATAATTATCAAATATAATACGCAAAAAATATATTTAAATAACAAGCATGTCGAGTTTATGAACATTTCAGCACTATTTATTGAAATTCCATTTTAAATGACTAATATAATGATATTTTCTGCGTATGGAGTATTTTGTTTTCTATAGTAAAAGTCAAAAATCCTCCATGGTGACACTGAATTTTGAATCGATTTTCTATTTTTAGTTTCGAAACGGTTTCACTATCATATTATCTGCGCTTGAAATGCACTTACCTTACAAAATGCAGTTTGGCGTGTGGCGTTATAAAAATAAAAAAGTTTCACGTGGTCACATATCGATTTTGTCATGATTAGAAGAGTTGTAAGCTGATTTTTTCATAATTTCAAATAGGAGAAGATGCTGAGCGTTCGATACCATTATCAAAAGTGAAAATTCAAAATGGCCGACCGGCATAACCACTGTGACGCGTACGCAATATTTTTGGCCTTAAATGGGTGCAAATTCCTTTAAAATTAATTTTTTCGGTGTTTTTCGGGAACCAGGAGTGCATAAAATAAAAAAACGCAAAATTTCCGCGAAAAAAGGGCAAACACACAGTAGTTTTGGCTCCTTAGTGACCTCTGACCTTTAAAGATTTAAATTTTTCGAAAAAATTGCCAAAACCCTGGAAAATTGTGAAAATTCGTGCTCAAAAATGTTTGTTATCATTTTCCCCGAAGGTAATTCACAACAATCATGGTTAAGTAGCATTTAATCCTTTAACTATAAACAATGTTTGTTTAAAAGGGAATTTTCAAGTTCACGGCAAGGTGAATGCATGTCTAGTTCTGTGTTTATTATTAGAAGCAATGTTTATGCTGAATTTTTCCGTGCACTCTGATGCAGTTTTTAGTTTTGGACATGACATAAGACTGAAAAAAAAATCAAAGATTTATTACAATAAATGTTATTTTATTCTGGATCCGACAGAATAAAACCGGCGTAGTACAACTCAAAAAGGGCATGCAAGTTTATTTCATAGTCAACAAAATTCACCCAGGCATCGAAAAAAATCTTAACAAAATAAACAAAGGATATTATTTTCCAGTCAAATAAAAAAACAATAGAATAACCAGCATTTCCTTGTTGTGTTGTTGTTGAGGAACTTACCATCACTTTTTTGAGTCCCGTAGGCACTATTTACATAATCGAACGGGTCACCAACTACCTTCGAACCCAAGACCAGGTATTTTTTATCTGGACTTTTTGTCCTTCTGTGTAGCTGTTCTTGAAATCACAGAGGGAGAAACAATTATCTCCCTGAAACTAACATATCCTATTGGTCGACGCTACCAATTCCCTCGAAAACTAATAACGTGACTTTTGATGAAATTTGTTTTTATTGGTTTTTAGTGAAATAAATAATTTGTGGGAGAAATCAGCGGCATCGACTAATGAGAACTGCGCATTTCTGAGAAATTATTTTATTTTCTCTGATCTCAAAAATACCTAGTAGTCTACCGACTTGAGGAGTATGTAACTAGGGCTGCCTCCACGAGATACCGACAAATTCGATGCTCACCATGGGGATCTCCTAAACCGTTAGGAAATGGTTTAATTAGGGTAAAGTTGCGCAATCTGATGCTTGGCTCAAAACTAAAAAAAAGTTTAGAAATTCTGGATAGTTCCGGAGATAGGCGGAAAAAACCGAAATCTTCATTTGTAGTTTTTATTTTTCTGCACCCTCATTCTTAAAACTGTCAAAAAATGCTTAAAACTTTCTACAGACACTTTTTTAAGATGTACCTAGTGAGAGGTTCGTTTTTGAGACTTGACATTTCAGTGTGACAGGAGCACTGTCAAGTTCATTTTTTGTTATGGACACATCCTTTTTCTCTGCCGTTTGTTTCATTAAGGATCACATATAACATTTTGCAACCTTATTTTGACAAGTCACCTGACGTTTTGGGTTTATTGATCATCATCAGCCCAAATTTAACTTAATCAAGATATTTTGTTATAACAAAATAACTTTACCTAATATTTGAAAAATCCGTTTTTTTCTTTGTTTTTTAATCTTTGAATTTGGACTCACGATGATCAATTAACTCAAAACGTCAAGTACTTGTCAAGATGAGGTTGTAAAATATCAGTCATCCTTAATGAACCAAACGGCAGGAGAAAAAAAGCATGTGCCCATAAGAAAAAATTAACTTGACAGTGCTCCCGTCACACAGGTCAAATCTGAAAAACGTACCTCTTATTAGGTAGATCCTAAAAAAGTGCCTGTAGAAAGTTTTAAGCGTTTTTTGACAGCTTTAAGAATAAGAGCGAAAAAAAATAAAAATTAAAAATAAAGATTTCGGTTTTTTCGCCTATCTCCGGAACCACCCGAAATTTGTAAACTTTTTTTTTTGGTTTTAAGCAAAGCGTCAAATTGCGCAACTTTGCCCAAATTTAAACCTTTTCGTATCTCCTTCCGTTTAGGACATCCTTATGGTGAGCATCGAATTTGGAACACCCTGTATGTGTAATATTTTAAAACCGGTTTCCAATATTTTTTTATATTTTGATCGATATCGTTACATTTTGAGCACCTAGTTTATTTTAGACTTTATTATGAATTTATAAATTATTACATTCACTATCAATATCCTCCTTCAACCGCTTATTAATTGATTAATTGCTCAATTTTTTGAAAACAGGGAAAAGTTTAGGGTTTTCATAAAACTGCAGCTAGTTTTCTTATTAGATTCTTGGTGTATACTTTTTCTAATTAAATAGGTTTGAGACTTTCCACTAAAATGCTCATGGTTTCAGCATATAGCTGAGTTTAAAAAAGTGAAAAAAGTATATATTGCTTGACAGTTTTGTGTTATAACTTAAGCTTATATATTATAGTGTGTTCTGCACGTGCTTTAAGATAAAAATTGGTGCTGTCAACCCATTTTTCTCCTATTCTGTATTAGCTTTCTTGCCTCAATCTACACCGCCTCAAAAAAAAATCCAGTTAACTTTTATTTTTGATTTACGACCTTTTGGCCTGTTGACAGCAAAATTAAAATTATCTAAAAATTTATGCTTTACCGATACTCTCGATGGTCAATACATCAGTTAATTGATGTCAAAAAAACCGCCACCACTGTTTGTTCCAGCATCACGTAAAAACTACTGAACCGATTTTAATAAGATTTTCACTGTGCATTCCTTGGATTTTTGGGGGTACATAGAATTTACTTCATGAGAATCGGTTTATGGGGACAACATTTATGACCATTTAAAGCAAAAAAAAAAATGGAAAAAAACCGCAGGCAAAGATGCTATTTTAGTGAATTGAAGGGTTAAAGAGCGTGAAGGTTTGAGGGCATAAAAGTGGGATAAGATAAAGGGGGAGGGGAAGTTGATACTTATTTGAGAAAACAACTGTTGTAAGCCCATGACCATCAAATAAAAAACATAAATAAAATACATTGTAACCTCACAGTTTTATGAACTTTTGTAAGATTCTATGAGCAAAAGTACACACTTTTGCCTTAAGAAAATCTACAGTGTACTTACAATATTATATAAGAAACCGTACTTACAAGTTTTTACCAGATTTTATACGATTCTATGATAATAGAGAGGCGCTTTTTATAAAATTGTTCTCATCAGATTTTACGTCTTTTTACAAGTCTTGCAGAGGAACAATCGAAAGTTCAATCGAAACTTTGCATTGCGGCGATTGCATACCAAAGGGCACTAATAAAATAGGTAAAGAATTTTTAGTTGTGACTGTACGTTGCTCCCACGTTGTTTTTAAAAATTTCTTTACAGTTTCGGCGATTTTCTGGTCCTAAAATTTGATTACCTAATGAATATATTCGAACCTGCATTTAAAAAAGTTAAACTTAACATTGAAAATATCATGCTCGTTAAGTGTAGCCGCCAAATTATAATCGTTGCCAAGGTCGAAATTCGTTATACGCTATTGCAAAGTTGTATGCCTAGGCCTGAGGCTAGAGATGTATAGAAAATGCACTTTTAACTAGGCCAGTAACAATAAAAATATTTTTACTTTACCTTTTTAAAAGACATTAATTGGTGTAGGTACTTTTGATCATTTTTCTTTGCTATCTGTCATACTGTAGCGAGGGGGGAGGTTGGGGGTTAAAACTCCCCCCAGGAGGTCCAACCCAATCTACAATAAATTAATCATAATCACGGGCCCCTGGGACAGCCCCACTTCTTTGACCCTTTACTCCGGTTTGTGACGTGTGTTTGGTGTGATATCTTAAATTTGAAAAATTAATTTTAACAATAATTTTAGTTTAATTCTACGAAATTTTTCTCACCAGCATTCAAAACGTGTAATAAATGGCATTCTTAGGATAATTTTTCTTAAAATTTACATCTGCGGCGCATTTATGATTTGGCAACAAATCTGTATCTAACCCGCCCAGCAAACACGGTTCCCTCGGGCCTTCGTCGGTCCGATTTCGATTGCCGAATTTGTCGACATCGGACCAGCAGTATTTTTTGTCCGCTTTGCGATGTAGGCCCAATGTATGTTTGCCGATGCAGCGTTAGACTGTGGCCCGTCGTCGGACCAATAGTAAATTTTACTTTTTGCTGACATCGCCGTACGATTAAGATCCGATATGGTTTAACCACATGGTACCGACCATCCGGCCATAACTGCTTCATTTGGTCGGTCTAACGTAGGCAAGCTGGTCTCGGCCCGACATCGGTAAACTATTCCAGTCCGACATTGGCTTTCTAAAGCGGTCCAACGTCGGCGATTGACGGAGGTCCGTCAGTGGTAGCTTAAAGCGGCCCGACATTCGCAAACTACAAAGTTTCGATAATGCGGGTGCTTAACCAGTCGGGCTGGTTTAAGTGGCAGAAGAGTTGATTTTTGTAGAGAAGTATCACCATCTTGTCAAGTCCGCATTCTAGTTCTGAAATATTTTTGCTCATTATATATATAATATAATCTTCCACTATACAGGGAACATAGTGACATTAGAGCCATCTCTACATACTAGGAAGAAACTATTAAGCAGTTTAAAAATTTTAAGGTGACGTAATCGAACCATCGTCGGTTGCCGATTCTCGGCCAATCAAACAAAGTTCCAATCGGACCATCGTCGGCCCTAAAGCAGATAAAGTAGTCGTCGGGATAAAGTCGACTATAGTAAATCGGGCCATCGTCAGTTGCCGATTCTCGACCGATTAAAGAAAGTTCCTATCGGTACATCATCGGCCCTAACGCAGATAAGGTTTGCGTTGGCATAATGTCGACTATAGTAAATCGGGCCATCGTCAGTTGCCGATTCTCCTCCGATTAAACAAAGTTTCAATCGGACCGTCGTTGGCCCTAAAGCAAATAAAGTGGGCTTCGGCATAAAGTCGACTATAGTAAATCGGGCCATCGTCAGTAGCCGATTTTCGACCGATTAAACAAAGTTCCAATCGGATCATCGTCGGTCCTAAATTGGTGTCGGCATAAAGTCGACTGTAGTAATGTGGACCTCCGTCAATTGCCGATTATTGACCGAAAACTGAAAATCACAATCTGATCAACATCGGGCCAGAGTGTAGTCGCCGATGCCGACACACTGCCGACGTTGTCGACATTGTCCCGATTCAATGTCGACGATTTGTATTTGCTGGACGTGAGCCATGAGCATCTAACCCAATCTTCTTTTCCAAAAATATTTTACAAAAAACATAAGAATGATTTTTTTTGTCAAAGTTTTCGCCTGCGGCGCCGTACCAATATTAAATATTGTTAAAATTTGGTTTAATTTTAAGCAATTTGTCAACAACATATTTAACGCGTAAAAAATAGCAGTTTAGTGTAATTTTTTTCAAAATTCAAAAAGGGTTAATTTTAGAACAAATCTGCCAATGAGACTAGATGAGACTTGCTTTTAAAAATAAGTATTGTTGTTTCCTATACACTAACTCAACACCTATCAAACTGCCCCTCTTCCCTCCTTTCGGTTCAACAGCTCAAGCAAAAGGCACCTACCTAATTTTTGAAAATTTGTCATAGTTGATTTTTATTAAATGACGAAACCCCCCTTCCCCCAGAGTCGATTTCTGGCTACACCACTGGTTAACTGTTAACCTTCTGTTAACTGTTAACCTTAGTAAAGGCGCTAGAGTGCTTCTGATTCGTTTAGGTTTTTGACTCTTCGTTATAGTTATCGTTATTTCTGCGACTGCGCAGTGCTAAATGTCATTCCGTAAGTTTAACGGCAAATTTCGTTACTCTTATGGTTACCGTTACCGTAAATAAATGTAACTTTAAGTTAAAAATAGAGCTTTTGAACGTAGTGAATCGTATGGCGATAAACACAACCTTACTAGTTTATTGAGTTTTGTTGTGTTTTTCTCAAGTCTTTTTTTATTTGCTTTCCTAACCATATCATGGAGGAAAATATTAATTTAGTTATGCCCGTGTGCACGGGTTTGGCTTGACATGTAAGCCGAGCTTAAGCTTTAGTTTTGTTTTGTAAGGGTGTGAAATATCATGTAAGTGGCACTTAAGCTGTAGTTAAGATAAACTGTTCCGTTGCTTTAAGATATTTCTGTGATTGTAATAGTGGTCTGTGCTTAAAATGTAACTTCTTTGGGACGACGAAGAAGATGAAGAATTAGACTTTGTAATTAATGTAATACCTACCAAGAAGGATTTTTCAAAAAATGAGATGAAGATATCTTTTGCAAAAGGTTTAGAATATCCAAAAAATCATGTTTTTTTTCTCTGAGCGAATAATTCACCTTTTTTTTTGCAAATTCGTTGTAAATAAACTGAAAAATGGATTGGGTTGATCCGGTGGTGTAATAATTAGTATGTTTTCACATCGTATTCAATACGTATAGAAAATCAAGCATCTTGTTCTTCATATGTCACGCTCTTTGTCGGAACAGAGAACATGCTCTATGAAAGTTTTATAGTTAACCAATTATAGTAGTTTTATTTGCCTTTTCCCCCATACAATCATAAATCATCAATAAAATTTATTTTTTTAAAACGACCTCAAATTTTACGAGTTTTTTTTTGACAGCTGACAGGTAATAACCATGATCACCGCACAAAAGTAATAATTGCCTTACGCTTTCCAAGTGGAACATATTCGGAACCTTTGCAAACCAAGTAAATCTCAAGGGTCACCCTCAGTTCAAACGGCACTTAAACAAGTGGAAGAAGTAAGGGGAAGTGGTGCACATGGGCATTATAGGACTGGCAGACAAACACCCCAACATGAATTTAGTCAGGTAAATGATTTTGCAAGATATCTTTGGTGGAGTAATAGAAGAAAACGAGCCTCTGCAAACTTATTTGTACTTACTCACCTGTTTACAAAAGAAACGGTAAAAAAGGCACCCCACTAGTACTATAAACACGGTTAACAGAAAATAAAATCCAAATACACAAAATTTTTGTAATACAAAACAAACTTTTATAACCCAAAAATCTTCCACCACAGAATCACATCAAGTTTGGTTGGTTGTCTTTTTAAGCGCCAGTGGTTACCCTTAATAAAGGAAACAGGCTGACAAAGCGCTACTGCGCCTGTCCAGAATAAGGGTAACAGAAAACCTGACCAAAATCTCCCTAATAACTTTAGAGTGATCGTTATTTTTATTCACTTTTTTTCGCAATAATTTTGAAAAACCTATTTAAAAAATGGCTAATCATCTTTAATTCGAAGAAAATCGTTAAAAAAGTGGGGTTATATTTAACAAAAAAAGTTAGGTTATATTTAACGTCAACTACAAAAGTCGATCTGCTCAAAAACTCTTAAAAATAAGCATAGCAATAGGGAGATTTTGGTCAGATTTTTTGTCAGTTTGTTATCCTTACCTTTATTCTGGGCAGGCGCAGTAGCGCTCTGTCAGGCTGTTACCTTTATTAAAGGTAAACACTGGCGCTAATTAGCGTCGAATAGCGACTACCTTTATCGTTAAAAAGACAACCAACCAAACTTAATGTGATTATCTGGTGGAAGATTTTTAGGTTATAAAAGTTTGTTTGCTTTTACAAAAATTTTGTGTATTTGAATTTTATTTTTTGTTACCCGTGTTTATACTAGTAGTGCGGTGCCTTTTTTACCGTTTTTTTTTTAAACAGGTGAGTAAGTACAAATAAGTTTGCAGATGCTCGATTTCTTCTATTACTCCAACAAAGATATCTTGCAAAAGCATTTGCCTGACCAAATTTATGTTGGGGTGTCCGTCTCTCAGTCCTATCAGTAAATTAATATTTTCCTCCATGATAGGGTTAGAAAAACAAATAAAAAAAAGATTTGAGAAAAAAACAACAAAAATAAAAAAAAAAGTAAGGTTATATTTACCGCCAAACGATTGACTGCGTTCAAAAGCTCTATTTTTAACAACTTAAAGTTACCTTTAATTACGGTAACAGTAACCATAAGAGTAACGCCATTAAACTGCCTGACCAAAATCTCCCTAATAGTGATAACTTTGCCGTTAAATGTGACCAAAAATTCCCTATTATCTTTATTAAAGGTAGCAGTAATGGTGATAACGTTGACAGAGCTGCAAAAACGGACCAAAATTACTTTTTGTTTTAATTTTAGAGGAAATTACCTTGTTTTGCTATTTACTGGGTGGTATTCTTAAGAAAATTAATTCATTAAACTAAGAACAAAATTATTTACCCATAACTATTTTAAAATATAAATTGTTGCTTTAAGAATAATGCCTTTAATCAAGAATATAATTTATTAAAAATTAAATTCTTATTATATTTTGCATAATTGGTACCAAATAAGATATAGAAATTTTATTAATTTTGTTTTAACCCCAGGTAAAATCTTGTTTGCTCGGCCTATAAAGATAAATTTTTTAAAAATGGCGTCTACATTTATATTGCAACTGATTGACGTCACAAAACATAAATGCACGTCGACCTTGCACTATTATTAAAATTTAACAACCTACGCAAAATTTTAATCGAAAGTTTTTTTTTGAAAAAACGGCCGCTTAGCTATTGCCAAAAGGGCCTTGCACAATAGTCATTTCTAGTAAGTTGAGTGATGACAACCGACGTTTCTTGGAATAGTTCGCGCTTGTATAAGGATTACTTGAAAAAATAGCGCCAGTAGACACGTATTATAGCCATCCATAAACTTTAAAAAAATGTTTTCAATTTTGCTACGGTTCGTGAGTTACAATTTTATTTTATCCCCCTTTCTACCCATCAAAAACTAATAAGCTTCTGGTGAAAAAGAATTTTGTATTTAGGTTTTATTTTACCCAAATAACCCATTTTTAGTGGAAATAAAAAAACTTTTTTTTTTGCTGATCTCAATAGCCTCCATATGGCTAAAAATGATAATAAACGGTAAAATATGTTGAGTGAACTTTTACTCAACTTTATATTGGCCCGAAACAAAATAAGGACAATCTTGGCTTGTCCAATTTATGTATTGGAATCCTATAGTATTTTATGTGCAGAATCTTGTAAGCAAAAATATTTGTCTCTATTCAGTTTTGTGGGTTTAAGGTCAGGAGACTGAAAAACAAATTCAAATTTGCCGACAGATTCTAACAAACATTTTAAAAAATAAACGGTATGTTTTTTTGGACTTCACAGTTAAAAGACATTCAAACAAGAACAAAACAAGTTAAAAATCCAAAAATGTTTAAAATAAATTATTTTATATTCTTAACAGTTAGTTAGTTTGAAGTCTAAAAAAACATACCGTTTATTTTTTAAAATATTTGTTAGAATCTGTAAGAGACCACTGAAAAACAACCCAAATAAACCCTGAAGATGACGTAAAATACATCGAAACGTCGGTAAATTTGAATTTGTTTTTCATTCTCCTGACCTTAAACCCACAAAACTGAATAGAAACTAATTCTAAAGGTCACTAAACAATTAAATATTTAAAAATATTTGTATGTATACATCACATTGGAATTGATTTAAGTTACAGTTCTGTGTCAATACATTTTAAGAGTATTCCAAAGACAAAAAAACGACTCTCAAGGTGAATTGTACACAGATGATTACTGCGGTTAGTTACCATTAATAGCGTCTTTGATCCACAGGCGTGCACAGCATTTTGGATTAGGGGGGGGGGGGCATAGCATAATAAGAAATTACCATCGTAATAAGAAATTAAAATCATAATAAGAAATTTTATAATTTTTTTATTAATCCTTTAAACAGAGACCATTAGAACATGTCCGATTAAAGAAACAGTTTTCTATTTTGTAATATATATAATATACATTATTGCTATTGCTTAATGTTCAACAAAAAGGAACAATAACCATTCAAGTCTTTCTTGCTTCATAGTTGACTGTAGTTTACTCTTACAAATTGTCATTTTGAAAAATTACCTTTCCCAAGAGCACATGGTAACTGGCAGAGTTAAAAAAACTGTATTCCCTTAAAAAACTCACTGTAGATCTTCAACTTTCTATCCTCTACCAACCGAGGCGTCCAAGAAATAGCGCTTTATGATCAGGAACCGACTTATCATTGGAAATTTATAAGATCTGGTTTTAATTGAGCCATTGTTCAGCAATTCGTAAAACCCGTAATTTATCAGAAAATTTTTGCTAAATTAATTGTGCATTCGCCAATACCGCATGAACCGAAGGCGTACACGTAGGTGGCGCAGCGGCGTGCCGTTTTGATGCATTTGTCGCTGTTACGCGCGCCTACTCACAGGTGGCGTTCAATAGTTTGTGTATAGATGTCACTTGCATTCACCGGTCTTGCATTCATGTGTTATTGGCGAATGCGCAATCAATTTAGTAAAAAATTTTTGATAAATTACGGGTGTTACGAACTCCGGGTTTGATTTTGAATGAGTTTGATGAACAATGGTTCGATTACAAACGGATCTGTTAAATTTTAAAAAAATTGGTTTGACGAATTGCAGTTTCTATGGTGAATTGATCTTACGATTATTTTTTTTAAATTAAATACGGTCTGATAAATTCCTGGTATTTTGACCGAATTTGACCGTCCAAATAGGTAGTCAATTGACGGTCAATTAACCGGTCAATTGACCATCCCCAACTCTAATCAAACTTATTCAATATCAAACTCGTAATTTGTAAAACCCATTTTTAATAAAACCCGGTATTTGTCAAACCATTATTTTTCAAAATCGGAATTCGTAAAATCCGTTGTTTATTAGAAAATGTATGTTAAATTGATTTCGGATTCGCCAATAATACATGAATAGCTGTGCAAGTATGCGCGCGTAGCAGCGACAAATGCATCGGAAGGCCGCGCCGCGCCACGCCTCCGGTTCATGTATTATTGGCGAATGCGCAATCAATTTATAGGAAAAATATTCTGATAAACACCGGGTTTTAGGAATTCCGGTTTTGAAAAATTATGGTTTGACAAATTCCAGGTTAAATTAAAAACAGGTCTTATAAATTTAGAATTTTTTATTGAATTGGTTTGAAGAAATAAGGCTGGGAAAAGAAGTGTTTTAATGAATTATAGTTTCTATAGTGAATGATTTTATGATGAACTTGCCTTTATTTAACGGGTTTGATTTTGCACATTCTGATAAGCCGTGGGCGTTCAATAAATTGTACAAAAATTCTTTGTCACCAGACGCAGGGCTGATTAGATTTTGATGGGGGTGGGGGGTTGGCAAGAGGGTAGGAGGGAGAATTAAACTTTTAAAAAATATTGTAACTCACGAACCGTAGAGGCTAGCGACACGCGGTTTTCATATTAGGATAGATAATTGCATTTTTATACAAAAAAAAATAGAAAAAATTTTAGAACTTTTTTTTTAATATTTTTATTTTTTTTAAAAGATTTTATGTATGGCTATACGTTCCTGCTGGCGTAATTTTTTGGTTTGATATCGGATAGTTTTGGAGCGGTTTTGGGCGTAGATCAAAAACGCTATATAACTTTTTTGAGGGAATACTCAAAATTCTATTTTTTTTTTGGTTATATTTACCCTGGCAAAATCCCTTTTTGAGTTTCTTAATTGTGATGTCTAGTTTTCTCATCCTATCTGATTTTATCACATAAGATAAACAAAAAATTGGTGCTAGAAAGCACGGATAATAATTATTATTAAGAAAATTCAAATATCTCGAAAACTGTAGCTTTGAAAGATTTGGATCTTATAACAAATTTGCTTGCTTACTTCTAAAATTATAATTTTTTTAATATATTTTAACGTTTTTTCAAATAACTCGAAAACTAAAGCTCCAAAGAATTTGGACCGTACAACAAAATTTGTAGTCCATATTCATGGAAACTTAAATCTGAAAACCGTATATCGTTAGTTCCTTTTTTTCTCAAGTAAAATTTTTTTAAATTATTTTATTTCCATTTTCCCGCTTTCAACCCCCACCACCCTACCCATTAACGCGTTCTTGAGTTATCGTGTATACAGACAGACAACAGACTGACAGACAACTGTTTTTTCGTCGATCAAGGGGTTTTGGAACTTTAGTAACTCATTTTTTATAAAAAAGAAAGGCATAGGCCCTCATACCATATTGGTATGGTGGATTAAAAACAGGTTGATATAAACATTGTTTTTTTTTGTTTCAGGTCTTAAATGCCTTGAACAGAAACTGAAATTGGCCAAGGAGGACAAGATGAGGGAGGTTAGTATATTAAAAAAACAAAATAAAACAAATGCCCATTGCGTCAAGCCAGGCGTGGCTCCAAACATAGAGTAGATTTATAAATAAACTCTGATAGCAGGGTAGATACCAAGGGGGTGATTTTTTCCAGATTAATGCAAAGGTCAAAAAGTCATTTGTTAAAAGTTCAACCTGAATAAACCTGTGACCTTTACCTTTCAAACACTTGTATGCACCATTGAAAACGTAGTTCACATCAAATACTAATTTGTAAACGATTACTTTTCTAATATTCGCAAAAAATTACAAAAACATTCAATTCCAATTATAAAACGTGTCATTTGCTGTGGTATATTTTTTTTCATAAGTCGAAAAGTACAAAAGAGTTAAAATTTGACGTTTAAGTTAGAAACGTTCAAAAAATTAAAAAAAAAAAACGAACAAATTAGGAACTTTTTCGATTTCTGGACCCATCAAAATTGGCTGAGCAAAAAAAGGCGGTTGTCAGAGATATAAAAATCATAATTAGGAATTGCCTTAACATTAAGGTATAACACTATAATAACCATCTCTTTATCAACAAGAAGTCCTTGAATAAAAATGAATTATATCTATTAATTCAAGAATATCAATAATAACTCTTATTGACGCTACTGCTTTGTTTTTTCCTGTGTGTTCGGTAGTGGTTTTTGAGATCAGAGTAAAAAAGATAAAGTTATTATCTGTAGATTCAATAATTAAATTAACTCTGTGTTTCGGACTTCCATTGTCTATATTTTATTTATACACGACGTTCCGATCAGTACAATCTCTGATCGTCTTCAGGTGCAAACTGCAATCTATTCCTAAGGCCACGTACTTATATTCTAAGGGAAATCACTTAACCGTAAAGTTTAAGAGGTTAGGTTCGTCCAAAGAGGGGCTTCCAAATATTTGGAATTTCAACACTTTGTTTGTTAAAAATACCCTGATTCTGCCCAATAAAGGCAGCTTCAAAGAATTTTTGTTTCTTCCAGTGTGACTCCTCGTGCAAAACTTTGCTTCTGTTCACTGCATGTTCGGCGATTCCTGATTTCGTTGTTTCACCTCTTTGGGTATTCCTTAAGTCTAAAAGATAGTGGCCTTTTCGTTTCACCTATGTATGATTCACAACCCTCACAAGGAACTTGGTAAATGCACTTCTTACCAAGTTCCTTGTGAGTGTGGTGAATCATACCAACACCTACTTAACTAAAAAGCCAGTTAACTCTTTTTCGATTTAGTATCTTTTAGCCTACTATAGCGGTCATATTGACACCCAACTGACAGAAAATCCATGTTTTACCTGTCAATTTGGTTATAAAAATGGCGGCAATATTTGGCTAAAGGGCACTGAAGAGAGTTAAATGACTTTTTAGTTGAGAACGGTGTTGATCATACATAGGTGAAACAAAAAAGACCACTATCTGTTATATAGGCTTAAGGAACATCAGACGAATACCCAAAGAGGTCAAATAACGAAATCAGGAGTCGCCGAACTGTCACACGGGAAGGAACGAAAATTCCTTGAAGCTGCCTTTATTGGGGAGAAACAGGGTATTTCCAATAAACCAAGTGTTGAAATTCCAATGGAAGCCCCTCCTTGGGCAGAGCCCACTTCTTAGACTTCACGATTGAGTGATTTCCCATAGTATATAAGTACGTAGCCTTAGGAATAGATTGTTAGCACCTGAAGACGATCAGAGATTGTAATGATCGAAACGTCGTGTATAAATCAAATATAAACAATGGAAGTCCGAAACTCACAGTTAATTTTCAAACAAATCGTTGTCTCAAACTTTCGAACAAGCCACTATCTTTGTTCTTTGTTGTTGCGTCACAAATTAATAATTATTATCGAAGTGCATGAAGTGTAAAAAATTAAGCAAAACCCAAAAATTTTAAAACGTGCATCCCTCTAATCTCTAACTATGACGTCAGCTACGACGTCACGGTCCGATGGCTGGCATAAGAAGGGAGCAGCAAAAGGAGTGAGACGATGCAGCCGAGGATCGATACGGGAATGCACTCACTACTGACCCATATTGGCCTTTCGGCGTTTTTCTGGAAACGAAACTGAACTTTCGAACTTATGACATTTCAGATCAACTTTCTTTGGGGAGATCTGAATATTCTGGAAAGGTTAACAAGTAATTCCGTACAAGATCAATAAACACATAGCGTAAGAAAATACCATAGGGCCCAAAAACGCAATTAGAAACACAGGCTTTAATTTCAAAAATGTTTCTAATGAAAGTGATCAGACATTCTCTAAAAAAAATTAAAACTTTCGTGCCACTCTTTTAATCCATCACATTTTCATCCCACTCTCTTGGTTCTTTCTATAGGTATAAAGAAAACGTGTCCCTAGCACTGAGGCCATATTCTTCCTCTGTAAGCTAGACCCTTTACACTTCCGGCCGCATAAAATGGGTACAGCAGAAGTTAGCTGCACGTCTATTGAATTTAAGTTTTGCTAATTGCGTTGCTTATTGTAACTGACTTTAACGTTTTCGACTTACAGAAAAATAAGGAGACTGGCCACACTTTACTATAAGATTATACTAATGAATAAAATTACTCAACATTTTATTATAAACACTTGTTCGTAAAGCTCATTATGGACGAAACAAGACCACAATTGTGTGAATAAGAAAAAGTATGAAGTAGAAGGAACTGTTTATCGAAAGGAAAGCAATAACTTATATCATAGTCAGCGCACCTCTTCAGGATCGGTAAATTTGAGTAATCTAAGTCTTTGCAGACAACCAAAAATGTTCAAAATGAAAAAGAAATTATTGAAAAAAACACTCGTAAATTAAAAACAAAAAACAAGAAAACTTTTTCATGTCAACAATGACTTCGTCGAACCAACACCGTTCTCAACTAAAAAGCCAGTTAACTCTTATCTCTTCAGTGCCCTTTAGCCAAAGATTGGCGCCATTTTTATAGCCAAATTGACAGACAAAACATTGATTTTTTGTCAATTAGGTGTCAATATGACGGCTATAGTAGGCTAAAGGATACTAAATCGAAAAAAAGTTAACTGGCTTTTTAGCAGATGTTGGTCGAACCCTCTGACTATGAGCTTCATTAAGTGGTTTGAATTTCTGGGAACAATATTCATTCGTGTTAACTTTTTTGCTATAAAGCCCTTCAAATTTTCCATGGGATTGACGTCAGGAGTTTTTGCCGGCCATAGCAAAAACTCGATGTTGTTTTACTGGAACGTCTGCTACTACTCTTCGAACCGACCAACCACCGTCTAATTTTGCCAAAATTTGTGCTTTTTCAAATTCGTTTATTTGGGGCATTTTTAAGTATAAGCGTATGACAACAACAAAACCTGACGGTGACATTTTTTGTCAATTTGAAATACCTAAAACTGAGTTGCAAGGCCCATAATACACTATATAAAATCGGCGTACGCATTTTATGTGGCCGGAAGTGTACTTACTTACACCCGGTTCCGACCTATGCGTTTCCCATGCACGGCCACCCTGACTCAAAAAACCCATCACGTGGTGCGACCACTTGATGCGTGTTTTGATTGAGAGGAGCAACGCTTGAGAAACGCATAGATGGGAACCGGGTTTTATTGGTTCAATAAAATCTCTCAACACCAAAGGAAACAAACAAAAACCCTCCTTTTTTTCTTTGACTCTCCAAGCCGATATATTAAAGAAGATTTTACATTATTAAAGGAGGCGAGGGAGGAGACTGCAGCAACCTCGAGTTCTGACGACTTTAAAATCGGCAACATTGGAGAGGAGGAATTCGAAGAGCATACCACGTATATTGTTCCTGACCTCCCAGCCGAGCATGGCACTCCTAACAGAGCCGAAGCCACTCTCCCCAGAAATTTGGTGCTCAAACCTGTTCAGGCATTGTCAGATGTAAGTACAGTATTTGCTACCCTGAATTTATACAGATTTAATTAATGTCAACGACCTGACGTTTGGTAGTTTTGTTTCTCCCTAATACTCGCGGGTTTTTTATATCTTTTTTTCAATGTATATATATAGGTATGACTTCGGGAACCACTAAATGAATATTAGTTTTTTCGGTGACGGCGTGCGTTAGACGTCGCGACGCCCTAAACTTTTTTTAGGATATAGGGTCGTTTTGTCAACATTTTAAAATTTTGGTTAAAACCTCTTAAAAGGCTGAAATGTCCTTTAATATGGTATGCAAAACATGATATTTTATTTTCGGTTGATTGCATTTAAAAAAAAATTGTATTTCTTTTTCTAAAAATTTACAAAAAAAAATCTATTGTCTGTTTATGAACGAGATTGTGAAAATACATTTTGAAGTTACTACTACTGCAAATTCATGCCACAAAAAAATCACAAATAAATTGTAAATTGATGCATGGTCAGAAAATTTACAAAATCTCAATTTCTTGACCCCGGCTGATTAACTTCAAATTTTTTAATCCACATTCCCTGACAGAACTTCCAAAATAACAAAAATTATATCAGGCTTTATATTTTGTCGTGTATTTAGAAATTTTTTCAGGGGATTCCTCAAATTTTTACAGCTGCGTGAAGGCAATAAATTATGGTCGGCTTTGTTCTTTTGACTTCCTAAAATGCCAAACTTTATAAAAATCGGCTAAGGAACAAAAGAGTAATTACAAAATTAAATCAGTCCAAGATTTTCTGGCCTTTCTCATTATGGATTAAACCATCAAATGGGAGAGACGAGTGAAGAGGGGGCGGTAAAAAACGTTATTTTTGTGTACGTGTTGCCGATTAGGTGCACCCACACGATAAAAAATAAAACTGAATAAAATAACAAAAGAATCAATCGTGTTTTAAGTAAAATTGGACGACTTGTAAAAATCTTCTATGTTTGACAGCTCACAGACAAAAATCCTAAAGGCGTTCAAGATTCAAGTTTAGTGTTTTTACAAGGATATTTCATTGTCTTCAAGCAACTGTAAAAATTTCAGGAATCCCCTAAAAAATTTCTGAACACATGACAAAATATAAAGCGTGACATAACTTTTGTTATTTTTGAAGTTTTTAGCAAAAGCCTTTTTTTATGTATGTTGCTTAATTTTATTAAAACTTAGGGGCCCATCGTGCCTTGTTACATTTAATATTCTAACGTGGTATACAGCCTTTTAAAAAACATATTTGGCAGATCTGTAAAAAGAATGTGGATTAAAAAATTTTAAGTTAAGCAGCCGGGGTCAAAAAATTGAGATTTTGTGAATTTTCTGAACATGCGTCAATTTCCGATTTTTTTATGATTTTTTTCCGTGGCGCAAATTTGCATTTTTTTGCTATCGGCGAATAGATAGGACCTTCTTACAGTCACTTCAAACTGAATTTTCACAATCCCGTTCATAAATATTGAATAAGATTTTTTTTTGTAAATTTTTAGAAAAAAAATATTTTTTTTAAAAATTTCAAATTGATTATTTTTTTATGCAATCAACCAGAAGTCAAAAATCATATTTTGTATTTTGCAACTTTTTAAGAGGTTTAACAAAAATTTTAAAATATTGATACATGACCAAGATAGAGCTGTCAAAATGACCTTATGTACTGAAAAAAGTTATATTGGTTTGGGGGTCCCCGGAGTCATGCCTAAGTGTGTGCCAAATTAGAACAAAATCGCCAAAAATCTTCCCATAGTTTTCAAAAAACCCCTGACTAGAAAGAGAAACTTGGGTCAGTTCCGCATTATTTTCTTTATTCGTACTTTTATCATTTGTGCTGATAATATTGTTATGAAGATTTCATGAGACCTTTTTTGAACAGTTTTTATCTACAATTTTGCCCATATTTCCACGAGTCTTCCAATGCAAAAATTTATATTGTTATAAAAAAATATTTAATTTTTTGAAATTCTTGTAGAAGATTAGGAAGATATATATATAGCTTTCCCGTTAAATAAGAATAAAGTCGTAGTTTATCAATAAGTTTTTTAAACTGCACTAGGTACTGTTACAAAATGCGTATTGGATTCGTTAAAAAATGTCTAATGACATAGCCGTGATCTATAATGTGGTAAAGCAAAAACAAAGTAATTATGTAGAACTTAGGTCTGTTTGTTGTACTATAATTATTGTAAAAAAATGTTTGGCTACAAATCGGTACTTTTCTAATTGGAATATTTTTTAAGAATAAAGTTTAAATTTTTTAAACACTCTATTAGGTATTTGGAATTTTGTATTTTGTTCGTTATTTTTTCTGGTAGTTTGTATGTTGATTTGTATTGCAAGGGGACACATTCTTTAGCTAATGTTAAAACTACCTATAAAGTTGAGAAGGTTTGACTCATAATTTTTAAATCGGTTTGCTAGTTTTTAAGAATTATATGATTTTAAAATAAAAAAAACATGACTTTTAGAATTCAGTATTTTAAAATCTGTTTCAGACTGTTAATCCCAAAATCTCCGAATCAATTTCAATACGGCCGTTGCACCAGACATTTATATAAAGAAGCTAAATGGAACCGTCATTGTCATTGTCAAAATAGTGGTCCAATCGAATTTGTAGTCGGTTTTTTGACAAATAAAATATGTCATTCCATGTCGTTGAATTCAATGAGTCATCGAAAATTGAAAACAAACGCGATAAAAATCAGTCAGAGTTAAGCTATAGCCTTCATTTTTTTTTTGGATTTTTTTTCCAATTAAGAAATTTGTACCTTTTTGGATTTTCATTTCATTTCAGGAGGATATGGCGACGATAAAACTTATATCAATGCTGTACCAGCCCAAATTTAAGATTTATTTGTCTCCTTATGCTGGGCTTATACAGCAAATAAAATAAAACAAGAAATAAGAATTAGCCCTGCGATTAGCCAAACGTGATCATGTGATCACAAATATGTTTTTTATTATATTACTTTATTTTGCTGTATAAACCCAGCATTAGTCCTCGAAAACTGTCTTCATCGGGAAGGCTCACCGAGTCGGTGAGCATGGATGCCATCAATTGGTGAATTGGTGGAATCAATCGGACAATTTAAGAACCCGATGAATATCACCAAGAATAAACACCAATGAATTTACAAACTCGATTATTTTCATCGGTGAGCTCATCGGTGAATTTACAAACTCGCCCAATATGTTGGGGTTCGACTATTTTTGATTCTTGCGCAGATGTAATTTATCTTACAAATAAGGCGTCTGAATCAAACAATAAAGCGTATATGTGATTAAAATTTGTGGTTGTTACCGTTTTCAGGCACAAGGAGTATGGAGCACGGGATACATCCCACGAGGAACCCGATTTGGCCCCCTCGTGGGAGAGATTTATGCCAAAGACGCCGTGCCTAGTTCAGCCAATAGGAAGTACTTTTGGAGGGTAAGTAAACTAAATTTTTATTACTATTAAGAGTAGAGATTCATTTTTTTTTCTGCCAGTGACCTTAGCTCAGGAAATATCGAAGTGACGTTCAAAACATTCATACTTTTGGAGTCAAATAAACGGAACTTTAAATGGAAATTTCTTTCTAAGGCCACCAATTTAAAACATTTATCGGTTCATTTGAATCGGTGGTCTTAGAAAGATATTTTAGCTTATCAAAAAAGTGCTCCGAGCCGTGTTTTTACAAAATGTGCCTTCCTTTCAAAGTTCATACTTTTATCGAGTTTAGTAATAATTTGCGCAAAAATTTCACAATAGGTCCGTTTTTGCGTTGTTCTCGTTTCTTAAATGCAGTCCTCTGTCAGAGATTCAACATACTACCCATGCCAGGATAAATACCCGCCCGCACACCCTTCGACCCCGCATATCTGTCAGGTACAACTATCTCAAGAAGATATTTAGATATGCGGGGTCAAAAGGTTTACAGGCCGGTAATATTATTATTTAGAAAAAGAGAACAATAGTAACTATGTCATGGTCGCAGAAACGGACCTCATGGCGGCGATTTTTGGGATAAAGGAAATTGAGTTTGAATTAGGTTTAATGGGTTTTTAAAATTCCAGGAGATGGGATTTTTTTTATTAAGGATTTAAAAGAAAAAATAAAAAACGTTTCAGTTTGAAATCTTTTAAAATTTGTTCTAAAAAATAAAGTCTCTTTGGTAAACTTTGGCATCAATATTTTTAAAAACTGTTTGGCTACATTTTACGTGGACGAAGTATGACACTTTTTTTCATTTTTGTGTTTTAAAAGAAAACTGTATCATTCAAACCTTGTACATACATAATATTTTAATACTAACTTAACTATGGTCAATGGATTTTTTCTAATTTTAGTTTTTTCTTATCATTTTTAAATATTGTAAAAGTGAAGTCACAAACAATACACGGAAATATTTCCACGCATATCGGTATCGAAGTACCTAATAAAATTCAAAATAATGCTAACAGACAATATATTTTTGACTAATTTGGGCCATGTTTTGAACAATTTTCGTTATTTCCACCCAAGATCTCTTTTGTTTTCTGTCATTGCATCCATCATAAAAACGTGCGACGAAACATTGCATAAGCAAGTCAAAAATTTAGCGTCTATTGTCTTTGTTTTGAACACTTCACTTTAAGAGTCTAATAAAAATAATTGTGCTGGGCACCGTTATCGCGGGGCAAAGTACAGAAATTGTGACGTCACAGTTATGTTAACAGGTGGAGCAAAAGTTTTGGGAAAAAATTATAAACGTGTTTTTGAATTATAAAAAAAGACACATACATCTTAATAAATAAGCTTAATTAATATATGTATATTTATTTCAATATTAAATTATACAAAGTATTAAAAATATAAAATAAAAATAAAAGAACCACTTCTACAAAATTTTGAAATAAATAATGAAATAAACTGGAGAACCCTATAAGCACTAAAGGTAAAAGACCTCGTCCAACGGCTGAAGGTCGAGAAGTGTACCCAAAACAGAGGCAGCGTTACCCCTCTGGATTGCAAGGCTTATTCTCTGCTTCATAAAATAGGTGGATCTAGGTTCAAATGACGAAGCATAGATCTTAGCACGCAGTTCTGTCACAAATAATTTAGCCTTTTTTCCCTATGGACAAAAAGTTTCTAAACAAAAAGGAACGAAAAAATAATTTGGAGAAATTGCTGAATATTTTTTCATTTTATTTTGTTCCGAAATGTTTGCAGCTTCTACAGCTTTTATACGTTAAATTTAGATAGGATGCTGCCAAAGTATCTGAACAAGTAGCGTCCCAGACTACTGGTCTTCCTTTGGACCATGGTACAAGAGAAAGGCCATCAGCTCTTTTACCGTCAGATCTAAAAATTCCATTTGGTTCTAAAATTGCTGGAACATGAGCAATAAAAAAAACTGTATATTAACCAATTCATGGACAATAAACATAAATAACTAAATCATCGATAGAGATCCATTTTCTTTATTTGGTATTGTGCGACAACAAAAATACTTCAACTGGAAAAGATAGGGAAATCGAAATAATCTTCCACACAAATTTAAACTTGGACGAGATAAAAGTGTTTGGTATTTTTGAAAAGCTTATTTTTTAAGGATTCAGAAAATGAGATGCTATAGAGGGTGTCCAACTAAAAAAATAAAAATGTCATATTTGATTTTGGGACACCTTGTATAAAACGTTATACGTTCGTTCGAAACCGCTTTTTTTTCCTAAAATGATCCTATATAAGTTTTTTTTTTAAACCCATACTTTCATATGCATTCAAAAGTCTTTTGTTTGGTACACTTTTTAGAAGTTTTAGGTTATTTAATGTGAATCTATGATTGTTTTCAAAAGATTTTTAGGTACAAAAAGACACCTCCGACTCAAAATTTGTATCAATTCCTTATAATCCTAATTATACAAAAGGATTACAAAAAGTATTTAAAAACACCGGTCTTAAATTAGTATATAAATCCGAAAACACAATAAGAAGTTTACTAGGAAATCCCAAGGACAAAACTACAGTTCTAGAAAAAAGTGGAATTTACGAAATTAGTTGCATGGATTGTGACAAAAAATATGTTGGCCAAACGAGACGCTCTATTCAAACACGATTCAAAGAACACTTATCACACTTAAAATACGGAAGAACAGAAAAGTCAAGTGTGACCGAGCATGCTTTTGAAAATAATCATAGATTCACAATAGATAACCTAAAACTTCTAAAAAGTGTACCAAACAAAAGACTTTTGAATGCATATGACAGTATGGAAATCATTAAATCCAGAAATAGTTTAAATAAAGATAGAGGACCTATCCCATCCCATTATTCTTTAGTTGAGGGGAGATAGGGTTATAAAGAGTGATCAATCACAAATTATTAGTCTTATCTCCGCCCACTAAAAGATAGTATGTAAGATAGAGCGTAGGTTAATTTAGTTTATTGTTTATCGTCTCCTGATGATGCTAACGTTGTTAGCGAAACGCGCGTCGAGTGCAAAAAAGTGTAGTTTTGGTTTGTGGAAAACAATCATAACTTTGTTTTAGTGCAACCAAAGGTTCCAAATTCCCAACATACCATAGTTATGTAATAGGTTTATAAAATTTTTCCCAAAACTTTTAAATCATCCGTTAGTTGAAAATGAACTTTCATGCGGATTTTCCTTGTAAATATTCTTTCTGCATTTCTAACTTTTCTGTTTCTTTCTCTTTGGTGCAGGTTCAACTGAGAGACGGTTGCTATTCGAGTCGGAATACTGCAGACTCTAAGGTACTAAGCTTTTATTTGTCGTGTTTGTTTCCATCCTCACTTCTTAAATTTTAAGAAGAAGGGTTTTTAAATTAGTAGTTAATAAACTTAAATCAATATTAGAGAGATATTCGGGGTTCAATAGCGCCAGGTACTAATAATTCCTGACCGTATTTGACATCTGGGCATGCGCAGAATTAATAAAGTTAGTGCCTGCCACTATTAGTGGACGCTTTACGTCATAGAGATTTTTTGTTAAAGAACCCTGCACAAATTACATTGGGAATGGCTTTCGGCTAAATGGCTAATTTTTTTATATGTTGTAGTACTCGACTAGTAAAGCACAAAAATAAAAAAAACGAGACAGGGAGCAGGATTACTTTCTGAGATATGGAGCTTTAAAGTTGACGTGTTTTTAGGCTATATTTTTGGACATGGTCCAAGTTTTTTTCCACATCTTTGTTAATTACCGCCGAAATAAAATAATCCGAAGCTCTATTTGTCTAGAATCAAACACCCCTTCTACCCATAAAAAAATGTTTTTGTATGGTTTCTTTGGTACCACCAGAAAAGTCACTGATTTGTAAGTTTTCAAAAAGAAAGAGAACGACCGTTTTTTTAAAAATCACAATTCTGATTTTCTTTAAAACAAACGGCCAGATTTTAAACATTTCCACATATGTTATTAAAAATAATGTCGGTTGGCTAAAGAAAAATTGATCAATAACATTACTTTGTTTGTTTATTTTATTTAACGAATCACTATAAACCGGAATACATTCTATCTAGACGAAAAGCAGCTAGGCACCTACTAAGAAAGGCAGGACTTAAAAAATTCCAAGTTGGGTCCCACTTTCTTTGCAACACAAACAAATTTTTGTAGGTTAGGAACAGCCGCACATTTTTTTTAGGTTAGGGATAAATCCGTGCAAGAACATGCGTCCAATAACTCTATTTTCTGAAACAATTTAAAGTCAGCCACTCTTTGTTACTAGGGACCTATCGGTAGGCTGACTTTAATAAAGACGGCATTATTTTTGAGAATCCCGCACGAAGTTTAAAAGGATTCTGATATGGTTGTTGTCTAAATATGTCATCTTTGGTATCAAAATAATATCGACTTTCATAATGTTTGTGCCTGACTTTAATAAAGGACCGCATTACCTTTAATTTGTCAACTTTAGGAATGGCACAATATGATCATGTTTATTTAGATGACATGTTTATATGACAAAAATGTCGTGCGAAACTGTTAGAAATAGTGCCAAGTCAGGCTATGCCGACTTTATGTACCGATAAGTCCCTACTATTAATGCAAGGCCGAATTTAATAATGGAATATTATTATATCTCTCTATTAACACAAAATTTAACTAAAAAATCTTGAGTTAAGAAATACTTACCCAGCAAACCCAAATCGTCGGCATTGAATCGGGCCAATGACGACAACGTCGTCAGTGTGTCGACATCGGCGACAACACTCTGGCCCGATGTTGGTCAGATTGCGATTTTCAGTTTTCGGAGGTCCACATTACAACAGTCGACTTTATGCCGACACCACTTTAGGAGCGACGATGGTCCGATTGAAACTTTGTTTAATCGGTCGAAAATCGGCAACTGCCGATGGCCCGATTTACTATAGTCGACTTTATACCGAAGCCCACTTTATTTACTTTAGAGCCGACGACGGTCTGATTGGAACTTTGTTTAATTGGACGAGAATCGGCAACTGACGGCCCGATTTACTATAGTCGACATTATGCCAACGCAAACCTTATCTGCGTTAGGGCCGATGATGGTCCGATAGGGACTTTCTTTAATCGGTCGGTGACGATGGCCCGATTTACTATAGTCGACTTTATGCCGACGCCTACTTTATCTGCTTTAGGGGCGACGACGGTCCGATTTGAACTTTGTTTAATAGGACGAGAATTGGCGACTGACGATGGCCCGATTTACTATAGTCGACATTATGCCAACGCAAACCTTATCTACTTTAAGGCCGACGATGGTCCGATTGGAACTTTGTTTGATTGGTCGAGAATCGGCAACCGACGATGGTCCGATTACGTCACCTTAAAATTTTTAAACTGCTTAATAGTTTCATCCTAGTATGAGATGGCGCTAATGTCACTATGTTCCCTGTACAGTGGAAGATAATATTATATATATAATGAGCAAAGATATTTCAAAACCAGAATGCGGACTTGACAAGATGGTGGTACTTCTCTATAAGAAGCACCTCTTCTGCCACTTAAACCAGCCCGACTGGTTAAGCACCCGCATTATCGAAATTTTGTAGTTTGCCAATGTCGGGTCGGTTTAAGCTATCACCGACAGACCTCCGTCAATCGCCGACGTTGAACCGCTTTAGAAAACCAATGTCGGACTTGAATAGTTTACCGATGTCGGGCCGAGACCAGCTTGCCTACGTTAGACCGACCAAATTAAGCAGTTATGAGCGGATGGTCAGTACCATGTGGTTAAACCATATCGGACCTTAATCGTGCAAAAAGTAAAATTTACCATTGGTCCGACGACGGGCCACAGTCTAACACTGCATCGGCAAACATACATTGGGCCTACATCGCAAAGCGGACAAAAAATACTGCTGATCCAATGTCGTAAATCGACGTCGTGCCGATGACGACAAATTCGGCAATCGACATCGGACCGACGAAGGCCTGAAGGAACCGTGTTTGCTGGGTACCTTACAATTAACAGAATTTCTAGGTTTTGCAACAACGAGTCTGTGCTCTTACACTTAGCTTGATTATTATTATCTAAATAGGTTTTAGCACCCTTGTCAAAAAAGCTGCATTAAATCTCATATAAAGTAACATCTTTTCCACAGACTCTGGCGACAAATAAGTTTTTATACGAGAAAAATTTTCTATTAGATATGTAAAGTCCAAGGTCTTATTACCTTAGTGGTTAGGTCATCGTAGTTTAATTTAGGTTCTATTTCATAGCTTAGGTTAGGTTATAGTTTAGTTCGATTTGAGCGTTTAAGTGTACAATCTGTTTGAATCAAAGGCTTGATTCAAGGAATTCTTATTCTTCGTTTGATCAAAAATTGGGTGCTGGATTAACTATTAACAATCATTGTTCCAAGCAGGCAATCTGGTTGGATGTAAAGGACACTATTTCTTTAATTTAAGTAATTCTTTTTCATGATTAAGTATTAATCTGACGTTTCGTTTTGTAGATACCATCATCAGGATTCAAAAGTTAAATACGGACCAAAATGTTTTACTTCATATTTTAGTTTCTTTTGAAGTTTGTTTGAAAATAAAATATCATTTTTTATTTTTGTTTCGATCCCGAAAAAAAATCATCTTCAGTGCATTCTTTTTTCTGGTACGGCCCTGTCTCATTTTATTTAATTTTTTTGAGACGGTTTATATTTAACTACTATGTAGTAGACCTGAACAACCAAAATATTTTATATGTACATACCAGGTGAGCCGAAGAAAACCGAAAAATTGTTTTTTGCTATAACGTTACCAATTTCAATAAAAATAACTGTATTCATAAGACAAATAAACCTTTGAAACCTTTGCCTCCATATTTAAATCCAATATGGCGGAGAAAATCAAATTCCTACCTTTATAAGCCTTTTTGTTATATATATGTTGCCATTGTTTTTTAAATACTTTGTTTTGAATGTCGAAAAGTAACATTTATACCTAAATAAAAAACAAGGTGCGCGTTCGTGGCGGTAAAAGGCAATTTTTTTTTCAAAAGGCTTATTTGTCTTATCAATAGTTTTTTTTTATTGAAATTGGTAAAGTTATAGCAAAAACAATTTTTTTCGGTTCACCCGGTATGTTCATATAATATATCTTTGTTGTCCAGGTCTACTATACAGTAGTTAAATATAAATGGTCTCAAAAAGAAAATAGTTAAAATTGAACAGGGCCGTATCAGAAAAAAAATGCACTTGAAATTTAAAAATAAAAATAATGATATTTTATTATCAAAAAAACTTGAATGAAGTAAAACATTCTGGTTCGTATTTAACTTTTTGATCCTGATGTGGTATCTACAAAACGAAACGTCGGATTAAAATTTCGAAAACAGCAATGTGTTTTTCTAAAAAGTTTGCCATAGACATGTTTTTATTACAGAACTCAATTATCTCTTAAATTTTTAAGCTTTCCTCTGTAGCTCAAATTCTACAAGGGCCAGAATAAATATGTTAATACCATTTTTTAAAGCTTAAAAAAGTCAGACATTAATGCGAAAACAACGGAGTTTACCATTGAATCCCATCGAAAATAGGACACCCTGTACACAGTTTGTTAAATAAATAATTAAGACGATATTAACAAAAGACATAAACACAAATTTATCTCATTTTTCTACAGCACTCATGGAAAATAGTATAGATACAGACGATTGCTAAACAACTACTCTTCAGGGTAATGCCTCGACAGTAGTAACTGTTAAACAGTTGTTGGTAACTCCAGGAAAGAAATAGGTTAGGAGTAATTGTTTAATAACCGTGGGTTCAAAGAAATAATGGACCTCTAATAGTTGCTAGGCTGAAACGATCTATTTTTGCATTTTGTTTTCTAGGACTCCAAGGGTAAATACGATTTTAAATTGAGAATTCTTTAAAAAATTACGAAAGAAAATATTTAGAGGGGCCTGCCTAAAGCGATTAACAACCAACCATAAGAAATGTTATTTTAGGACTAGGCGTTGAACCTTTTTAGGAATCTTCAAAAATAATTAACCGAGGAGGTAACCACTAGTTCAGAAAATGTGACATGATTGTCAATTTTGTTGAATTGTCAGTGACTGCAGGGGACTGCCGAGAGATTTCTAAAGTCTCCCAGGGACTCTAGGGTCTGCAAGCCAGAGTTTGCGTGAGGTCTAGGTTGTGACATGATTGCCAGTAGTGGTGGTTACCCCCTCAGAATTAGCAAGAAGTAACACGCCTATTAGAAGCCCTTTGTAGTAGGTAATGGTGTCTTAATTTATGGCCTTTTTTATCTTTCAGATCTACAAGGATAATGAACTTTACTATTACATAGATGGTTCAGATACTACAAAAGCCAACTGGATGCGATATGTCAACCCTGCTTACTCCAGCGAATCACAAAATTTAATTGCTTGCCAGTACAAAATGAATATTTACTTCTATACGATAAGGGACATATTGCCCAACCAAGAGCTTCTAGTATGGTATTGCAAGGAGTTCGCTGAAAGACTAAACTACCCTCTCACTGGAGAACAAATGCTTCAAAGAATAAGTAAGTTGTGATTTTGGTATAAAATTTTGCTCTAGAATATTTTTATTTCAAGATCACAAAAAATAAAATATACCCCATAAGTAAATATAATAAATTTAACATGTAACTCACCAGTGGTATAATGAGCTCAATATGTATCTCATTTTTATCAAAACAGCAGGATTCTTTTACAATTTATTTATTCAAAAAAATGCTAGGCCGTGTTTTGAACATTTTTAATGATAAAAGGAGTGCTTTTGAATCTGGGTCGTAGATAAAATGTTGCATATCACACGTACCATAAGGCTCATTACAGCACTCGTGTGGTTACCATGATTCGGTCTACGACCTCGTCGTCGCAATATTCTCTACTCGTAACTGTAATGAAGCTTATATCATACTAGTAATATAAATAACTGTTATATCAAATAATTAAGTAAATTCAAGTTTTGAAAAATTAGAGGATGTTGAAATTACAAATTCGCTTCCCAAAATATTACTTTTACAATCCTTTAATGCGATTATTTAATTTTTAGGGCAACAAGTGCAACAATCATCAGAAGCAATCAGTGTTAGTACCTCAGATTCACCCCCCAAAGATCCTTCGTACGATCATCAGCTAACCCCCACTGGAGGATCGGTCCGATCAGATGAAGGGTAAGCTAATCTAAATAAGTTTTTATAATACTTTCAGTTATTACTATGGGTAGATAACAAGACATAAAAATACCAGCAATATTAAATTGTATTAAATCAGGAATAAAAAGATCTTTTTTTAATTGATAAGAAAATACAAAAGATAAACATATTTTGCTGGGAAAATTGTCTACCATCTTAACTAAGCTTTAATCATTTACATATATTTTTAGATACCACAGTAACGGCTATCACGACGAGGCAGTATTTACTCCCCCAGAGGATTCTAGCGATTCCGACAGTGAAAATAACTACGTTTTAGATTTTAGTAAAAAGGCAAATGCTAAAGAATCCACAGTTATTAAACCCGTTGCGCAGGAAGTTCAAAAGAACGAGTACAGAAAAGTGAAAATTAAGATCTCAAAGGCTTATACTAATTACAAAAAAGGTACATATTAAATATAAATTATAAAGCAATTTTGGAACGTTTGAAAAATTCATTAGAGTCATTTTGTTTTGTGATCTTAAAATTAAAGGTAACCAGAGCTTCAAAACGTAGCTTTACAAGTTTTTGTTGTAAATTTTAGGTGAAAGCGATCATGAAACGGGCAAAGAGACTCCTCCCCCTGATACTTCAGTACCTGAAATAACCACAGTTCTCCCGGCTAGGGTTATTACCCCTCCGAATGGGAGCGTTATTGTCACAGAGTCTTCTCACGAAGTTCCTATCCAAATCTATGAGGCAGATAATGTGAAAAATAACAATGTAATATCTAGGTAAGTAGAGCATTAAGCATACTGGTAAGTTTCTCAAGTTAAAATGAAAAAATGAGCGTTTTGAAATTTTTGACATTGAAACTAGTTTTAAAATCAAATATTAAAATGATCACAGTAGCTCTACCAACATTTTTTGTGTACCTATACGGTGATCTCTTTAATAAAATTTATTGTTTTAGGTACTCACCTCCCGCTTCTAGTATCCTTGAAAATATATTGCTTCGAAACCGAATTGACAACAACAATAACAACAATGAAAATCACCAAAGATCGCATTCAAATGCCACTCCTCCTCCTCATTCTCCCACCGAAATGGCTTACTCATACAAGAAAAGTCACAGATATACAGTACCTTGCAGCCCCGACTCAAGCTCCAATATCCAAGTGAATAATAACGGGCTCTCTCCAAATAGGCATTCCTGTACAAGTCCATCTTTACAGCCCGGTTTTAGTTTGAACGACACAATTGCCTTCCATGTTAATAACAATATAAATCAAAGTGGAAACTACTACGACGTATATCCCGCGTCGAATGGTATAATCCATAGTACCGTGGTTTCTTCTCCTAATCGCAGCAATTACTCGCCACCTTTGAATACGGGCTACACAACGAGTCACTCCCCAAATGGTCTGGTCATTCCAACAAGTCATATTGGAACTATCTCACACCACCTTCTACAGCCTTTAGCTCCGCTGCAGAATCCAATGGAATCGAGATCGCCGAATTCAAGATCTCCCGACCTGCTAAGTGAACCAATGAGTCCTGGTGGCACAACGAGAGGCTACAGATCTCTACCCTATCCGTTGAAGAAGAAAGACGGAAAAATGCATTACGAATGCAACGTATGCTGCAAAACTTTTGGACAGCTATCCAATCTGAAAGTTCATCTGAGGACACACAGTGGTGAAAGGCCATTTAAGTGCAACGTGTGTACGAAGAGTTTTACACAGCTAGCTCACTTGCAGAAGCATCACTTAGTACATACAGGTAAGCGGATATTTTAAACTCACAATTAATATCTTGAATAACCGGGTCTAAGATATTATAGGAAGCCTTATTGACAGCTATGCCAATTTTACTGGGGGGTTCTCAAAGATGCAACAAAGCAGATTAAAATTCAATTCAGCATTTTTTTTTCAGGGCTAAGTAATGGCTTTAGATCTTTTTGGAACATTATTCATGTATTTTTTTTGTTTGTTCTTTTACAAGTTAACAATTGAATTAATTTTGATTTAGGTGAACGTCCACACGAATGCAGTATCTGCAAGAAACGATTTTCCTCAACGTCAAACCTTAAGACTCACTTGCGACTGCACAGTGGCCAAAAACCGTACGCTTGTGACTTCTGTCCAGCCAAATTCACACAGTTTGTTCATTTAAAACTCCACAAAAGGTTTGTGAAAATTTTAGGTACCTAGGTTTAGGAATTCTCAGCTTGCACGTTATCTGCTATACTAATAAATGAACGGTAGTTCACATAATAATTTACTATAGACGCACAGGTCAAACCACTTGACCTACAGTTATAAAAAATTTAAGGGCGTATTGGGCTTGTGACCTAGACTCCCGCTAAGAAAGGGAGTAAAAATATGGGTTGAAATTTTAAAGAGGATATTGATTTGAAAATTCTACTAATAAAATAAGTGAATACAAGTTTTGGCGTTTTCTGAAATTTCAACTGGGGGTGGAGAAATAGGGGTAATTCGATTTCGAAGGGAGTAAAGGTATCTTCTGTATCTTAGAAGGAAAAAGTGACAGAGCTTTAGAAATTGGTGTTATAGACTCTACTAATAAAATAGATTGGCACGTGTTTCAGCGTTTTTCTACCAACCCCCTATTAATAGGAGGATTATCCTGCATGTTTGATCAAAATTTTTATCTGTTAAAATATGGGTTGTGGGGTATCAAACTAAAGTAAATGAAGCCCGGATCGAAAAAAGTGTTTTTACTATTAATTTTTGCAAATTTTTAGCACTTCCTCTATATTCGACAATATTGAGCTACTAAAATATGGGTTGTGGGGTATCAAATCGATGAAAATTGAGCCCAGAATCAAAAAAATATATTTTTAAAAATAATTCGTGCAATTTTTTATTACCCCCTCCCTCACTCCTGTTTGATAAAAAATTTTCAGCGGGTGAAATTCTAGTCTATACTAATAAAAGAAAGTTAGTCAACATCAACTATAAACGCACAGGTCAAATCACTTGACCTACAGTTAGGAAAATTTAAGGCCATATTGGGTTTCTGACGTAAGCGCTCGCTAAGAAAGGATTTTAAAAAATATTATACCTAAGGGGGTAAAAATACGGGTTTAAAGAGGCTTTCTAAATCTCGGAAACGAAAAGCTGCAGAGGTGAAAATTGGTAGGTATGTAGATTCTACTAATAAAAGAAGTAAACACATGTTTTGGCGTTTTTCGAAATTTCAATCAGTAGTAAAGAGACCGTCTTTATCTCAGAAGAAAAAGGTCACAGAGGTTTAGAAATTGTCATTATTGACTCTTACCAATATATGGACATTTGTTTCAGCTTTTTTCTACCTTCCCTATATTAATAGGGCTGATTATCCCTCATTTTTATTTGATTTGATACAAATTTTGATCTGTTAAAATATGGGTTGTTGAATACCAAACTGAAGGAAATAATATTAAACAACCCCATACTTAATGAAAATATTGACCGAGTAAAATATGGGTTGTGTGGTATCAAACTAAAGGAAATAAAGTCCGTAATCGAGAAAACTGGTTCTACTGTTACCCTTCTCCTCCTCACACACTACCATGTTCAATAAAAAGAATAAACTCTTAAAAAATAAGTTACCTATAAAACCGGAATCATGGAAAGTGTTTTTTTTGCAAAAAAAAACTGTTGGAAGAGTTTTGCTGTATTATATAGATTTCTGGGGAGTACACACAGTACACACTACACATTCTACGGATAGGAAAGATGGATCAGGACGACCAAAAGTAACTTCTGAAGTGCAAGATGAGAGACTTATTGACCATCTCAGACAAAATCCTTTTTCAACGTCGGTTGAGGCAGCTAATGTAACATTATTTCCGAGTTCTTTAGCAACAGTAAATAGAAAAGTAACGAAACCAGAAGTCTCTTGTCGAGTTGCTGCAAAGCCTTTTCTAACAGAAGAACAAAGCCAGAGTGATTTTTGCACTGAACAACGTTCTTCGTGATCATGACTTCTTAGTGTTAGAGGTTTGGGTTTTTTTTGGAGAATCGAAGGAAGATTCAATAGTGAACGATATATTGAAATACTTGAAAACGTTATGCTGCCATCTGTACAGGCTTTACATGAAAATAATGACTTCGTTTATCAGCAGGACAACTGTCCAGTACATACGGCTAATGTTGTTCGCCAATGGTTTCAGAATAATAATATAGAAACACTTCCTTGGCCAGCCAAGAGCCCTGACCTTAACCCAATGGAAAATATATGGGGTTGAATCGTTAAAATAATATACCACGAAATGCTGAAGAGTTAAGCGATGCTATTTATCGCGCATTGGATCAGCTCTCAGAAGACCATCAGTATTTTCAAAATTTAACCTTTTCAATGCGCAGACGTTTGCAGCTTGTAATAGAGAAAAATGGTGATCCTATTAAATACTAAATTATTTATTTTAGTTCTTTTTTAAGTTAAAATAATTAGTATTAAGTTTACCATCGTTTTTGTCCTAATCCAAGTTTCCTATTCGTCGAATTGTTTTCAATCCAGCGCTGTTTCCATCGTATTATTGTTATTTTGTCAACTCCAAAATGGGTTACCGCCCTCTTTATAGAACAGCCTTCGTCCGTTACTCGAGTGATAATTTGATATTGTTTAATAAAGACTTATTATAAGACACATTATTTTTGCTGATTTTTTAGTGTTATGCAAAATTTAATATAAAAATAAGGTTGCCTTTAATTTAAGTAAAAAAAATATTTTCAATTTTAGAGACCTTTTTTAAACAATATGACAAATTGTCATACTTTTGAAGTTTTTAGGCATTTTAGCTGGTACTCCGTATAAACTATACAGTTTTAGGAAGTGTACATAGGCTTTATTTCATCAAAATCGATTCCCGAAAACAAAAGTTACCCTTAAAAGCAAAAAAACGGGAAATAAACTTCAGACAAAGCGTATACTCGAGTAGATTGGAAGAGTTTAAGGGGCGGGTGCAGAAGGAGGGGGAATCTACAATTTTAAACACGCGAACGAAGTCGGGGACGGCCAGTTAGTTCGGAATAAATATAAGAATACATAAACTTGTTTCTTTAAATCTTTTCTTATTGATATATTTTTCTTTACAGATTGCACACAAACGAACGGCCTTATATTTGTCAGGAGTGTGGAAAGAACTACATCAGTGCGTCTGGACTGAGAACGCATTGGAAAACTACCAACTGCAGGCCGAATAACATTGAGGAAGAGTTGGGCGGGGGTGATACCTCGCCTCACGGATATTATACCGAATACGCTGGATCGGAAGGCAGTTTAGGTAAGCTATTTTTTTAAGAAGAAGAAAATCTAAATGGCAAATGTTTTTGGAAAGCTTTTCTTAAGGTTAAATTAGTATAGATTTCCATTTGCAAAAATCCAATAATTTTACTTTTTTGGGGTTTTTCTTGTTCTTTTTAAAACCCGTTTTAATTGCAAACATGGGCAATCGATGGTTCAATAAAATATGTTCTTGCAGTTTTATGTTTCAGAAGATTTTGAAAGTTTTCTAACTGTCTAAATTCACGGTAGTTGTGAAAAAAACAGTATTTTTTACAAGAAAGTTTTGCCTCTAAACATAATTTTATCTATAATATGATAAAGATGTTTATGGCCAATTGCACCGAAAATTTCTTAAATCTAGATTTGGCTAAATTCTGATTTAATTTTGGATCCGGATTTAAGAAAATTTGTTTGCACCAGGCCAGGTTTAACTTTAAAACGCAGACACTCTAGCAACACTGGAAACTGCTGGGAATGCAGGATTATCCGCTCCAACTGAAAGCCCATTTATGGTGAAAAAAAATAATATGAGATATGTTAGCAGAATTCTTGTATTTTTTCATGTATATTTGCAACAAGCGACCTTTCGTATTTGATTTCTTTCTTACAAATCCTTAAAAAACGAAAAAAAAAACAATAAAAACAAAACGCAGGTTGCGCAAATATCGTTTTTTTACTCTTTTCCAAAAATCAGCGTACAAACTGCTTTTATTCACTTTGAACGTGGCTAAAATTACGACAGTCGCGAAAAACCCGTTTTTTTATACCTTTATCAAAAACATGATTTTAGTAACTGTTTGCAATTAACTAAATCATGGATTTTTTGGTTACCGATGCAAAATCCTTTTTTTTATACCTTCATTAAAAACATGAGGCGTTTTCTCGCGTTAAAATTGTTTAAAATGTTTTTAAAAAGTTTGAAACATTTGTTTTCTCGCGTTGCAACGGTGACGTCACATCTAACCGGGTTAAAAATATTTTGAAATGGAATCCACTCTAGTTTCAAAACTGACGCGTGCGTAGAAGATACGTCAGAATTCTACATTTTTGTTTTAACCTAAGATATTTTTTGTTTTTGCATGAAAATGGACGAAAACTCGTATTCTAAATATCTTGTTAGCCATTCTTCATGGTATCCCTGTGGTCTTATATGATTTTCGGGGCTTAAAAGAACAGTAAATAAAAAAACTTCACTCTCCATGTAGCTTCCATTGCTTGCCATCCATGCTACTAAAACTGGCCGTACACTCAAAGGTTTTGTTACATAAACCAGTAGTTGATACATTTTAATTTTAAACACCAAAAAAATAAACAGAAAAACAAAAAAGTGAGGTTACACTAAACTACGTCAGCGTTTTGAACTACTCATTTTTTCTCGGTTCTAAATGATGACGTCAAATCTAAATAGTTTCAAATAATATTTCAAAATAATTTCAACGCGAGAAAACGCCTATGATTTTAGTAACTGCCTGCAGATAACTAAAGCATGGCTTTTTTGGTTACCGATGCAAAACAACTTTTTTTTTTTTGATCACGGATGCAAAATAAGATTTCAGTCCGTTTCTTACCCAGCGGAATATAGTAATATTGAAAACATCTAATTAATCTTGCCTAAAAATTAAGTCATTTCCTCCAGTTTTCACCAAGAATTTACAAAAATATCATTTAATAATATCGTCAAAATATCAAAGTGTCAAATATTAAAATGTCGCAACAGTAAACGTCATCGAGTTCGTTTCAGATTTTAAAAAGTATTTTCCTATTTTTCTTGGATTTTTTGAAAAAGGTATTAAAAAATAGTGTTAACAACTCGCGGCTAAACTTTACTTTTTTTACTCGTGTTTTTAAGAGCCTCGCTGCGCTCGTTATTTAAACCAACGCTTTTAAAAAAAGTACTATTTTAGCCACTAATTGTTAAAACTACTATTTTTTATCACGGGTGCCAAAAAATATTTCTGTCCGTTTTTACCGAAAATTGAAGAGAAATAGCAGAAAATAGTAGTATTGAAAAAACCTAATTATTCTTCCCTAAAAATTAAGTCATTTCCACCATTTCCTGTCAAATATTAAAATGTCGCAACAATGAACGTCACCGAGTAAAAAGGTACATCGCTATGGAAAACATTGGTATTTTATTTACCACCTGCCTTTATTTATAGTGTAAAGATGGTGTGTTACGAGAAGTGCTCTTCGTTTGAATTTTTTCGAGTATTTTCCTGTTTTTCTTGGAATTTTTGATAAAGGTATTAAAAAAAATAGTGTTAATAACTCGCGGCTAAACTGCGCTTTTTTTATTCGCGTGTTTAAATACATTGCTGCACTCGTTATTTAAACTAACGCTTGTAAAAAAAGGACTATTTTAGCCACTAGTTGTAAAATCAACATTTCATTTCAACAAGAAAGCCAACCCCACCCAACACAACATAACCCTAGTAAGCCCTACACAACACAGAAAAAGTAACCCAACCCCAAAAACGACAGTCGCAACTCTAGATAAGACTGTCGTAACTTTAGTCACTGCCTTGAAATTAACGTTACGTCATTTGGAAAACCGTTTGTGTGCACTTTAATGATCACAACACATGATCGTGAGAGATCGTTGGGCCCTTCTATTTTAAAATCCATTGCCTTCACCGACCGACTCAAAAAATATGAGATTAAAACATATTCTAAACAATAAAAAACAACTTTTATGCTAAATCGGGATTTAAGGTCGTAGTTATAATCTGGGGAATTGTTTTAGCAACACGGTACGGGAAATCAATTTAACTATGTCGACCTGATTTTTTGCAAAATTTACATCATTGAATTTATTAATATGTTTATCCACAGTACATCGAAAGTTTTTTTGGGTCAACCAACCAAAAGTCTAAGCTATGGTTTGTTTTGATAACACATTTGACATCTAAAAATACTTGACATTTTCAGGTTAGAAATTTTTGTTTATTTTTAACCTCAAAATGTTCAGATGTCAAAATGTGTTGTCATAACAAACCATAGCTTAGACTTTTGGTTGGTTGGTTCAAGAAAACTTTCGATGTACCACGTGACTGTTTCACGTCAAGTATGTCATGCACAGCGTCACTGAAACTGGCTAATCGAATTAGAAACACTCCCGCTAGCTGATACCGACACCAGGTTAACTTAAAATAATGCAGATTTAAAAATCGGCTACTGGCGCTAGACGAAATAATCGAATTCTATTTTAAACAGGAGCGTCAACGACTAGCAAGAGACTTTTCAACCTCTAAATGGAGCTTTACTGACCTGTTTTGTTAGTACTCAAGTATCCGTGTGTTTTTGAAACTGAGGTTCTAAAATCTATTCTTTGCACTCCAAGATTTCACTAGTATACTTGCACATAACTATACCAAAATAATTTAAATTAAAACAAAGTAGTTGAATCAAAATAAAAACAAAATTATGTGGGGTTATGAGCGCCGAATGTTTCTATGCGAAGACCTAGTAATCCCAGCGAGCCAGTAAAGTTCTGTTGGTTCTTTGATAGACTCGGGATAATGCTCGCGCAGCGCTTGGCCTTTTTCGGCGGACTGCCGCACACGCGGGTGGTTTTATATTTGTTTTAGATCAATGTTCTTGAAAACACATTTTTAAAAGATAAACATAACTTCGAATGGTTTTTTGTTAGAAAACGTAAAAATACTCTTCTGTCCCACTGCGGCCCGATTTAAAGTATGTTGATAAAACACCTGCAGTAACCATGGAATCGTATAAATTGTATAATATATCGGTCAACACTTGAACTGCATGTGTCTCCCAAATTCAATGAAGTTTGATTGATTGATCGGTTTTCTTTTCCGGTGTGCACAAGCTTTTAGAAAAAGGAAACTTAGTTTTTATGTTCGCTAAAGCAAGGAAATATAAGTAGGAAAAATGTAATCCAGAGAACATTTTGAGTATTTATCTATTTTTTTTTGTAAATCGGGTTTGTTATAAACCGCAATTATTTTGAGGCTTTTGGGATAGATGACAGCACCAGAGCTTTTATTTTAAAGAAAAAAAAAAGATTACCCCTGCAAAATTTCATCTAATTCTGATGTTTAGTTTTCCCGGTGTACTCTGGCAAAAGATTAAACAATTAAAGAACAAGGCGTCGCCAGTTGTACTTTTTTTTACTTAAAATCTGGGGAGAAACTATAGCCTTAATAAATTTTCAAGTCTTGCTGAATGAGGTGTTAACCAAACCGGGTGTAGCAACCCTTAAATCCGGTTTTAAAATACGGTGCAAACAAAAATCTGCGTCTTAAATTTCAATCTGGTTTTAAGTCTGCGGTGCAAATGGACTTAGATCTTTATTGGAAGGATTTAAGATCACCCATAGAAACATTGTTTGATTTTTTTTTTGTAAAAAAATTGTTGTGGACTTCGATATTTATGTTGACGTTATTTACAGGCTCGGCTGAACTTCGAGACGCTCAGGAAGATCACAAAGAATTTGAGGTTCATTCGAGCCACCACCTGTCACCTCCGCACACTTTGAGTCACAGTGTGTTACAAACCGCCGCGTTAAGCAGGCATCAAATTAACGGAGGGTTAATTCAGAATACTATTCAGAACAGTATACATAATAGTATTCAGAACACCATTCAAAATACAATTCAGAATTCGGGCATACACGGTAAAGAAACCAGGCCCAGCGTGATCGAGTCCTCCCAGCCTCATATTATCGAGTGCACCTAGGTTTCTGCTCATTCAATTTTGTTTAGTTGTTAGGTTTTTGTTGTTTGTATAGTTTTTATAGATTTACGAATTTATTATTATAATTTATTTCATTATTTTAAAGTTATTTAAACTGCTAAAAACCCTTCGGCGATATCATCTTTAAAACGAGGAAACATTTTGGATATACCTGTTATTTAATTTTTTTGGATTCTAAGTAAGTACATACTTGTTTCACAAAGACTTTGGAATATTATCAGAACTTGATGATGTTTTAAGTAGGTAACCATCATCTAAAAGATTAAAACTTTTCTGGAATTAGTAGAAAGACAGAGTATGAAAAGAAACCTAATGTGACTTTTTATAATTTTTAGGCCTTACAAAACAATTTAAAAAAATTGGCATTAAGTATTTAAATGAAGTAAGGTTGACTAAAAATGTTATTTGAATATGCTAAAGTCACTGTAAGAGTATTGTGAAATATATTACATATTTTTCCTATAAATGCTCTAAATAAACTAAATTTTAATCATGAATTTTGTTCAAGCAATATAATTTATAAATTATGGGAAGAGAACAAAAGAAAAAATACAAAGAAAATAAAATCGGTTTGAAATTACATTCCTTATAAGCTCTTTTGCCAATTTAGATTATATCTGCCCTTTCGATAAAAATGCCTAATTAGGTACGACGTTGCGGCGCAGAATCCCAAATTTTTTATTTAAACCTAAAAAGGTTTTGGCCAATACAGGCTTTATTGAAAAAGAAACATAAACATGTGTTAGCTGTTAACAAAGGGCAATTTGATTACGATAAAAAAGTTTGCCGACTTTACTTTGAAATGTACTTATTGATTGATTGACATAAGTTCGATTAGAAGTTGAATTGTAAGCCGGAATTGTATATCAAGCTCAACTAACCACTTTGTTTAACTCTGCTACATTTCAAAATGGAGAAGCATTATATTAGACATTTCGGAAAGGTTTTGCCCATTCTTAAGCTCTTTTATATATGATTTCACTGAGCAAATGGTTTTTTAGCAGTCTACTTAACTTGCATGTGAAGCAATGTTTTTGCAAACTCTACTCTTGTGGACTTTGCAAAATCATTTAAAATACAGGTGTGTTTATCGCTTGCAGAACTGAAAAATTATTTTTTTGTTTTATAAAAAAATACTCATGATTTTTAATATTTTGGGTGGAATATAAGTATTTAATATAAGTCGAGAGTTTAATTTGAATTTTGTTTGATTTGGGGAGGAATTATCCGAATTTCTACCGTTTTAGACTGACAACAAAAAAGCAATACTATTGTAACAACGTACAACCAAATAATCTAGAAAAAGATAATAACAAAACTGACTTGAACGTCAAGTTATGATGTTTTATGTTGTTTAACCATTTGTGTGTTTTAGAGGGAAAACTAGAAAATATTTTCTTTATTTTTGTTTTAAATATATCATACCTATATCCATACTCAAAAATACATCTAAATTTTAATGTCATACATGTAAGTAGATTTTATACGGATATAATATAAAATACTTGGTGTTTTATCGATGTGTAGACCTAAAAACTACTATCTACAACAATTTCTAAACGCTCACAGTTTATACAAAGACAAATTCAGAAATGCCAAAAAATAAGAAGAACTTTGTAAAATCAGTTTATCATCAATAGAGTTGTTAAATGGCACATATAATGGTAGAGCCAGGATGAACCTTAAAATAATTTAGTTAAATTATTTTTAAATGTGCTAAAATACATTCATAGTAGGGCACGTTTTTTGGTAAATTTAGACTGTAAAGAGCTTGCAGTGAAAGAAATTAATACCACAATTATAATTACAATGTTTGCTGTTTTCTGGATAAAAATGGCAAAATAAAAATCATATGCACGACACCACTAAAGATGACAGACAGATGAAAAAACAGAAATTTTTAATAAATAATTGCCTGACATTATTGCCATCTTTCTCTAATTTACTTTTATATAGCCTGCTGTTTCTATTCAAAAACCTTAAATATTTCTCATTTTAACACAGAAAAAATATTTTTTAGATCTGCTAAAATACACTTTCGTAGGACACGTTTTCTGGTAAATTTAAAGACCGTAAAGAACTTTGATTGAAAGAAATTAATACCACCTTATGTTTTACACACTTTACACTTTGAAAAATTACAATTTTTGTGGTTTTTTGGATAAAAATTGCAAAATAAAAATCATACGCACTACACCACTCAAGATGACAGGCAGATAACATAACAGAAATTTTTGGTAAACATTTACCTTGCCAATACTTTTTTATAGCCTGCTAACTTTTGAAAAACCTTAAAAATTTTTGCACGTCACTAAATTATCTCTCCATCTACCTCTAAAATTCTGCCCTCTTTCTTTAAATATTTTTCATTTTAACAGAGAAAAAATATTTTTTGTCAGTACTTTTTTTAAACGCCTAAAAAACAGTGAAAACTTGAAAAATTTTATTGATTTATTCTATAAATCGAAACTTTGGAAAGAAAGCTTTAAAATGTAATGTAAAATGTGAAAAACATAGCAAAAATGTGCTTTATCAAAAACGTTACCCCTTAAATTATGCTAAAATATTTTAAGCCTTAAATTACCATCATGGCTTTACCATAAACCGGACACAAAACGTCAACCTGAAGATAATAAAACAGATAAATTTTATAAGGTGTTTAACAAAGATTCACTACTCTCACTAATTGATTGAATTGAATTGAATGACGGAAGATCAAGTAACCTGGTTTATCCTCAGGTTGACATAAGACGATCTAGTTTAACAATGCTTCTTTCTGATTGGGAATTTACAATGTCCTTTGAGTATTTGCCAATCAATTATGTCTTTTCTGACACTGAATAAGGACTCTCCCTTGTACCCATTAAATACAGAGTGTTTTAAAATTATCGTACAAAAGTATTTGTGGACAATTCCTAAGGAATCCCTGAAGAAAACAAAACAAATTAAAGAATGATAAAGTTTAGGTAGAACGCGTGAATTTTGAGAGACTCTGTATATTAATAATAATTATTAATTAGATATTTTTTTATTTAAATTCATAAACATTGCTTAAAAATGTTTAATCTAAAGACTCGCATTATAAAGTATAAAGAAATACCAAAAATATTCTTTAAACATAAAATATTTAATAATTTAAGTGATTATGTACAGGATAAATGATAAAAATAGCTTTGGTAAACATTGAAAAAATAGTGCGTTTCTCAAAATTTTACATAAACAATTTGGCTTTAATTCTCAGTTAAATAATTTAATTTCTACCTGTACTTTAAATAGTACAAAATTAAACTTTAATTCGTATCTTTCTACAGCATAGCTTTTAAGGAAAAATTATATATTTATAATGTTGTTGTTAAGTTCTGTGTTAACTTACCTAACCATACCTATCGATATTAATATTTTATTGAGAGATGAAATTTTTAAGCTTCAATTTTTTAAAAGGAATACAAAATCTGTAGCACGTTTTCTGGTACCTTTTTGTCATCATGGCAATTATTATAATCTTGAATAGCAATATCTAAAAAAGACTTTTTGCACCCAAGGGTGGCGTGTTTTTGCAGAATAATTTCACATGCGTGTTTTTCAAGCATTGGTTGCAAAAATGTTTAGAGCTTTGTTTTACATGGAGAATCTTCTACGTGATAAACAGTTTTGAAGATCTATTAAAAATCATTAGCTACTAGATTTATACATGTTTATCCTGTGAGTCCTATCAATAAAATGTTATGTTGATAGATTTGAAAAAAGTAACTTAAGAATAAAGTTATTGCGCCATAACATCAGAGGTAAAATTACTTTTAAAGGTAAAATCAGTATTAAGCCAGAGAAAAATTAAACAATTTATTTTTTTTTGCGTCAAAGATATTTTTGTAAACATTCTGCGTGTAAATATAAATAATGTGTAGCTAAAAATTTTTGTAAAATTTTGTATATTGGGTTTAGTTGTTTTTTTCTTGTTTTTAATTCAAGCAATCCTTGCCTTGATTTGTATACATTGTAATTTATTGTAAAGTCAGTGAGATCGAAAGTCTTTTTTTACGTTAAACTTACCTCGACAAATATTTTACATTGTGTTGGGTCTCTTAAAAATACCGAGTTATAATTGAAAAAAGCTGTTTGAGATAAGTTGTCTCCAATAAGTTATTCTTTTTTTTGTAGTATAGTCTAATATGCGACTGCATAATCAACTTTTAATTTGTTGTTTGTTATTAAATCATTTACCTAATAACCTATATAGTATATGGTGAATCAGATTTTTTTGAAATACTCATGCACCAGTGAAGCTCAAATTTTTATTTTTATTTTCATTTCAATTGAGTTACATTTTGATTCCTTCAAACCGACGTGGTTTGCATTTTAGAATGAATCCTATGTTTTTTTTTTGTAAATTGGAAAATTACAACCTTTTACCGAATTTAATCTTCAAACCGAAGTATATGAAGTATTAGGTATATGAATTAAATTTTCGTTTTTCCCAGGAATTTTTTAGTTTTAAAAAGGTCTACTTAAATAGTAAAATATTTTCTGTACACCAAGCAACATAATTTTTTTTATGGTTATAAAGGTACCTCATTATTTATTAATATTTAATAGTAATGGTAGTAGGAGAACTTAATACAAAACCTTTTGCTCTGTAAAGTGGCTTCTTTCTGTTTATGAAAACGTTTTGGTTTATTTTGTTGTATGTTTGTAAAAATGTTCATATTATTGAATATTAAAAATAAAATTTAAAAAATTATAACAATGAATTTGCTTTTACCTTATCCTTTCATATTACTTTAAAATCCGCAAGAAAAAGATTAATAATGTCGGTCTGATGAGCACCCCCTAGGAAGGGAGTTTTCTTTTTCTAAAGTTATTTAGGGGCTATAGGGATCTTTAACATGCTCCACCATCAATACATGAATCACTTATCGTCTTTTACGAGAGACGGTATGGAATCCTGTTAGCCTGCCTTCTAGCTAACACGGCCTACTCCGCTCCATACGGCTCCATTTTACGAGAAAAAGTCCAAGTAGACTACCGATGGCCCTGGGACTCGAACCCGAGACCTTCCGTGCGGCGGGTGAATATGCCGTCCACTCTGCGCTACGGCTGCCGGTATTTTATGGTTATTAGCTATAACTATTTTTATGGTTATTATTGACTATATTTACACGCACCTAAAACCGTCCTTATTTAAAGCGGTTTTCGCTTTCTCCCAGGGTTTATTTTAAAGCAATTAACCGCTTTCTTAAATAGCTTCAAAATAAAATCGATTTAGTTCTTAAAACGGTTTAACTGGTGTTTACACGACAAAATTTTCAAACCCTCCTTATATAAAAGCGCTTTAAGAGGCTCGTATAAACATAGTAATTAACTAACTAAATGAAACTTTTTGGAATTTTAAATGCTTTAGAGGACCGGGGAGGGGGGAGTCAAAATCAAGCCCGTAAAGAGAAAGTGGGCAAAGCTTTTAAAATGAAATTTGAATGAGTGATTGATTGATTGATTCATTTCTGGGAATGCCAGGGTCTGGCACTTTTCAAAGCAACCACCAGCGGGTCACCACAAAAAGATAAAACAAGAAAATTCATTTTAATACATCCCTTCCCAATGAGCATTTTTGTCTATATAGAAGTTACAGCAAATAATATAAAACCTTCATAAAATACTATGTTGGGAATTTGGAACCTTTGGTTGCCCTAAAACAAAATTATGATTGTTTTCCACAAACCAAAACTACACTTTTTTGTACTCGACGCGCGTTTCGCTAACAACGTTAGCATCATCAGGAGACGATAAACAATGAACTAAATTAATCTACGCTCTATCTTATATACAATCCTTTAGTGGGCGGAGATAAGACTAATAATTTGTGATTGATCACGATTTTTAATCCTATCTCCCCTCAACCAAAGAATAAAGTGTACTAAACGGGATGGGTCCTCTATCTTTATTTAAACTATTTCTGGATTTAATGATTTCCATACTTTCATATGCATTCAAAAGTCTTTTGTTTGGTACACTTTTTAGAAGTTTTAGGTTATCTAATGTGAATATATGATTGTTTTCAAAAGCATGCTCGGCCACACTTGACTTTTCTGTTCTTCCGTATTTTAAGTGTTCTTTAAAACGTGTTTGAATAGAGCGTCTCGTTTGGCCAACATATTTTTTGTCACAATCCATGCAACTAATTTCGTAATTTCCACTTTTTTCTAGAACTGTAGTTTTATCCTTGAGATTTCCTATTAAGCTTCTTATTGTGTTACCGGATTGATATACTAATTTAAGACCGGTGTTTGCAGTATTCAACACTAAAGTAACTAGTGTTGAAAATTTTATCAAAAAAATAAATAAAAAATTTCCCACTATTAAATTTACTTATGAAACAGAGAACAACGGTACACTGCCATTTTTAGACATTTTAGTTATAAGGAATAAAAATAAATTGGACTTTGACCTATGCAGAAAAGGAACGGCCACCAACAGGTATATTCCAAATGACTCTTTTCATTGCTTACAACATAAGATTGCAAATTTGCACTTTTTAACATATAGATTAGTAAATTTCCCCTTAAACAAAGAAAGATTTGAAGCAGAAAAGAATAGGATTAGGAATATAGCTGGCAAAAATGGTTACGACGAATGCTTAATAAATAAGCTGATAAATAGACATTCTTTTCAAAAGACCTTTAGGAATTCTACTTTTTTCAGACAAGGATAAAACTACAGGTCTAGAAAAAAGTGGAATTTACGAAATTAGTTGCATGGATTGTGACAAAAAATATGTTGGCCAAACGAGACGCTCTATTCAAACACGTTTTAAAGAACACTTAGCACACTTAAAATACGGAAGAACAGAAAAGTCAAGTGTGGCCGAGCATGCTTTTGAAAACAATCATAGATTCACATTAGATAACCTAAAGCTTCTAAAAAGTGTACCAAGCAAAAGACTTTTGAATGCATATGAAAATATGGAAATCATTAAATCCAGAAATAGGTTAAATAAAGATAGAGGACCCATCCCGTTTAGTATACTTTATTCTTTGGTTGAGGGGAGATAGGATTAAAAATCGTGATCAATCACAAATTATTAGTCTTATCTTCGCCCACTAAAGAATTGTATATAAGATAGAGCGTAGATTAATTTAGTTCATTGTTTATCGTCTCCTGATGATGCTAACGTTGTTAGCGAAACGCGCGTCGAGTGCAAAAAAGTGTAGTTTTGGTTTGTGGAAAACAATCATAATTTTGTTTTTTTTTTAATCATAAAATAACCAAAAGTTATATTATTTAGTGTTGATAATTTTATAACTCTAATATATCTCTTAAATGAGTAAAAAAGACTTGAAAAACAACTGACCAACACCAGCTTATAAAAATTTATGGTACATAGTAATGAATAGAAAAACAACATATAGATTTTATAAAACTTCCTTATGAACCCTCAAGTCTAGATATTATTATAAAAAGGTTTTACAACTGTTCTAACAATACTACATAACAAATTAAAGGTTTTTATCGATTTAGAAATATAAATTTTCCATCTTTCTTCCCTTTGCTTGTTATGTATTATTCTTTTTCTTTTTAAAATAAAAAATTTATAAAATGGTGTTTACCAATCTTCTAAAATAAATTAAAATTGAAGTGAGATAAGTTGAAGCAGGAATATGAATATTTATATACTATAGGTTAACTAAAAGCTGTTTTCTCAGTCATCCTACTCTGATAATCAGCTGCAGTGTACTGTATAGTTTTCGAATACACTCACAAAATTTTCATGGGCTCCAAAAATACTTGAGAAACCGGGGAAAAAAAATATTCATTTAAATAATACTTTTTTTCACATATGTTTTTTGCTTTCTGGGAGAAATATTGAATTTTGTATTTTGTTCCTAACCCTAAACAAGCAATATTTCGATTAAAGCACATGTTGAAACCCCATAAATAACGTTTTTATTTTGGTCAAAAACCTATTGCTGGAATCCAAAATGGCGAAAATTTACGACAATTCTATAAAAAAAAAAACAATACAATTATACCACTGTTTACCTCTTTCAACACTTTTTTATCAACGTTTTAAAACATGATGCTAGTTGGAACAAAAGGCTGCAGATGGCGCAGTGTTGAACATTGAAGGTCCGTTTCTGCGAGCTTAACATAGTTACCACTGTTCTCTTTTCCTAAATGTATTTGTCTGCGAGAGGTCCAGCATACTACACATACCAGGAAAAATACCCGCCTGCACACCTTTCAACCCCGCATAACTGTCAGAGGTAACTATCTCAAGAAGATAGTTAGATTGCGGGGTCGAAGGGTGTACAGGTAGGTATTTTCCTGGTATGCTGCATCTCTCTCAGATGAATGCATTTAGAAAAAGAGGATAATAGTGACTATGTCAAACTCGCAGAAACAGACCTTGAGGCTGCGTTCCGTCGCGTCGTAAGGTGATGTGTTCACAATTGCCGCCGACCAGCCGTGCGAACTATATGCACCGTGAATCGAAGTTTCACGGTGCATTTTTGCGAACTTAACACGGTTACTGTATTGTTCTTTTTTTCTAAAACCCGGTTCCCATCTATGGGTTTCTTATGCGTGGGCTCCCCGAATCAAAACACGGATCACGTAGTCTAAGCGAGATTTGACTATAAAAGTTCATATCGGTCCACGTGATGAGTTTTTTGAGTCAGGGTGGCCGCGCATGGGAAACGCTGGTCGGAACCGGGTGTAGAATGCAATCGATCGCGATATCTGTCATCGAAAACTATCTCAAGAAGATTTGGACCTGTTATGTCTCTCCTCAGATTTATGTAATTAAAATCAGATAATGATGGTATGGTATCTCGCAAAAACGCGCCTTTTGATGGCGCAAAAACGCACCTTTTAAAGTCGCAGAAACGAACCTTTTGATGTCACAAAATTAACCTAAAAAATCTTCTTTGTTTTGTTATAAATTAAAATTGTTTTTTTGTTGTAAAAACAGTGGTATTATAACCACTATACAAAGAAATTAATAAAAACATTATAGAAAGAATGGGCAAAAAAGGTTTATGAATGAGTTCATAAGAATATTACAGGCACCAATTTATACAAAAGTGTCTCTTTGTTGTTGGTTAATTAAGTTTTTATAAGTGAGTTGATAGCAACATTTTAAAAACTAATCTATATATCTTTAATTGATAGTTACTTACGGTTTTATAGATGGGTTAACAGAAAGATTTCAAAAACCAATTTATATAACTTTTGTAACTGATGACTTATATTTTTATAAATATGTTGGTGGAAACATTGTTAACATCAATTCATATGACATTTGTTACCGATGACTTTAATTTTAACGCCAGTTTTATGTTACCTTAGGGTACCATCAATTTAGAACCTTTAATAAAACAAAGATACAAACTCAATTCCTGTAGGAAACCTCTAAATACCCTAGGGCATTAATGGAACCCTCTTTATAATGATTATATAAATTTTTGTCACCAGAGGAATCTAAAAATTCACATTCACATTTACACATTCTTTTGCAAATATAGCTTTCGTATGCAATAAGACAGCTCGTCAAAAACCACGTGATCTAAAGACCTTCTTAGGAGTAAACGCTAAGAATGAGGGTCGGGTTACTTCGCTCCTTGTGCCTTTGTCAGAAGTTATATTGATGAGGAGTAGTAACGTGTGTGAATATGTATTGCAATACAAAAAACATCTTCTGTTTAAATGTTATAACAGTTATGTTAGTTAGAGACGAGATTGGATAACATCGGGGTTAATAAAATCCACAGAGAAAAAAAGCACCTTGATAATATACCACTTCAAGCAGAATTTAAACTATACATTGACATAAACGGCGCTTTAAGCGATTTTTCAGAAGTAGAGTTCGGCGTTCCTCAAGGAACTGTGCTCGGTCCACTCCTTTTTATTATATATGTAAATGACTTGTTTAAAATTGGGTAGGCAGAATGGTCTTTCAGTGAATCCTGAAAAGATCAAGATGATCCTATTCACCAGAAAGAGGAAACTAGAGGGATTCAGAACTCCCATAATGTATGACAGACCACTATCTTTGGTATCACAACTTAAGTATTTGGGGGTGACACTGGACAAGGGACTCAAGTGGAGCGAGCATGTTGCCAGGATGATTGTTAAAGTCCAGGCAATATTGTGTCAGTTGCGCCGAGTGGTCAGTCGAATCTGGGACATTAGCCCGAGGATCCTACACTGGATATACATGGCCATCATAAGAGCAAGGATCCAATATGGATCAGTGGTCTGGTGGCCCGCTGTAGAGAAGCTGACCATATCCAAAAAGCTTACGAGCCTGCAAGGGCTCTTCTGCAGAGGGATGACCGGCACAATGAGGACGACCCTCATTCACGCTCTCGAAACAATCTTGGGTCTCCCCTCGCTTCCAACTTGGATCAAGAAGGAGGCGATGGCGACGCACCTGCGATTAAAGGACCAGGGAGTGTGGAAGGGCAGTGAGGAAGGAGACGACCATCTGGCGGTCGAGGGAATGGTGACGAAAGAGTTGCCCCTCCTAAGACAGCTAGTGAAACCACCGCTTAAACCATGAAGGTTCGATAAAAAAAACAATTAAGGTCACAATACCGGAACGGAATGAGTGGCAAAGGGAAGAATTCCGAACGTAATTAAGCAGAGAGGCGACGGTCTGCTACACGGATGGCTCTAAACTGTCAGCCAGGCAGACAACATGCGCAGGAGTGTACGCGGAAAGCCTAGAAGTTCAAAAGAGTTATCCACTTGGAGAACACGCTATGGTGTTTCAGGCGGAGGTGTATGCCATTATCATGGCAGCAACCCTACCCGAGGTCAAAAATGGCAGGAGGGACATATGCATATGCTCCAACAGCCAGGCTGCCCTCAAGACTCTAAGTGCACCCAAAATAGTCAGTAGTCTGGTGAAGGAGTGCGCTGAAGCACTACAAACACTGGCTCAAGACAAAAGAGTGACACTGATGTGGGTTCCAGGTCATGAGGGAATACCAGAGACAGTGGACGAACTTGCCAGACTAGGACCCGAAACCCAATACATTGGACCGGAATCTCTTCTGGGAATAACAAGGAAACAGGTACAGAGTGAGCTCAACAAATGGGCGAACAATGAACTGAAGATGTCCTGGAGGCAAGAGTCAAAGTGCAGACAGTCCAAGCTATTCGAGGATGGTCCGAATGTAGCCAGAACTAAATGGCTCTTGGGCAGTACCCGAAAGGACATTGGACTGCTGACGGGGATGCTGAACAAACATCTGACGCAAATAAGAGTAGCAGAGATCCCGTGTGTCCCGCTTGCGGGCTCGAAGAAGAATCGGCGCAGCACTTGATAGCACAGTGTGGCGCATATGCCAGATCAAAGCAGCTGAAGTGAGGATTTCCCACAATAGAGGAAGAAGAGCTGCACTCGCTCAAATGGGCCGACATACTGAACTTCGTAAAGAAGACAGGGAGGCCCGGAGAGAGAGGTGCAGCGGAAGTAGGGCCAAAGGGTTAAGGAACGGGGTATGGCATAAAGGGCCCATGAAGAGGCCTAATTGCCAGGCCCACGGGCCGCCCCTATACTACTACTACTACTGTTTAACATTGAGGGAGACGTCGAAGCAGGAGCTTTCGCTAATGATGCCGGATTTTGCTATAAAGCCGAAACTTGGTACCAACTTAAAAAAAATACAAACTGGCTTTGGTAAATACGTCAAATAAACTTTACTAAAACCGTCTTTATGTCATTTGGTTATTATAGTAATAAACTGCCGCCGTACGATCTATTTGACTTCAAGTCGATTCTAGAAATATTGAAATAAAAAGTTGCAAAAAGCTAAAATATCTTGATGTTTATGTGGATTGCCATTTGAGGGGAAACCAGCATACAGAGTTTGTTATAAAAAAATTTAGGTCTTTGTTACATTAATTTCGGGTCCTTGTAAATATTTTTAACCTAAACCAACTACAATTTTTTTTTCTGGTACGGTCACACCTTAATTATGGTATCTTAGTATAATGGGGTAACGTCACAAATAAATATTTAGAACCCGTTTTGAAGAAATATAGACTCTACCCCACTTACTTTTTAATGAATCATGTATGTCCGTTGCAAGGCAACTCTATTTCCAAAAAATTGCAATAGCACTAGATTTAAAGAAAATACGGCACAAGAAATCGGATTAGCCAAACCGCCATTGGGACTAAAGTTTCAAAGACTATTGGTCAAAGATGTTCTCATTTCATAGCCTCTAGGGTTATGAAAAAATTGTAGGGATTCTACATCTTCCATTAAAGAATGGTTTTAAAAAGAATCTCAAAATACTTTTAAAAACTAGAATATCTCTTTTCTTTATCTTCTATAAAAATAACTTTCAACGATGCTTTTGTTTTAATTTCTTCTGTTCAGGTTTAAGATAACTTTAAATTCTTTTATTTTTTTTTCAGTATTTATTTTGTTAATTGACTTTTTTTTTTGTAATATATTTTGGATTTCATATTTTCTTTTATTAACCAATAATTTTATATTTTAATACCCACGCTGGAGGTATCTCTTGTGAGGTGAATTTTTTTTTGTATTTATTGTTTTAGTATAATAATTGTTATGGAAATGAATGTATCTGTTTTACAATAAATGCTATATAATAATAGACACTTAAAGTTAATTTTATTTTATCTCTATCGAGTGGACCAATCAAGCAGGTGCCCTTTTCAAATCATAGCGAAGGCGGCATTAGTTTAAAAATACACCTGCTCGATTGGTTGACTCGAATGCTGATGAAACCGAAAATTAAACTTTAACGGTGGGATTCACTAATGCGCAATTTTACAACTCATAGTTAAACGTCAAACCTCAGTTTAAACCACAGATGTCGACTTTTTTACGTTTTATAGGTACAGTTTACCAACAAACTTCGGTTTAACCGTTACCCGCGGTCTGGGTGTTTGCTAAACTTCAGTTTAATAGTTACCGAAAGATTCTAACCTCAAAAAAAGTTATTAAAAATTTGTTTTTGGTAAAAAGACTGTAAGTATTTAGTGAAATCGCTATGATCAATGATTTTAAATTATTGACATTGTGGAAGCACGAAGACCAATTATTATTTGTCCTAGAACAAATCCTTTTTAAAAAGAGGTTTGAATTATCTAAAGAGATATGCGAAATTGTGCACAAGGAAATTCGACAAGAGTTGGAACATCCCACAGACCAGCAAGTTTTATTCTCACATCGAGCTCACACGTATATATATACTGTATATCTTTTTGACAAATCTGAACATTTTAGTTGTGTCGTCTGGCTGTATGTCTGGCTGTATGTCTGTCTGTAACCAACGCTGATATCTCAAAAACTACATGACTGATTTTTATCAAGTTTGGCTCTAGTTGGTGCCAGTTGGTTAAAATAATCAACCCTATATATGTAAAGAAAATGTAGTCTTTCTTCATGGCCGTGGTTTAACTCCGACTTATAAAATTGAGCAACTTGTTTACCGATGGATTAATCCAAAGATTAAACTGAAGTTTAAACTATGGTTTAATCTGGAGTTTTACCTTTGGTTGTAAAATTAGCCCTAAAAGGGTTTCGTCTATTTTAGAACGGATTTACTAAAAGGGTTTAGCCTATTTAAGACAGGTCCTAAGTTTAAGTGAAATTTTTGGTTTTAAGCATTTTAAACCAACCCTCCTTGAGTTTTGGACATTGAGTTTGATTTATAAGAAGAATTTTAATAAATTTTTTTATTGAATAATCATCTTAACACAATCTTTTGTTGGATTTAAGAAGAAAGTTTCAATTTAGAAGAAAAGAAAATTAAAAAATTTGAACCCCCCTTGGGTTTAAATAGTAAACACTCTGTAGAACAAATTAAAATTGGGGTTATATGTCATTCTAATTAAAACTTACCCTTGTTAATTAATATTTCCAGTATACTGGATGTCACACAACGATTTAGATGGGTAATAATAAAATAAGGATTAGAATAATTTTGTATTTATTTAAAAAGTGTTTCTATTTACGAAATGTATTAAAAAACTTAAATGCAAGTTCTGTTTACATTTCTATCACCGTCGAAATGTCAAAATTTTAGCTGCGTTCAAATCACAAACAGCGAGTTCCGATCTCTTACCTCTGCTTACCTTGGCTTGCACCAACCTCTACTGATGAAAGCTACAGCTTTAAAATGAGTCGACTGAGGAAAGTTTTCTTGACTGAGCTTTTAGATCACCCAACACCTGCTTAACTAAAAAGTCACTTAAGTCTTTTTCGATTTAGTATCCTTTTGCCTACTATAGCGGTCATATTGACACCCAGCTGACAGAAAATACATGTTTTACCTGTCAATTTGGTTATAAAAATGGCGTCAATCTTTGGCTAAAGAGCACTGAAGAGATCTGAGTTAACTGGCTTTTTAGTTGAGAACGGTGTTGGATCACCTATAATATATTTGTTTTGGGTTTTTTGTTTGGTATATTCTTCGTGCATAATCAGTGTATCAATATTTTTTGTGCTGAAAACTGGTTTAAAATATGGCGTTTTTCTGAACAAAATTAGAGGTGTTTTATTGGTTAATGAATAACTTGGGATATTAAATAAGGTAAATTAGTCCTTGTAAAAAAGTTTACCTAAGGAAATGATAAACAAACTTATTACCAATTGCCAAAAAACAATCCTTTCTGGGGGTTATAAATTTAAACCACCCCCCAGAGGTAGTCTAAAAAATCACCAACTTTATAACCTCAAACGCATATAATGAAGCTATTATATGCCAAATTTTTGGCGTATTCACCACTTGCCATTTTGAAACCTGTCAAAAGAAATTCGTTTTAGGGCATTTTCTCTTTAAATATCGTATATTTTGAGACAAAAAGCAGTTTTTCAGGGGTATTTTTCAATAGCAATACAGAATTATCAATAAATTTGTGTCTTTTCTGTATGGGTAAGTGTTTTCTGAAAATTGGTTTAAAAATTTAGTACCTTCCACAGGTGTAAATATAATACCAGGGGGGAGTACTATTTTAGATCTTAGTAAATCTCACTGTAAGTGTCTAATAATAATTAAATATTTCAGTAGGCAGTGACCTAACACTGTAGGTGTACCTAACTTAAGTTCAGTTGAAAATCAATAAATATGTCAGGTGTTAAAAAAGTTACTCTCAGTTTTCCAAAAATAGCTCACCAATTCCAAGGTTACTCATAATTAGAAGAAACATCTCGTAGTAAAAATTTGGTAAAAATCAATAATAACTGTATTCTCTTATACAACAAATGCACTCTATTCGGCTGTCAATTCATTCTCTTTTCATTGGCTCGCCACTCAGGTTTGAGGCGCCTGAAAATTGGGGTGCAAATTCACCCTAAGTTTTTTTGGGTTTTTTATTAATAAAACTGGCCAATCGCACTTCGTTTTGTATTACGTTTTTCAGGAAGAATAGGGAGACTGAAAGAAATAATGGAAACGTTTTGATAATGGGCAAATATATTTGTTCCGAGATGGGGGATGAGATATATTTTATAGTAAAAAAGAAGATACTGTAAAATAACTTTGAGCACTTTAGGGATCAAAAAGTTACGTTTAATGCCTCTTTTCAGGGACTAAAGGGGCACTTTTAATTAAAAGTAAATTTAATCCCTCAGCCTAGGGATTACAAGTAAAAAAAATAATCCCTGGAAAATTATAAGTAAATTTATCGCAAGTCAAGTCAAACAGCACTTGCTCTTGGCCAAGATTTCATTCTTAGCACCCTTTCTTGTAGTCGACGAATCATTTGGCGTAGAAATAATGTGATTTTAACAATAATCTTGTCCTAAAGTGCATAAAATAGTATATAAACTTCGGGACTAAAGCGTCTTTTATTCCCTTAGCGAATTGAAGCCCTCCCTACGGTCCTTAGTTTTATAATGTACTATTAAGCACTTTAGGAATTTAAAGTATCCATTTAATCCCTGGATATATAGAGAGTAGAGGGGATCTTTTTTTTTGTCTATCGCTCCATTTTCTATATTCTACAACTTTCTATATTTTACAACTTGAGAAATTTCGGTGGTTGGAAATGCCTTATTACCTCTTTAGCTGCTTTTTCAGTATCCGTTCCGACGTGAGATTTTTTGAAAAATTCACTTTGTTAACGTCATATATATTGCCTATTGTCATAGCGACGCATATCTTTTATGTTTCTGTAATTGATATTAAAGTCTATCGTAGTACCGTTAAGTGTGTCTTGTGCATAAAATATTGTATAATAGTGTAGGTGCATATGTCGATAATTTCTATCCCGTGGGATTTTTTATGAAGGAGTTTTATGACTGTGTGGGATTGATAGCTTTTTAGTCACAGAATCAAATGTTACTGGGTGTTTTTTTCTTATTCGTGTTGATATGACGACATGAAAACATAAATCTTTCGCATCCGAGCCATGGTTGTACTCAATTTCATATAACTTGAGGGCGAGAATTACAAAAAATTCACTTTTAAGGTCACACGACCTTAAATGACCTTGAAAATTGCAAAAAAACAAGATTTTTGCTATTTTCTCTTCAAAAAATCTTAATAATGCGACGTTTTGTCAGCTCGACTTCAAATGTACCTCAAACTATTAGGCAGTGAATCCACTAACGAGCCCACGCTGGCCACCCCGGGCGAAACATCGTTTAATTGTTTCTTCTTTCGCTTTGGTCTTTTGCGTGTTCCTTGTGGGACCCTCATCCAATTTTGAATTTTCGTTCTTTCCTCCCAAGATCTTTTGATCTTCTCTTTTTTAATATTATTGTTGTTGACATTCTTATCTCTCTTATCAAATTTGGTTCTCTTCGCTTTAATAGTTGATGAGTAGCGCCCTTTAGTATATTATTTTTGCAATATCTTAATTCTACTGGGGTATTTTTCATGGTCACACTGCATCAAACTCTAAGGATCGAATTTGGCGTACATGCCTAATAGTTTGAGGGGCATTTGAAGTTAGGCTCACAAAACGTCGAATTATTAAAATTTTTTTAAGAGAAAATGGCAAAAATCTTATTTTTTTTTGCTTTAAGGTCGGACGACCTTGAAAGTATTTTTTTGGAATCCCCGTCCTCGAGTTATATGGAATCGAGTATAATGATGCCCGGTTGCGAACTCCAAAAAAGCGTTTTTCTTCGATAACTCCTAAACGGTGACAAACTGTCAAAAGTGACAAATAGGAAAAATGTTGCTAATTTGATTCTCTATCAATAAGTAAGTAGTGATAGTTTAGCTTAAACCACTCCTTCTGCCAAAAAAATGGAAAAAACCCAAGCAAAAATGATGCCAATTGGAAAAATTTCTTGCATATTCCTTTTTAGCATTTTCATCAAGATTTCCCAACCTACCAAACTTGGCAGTGTTGATCTAAGAATAGTGGCCTAAATTATATCAGAAAATTAAATTTTTCCAGTGGCGTACTCCGATTTTCTTAACTAGAAAATGTCAAAATGTACCAAAACTCTTTCTGTGTGCCTTCCTAATCTAAGAAGTTTGACGACCTCGCGAGGAGCAGCAGCCCCTTTATTAGGTTTTTCTGGCAGTTAGCTTCTCTGGAGGGGTCGTCCTCCAGGAGGTTTTGTGTTCTGCAGAAGGTTACTGAATGGTTAGTCATCCTCCTCACATAGTCTGCAGGTAGGTTCGTCTCTATAGATTTCCATCCTATACGGGTGTTTTCTCAGTGCGTAGTGACCGGTTAATAGCCCCGTCACTTGTCTGATTTCTTTCCTATTCAGTTCAAAGATTTCACAGGTGAGTGGTGTTGAAGGGGGTGCCACCATTCTTTTGCTATGGTTTTGCCCCGATATTGAATGCCAGTGGTTTCGATGTTCTTCGCTGTCTTGTTTTCCAAGAATAGCAGGGTCTTAAACGGCTTGTTCGTGTTGATTTTCGGAGTCATGATGTCACTCCTCATCTCTAGCAGCGAGTTGGTGGCAATGCTCGCAATCTTGGTATGTCCCAAATGGTTATCATACCAGTTGTCATTGCATTTTAGTCTGTATTCTCCCATTCTCGCCTCCGCTTTGATGACAATGTCAAGTGGTGGGAGGTTTAGAATGGTCTCCATAGCAGTGGTTGGTGTGGTTCTCATTGCTGCCATTATGCAAATACATGTAAGTCGCTGGAGTTTGGAGAGCTCCAGTTTTGCAGTGCTTTGTTCGCCACTGTTACCACATATACAAAAAAAGGCCCCGCTTTTCACTGGATCTTATACTAGGCAAAATTGCATTTCCAACGACACCTTCCGCTTGTATTTGATTCTTCTAGTAATAAAATAGGAATTTTTTAAAATCATAATTGGTATTGGAAGAGTAGGCGACTTTGTCCCTTTCATTTAAGAAATTTATTAAAAAAAATATAAAAAATTATGATTTAAAAAAATTTTTGTTATTACCTGCAGCAGCAATAAATACAAGTGGAAGGTGTCGTAGTATAGGATCCAGTGAAAAACGGAGCCTTTTTTTTTATTCATAAACAGTAGAGTATCAAAGAGTTTTGGTATACTTTGAAATTTTCTAATTAAGAAAATCGGATTACGCCACTGGAAAAATTTAATTTTCTGATATAATTTAGGTCATTGCGCTTAGATCAATCTTGCCAAGTTTGGTACTCGTATGTTAAAAAAATCTTGATGAAAATATGACAATTCCCGAGGGGGTAGGAATGGGGATTTTTAGTATGTTACACGGTGGACCTTGGTAAGCTTGTTAATGAAAAAAAAAATTTGGGTTCTAAGTTTTTTCCTCTATTCAGAAAATTTATATCTAAATTGCCTGTCCTATATTATTTTTCTTCATATTTTGATAAAAATGTTCCTAGGAAATCAGTGATTAGGATTAATTTATGGAAAAAATGTAGCAACGAGCTCATTAAATGTAAAAAATAAACAAATAAAAATTATTTTTAGTTTTACCAACATAATATTAGATAATATGCCTGGTTGGAAGTCAAATCCTTAAGATAAGATGTTTTGTTTATTATTAATTATTTTTTTATAAGAAATGGATTTTGAAGTAGATATTTTAATATATCGAACGCGATGACAAAGTTGAGCTGTTATAATTAAGTTTTAGTAAAAAAGAATGGGAGTATTAAAATCTTGAAATCAGGGAAAAAACAATTATTTTCTAAAACGCACAGGTCCTATGTAAAAAATTATCACTGTTGGTCGACACCGCCCGAAAATGACAAGATCGGACAAGTGGTTCTTAATTTATGATCGTTGGTGATAGACAGACATTAGTGATAAAAATGTGCAAATGGTCTGACACGCAAAGATATTTATAAAATCAGAAAATCCCTTTTGTCGGATCTGCTTAATTTAACTTTAACAGTTTATAGCTTACTTTAGTTAAAAATTCCAATGTTCACTACAGTACTAATAAGTAGTACAAATACCGGGTAGCCAAAAAAAACCGGAGTGATTTTAAATGACTATAGCTTTGTTAGTTCTTTACCGATTTTAATGAGTAATGGCTATATTGAAGCGCATTAAATTCCCCTTCGACAAATTTAAAAAAGTTGGCGGCCATCTTAAAATCAAAAATGGTGGACATTGTCAAAATGAAGCATATATTTTAACTCATTTCTTTTTAAGAAATCCACCTAAATGATGTAAAAAAATTAACACTATTCAAAAGCCTAGTCTCTACCAAGGCGATCGACATATTACTTAGTAAAATCGTTTAAGTACTTTAGGATTTATACCCAAAAATTCGGGAGAAGTTCCAGTGCTCTATATGTAAATAATTAATATATTCTTATCGCCGCAACTTTTTAATTTCTTAATCGATTTTTATGAATGATAGCTCGTTTGACTGTCGATAATTTTTTAATTCCAGATGGCGGATCTTATATGAGATAATCATAATTAATCTCTTTTATTTTTATAGAATCCACTCAAGCAAAGTATCGCGAATAAGACTATTTAGAAGCTTAGGGCGTCTTTTCGCGACCGATGATTTCGAAACCGCTTTGAAAACATGCGTAAAATGTTATTTTAGAGACGAAGGTGTTCAAAACATTTCAAAGGATTTTGAAAGCGCCTTGGCTGCCGTTTCGAACAGGGTTCAATATGGCGGTACTTGTCAATTTTTCGTAATAATGCAAATAGGCTTAAGGTTATCTGATGGAGACAAAAAAAAAGTTCACTTGTGGATCTAGAACATCTATTTCGAAAAATCCCAAAAAAAAACTTCCAAATCCAAAAGCCGAGAAGTCACAGACAAACAGCTGAATAATGTCATTCAACAATTGGTTGGTTGGTTCGAAACGGTGACGTTGAGGTTGAAACGGTGACGTATGTTTTTAAAATGTGCTTTCGAAATCATCGGTCTCTGGTCTCTGCCGGATAAGAAGTACAAAACTTGCGGTGATATGAATACATGCATTATTCACATAAAGAGCACTATAACTTCTCCCAAATTTTTAGGTGTAAATCCTAAAGTACTTAACCGATTTTAATGAGCGATATGCCGATCGCCTCGGCAGGGACTAGGCTTCTGAATAGTCTTATTCTCGATACTTTGCTTGAGTGGGTTCCATAAAAATAAACGGGATTAATTATGATTATCTTATATAAGATCCGCCATCTTGAATTCCAAAACTATCGACAATTTTTTTTTTTGTGGTCGCAGGAAAATTTAATTTTTGATCAAAGTTGATATCAATCATTAAAATCGGTTAAAAAATAAATAAGTTGCGGCGATATGAGTATATTCATATATATATATATATATATTCATAAGTTTTTGGGTATAAATCCTAAAGCATTTAAACGATTTTAATAAGCGATATGTCGGTTGCCTTGGTAGAAACTAGGCTTTTGAATAGTGTTAATATTTTAATTTTATTTAAGTGGATTCCTTAAAAAGAAACGAGTTGAAATATACGCTTTACTTTGACAATGTCCACCATCTTTGATTTTCAAATGGCCGCCAAATTTTTTTAATTTATCGAAGGGGAATTTTATGCGCTTTTAATGGAGCTATCACTTATTAAAATCGGTATAGAAGTAACAAAGATATGGCCATTTAAAGCCATTCCGGTTTTTTTTGGGTCACGCGGTAGTTCTAATGGGTCATTCCATATCAAATCAACCAAAAAATCACAAAAATTTTACGCGACCAATTCCAATTTTGATGATTTTTGGTATATATTTTCTTCTTACCATAAAAGTTGAAAATGCAAATTTTTAGATTTTTTTGATTCGTATTTTTTTTTTTTTTTTAATTTTTCAAAATAAAAAAGTCAGCATTTTGACCTTAACAAGAATGTACAAAACTAGCAATATCTCGAGAACCACTTACACTAGGAAAGTAATAAATGGCTCATTTTAAAGTCATTTTGAAGCTCTTTTTTATGAAATATCACAACATAATTTTAACAAAAAAAAAAATTGGAAATAAAAAATTGAAAAAAAAAAATTGAAAAATTCAAAAAGGCCATTTTTAATTTTTTTGAAAAAAATATATAATTTTGGTCAAAGTGTTACTTAATTATCCACAAAATTTTATGATGGAGAAATGATGGGTTCAATGTCAAAAAAAATATTAAGTACATTTTATAGGCGATTTTTCATGCATGTGACATTTTTAATAAATTTTTTCACATTGAAACCATGATTTGTCCATCTCAAAATTTTGTGAATAGTTTAATAACACTTTAAAGAAAATAAGATAATTTTTTGAAAAAAATTAAAAATGGCCTTTTTGAAATTTTTCAAAAAAAAAATCAAATTTTTTTTTTTTTTTTTTTTTTCAATATATGTTATGCAATATTCTCATATGAAAGGTCTTTATAAGAGCTTTAAAATGAACCTTCACCTACTTTTCTATTATAAGTGGTTCTTTGGATATTCCTAATTTTGTGCGCACATGTTAAGGACAAATAAGTGACTTTTTCGATTTTCAAAAATTAATTCAAAATAAACAACTGGTCAAAAAAGTCTGAAATTTTGGATTTTCCAGTTTTTTGGTAGGAAAAACATGTATAATAAAAATCATCAACATCGGAGATGGTGTGGTAAAATACCCTGGTTGACTTGATATGGACTGACCCTAGGGTCTTCCATATCAAATCAACCAAAAAATCACAAAAATTTTACGCGACCAATTCCAATTTTGATGATTTTTGGTATATATTTTCTTCTTACCATAAAAGTTGAAAATGCAAATTTTTAGATTTTTTTGATTCGTATTTTTTTTTTTTTTTAATTTTTCAAAATAAAAAAGTCAGCATTTTGACCTTAACAAGAATGTACAAAACTAGCAATATCTCGAGAACCACTTACACTAGGAAAGTAATAAATGGCTCATTTTAAAGTCATTTTGAAGCTCTTTTTTATGAAATATCACAACATAATTTTAACAAAAAAAAAATTGGAAATAAAAAATTGAAAAAAAAAATTGAAAAATTCAAAAAGGCCATTTTTAATTTTTTTGAAAAAAATATATAATTTTGGTCAAAGTGTTACTTAATTATCCACAAAATTTTATGATGGAGAAATGATGGGTTCAATGTCAAAAAAAATATTAAGTACATTTTATAGGCGATTTTTCATGCATGTGACATTTTTAATAAATTTTTTCACATTGAAACCATGATTTGTCCATCTCAAAATTTTGTGAATAGTTTAATAACACTTTAAAGAAAATAAGATAATTTTTTGAAAAAAATTAAAAATGGCCTTTTTGAAATTTTTCAAAAAAAAAATCAAATTTTTTTTTTTTTTTTTTTTTTTCAATATATGTTATGCAATATTCTCATATGAAAGGTCTTTATAAGAGCTTTAAAATGAACCTTCACCTACTTTTCTATTATAAGTGGTTCTTTGGATATTCCTAATTTTGTGCGCACATGTAAAGGACAAATAAGTGACTTTTTCGATTTTCAAAAATTAATTCAAAATAAACAACTGGTCAAAAAAGTCTGAAATTTTGGATTTTCCAGTTTTTTGGTAGAAAAAACATGTATACTAAAAATCATCAACATCGGAGATGGTGTGGTAAAATACCCTGGTTGACTTGATATGGACTGACCCTAATACAAGACCAATATTCCTTAATACCTCTAATAGAAAATAATTACTAGTCTGCGAGAATAAGCAAAATAAGAGTGCTTTTTAAAAAAATACTTGGAGAATATAAAATAAAAAATATTTCTCCGTCGGTTCGTTTGTAATCGGAGATTTTGTAAAAAATTGCTTTTTACAAAAAAAATATTTTGTATTTTTAATGTCTGAGCTGCCATTGAGAACGACGTAAGTGTATTAAGTCAATTTATTTTGCAGAACTAAATAGCCTGGTTCTCTAATTATAAATTGGTGTAGAGCAAGTAGCCATGTATTGATAGGTGGAATAAGACAAAATGTGCAGTCAGTAAGAAGAACATCTTTTAGTTTGTGCGAGTGTTTTGACAGGGGGGGGGGGGAATCTCTTGTAATTATACAAGTTGTCTTTTTAATAAAAAAATTAACAATCCAGTTACCATGGTTACAATTTTGACATCCTGCATAGGTATGATGCTTCGAAGTCGAATACCCGGTAATAATTGCCATAACAAAATAAATGTATACAGGGTTCCTAAGCAAATCCTTAGGGGGCCAAGCAGCCGTGTATAAGACGCAGACAAACGAAAAAGCACATTAGGCAGAAAAGGATGGGCATGGGGTGATGTTGTCACTACATCTTACACGTAGTAAATCCATTCCAGGTTTTTGTTTTCTAATGTTTTCCATTTTCATACCTTTGGGACTGGAATAAAAATTGTTTTTGCTCGACTTTAATACCAAACTGATGAAAGATATCGTAAAAAAATATTTTTCGGCTTTTCATTTTGTAACCATTGTCCTTACGCACTGTTTACAGGCTGGGGACTGAGATACATGCAAATGCCTAACCTAAAGCGTTCATACACGGCCTGAGAAATCGACTGAGATATTTCCGTAGAAACTTTATCAAGCAAATAGGACGGGTTGACGCCTTCGAACGTCCAACCCGGGTTTTGCACTTTGATTCCAAATCAAAAAGGAGGAACAGTCAGATGTGGGGCCGTGCACAAATTACGTAACGGTGATTTTACCAATTTTTGACCCCCTCCCTATGTAATGTTTTGTAACGGTTTGGCACGCCACTCCCCTAATATTACGTAACGATTTCAAGACCACAACCCCCCCCAAAAAAAAACTTTTCACATATTTTCATTCCAAATTTTCTTAGTTTCACACAAATGCAAACGCTGTCGAAAACCCCCCTCCCCCTACGTAACGTTTTGTAACCCCCCTCCCCCCTATGACCATTAAGTAATTTGTGCACGGCTCCTGTAGTCCCAGTGGAGGAGGGCAATTTTTTTGTTTTTAGGTTGGCGACAATATCAAATACGTCACGTGACTGCTACAACTGTATTTATGGTTTTAAAATTAACCTTGCAAATGTAAAATAAACGTGTCAAATTTAAACTATAGGCCGACTTTTTTTAATTAAAACGCATTTTATTGAAAACAGTTTGTAGTATACACGTTTTTATTGTGCAATGTGGCAACAAGGCGAATTAAGTCTAGCAACAACATATCGTGACGTCATTAATTTATGTAGGTGTCAGTTATAAGCCTAAAGGAACGTAGTATTTGTCTTTTCCACAATCAGTAAATGGTATTTTTTACCATGATTTTTCGTAATATATTAAAATTGAGTTTCTTTTTTAATTTTTTTTTAATAGAAAAAATAAAGTTATATAATTTTTAGATGGGTTTCCAGTTCCCCTGTAAATATGATATATATATTTGCCTGCTTTTCTATTAGCCACATACTTGTTTGAACCAAACCAAAAGTTACTAGGATGTTACTCCGTTGTTTTTTTAGTCAAAGTAAAGTGTTTTCGTTCTTTTGCGAGTTTTGGCTAAAAATATACAGTGGCATTTACCAAGTTCTAAAATAGTACCCCCCACAGATCTAAATATTTACACCTGTGGGGTGTAGTAAATTTTAAAACCAGTTTTCAAAAAATACTTACTTATACAGAAAAGACTCAAAGTTATTGATTATTTTGTATTTGTTATTGCAAAGTACCACTGAAAAACTGCTTTTTTTTGACAGGTTTCAAAATGGCAAATGGCGAATACGCCAAAAATTTGGCACATAATAGCTTCATTATTTGTGTTTGAGGTTATAAAATTGATGATTTTTTAGACCACCTGAGGGGGGTGGTTTAAATTTATAGCTCCCAGAAAGGATTATTTTGTGGCATTTGGTAATAAGTTCGTTTATAATTTCCCTAAGTAACCGTTTTTACAAGGATTAATTTACCTTATTTAATATCCCAAGTTGTTCATTATCCAATAAAACACCTCCTACTTTGTCCACAAAGGCGCCATATTTTGAACCCGTTTTCAGCACACAAAATATATTTATGAGGGCACTACGAGGCAAAACAAACATAAGTGAAGATCACTGATTATGCACGAAAATTATACCAAACAAAAAAACCCAAAACAACTATATTAATTTATTTACAAACTAAAAGTAAAACATTGAGGTTATCTAAAAGCTCAATCAAAAAAACTTTCGTTACTCAAAGCCCACTCATTTTAAAGCTGTAGCTTTCATCAGTAGAGGTTAGTGCAAGCCATATATGTATGAGCTTAAATATACGCCCTTGCAATGCTTTCGGCGTGCACAACTTTATAAGCAGGATGTCATATATATATGCCTATACCTTTCCCTTTTACTCTTTTATGACTCTTATTGTCTCTTTCTGGCGTCAAAGCTTAGCGGTTCTGCACATGCGCGGCCATCGTCATCGGTTAACCAACCAAAATCCAGAAAGACAGCTGTGCAGTTGTCAAAATTTTTCTATTTGTTTAAGTTTTTAGAAAGTCAGGCTTTTCAATTTTTAAATAAATAAATATATGAATAGAAATAATTATTAGGTATTTTCACTTTTTTTCGGCAGCCTCGTAAAATTTTCACGCATGTGTAAGCACAGGTAAAAGATCCGAACTCGCTGTTTGTGATTGAACGCAGCGCTAATTTTTTTAAACTGATAATAAAACACCTTTTAAATAAATACAAAATTAATCTACTTCTTATTTTATTATTACTCATCTAAATCGTTGTGTGACATCAAGTATTAACTGGAAAAATTAATTAACAAGGGCAAGTTTTAATTAGAGTGACATATAACCCCAATGTTAATTTATTCTACAGAGTGTTTACTATTTAAACCCCGCATAGGCTTAGTTTTTTTTTCTTAAATCCAACAAAAGATTGTGTTAAGATGATTATTCAATAAACAAATTTATTATAATTCTTCTTATAAATCAAACTACGTCCAAAACTCCAGGAGGGTTTGTTCAGTGCTGTTAATACAACCGGAATGACTACTTTTTTGCCTTTCATAAGTGCTGTGCGACAACCATTTTTATAATTAGCCTCAGAGTTAGGGGAATTTTGCCAATGTCAACTGATTTAGGCTCACAAAAGTCAAGTACATAGGCGTTTTCTCGCGTTGAAATTATTTTGAAATATTATTTGAAACTATTTAGATGTGACGTCATCATTTAGAACCGAGAAAAAATGAGTAGTTCAAAACGCTGACGTAGTCTAGTGTAATCTCACTTTTTTGTTTTTCTGTTTATCTCTTTTGGTGTATAAAATTAAAATGGATCAACTACTGGTTTATTTAACAAAACCTTCGAGTGTACGGCCAGTTTTAGTAGCATGAATGGCAAGCAATGGAGCCACATGGATAGTGAAGTTTTTTTATTTACTGTTCTTTTAAGCCCCGAAATTCATATAAGACCATATATCCCTGTGATACCATGAAGAATGGCTAACAAGATTTCTAGAATACGATTTTTCATCCATTTTCACTCAAAAACAAGAAAAAATCTTAGGTAAAAACAAAAATGTAGAATTTTGACGTATCTTCTAAATTTTCAAAATATTTCTAACCCCTATAGATGTGACGTCACCGTTGCAACGCGAGAAAACAAATGTTTCAAACTTTTTAAAAACATTTTAAACAATTTCAACGCGAGAAAACGCCTCATGTAGAGGTTATTTTATTTATAGGATATTATCATTCCACCTTATTTTTACTTCCGTATCCTATATACTGTTCCGTCCAAATTCTCCGGACCTGTTAAAAAATTGGTCCAATTGAATTTGGAATGAATAAGTGTGCAATACTGGCATCAGTTCTACTTTACTGAACCATCTTAAGAACTCCATGGATTGCTTCAAAATCTTTTAACAACGATGAGTCTAGAAACTCACCCCAGTTAGTACGGCCCCACTCAACAAAATGTGACATATTCAAAATTAGACTGCTGATGGCCACATGACATCATGCACACTGTGTTTGATGCCAACAAAAGAAGGCTTTATCAAAAACTGAGATTTGGCCAATCTGCATATGCATGCATACATGCAGTGCATAAAAAAATCGTGTTGATCCCCTACAAATCGATGTATGCAAAAAATGCTTTTGTTTGCGATTCAATATAGATTTGACCGTTGCCCCCTAACAAGAATTTCGCCGAAATTTATATAAAAAAGGTACACGCGCCCTCTTTCTGATAGAAGCACTAATATTAAAGTATTTATGCATTCATAGTATGGAGGCTATTGGGATCGTCAATTTTTTTTTTAATTTTTACTAAAAATAAGTTATTTGGGTCAAAAAAGACCTAAATACACAATTTTGTCATAGTGTCTGTCTGTATGTCTGTCGCTAACCGGATTACTCAAAAACCGCTAACCCGATTTTTATTAAATTTGGCACAAAAATTGTTTGTCACCAGACGCTGATTAGCAGTGGTAGGAGGGGGGATTAAACTTTTAAAAAAATTGTAACTCACGAACCGTAGCAGCTAGCGACACACGGGTTTCACACTAAAATAGATAATTGCATTTTCAACCAAAAAAAAATACAAAATTTTGTGAAAAATATTTTGGAAAAAATTCATTTATTTTCGTAATGACAACACAGTATAAGAGCTGTAAGAATACGTTAAACACTATTGCAAAGTTCAATTACACAACTTTTGTATCGTAGTTCAATCCATTATTTTAACAATGCTAATACTGTAGTTCGAATAATAGAAAAAATATTCATATGGCAATAATAGTTCCCACGCAAAAATTCGAAAATGTCTCTCCTATACCCCCGCAAAACTAAGACCCCTCCTCTAAAATTAAGCAACGCTGGCTATCACAGCCTTCTCCTGTCAAATAAAAATAAAAAAAACGTTACGCAAACAAGGCCTCCCCTCCACCCACTTGTAATGCTTAATAACGATTCTGCTGACCCCCTGCTCCCTAAAGCGTTACGTAATTTATGTGTTTTGTTTAAAGAACACAAAAAAAAACTGAACTTATAATAATACTTTTTTGATCGTGTTTGCATTAAGATAGGTTTATGCTACTACAATATGATATTTAGCTTTAGGATACAACCAATGTTTTTTTGTTAACCAGTGAAAGATAAGGGTTATATAAGGCTAGATTACGTGAGATTAGGTGAGTCTAGATTAAGTTAAGTTGAAGTAAGTTCCCGTCAATTATGATAAATGAAATCAGGCTTCAAGGCAGCATATCACGATTTCATATCATTTTCTTGAGTTTTTTTAGAGACTAATGTTAAAGTACTAATTCTGACAGCTTATTCAAATGCAATGCATTAATAAACATCAGAATTGATATGCCTCATCCCCAGAGGAGAATATACTCATTTTTTGATTTCATGGGCAAATTATGACATCGGATTCGGATTCAGCGCATCAAAAGGAGGAAGGAAAACAATGCCATAGATGACGATATTTTTTTTTATGGGCCTGTGTAACAATCGGTAAGCCATTGTCATATTATTTCTTTAAAGCTTGATGTCTGTCTATCCAATGTCTACAGGTCCAAGTCTTGGGCGCTAGGGCTACTTTTTTGGACGTGCCAAAAACGTCCGACGACTAACGCTATTTGACATTGAGCGTTCTTTTATGAATAATTAAACCTGCTTTAAAGTCGTAGTTACAATCTGGGGAATTGACTTTTTGCAAAATTTTCCGTCATTGCATTTGTTTTCCATGGCAACGCGGAGACTTTATTTATGTTTATCCACAGTGGGACACCAGAGATTTTTGAGCATCGGGTCAAAAATGTGGGGTTAGGTTACTTATTTTGACTTTTCGGGTTCTGCCCCGCTAAAGCACATAAGTATAAAATGTTTAAGGTTGCATTTACAGGTGCATTTGAATTGGAAACACTCCCGCTACCTGATACCGACAACAGGTTAACTTAAAAGCAGGCAGATTTAAAAATCGGCTACTGGCGCTAGACGAAATAATCGTATTCTATTTTAAAGAGGAGCGTCAACGACTAGCAAGAGTCTTTCCAACCTCTAAATAGAGCTTTACTGACCTGTTTTGTTAGTACTCAAGTATCTGTGTGTTTTTGAAACTGAGGTTGGGATCTAAAATCTATCCTTTGCACTCCAAGATTTTACGAGTACACTTGCACATAACTATGCCGCAATAATTTAAATTAAAAAAAAAAAATGGTTGAATCAAAATAAAAACAAAATTATGTTAGGTTATGGGCGCCGAATGTTTCTATGCTAATTCCTAGTAATCCCAGCGAGCCAGTAAAGTTCTCTTGTTTCTTTGATAGACTCGGGGTATTACCCGCGCAGCGCTGGGCCTCTTTCGGCGGGCGACCGCACGTGCGGAATGGTTTCATATTTGTTTTAGAACAATGTTTTTGGAAGATAAACATAACCCCGAATGGTTTTCTGTCAGAAAAACGTAAAAATACTCTTCTGTCCCACTGCGGCCCGATTTAAAGTTTGTTGAAAAAACACCTGCAGTCACCATGGAATTGTATAAATTCTGCGATCTATCGGCTTATACTTGAACTGCGTGTGTCTCCCAAATTCAATGAAGTGTAAACGTTTATGATTGATCGATCGGTTTTCTTTTCCGGAGTGCACAAGCTTTTAGAAAAAAGGAAACTTAGTTTTTATCATCGCTAAAGCAGGGAAATATAAAAAGGAAAAATGTAATCCAGAGGAAATTGCGAGTAATTCTCTATTTTCTTTTTGTAAATCGGGTTTCTTCCAAACCGCAATTATTTTGAGGCTTTTGGGATAGATGACAGCACCAGAGCTTTTATTTTGAAGAAAAATTAATTGAGAATTTTAAAAAAATTCCCCTGCAAAAATGTTAGCTAATTCTGATGTTTAGTTTTCTCTGTGCACTCTGGCAAAAGATCAAAAACATAAAGAATAAGGCGTTGCCAGTTGTACTTTTTTTACTTAAAATCTGGGGAGAAACTATAGACTTAAAACGCATTTAGATACAAGCAGTTAATTTGTTTTTATTTTTACATTCTCGGAACTTAATTAGGAAGGTGTAAATTTTGGCTTGGAATGGAAAATCACAGTAAATTAATTTTTTTTTGAAAATTTAAAACAAAAAATAATCAAATATTTTATCACCCTTCGGAGAGGGTGTAAAGTGGCTGGTTTACTGCCACGAAGTCTAAATATCCATCCCCTTGACAAAGAGGTATCACGAAAAATTATGCCCTCTTAAAGGTAATATTGCATGGCCTAAAATAGTAGGCTGGCGGGTAGCAGAAAATTAGTTATTTTTTGCATTTTTTGAATCGTAGTGCTCTGATTGGTCCTTTCAAAAATGTTGACGTTTCCGCTAAATTTAAATTTTTATGTCAATATTTTTCCGTCAAAAAGCGGCGTTTCGGTGTTGTGAGGTTATGTTCTTTATTTATTTTTATTTAATTTTAAATTTTCTTTGAAATTGTGGTCAAGATATCAGGGTTCCGCTAAAATGAAAAAGCGGTGATATAAAAATAAAAATAGTTCTGAATGAAGCAATTTGCCTTGACAGCTTGCAACTTAAAGTTAGTAAATAGGCGAGAAATTTTCTGCTGGTCGCGATTCTTCAAAAACCGTCAGAAAATCTCGCCCTTACAAAAAATCTGATGATTTTTAAACACAAGTTTATTGCTTAAAATTTAGTTTCTTAATACTGTTCTTGTAAATAAACAATTTGTCAGTTTTAATTTTTGTAGGCTGTTTTTCTGAAAACCTTGTTTTTTATTTAAAAATTTATGTTATTAAGCTTTTTTTTATGTGTAAACATACCTTTAAAACTTTTAACATACAAAACCATAGATAGCCATGGAATATTTCGCTGTCACTGTTCAGAAAAGTCACAAAAATCCTTTTACATGGTGAGAATTTTCGACACTTTTTGACGTATATTGGTAAGCGTAGTAACAATTAAGCTCTGCCATAAACTAGTCCTGCAGAATATATTTAAAATATTAAATTTACAAAATTTTATTAAAAGAATGACGAAGTTTCTCCCACAACGTTAGGATAAATATGAAGGAAGCTGTGTTTTTATTTTAAATGAGGCGATAAGTAAAAATTGCCACTTTACAGAATTCTGACGCGTAAGATTTTCTGTCATTTCTGAAGAATCGCGACCAATAGCTTGAAACGCCAAAACGCCAAAACGCCGCCTACTATTTTAGGCCATGTAATCTCACCCTAAAGGCCTAATAAGATATAGAACAAAAAATAGAATACTTTTCTTGTGATCTAGTGTCTTTATTATGGCACGCGTCCGGCGGCATGCTTTTAATTTCCTACCCAGGGAATTTGGTTCGCGATGGTGGGCAAATATTTAATAATGTCCACTTTAGGAGAAAATAAAGTAGAGTGTCCTAACTAAATATTTTGCTATGTATTATTATCGGTATTCTTTTACACCATTCTAGGATTTCCTAACAGTTTTTTTGGGCAGATGTATGGAAAAAAATAGATGGTCACGTCTTCATTTTTTCCCATTATATTGATATAACCACTTAACATTTGCTTTGTGTGCTTTTTATCTGCATTAAGATCAACTTTTAAACAAAAAATTTCTTCCAAAATACATACGATCTAAAAAACAAAAGATCAAAAGATCTCGGGTGGAAAACAACGAAAATTCAAACTTGGATGAGCATCCCACAAGGAACACACAAAGGACCAAAGCGAAATGAGAAATGATCAAACGATGTTTCACTCTGGGTAAACAGCGTGGGCTCGTCAGTGGTTTCACTGATCACCCGCCCCAGACATCATTAAGCATCATCATACACTTTGATTTCCGAATTTGAATCACTCACAAATAGGCATCGTTCCGCACTGGTACTTATCTAAGTCACCTAATACGGGTTCGTCCTGACGTGTTAATATTTCCACCAGGTTTATGCTCCTAAGGCGATTAAAACAAAAAAGAAAGTTAAAAACCTCCATATCAGTTACTTCATCCAAAAAGAAACTAAAAAATAAAAGATCAAAAGATCTCGAATGGAAAAAAACGAAAATTCAAACTTGAATGAGCATCCCACAAGGCACACACATAGGACCAAAGCGAAAAGAAAAATGATTAAACGATGTTTCGCTCTGGGTAACCAGCGTGGGCTCGTCAGTGGCTTCATTGGTCACCCGCCCCAGACGTCATTAAACATTATCATCAAGAACCTCCATATCAGTTACTTCAACCGAAAATAAACTAAAAAACAAAAGATCTCGGGTGGAAAACAACGAAAATTCAAACTTGGATGAGCATCTCACAAGGAACACACAAAGGACCAAAGCGAAATGAGAAATGATCAAACGATGTTTCGCCCTGGGTAACCAGCGTGGGCTCGTCAGTGGTTTCACTGGTCACCCGCCCCAGACGTCATTAAACATTATCATCAAAAACCTCCATATCAGTTACTTCAACCGAAAAGAAACTAAAAAACAAAAGATCAAAATATCTTGGGTGGAAAACAACGAAAATTCAAACTTGGATGAGCATCCCACAAGGAACACACAAACGACCAAAGCAAAATGAGAAATGATCAAACGATGTTTCGCCCTGGATAACCAGCGTGGGCTCGTCAGTGGTTTCACTGGTCACCCGCCTCAGATATCATTAAACAGCATCATAGACTTTGATTTCCGAATTTGAATCACTCACAAATAGGCATCGTTCCGCACTGGTACTTATCTAAGTCACCTAATAAGGGTTCGTCCTGACGTGTTAATATTTCCAATAGGTCTATGCTCCTAAGGCGATTAAAACAAAAAGGGAAGTTAAAAAACCTCCATATCAGTTACTTCATCCGAAAAAAAACTAAAAAATAAAAGATCAAAAGATCTCGGGTGGAAAACAACGAAAATTCAAACTTGGATGAGCATCGCACAAGGAACACACAAAGGACCAAAGCGAAAAGAGAAGTGAGTAAACGATGTTTTGCCCTTGGTAACCAGCGTGGCCTCGTCAGTGGTTTCACTGGTCACCCGCACCAGACGTAATTAAACATTATCATCAAACACCTCCATATCAGTTACTTCAACCGAAAAGAAACTAAAAAATAAAAGATCAAAAGATCTCGGGTGGAAAACAACGAAAATGCAAACTTGGATGAGCATCCCACAAGGAACACACAAAGGACCAAAGCGAAAAGAGAAATGATTAAACGATGTTTCGCCCTGGGTAACCAGCGTGGGCTCGTCAGTGGTGTCACTGGTCATCCGCCCCAGACATCATTAAGCATCATCATACACTTTGATTTCCAAATTTGAATCACTCACAAATAGGCATCGTTCCGCACTGGTACTTATCTAAGTCACCTAATAAGGGTTCGTCTTGACGTGTTAATATTTCCAACAGGTTTATGCGCCTAAGGCGATTAAAACAAAAAGGGAAGTTAAAAAATCTCCATATCAGTTACTTTAACCGAAAAGTAAGAAGCATGTTATGATGGTTATTGAACGCCAATATGAAGTTTGAGACGCGAGCCGCAGGGCAGGCGAGTGTTATAATTTATCTGAGCGTGTAATGACCATAAAATGCGAGTTAGTGTACTATATTTTACTTACGACCAATGAAAATGTCATCATAAATATCAGAAATTATTAAAAATATCAAACGCGCACACTCTTAAGTCAAAAATTTTCATATATCTTTTTAAAAACAAGGTTTTTTTTGTTAAGAATGCGTATATAAGATATGTCAATCTAACGGGACTAATTATGTACTCAAGAAGATGTTGTTTGGTTAATGGTTTTCTCATATACGAAGAATAAATACATAGCAGGCAGAAAATTTTGATTAGTCAGAATCAGAATCAGAATAATTTTTACCTACGATAAACGAAAAATATTAATTTTACGACCATCTCAACACGATTTTAATGGCTCATTTAGGGTCCTAGGATAATAATAAAGCTTAGACGTAAACTACAAGATGGCGTGACAAGCGATGAAACTTTATTTTTTCAGGGCACTAATTGACGCAAAAATGTGAATTATTTTTATATATTTTAAAGACAATAAATATTTATTAAACGTAAATAAATCCGGCTAAATTGACATATTACGTTTTAGTAACCTTATTTGTTTTGACGTTTTATAGAAAACGTCATTGAAACTTCAGGTTATGAAGTTTGTTGACTTAAGGGTGTTCCCGTTCGATATTTTTAATCATTTCTGATATTTATGACGACATTTTCATCGGTCGTAGGCAAAATATAGTACACTAACTGGCATGTTATGGCCATTACATACTTAGATAAATTAATACACTCGCCTGTGACTCTCGTCTCAAACTCTATCTTTGCGTTTAACGACCATATCATAACTTGCTTGTTAAATTATCTGAGCATGTAATGCCAATAATATGCGAGTTAGTGTACTGTACTATACCTAAGACCTATGATTAATAAAAATGTCATCATAAATGTCACAAATTATTAAAAATATCAAACGCAAATACTCTTAAGTCAACAACCTTCATACCCAAGTAACAATTTTTAGTTGCCTTAGTTGCCATAACTAAGAAATACACTAAAATTAACGTTGCGTAAAGTACTAGTCATTTGTGCAACGGCCGCTATGATGGACAAAAAAACGACGCCACACCGTTGTTATTAACTAGGGTAAATTTGGCAACCCTCTAACAACTTTTATTATTACTGGAATAAGGTGGGGTTTTCAACGACCGCAATGAACGACGGAACAACGACGTCATAAGGTTGTTAATTAACTAAAGTTAATTTGTATACCCTAGTTTAACATTTCCTGGCTGTTTACTCAACGTCAACACAGTAGTCAGACTCTTGAAATATAAACTAAGGGCCGTTAAACCGGCCCTAAAAAAGGGCTGCGTCCATAAATAAAACACGGCAAAGGGTAGAAGGGGGTGAAAGTTTTATAAAGTATCTGCACTCCGTAATAGTTTTACTCCGAAAATAATGTAAAAAATAATAAAAAATTAATTTTTTATATTTTTAGGGAGGTTTTCCATATTCGTTAAGTGTTGCACAATTTGTAAGTATTGCGAGGAAGGAAAGAGGGGTTAAAATTAGGATAAAATGATGTTAGATAATTGGGCCACGACCACAAACCTTATAACCAAAAAAATACACTGATGATGTTGCTTTAAGAAATGACTGCTTCATGTATTTGACAGTTTGGTGCCAGAAGCAGTTGGCAATGCACCAAAATCCCTATAACTACCAACTGAGAAGCACAAAAGCACAAGCATAACTAGACGCGGCTAATTGTAAAAAAGGCTCTGGCATAATAAATTTGCAATTTTTTTAACAATAATCTTAAATAATAGCCCCCCCCCTTCCCTTAAAATATGAATTTTTTAAATGGGTAAAGTACATTTTATCTTTAGGAAAAAAAGTTCCCCTTCTTTAAGTATCTACACCAGTTTAAGGATGACCCCTTAAAAAAAATCACCCTGTCTGTTCGGTACTCTTTATTTATGCAGGCAAATAAAAATAATAATTCAAATAAAAGTTGAGCTTATGGGAAATAGTGTAGGCGTTTATACAGCAGAAATAAAAATAGGAAGATGGGCAACTTTTATTATCTGAAAAAAGATTTACGCATAACCTCACTCATTTTTTGGTTTGGTTTAGGCAGATACCTATTATTTAAGAAAACAGTATGATTGAGTTTAGTTTAATTATTTCAATTATTGAAGCTGAGTGCTGATTGGTTCAGTTATTTTTATTTTCTAAAAGGTGTATGTGTATGGGTCAAGGGATTTGGTTAATAAAACGTCCTTTTTTTGAAATGCCAACGTTTCGCAAAATTTATTTTTATATATTGAAATGCCGACGTTTTGCAAAATTTATTTTTATATAAATTTTGTGAAACATTGGCACTTCAAAAAAAGGACATTTCATTAACAAGATCCCTCAACCCATAAACATACAGCTACAAGAAAATTAAAAATAGGATCGTTAAACCATTCTGCCAAGTTATTTTTATTCAGCTGTATAAACCAAAATTATTTATTTTTATTTTAATTTTTGTTACTTTAATTTTTATTTGCTTGTATAAACCCAGCCTTAATAAATTTTATTTGTAGAAAATAATTATTTACAAAATACCATCAAAAAAGTTACAATACAAAAAATACTTAAAAGTAACTTATTTACAAACAGAAACTACTTATTTTTAATTAAAGATAATATATAAAACATGTTGTTTAAACAATACAAGTTTTATTAAAACTTTTCGGACCTTTTCTCCAGATATACTTTCACTAATTTTATTTGCAGAGCTATGACTCCTCAATGTGCTGTATGTTTTAATGATTGCTTCAACTAAAAGCTGGTCAAAACAGAGTCGTTGGTATTTAATAACAGTCTTAGAGTCTCTTCAAATGCTCAGTAACCACTTTCTACTAATAGCAGCATCGGGTGGAAACCTATTGAAAGAAATAGAAAAACAATAATTAGACTTTTTCATTATTACGATACTTAATAATACTGCCATCAGCTGATGAGCGATTCAACATGGTTGCCTTAGGAAAAATAAACCCTTTTTCATAAGGCATACTGCTAATACAGGGTGTCCTAATTAACATGGGACACTATTGCTATCTCAGTAATTATAAGAACTACAAGGTTAAATTTATTAAGATTAAATAAGTTTTTAAACTCATAGTTTTAAGTATTGCAATTTTTTGACAAATCTCTTTTAAAGAATTTATGTTTCTTTCTTTCTACAAAATGTAACCTGTCAACAATGTTGATTTTGGTGTATACTCTGTAGTTAATAGGTTTATTTTCAGTTTTTATAAAATTAGTAGTAGCAAGTAGTAGGGCTTGAGAGAGATGACTTTAGAAAACAATTCACAAGTGCATGCGAGCTAAAAGTACAAAACAACTGCGAATTTTGAGCTTCTGGTTCACATTTTATCAAAATGCTTATTTTTCTCTGATTCAGAAAGAATTATTCTATAAAATAGTCACTTTTTTATTCTCTGTTCTTTCCCATTTCTCCAAAATTTTCATTTATAAAAAAGTAGATTTCTTGTCCGTGAAAAATTAATAAGAAGAAAGGTTCCGATAGCCACGAATCTTTCTTCTAATTTTCATTTATATTAACATTATGCACTATGGAAAAACGGTTTGTCCTATGGCAACCATCTGGCTCAAGTGTTTTGCCATGAGGGCGTGGATCAAGATGTATTCTTGAGATGAGGCCTCCCAGTAAACACAGAAATTTTTTTTACAGAGACAAATACAATTTTTATACTAGCATTAATTTTACACTAATTTTATCCATATAAAATTGAAAATTCTCAAAACAAAATAACCAATTAAATGCAGCACAGAATTTAATATCGCCTTTTCTTAAAATTTAACTTTTTTTACTTAGTTGATTTTGCCTTTCAACAGACGATATAAATGTGATAAAAATTGATACAGACGAGGTTTTTTAAGTACAGTTAACATGAGTAGAATATTCTTTTTTTTTAATACTCCTGTAACATTCTTAGAACCTTCTTTAGATTAAATTTTATAAACAAATATTTTTAGCACAGGAATATTTTTAAAAAATATTAATAATTAATATTCTTATCATATAAACAGTATGCAATAAATTTATATCACTCTTTTATCACCTAATATGAATATCCTTCGAATATTAATATTCTTACTTACTGGGCTGCTACTGCGAACAAATTCTGCATGTCTCTATATTTTTTCACACAAGTCAAAATAAGGCTGGGTTTACCCAACTTTTCATATTGATAATTTAAAGTTTTAGTGCTAGTATCTCTGTCTCTTTATTTTAATAACAAAGAAAAAAATAGACATATAGAATTAGCACAAAGTTATGAATTATCAATTTGAAAAGTTGGGTAAACCCAGACGTGAAAAGAGTGAGAAATGTGCGGAGATTTTTGAAATCCAAACCAGCGAGTACTCCTCGAAATTTGTGAGTGAGGTGGAGATATAAAAAAGTACACAAGTAAGAAGAGGACATGGATACTCCCTTGGGGTGTACTCCCTTCTCACACTTTCAAGAATCCCCACACTGGTGAGCTGTAACCACCTCATGGGCCTTTCAGAATACAGGCAATGATCGCAGAAGTAATAAAGAAAATTGGCAAAAATAGGAATTATTTACCCTTACCTGTGATAGGAAAACGTATTTCCACTCGCAGAATTGCTGTTGTTGCAGCCGACAACAAAGCACTTCATGATGCAAAAGGGCACAGAAAAAGTATATTAAAAACACAACACGTTAAGCAAAAACCAAGCAAAAACTTCTTCATCTTCTTCTCGGTTACTATGGATTCGCGTCTTTACAGACGTCTATCCAAAGCAAAATCTTCGAAAACCAAGAAACGAAAATAAAGAAAATGGCGAATCTACTAACGTCAAGACCGTCAAACGCAGTGCTACCAACCAAAAACGTGGATAAAGAGAAAATAAGTTGTCACGTCATGACACTGTTTACACTGCCCCTTTGAAATCTAGTTAATTCGAACAGTTTTCTAAATAAATTTTTTTAAATACTCAAGAAACAGTGGTTTTATATTTTTTCTTAAATTTCGTCAAGCAGTGCTTGTTATATATTCATCAAATACTAAAATATTGGGTTTGCAACCACAACAAATTTTACTCAAGTCGGTTTACTCTGGTTCCAGTAGCACCAAACTGTCACTTCCATGAGGCAGTCATTTATTGGGAGAAAACCCATAAGCATTAGCAGTCTATTTTTTTGGTTATAAGGTTTGTGGCCACGACCCTAAACGTTTGTGACGTCACACAATCAAAAATCGCGACGTAATTTTGTTAGCAGCTGTAATTGTTTGATTTGTTTTTCTGCCTACAAACTATGTAACGCTCCCCAAGTGACCCAGAGTCAGACTATGGTTCCTGACCGACTGTAGATACCAAGTAACGAAGAGTCAGACTACCTTGAAATTAATTTGTGGGGTACTTCTTTTGATGCACTGGTGCGCACTAAATGTATCTATGTCCTTTTCTAGCTTGTATAAATATAAAGGATAGACATAAATATAAGACAACTATAGAGGGCACCTCTAGTCGCAAAATGGTTAGGTTTTCAGTAAATCAAGAAATTATTATTGCCGCCATACTGTTTTCTTTTCCTGATTTGCGCCGCTACACCATTTGTGTAAATCGTTAAAAGAATCTTGTTTTTTTGCTGGATTATGATGATTTTTAGTTAATTTTGGAAATTTTTAAGTATTCTTTTAGATTGGCTACAGTTTAAAATAGGTTTAAAGCATTCTTATAATTTTCAGTATTTAAATAAAAAAATAATTTAGCAAAAAAGTAAGAAGGATGCCCCCTTATTTTTTAAAGCTAAAATGTCCATTTTTGACGGAAAACTAAGGTTCGTTGTTAAGTTTAGTTAGTGGGAACCTTTAAAAAATCACTTTAATATAATAAATTAACTGCATGCATATATCGCTAGATTCGCCTTTTTTTCCTGGATATTATAAGTATTTCACCTTTTGTATGTGCCACTTGGACGTATCTTTAACACAACAATTAAAAGTCTTTAAAAAATAAAAAAAGACAGATATATTCTTGGATCAGTTCTGAGGTGATCTGGGGTGAGTTCGATTCGCGCCTGACCCGAAGGCCGACTGAACGGTGTGGGTTTTTTGGCTCTTCTGACGTCTAATGGCCAAAAAAACAAATTTTTTTACTAAATTTTCGATGGTATTATCAATTCTTAGTTGGCCGATATAAAAAAAGTCGAAATTTGTTTTTGGTATCCGAGATAAAATCCTTCAAAGTTTTCAACAAAAACCATGATAGCTTTAAAACCAGTGAACCGATTTTAACAAATGGTAGTGTATTTTGAAGGTCTCACCAATACCTACAAGCTCCAGTTTTCTGATATTTGCGTATTTCGATTTGTAATCGCCAAAAAACAAAATTGAAAAAACATGAAACATGCTTTCGTAGAAAATGTCCCAACATCGCAAATCTAATGCAAATTTTTTTTTTATATAGTATTGGATAGCCAAATAACCCGAAATGGCCTGATCGTTGGAAAATGTGCAAATTTGCTTTTAGTTCCCGAGATATAAGCGTCCAAAGTTAGGGCCTTTTTTCAATAAAATTCGTTGTAACTGAAAAACCAGTGAACCGATTTTAACAAACAATAATAGATTTTGTAGGTTTTGCCGATACCTACCAGTACCAATTTTTGGTTTTTTGATATTTCTTTATTTCGATTTTGAAAAGCCAAAAAACCGAAATTTCAAAAAGTGAAAAAAGCCGAAAACATAAAATCAGCCGTTCACTAACTCTGGGAACCGGTACACTTTAGAGGTATAGTGGCATTTTTTGTAGCCAATAAATCAAACGGTCCGAAAACGGTTTGACATTGGCGAAAATCCATTTCGTTTGCGAGATATGAATTTTTTTAAAATAACTTTGAACGCTTATAACTCGAAAACGACTGAACCGATTTCAATTCGGTAAAGTTTTTTCTCAATCCGAACAACTTTTCCAACGATACCTCAAGTCCGTTTTTGAATACGGTAATTTTTGAAAAAAGTGGAGGGGGGTGGTACCCTAAATAATGACGGGGCATAAAAATTTCATTTAACTTTTCTTCTCCCGCGGTCCGTCTTTATACGTTCCGCTACTTTTTTTCCGACATTTCTCGATTTCGTCTCATACTTGCTGGCTACGTATTTTAGAATTATTGATAGGTGGTGTTTGAAAATTAGTCCATTTGTGGTTGCAAAGACGTGGCAGTCTTGATTTAAAATCAATTATATTAATAAAAATATTATCCAGAGGGCATTTCAGTCGTAGTCGCTTCGGCGACGGTGTGGAAACTTTGCTAGCGACTCTAGTCGCAAGCAACGTCAACACAACTCAAAAAATCTCCGCCAAATTGGTGCAAAAGCGAGTTGTTAGAACGTTTATACGGCGTTTTTGTTTTATGCGTTCCTTAAGTTAAGGGACCGTTAAAGTACTACTAGCAGATTTTCCTTATTGCACCGAGTTTAATGGACCTATATAAAGGATCTTTAAATCGGCATTAGCCAAGCGGCCAAATTCCTCCATTCAAATTAATATTAAACCAACTTTAAGCAGTTCTAACCTAAAAATATGTGTTCTTTTTTCTAAAAAATGATTTTTTGTTTGAAAAAATGGAATATATCGACTTTATGGATAAGGTTTTGGTAAATGATTTCGAAGATGATGACTTGGAACTGATAGACTTTGCTCTCTCTTTCAGAGACCGAACCACTATGAAGAGATGTCAGAAATGAAATGAAATTCTTCAGAAGATTCCGGCTGACAAAGCCTACTATAATTAATTTATTGCAGCGAATTGAACATCGGCTGGAATACCCACACGATAGGTGAGCCTTAACAGGTTCCCATTCGCTTGAGCCCTTGCTTGAGTCTATATAACCTAACCGAGGGAGTCCCACGAACCAAAATTTTTTTCAGTAAACTTGAAAAAACGAAAAAAATAACAGAAACTGTATTTTGAGGTTAGATCAGACTCTGGCTGTCAAATAACAAAAATTTTCAGTGTTCCCGCCAAATAAAAAAAAATCCAACGTTGCTAGATTGTAATAAAGATAAATAGCCAGTAATACGACCATAGCTAAAACGCCGTCGGAACTTTGCTTTGCAAGCCAATTTAATTTAAGTGGCACATAAATTTTAAAGGCCGCATTGTTAATGGACGCATAAGAAAAAGTCGCTGCAAGTGGGCGTAGGGGACTTTTTATATAACTTTTTCAAAACAAGGTTAGGTACTAAAATTAGTATTATTCGTTGGTCGTAGGTTAACTACTATTTTTGTCCAATCAACTATTACAAATAGTAAAGACATTATCAGAAATAAATAAAATTAAATAAAATTATAAAAATATAAAATCTCTATCCAGAATAAATATCAAATAATTTAATCTACCTGGGACGTATGCTAAATTCTGCTAAAATGTATCAAACTCATATCATAACAAAAATTGTTTATGCCTCCCCCCCACATCTTATAATATATTACAATATTTCAAATGCGCATTCTTTACACACAGGCAGGATTCTTTAAAAGCTTAAACATGTCAGTAGGAATAACATCATAAAGCCCCTATGAAATCTAATTGATTTTTAATGTATTGTTATGATTGATCACTGGGCAGCGAAATGTTATGTCGATCATAGGAAGGTAACCTATTAGTTATGAAACGCAAAAATTCGGACATACTACTTCACACCCAACGTTTCGAGTTTAATGAACCATTACCAGATTCAAGATGTTAAACCTTTATCTTTTTTAACAACTTTTTTTATTTTTATGCTTTCCACTTACGATAACCCAATAAAAAAGTAAATTGCGCCAGAGACCACGTATCGCCGTCCATACAACCTTGAAAAAATCGTGTGTATATTTTGTTGAATATCTCAAAAACTACGGATTTGACAGACTTACATTAGCATATGTTTTCTTAAAAATGTAATTATCCACCTAATTCTCAAGCAATTAAACATTTCTTGTAATGTAATACTCATATTATTAGATAACAAAGAATGTGACACGAATGTTACAATTTATCATTGGGAATATTACTACATTACACCTGAGCACTTTCCCAAAATGTGACTATAATATTCCCAGAATGTTTATTTTGCAAAATAATCTAGTGGCTTCACTAAAATATATACAGGGTTCCTAAGCAAATCCTTAGGGGGCCAAGCAGCCGTGTATAAGACGCAGACAAACGGAAAAGCACATTAGGCAGAAAAGGATGGGCATGGGGCGATGTTGTCACTACATCTTACACGTAGTAAATCCATTCCAGGTTGTTGTTTTCTAATGTTTTCCATTTTCATACCTTTAGGACTGGAATAAAAATTGTTTTTGCTCGACTTTAATACCAAACTGATGAAAGATATCGTAAAAAAAATATTTTTCGGCTTTTCATTTTGTAACCATTGTCCTTACGCACTGTTTACAGGCTGGGGACTGAGATACATGCAAATGCCTAACCTAAAGCGTTCATACACGGCCGGAGAAATCGACTGAGATATTTCCGTAGAAACTTTATCAAGCAAATAGGATGGGTTGACGCCTTCGAACGTCCAATCCGGGTTTTGCACTTTGATTCGAAATAAAAAAGGAGGAACAATCAGATGTGGGGCCGTGCACAAATTACGTAACGGTGATTTTACCAATTTTTGACCCCCTCCCTATGTAATGTTTTGTAACGGTTTGGCACGCCACTCCCCTAATATTACGTAACGATTTCAAGACCACTACCCCCCCCCCCAAAAAAAAATTCCACTTATTTTCATTCCAAATTTGCTTAGCTTCACACAAATGCAAACGCTGTCGAAAACCCCCCTCCCCCCTACGTAACGTTTTGTAACCCCCCTCCCTCCTATGACCATTACGTAATTTGTGCACGGCCCCTGTAGTCTCAGTGGAGGAGGGCGAGAAAATTGATATCTTTTTCTTAAAAATTATACTCTTTAGACCTATTTCTTTGCGTTCCCGAAATTACATAATTTTTGAAAAAAAATTGTAAGCGGCGCCATTTTTATTTCGTGCTTTGTTTTTCTAACATTTTTGCGTTCGGCTAATTTATTTGAAAAAATTTTGCCTGCGGCGCCCTTTATCTTCTCACTCCAAACCAAGATCCCCCGTTTTAGGAAAACTGATCCCGTCTCTGTTTCTAAATTTTTTCGAATAAAAGTAGAGTATGACCATGGGGGAAATAATTTTTTTCTACGTTATGACGAAAATTTCGAGAAAGTTCAAGAAAAAAAATAAAAAAAGTGGCAGAGCTCAAGTTTTTCGTAAAAAAAACGTTTTTTGTAAAGAAACAGAGCAAAATAAATCTTTTCACCCCTTTTTGGGTGTTACAAATATTGGCAGCCCCTTTTACACTCCCGCTAGTTTTGAAGAATTGGTTCGCTACATGTTTCAAGATCATGTCATAAAACACCTCGAAAATATCAAATGTTGTGTAGGGCCAGCTTTTTTTAAAATCAATAATATCGCAAGCAAAAAGCTCTGCAGGAAAAACAGCGCCGTTTATTGATTTCTTTGGCTGCTAGTGCTAGCTGCATGGTTTGGCCGTTTCCGGATAGATGTCACTAGTAGAACGGAATGGAAAGAAATTTAATTAAAAGCGAAGATATTTTTTTCTAATGTGAACAACCTCACGAGTTTATCGCTCAGAGTCGTAAATAATGGACCCTGCCGCCTCCTTTAAGCAAGAAAACGCTGTGGTTTGGACCTGAAAACATCTAAATTCATCTCATGGTGTGGCCACCATCTAGCGGAATTTGTAGACATCTTGTCAACGGTTATTATTGTAACTGTGATTTATGCTCACAATGAAAGAGTGGCGACAATTTTTTCTCATGAAAGCAGTCCGGAGATAATAACAAACTGACTCCATTGCTCAATATACCTTTATTGTTTGATTTATTGAAATCCTATCCCTAAGGAAAATCTTAGGAACCTTGTATAAATATGGTCTCGCCGTTACTCACTAAACCATTAATTCAGTGAAGAAACAAGACTTTTTTGTACTATAGTGCAAAATGAACTGAACTACAAAAAAATGTTTTTTCGTTAGATTTACAGTCTACAGCCATCTTGCGTTTATTCATTAATTTAGTGTTCAGGTCTAAGCTTTTTTGTTTTTTATTTTTAGTTTGTTTTGTTTTTTATGTTTTTATTTGATTTATTTTGACATCAATACAGTGTTTTTTTTTAGTTCATATTTTTTTAAAATTAGGTATGCCCCCCCCAAGAGAAATGTGAAATGACGCCGCTGCAAGTGTACGTGGGAACTTTCCCAAAATATGAGTATAATATGCCAAAAATCAAGTAGGTATCAATAAGTTTTTGTATTTTTTTAGTAACCGTTTTTAACATGAAAGTTATACAAAATAAAAAAAAGGTGACTATACTAACTAGGATTATGACACATTTAAACATTCCTGTTCAACAACAGCTCTGAACGATTTAAGACGGTTTCCGTAGTACAAACAAACCGTTTTTCCAAAAGCCGAAATGGTAAAAAATTTAAAAAAGGAAAAAAAAACGGAAAAAAAGTCCGGAAAAAAAATCAACCAGAAAATAACCCCAAACTTAATTCATACCCAAGGCAACTGAAGCTATAGATCCAGACAACCCAAACCAAAATATTTTTTTAGTTTTCTCGTGACTTTTTTTTTTAGTTATGTAACAATCAATTTTTCCTGGGGGGGGGGTTTAGTTTGCCACTTCAATATACATACAATACAAATTTTGAATCAACTGCAGGTATATGAAGATACGTACATTTAAGATATACCTATACATATATAAAATCATATAAATCACGTTCTTTTACAAGATAGTAATATTTTCATGCCAAAATCCTGACAAAAATATTTTTGGAATATTCATAAAAATAACTTGATTATCACGTTATCATGGGATTATTATGATCTTATTATCAAAGAAATATAAGTATCACAAACTCTTAGCAGTATTCACCTGAAGACGATTGTAGATACATAAGCATTCGAAACGTCGTGAAACAATAAAAAATAAAGAATATTCAACAAAAAATAGGTCTGTAACATTTCTGCCCTATTCGCAATAGAATGTTTCCAAAAGCACTTTGAGGGAATATTCTTACAACATGAATGTGGAATGTAAAAACTGTGTGCCGCGAGAGAGAGAAATAAGAATCGTTTCCATAGCGATGTGCCTTTTTACACTGTGACGTTCATTGTTGCGATATTTTAATATTTGACAGTTTGATATTTTGACGATGTTTTTAAATGATTTTTTTCGTAAATACTTGGTGAAAACTGGAGGAAATGGCTGAATTTTTAAGCAAGAATAATTAATTTTTTTAATATTACTATATTCCGCTATTTCTCTTTAATTTTGGGTAAAAAACGGACAGAAATCTTTTTTTGCAACCGTGTATTTTTGCATCGGTAACCAAAAAAGAAGCTGCTTTAGTTATCTGCAGACAGTTACTAAAATCATGTTTTTGATGAAGGTAAAAAAAAATTCTTTTTAATCACGGATACATAAAAAGATTTCTGTCTGTTTTTTACCCAAAATTAAAGAAAAATAGCGGAAAATAGTATTATTGAAAAAATCTAATTATTCTTACGATCAATCATTTAAAAACATCGTCAAAATATCAAACCATCAAAGATTAAAATGAACGTCACCGAGTAAAAAGGCGCATCGCTCTGGAAACCATTGTTATTTCATTTATTATTAATTGCTCTTCGTTCGAAATTTTTAAAAGTATTTTTCCGTTTTTTCTTGGATTTCTGGATAAAGGTAATAAAAAAATAGTGTCAACAACTCGCGACTAAACTGTGCTTTTTCACTTGCGTTTTTAAATACCTCGTTGCGCTCGTTATTTAAACCAACGCTTTTAAAAAAAGCACTAGTTTAGCCACTGGTTGTAAAAACTGCTATTTTTTTATATCTTTATTTTTTAACCGATGCAAAAATTTTTTTTTTTCATCACAGGTGCACAACTTTTTTGATCACAGGCGCAACATTTTGATTATTTCCCTCCAGACTACTCCTCTGTTCAATGCCTTAACTGAACCCGGGCTTGACTTCTTCTCTATATCTATTGTAATTTGAAAATGGACGAGATTAGCGTATTTTTTATATCTTTTTTATTGCTATTTATGTGACGCTGTTTTAAGTAAAATAATAAAATATTAATAAATGTTTTGCATCGCCGTTGAAGTTATATTTGGTACAAAGTACTTTTGTTTTTGCGCCTTCCATGGCATTGCCACGGCTTCTTCAATCACTTAAATTGCAAAATAAATTTTCCCTCCCCGGTCCGCTCTGAAAAATCGACCCTAAAATAAGGTTAAATAGCTAGCGACAAGCCGATTCTTTTTTGCCCAAAAATGCAAATCCTCACCTGGTCAGCGGATGGCCATCTGTGTGGCTCTGTCATTGTTCGCACTTTTGAAAACGTGGCCCATTTTACATTCAAAAAGGATCATTCTAGAGGGTTCTTCTAGCCGTAGATAACTATACAGAAGGGACTGACCACAGACCAAAAAACCATAGACCCTGAATCCCATTCATAAATTCTTATTTGTTTTGCCCCCAAGCTAGCCTGTGTGCCAAAAAAGGACAGAATGATTTTCAGAACGTTGTTCGGCAACACTGCGATAAAACATGTATATGTTTGTAGCCGTATGTCCTAGATACATCCATTTGTTTTATATACTCTACCAGTAGCGGCGAAAAATTGATAAATATGTAAAAAAATGGGTTAATTTCACAAAAGCAGTAATTTGTAGTTTTCACAACTAGCTTTTTTTTTACGAGCGTTGATTTAAATTAACGAGCGCAGCGAGTGATTTAAAAAAAAATAAGTTAAAGATAACTTTAATACAAGGTTGAGGGCAACAGTTGTTTAATAGTCTTTTCTATCAACTGAAGGAAAAAGGCAAAACCTGATGTTTAAAGTAAACCCCTGATGAAATATACTAAATCACTTGCATAATTATGAGTTTAAAATATGTCATATAAAATATGTTAAGATAAAAGTAAAAATATAATAAAATACCTATTTTTTTAAAACTAATATTCAATTAAAGCTTTGAGAATTAAAACATTTTCCTATACCTAACAATTTCGTTTTACACATTGTTATTTTACATAGGTGAGGTACACAGAACTTGAAACTCTTAGGTCTGTGGTCAGGGACCTGCTTTTCTAAATTTAGGACTAAAATACCAAAATATCAGAATAAACAAACAATAAAACATAATAATATTGTGATATATTATTTTTGCCTTTGTTAAGAAATTATAGCCTTGAGCACATCTGCACAGAGGGTATATAAACAGGGTGCTGGTCCTAAAAACAAAGCATATTAAAAAAAACAGTGTAATTATGCAGTATACGGTTTTCTGCCATTTTTGATTTTTTATAAAAAATTCTTTACTCCCCCAAATCCGCCGGCGCCGGTTGTTTTTTTTTTATTTTTTTAATTTTTTTTTAACTAAAATAACCCAATCCAACACAGCCCAATTCAACGTAACCCAACCCAACAGAAATTAATAAAAAAAATATTACACCCTTTTTTTCTTAAAAAAACCGGCGCCGGCGGATTTGGGGTCCTAGGGACCCTAGTAGATGCCTCTATAAAAAAATTTTCATAAAAAGTCAAAATGGTAGAAAATCGTATACTGCATAATTACCAAAAACAGTAATACCAATAATTGAAAATAGGTAAAGGACGACACTGACCGGTAATTATCACAACAAAACTACAGCTGATTTTGACATTTACCTTTGAAAGGAAATCCCTTGATTTGGGTGTTCCAATCGTTTACACACGATGCACTCCCGCACAATCCTATAGTTTTTAACTTCACAAGTTTATAAAAAACACAAAAACCACACAAAAGGTTTCGAAATCAGAAATATTTGGACACGGTCGGTATGCAACGCTGCAAAACATATATAACGAATGCAAACCACCAGGTAGTGCGCAGAAGACGGCAAGGTATTGCGACTTGCCAGTTCTTGTTTAGGGATCGTTGGGAGTATTGGAAAAAATATGGGCTTTTTATATTTTTATGTGTTTATTTTTATCTTTTGTTTTGTAATTATAGTTTTTAAATAAATAAAAATTGTTTTCATGATATTTTTGAATATAGCTGCTTATAGTGGTAAAAAAGCACCAAGATTTTCATGAAATTTCAGAACCAACAAGAAAATAACCTTAAGTTGGCAACAAGGCTTCATCCTACTTGTTTTCATAATTTGGAGAACACGAGCTTATATACTACATATATGTAATCATTTTCACATGGCATACTGGCTCAGACACATTGTATTTTTTTTTATCCTGCTCTTTGATGCAAAGATATTGTATAAAGTGCGAGTTAGGATGACTACAAGTATTTTTTTAAATTTATATAAAGAGAAAGAGAATGCCTAATTCCGGCGATACGTTTTGCGAGATACATTGTTATTGTAGAAGCTTGGGTATTAGCATAGCATTCAGAGTCTAATGGTGTATGTCTGTGGGACAGACCCATTACGAACGCTAAAAACGCCTATGGTTTATTAAGGCCACAATTTGACAACACTGCTTTGCTATTTTTTTTGAAAGATCAACAATAGGTGGCATCGGTAATACCATTTTGAGTGAGATCGTGCAGTGTTCAGAAAACGGTGGGAATACCATATGTGAGGAAAAGTATAACTCGGCGATATGATTCATGGATTGCAATGTCTCGAAATTACAAAGAATCAAAAAAAAAAATCATTATTTAACATCAAAAAAATAACAAATTTCCGTATTATTTTTATAACTTGACACGTATCAATTTATTGGACGAACCTGAATTCCAATACTCCAATCGAACTCACTTCAGTTTCAGAAAAAAAGCTATAACTTTTTTGTTATCAGATAATAGGATTTATAAAAATCTACAACCGTATCCAAAGGATTTTTCAAAATTTGGTTTATTTTTTTCAAAAAATAAAAAAATCCAACAATTGCTGTTACAGATTTCTGTATTATCGACGAGTCTAAAGAAAAAGTCAGGTAAGATTTTTGACTCTTGTTGGCCGTGTTTATTTTATTTAGAAAACGAGATAGACCAGCAAAAAATTGTCTGGATACGGTTGTGAGGAATTCAAAAATAAACATTCCTGCCAAATTCTGTGCCAAAATCTATGCCGTTTTCTGTGTCTGGTGGCCAGCAGTGGAGAAGGTCACTACTACCCTCAAGCTTAGGAGCCTACAGGGAATCATATGCAGAGGGATAACCGGCGCTATAAGGACGGCACCTATACAGGCACTCGAAACCATTTTGGGACTGCCGCCGCTTCCGATCTGGATCAGAAAAGAAGCCTTGGCGACCCACCTCCGGCTGAGAGATACAGGTCAATGGAGAGGAAGAGGGGAAGCTGCGAGGCATTTTAGGATTGCCCAAATCGCCGAGAGAGAAATCCCTATGGCAGCGATTAAAACACAAAGACAAAAAAAACCCCTGGAGATTCAACAAGAGGTACACAGTAGTCATTCCAGACAGGGAACTATGGCAGAGTGAAAACCTCCGCGAACAGTTCGAGGAGAACGCCGTGATTTGCTACACCGACGGGTCGAAACTGTCGGAGAGGCAAACCACAGGATCGGGGGTTTATGTGGAAGACCAGGAGGTTCGAAAGAGCTACCTGCTAGGAGAGCAAGCCACGGTCTTTCAGGCAGAGGTGTATGCCATAATAATGGCTGCAACCATGGAAGAAATAAAGAACGGTAGGGAGGAGCATGTTTATATATGCTCCGACAGCCAATCAGCCCTAAAGGCACTAAGGGCGCCCAAGATCAACAACAGCCTGGTGGAGGAATGTGCGGATGCACTAGAATCCTTGGGAGAGGGCAAACAAGTGACACTTATGTGGGTACCGGCCATATGGGGGTGCCGGGTAACGAGATGGCCGACGAGCTCGCCAGGATCGGGGCAAGCACCCAATATGTAGGGCCGGAACCACTCCTAGGAACAACCAAGAGGCAATTGCAAAGTCGACTCAATGAATGGGCCAACGATGCCATGACGACCGCTTGGAGAGGAGGAACAGGATGCAGACAGACCAAGGACTTCGTGAAGGGCACGGATGTAGCCCAGATAAAAATGTCTTCTGGGGAGATCGCGAAGGGACGCTGGTCTGCTGACAGGTATCATAACAGGTCACAACCGACTAAGGAAGCACATGACCCGGATCGCGGTGGAGAATGACTCGACCTGCCGGGCCTGCGGGCGGGCAGAAGAGACATCTCGACACGTTATAGCGAACTGCGAGGCATACCAGAGGACGAGATATCAGGTATTCGGTTTCCCGACCACACACATGTGCGAAAAAGCAGTTTAATTTGATTTCTGCAAAATTAAAGACCAATTTTTACAATTAGTGCAATTCATCAGTGTTTGTAGGAAAAATAGGGTACATCCCTCGATAGTAACTTTCTTGCACTCGCGTGTTGTTTCACTCGGCTAGCGCCTCGTTCACAACCTTCACGCTCGTGTGAAATTTGTCACTTTTTCCTCTTGTTATGTGATATACTATTTACCTTTATAGACATGTAACAAAATAATAATTATGAGATTATTATATAAATAGACAGAATGTCCAAATGCTGGAAATATGTAATCGATCCAAAACAGTCAGAGTTTTTACAATTTTTTCAAAACTATTAATTTAAGTAATGGAACCCACAATGGATTCTGCCTGCAACTGGTCATCTTTTATACTATTTTTGTAATCCATACAATTTTTAAGAAATAATTTAAACAGTTTGGTTTAGAATAAAATGTTGGATGAAGGATATGTAAGATGAAACGTTCCCAGAAGATCCGAAAATGCATTCGTCCGTCACGGTGCTCTTGAAATTCGATTTTGCTAAAAGTCCTGTCACTTCAAAAATTTGACATGCAAAACAAAGCACTCGTTCTCCAGAACAAAGTACGTGAAAATTTAAAAAAATCGTTGGAGAGCTTTCTAAGATATGGTGGATCGAATATGACGCCTATTGAAGAAGCACTCAGAATAAAACAAAGTATTTTTTTTTATACCTTTATCAAAAACATGATTTTAGTAACTGTGTGCGGATAACTAAAGCATGGCTTTTTTGGACCGATGCAAAAAAACTTTTTTTTGATCACGGATGTAAAAAAAGATTTCTGTCCGTTTTTTACACAAAGTTAAAGAGAAATAGCGGAAAATAGTAATATTGAAAAAATCTAATTATTCTTGCCTAAGAATTAAGCCATTTTCGTCAGTTTTCACCAAGTATTTATGAAAAAATCATTTAAAAATATCGTCAACATATCAAATTGTCAAAGAATAAAATGTCGCAACAATGAACGTCACCGAGTAAAAAGACACATCGCTATGGAAACGATTATTTCATTTAAAGGTGGTGTATTGCGAGAAGCTCTCTTCGTTCGAGAATTTTAAAAGTATTTCCTGTTTTTCTTGGATTTTATGATAAAGGTATTAAAAAAAATAGTGTTAACAACTCTAAACTGTGCTTTTTTTTACTCGCGTTTTTAGATACCTCGCTGCGCTCGTTATTTAAACCAATGCTTGTAAAAAAAGCACTAGTTTAGCCTCTAGTTGTTAAAAATACAATTTGGGGTCTAACTACACCCAAGTAATAAAAAATATCAATTAAAGATTTAAGTTGGCTCACAAAAAAACCTGTATTATTTGTTACAAAATTTATAGGCATACAATGAACATATAAAATATATTTTTAATTTAACAAAAGCAATTAAATAGCACACTTTTTTATTACAAGCTTTTATTTAACTTGCAATGTTTGTTCGGGTGGAATCTTGCAACCTAATTTTGACAAACTTCCGTCATCCGATCGACTTCAAATTTGGCATGCTTATATAGTTGTGGTGACTACACAAGAATCTAGTGTGATGAAATTGACAGCTACCCACTACTCGAAAGGGGTGGAGGGGGGTACAGTTAAAGTATGCCCGATTTCGTTGAAATTTGGTGTGTTGGGGCACTTGGGGATTGCGATAATGGATTTTTTATCAGATTTTGAAAATTCAATATGGCGAGTTCAAGATGGATGATTTTTGGTCATCTTTTTCTAACCAATTTTAACCAACTTATACACATCCGATTGCTTTGAAATTGGGTATGCATTTATAGTTCCGGTGACAATACAACAATATGTCATTATTAGGCACACCTCCCCCCTACGAGGAGAGTGGAGGGGGAAAACATCTAAGTTTGTCCAATTTCAACCAAAATTGGCATACGGAGGCTTCTGCGGATAAGGAATACGAATTTATAATCAGATTAATATGGTATTCTCAGGTACCCACCTCCCTCTAACGAGGGAAGTGAAGGGAGAAAAAGATTTAGTTTTTTCGATTTCAATCAAAATTGGCCTACAAGAGTTTTTAAAGAGGGTCATTATGAATTTTTGATCAGATTTGAAAATTTCAATATGGCGGATTCAAAATGGACGATTAAGAAACTTTTAACAAATCTAAAAATTAAAGGTCTGTGTTCAAATTTGGTATGCGTTTATAGTTCTGGCGACAATACAATAATATGGTATTATTAGGTACGTACTTCCCTCTAACGAGGGACGTGGAAGGGAGAAAATATTTAGTTTAGTTCGATTTAAATCAAAATTGGCATACCGGAATGGACGATTTAGGGTACAAATCTAAAAGTAAAAAAATCAATTTTTATTAAAAAAAACTTTCCAAGAACAAAAGTAGAAAATAATTTTTTATCTTTATTATACCATAATAAAAGCGATGGTCGCAAATTAAAAATATTAACTTTACGGTAACAAAGAGAGAACTACAAAAGACGAACTAAATTCTTCTTCTATTCGAATGATAAACATAATACTTTCATCTAAAGAAGCTGAGAATGGGTGAAATTGCCAAGCCTTTGAAAATGTCCATAGGTTTTAGAGTAATACAACTGTTTCTCAGGTAAATCTTCGATGTTACCTATACAATGAGCTTCAGGCTACTGCGAACATAGGGGGAATCAAGTCCAATTTACTCTCCGTGCCGTACGACCGAGGTAGGTTCGAAGCACGCTGCAGTGTTATCTTTTGGAAATTTATTTTGTTTTATTTCTGCCTTGCTCGAGAAACAGATTGGTAAGTTCTCAATTGAAATAATACATTTTTAAAACTAAAAATGGATGTCTACGAAGTTGCCGAAAAAGTGCAGATGGTCAAATGGTACTATAAAGGCAGACCATTGAAACTTATTCAAGAACTTTTTTTGGAGAATTTTGTAAATCGCCCTGAACCTAGTTTATCAACGATTTAAAGGTTTGTGCAGAATTTTGAAAAGTTTGGTTGTGTAGCGCCAAGAAACCATAAAAACCCACTGTTTTGAATGACGAGCAGGAAGTACGAGATGTGATGATTTGCGCTGCAGTGGAGGAAAATTGAAAGTTAACTAGCCACCAAATTGCCGAAAAAGTTGATACGTCTTCAGCCAATGTACGTGTTCTCAAAAAGAATTGTTAGCATTCTTAAAAAGCGTCAAAAACGCATCAAATTTTTCCGGAGAACAACTATCGTCGTATGGAATTTTGCGAAACAATGATGGAAAGGGCTAATCGTGATGAAAACTTTCTGAGATCTATTCTTTTCACAGATGAAAGCACTTTTCCATTATTGAATCGTCATAACCCAACGCACGTTCGATTGGTCGAGCGAAAATTTGCATTTGTATTTTGACGTAAGAACACAGTATCCCCAAAAACTGAATGTTGGGGGGGTACTGTAGGGGAACACGTAATTGGGCCATTTTTTATTAACGGCAATTTGAATGGTCCTAGATACTTGGACCTACTGCAGTAGCATATTATTCCAACTGCTAGGCAGTTGTTAGGTGTGAGATTTGGTGAAACATGGTTTCAACAAGATGGTTATCCCGCTCACAATGTTGGCCTATTTAGGGAATATCTTGATAATGTATTTCCTAATCGGGTTATAAGTACACGGGGAACTATTTTATGGCCAGCTGGATCACCCGATCTTGCTCCTAATGACTTCTATCTGTGGAGTTATATCAAAAATAAAGTTTACGGGCATGAAAGGGCTAATAATTTGGAAGAACTTCGGATTAAAATCGAAGAAGATTTTCAAACTATCACCCCTAATATGCTTGGAAACGTTAGGGGTTTTTATAATAGGCTCGGATATTGTCTAGCCGAGCAAGGAGCACTTTTCGAATATTTGCTCTAATTTTTTTTTGATTGGGAATATCTTTTTGGTTTTTAGAATGTATAATTTTATTTTGAGAACTTGCTTTTATTTTGTTTCTTCTTATTATTTTCATTGTAACACGTTGTCAGTGATAAATCTGAGCAGTTGACAATAAAACGCTCTTATTTATCAGTGACAAAAAATAAAAAAATGACGTTATAAAAATTTGCGTATTTATTGACCAAATTCCGGTTTTACTGACTACGCTCCACACAGCACCGTAGTTAGAGGCTTACTAAATACCAAACGCAAGTCACGCAAGTGGTGATCGCATGCCTGAGTATTGGTCGCTTCACTGATAGGTGTGCGGTGTCCCTGCATGTACGTACACTGACAAATTGGACTTCTTCCGGCCTATGTTCGCAGTAGCTTCAAGCGGTTTATGATACCTAAAGTTAAAATTTTTAATTTGCGCCCATCGCTTTTATTATGGTATAAGAAAGATAAAACATTATTTTCTACTTTTGAGTGCATTTAATAAAATATTGTTCTTTAAAAGTTTTTTTTTAATAAAAATTTTTTATTTAAAATTTGAAGTAAAAAGTGACCATAATTGATATAAGGAAACAGGTGCGGACCTGGGCGCAAATGTAGAGGACGGAAGTGTTAACCAAATTTAAAATTGTTTATTTATTGAAAATTTGATGCCAAAATCAGGCAAAATTTTTTGAGAAAATTATACTTGAAATGCAATTTTTTACTTAAAATTAAACTAATATCGAAGAAATTGATGGGGTTTTGGTAATTTGAGTTGTTTATTTACCCTTAATTTATTTGCAAAAATACTAAAATTCAAGTGAAATTTTTTGCGAAAATAACGCTTAAAATGCCATTTTTGACAACAGGCATAATGTTTTGATAAAATTACATTAAAAAGACCATTTTGATGGTTATGCATATTGAAAACAAATAAAAAATATTTTTATAGCGGTCACAAAAAATCAAAATCGTAATAAATTTTATTAAATGCTCTCAAAAGTAGAAAATAATTTTTTATCTTTCTTATTTTTACCAAAGTAACAGTTGTATTACTCTATTACCTAAGGATATTTTTAAAGGCTTGCCAAGCACGGCAATCTCACCCGTTCTCACCTTCTTTAGATGAAAGCATAATGTTTATCATTCGAATAGAAGAAGAATTTAGTTCTCCTTTTTTAGTTTTCTCTTTGTCGGAGAGGTAAAAAATTATTTTGTACTTTTGAGTACATTTAATAAAAGATTGTTCTTTAAAAGTTTTTTTAATAAAAATTTATTTTTTAGATTTGTACCCCAAGTAATAATTTGTCGACGGTTTAACGTTGCCAAAGTGTGAAAACGCCGTATAAACGTTCTAGCAACTTGAGTTGTGTTGACGTTGCCTGCGACTTGAGTCGCTAGCAAAGTTTCCACACCGTCGCCGAAGCGACTACGACGAAAGCTCCCTCTGGATAATATTTTTATCAATATAATTGATTCGAAATCAAGACTTCCACGAGTTCCACGTCTGTGGAACCACAAATGGACTAATTTCCAAACACCATCTATCAATAATTATAAAATACGTAGCTAGGTTACATTCATTAACATAAAAGTGACTTTTTAAAGGTTCCCACTAACTAAATTTAACAACGAACCTTAGTTTTCCATCAAAAAAATGGACATTTTGGCTTTAAAAAATAAGGGGGCCTTCAATCCTTCTTACTTTTTTGCTAAATTATTTTTTTATTTAAATACTGAAAGTTTTAAACTTGCTTTAAACTTATGTTAAACTGTAGCCAAAATAATCGTTTCTTGATTCACTGAAAACCTAACCATTTTGCGACTAAAGCGGTGCCCTCTATAGTTGTCTTATATTTATATCTATCCTTTATATTTATACAAGCTAGAAAAGGACATATATACATTTAGTGCACACCAGTGTATCAAAAGAAGAACCCCACAAATTAATTTCAAGGTAGTCTGAATCTTCGTTACTTGGTATCTACAGTCGGTCAGGGAGTCTGACCATAGTCTGACTCTGGGTCACTTGGGGGGCGTTACATAGTTTTTAGGCAGAAAAACAGATCAAACAATTACAGCTGCTTACAAAATTACGTCGCGATTTTTGATTGTGTGACGTCACAAACGTTTACGGTCGTGGCCCCTGCATGGTCGGTCAATTATCTAACATCAATTTATCCTAATTTTAACCCTTCTTTCCTTCCTCGTAATACTTTTGCAAATTGTGCAACACTTAATAAATATAGAAAACCTCCCTAAAAATATAAAAAAATAATTTTTTATTATTTTTGAAGTAAAACTGTTACGTAGCGCAGTTACTTTACCCTTGTCGTGTTTTATTTATGGACGCAGCCCTTTTTTAGGGCCGGTTTAACGGCCCTTATTTTATATTTCAAGATAGTTTGACTACTGGTCACTTGGAAACTGATTAGTAAACGGCCGGGAAATGTTAAACTGACGCGTCCTAAAAACATTGTTTGCGACGTCACGAAGTCGTTTATATATACATATACAACCTTATGGCGTCGTCGTTCCGTCGTCCATTGCGGTCGTTGAAAACTCCACATTCCAGTAAAAATAAAAGTTGTTAGAGGGTTGTCAAATTTACCCTAGTTAATAACAACGGTGTGGCGTCGTTGTTTTGTCCATCAAAGCGGCCGTTGCACATTTGACTAGTTTTTGTAGTTTTTAGTGTATTTCTTAGTTATGGCAACTAAGGCAACTAAAAATTGTTACTTGGGACCCTGAATTGTCCACTTTGAATGCGCCATATTAAAATTTTAAAATCTGATCAAAAATTCATATCCCCTTCCCGAAAACCTCTGTATGCCAAATTTGATTTAAATCGAACAAAGTAAATATTTTCCCCCCTCCGCTTCCCTCGTTAGAGGGAAGTGTGTACCTATTAATACCCTATCATTGTATTGTCGCCGGAAATATAACCGCATACCAAATTTAAACACAAACCCTTAATTTTTAGATTTGTACCTGCCCTTAATCGCCCATTTTGAATCCGCCATATTTAAATTTTCAAATCTGATCAAAAATTCGATATTGCCCCTTCTTAAAAACTCCTGTATGCCAATTTTGATTGAAATCGAATAAACTAAATCTTTTTCCACCTCCACTTCCCTCGTTAGAGGGAGGTGGGTACCTGAAAATACCATGTTATTGTATTTTTACCGTAACTATAAACGCATACATAAGTCAGTTAAAATTGGTTAGCAAAACATGACCGAAAATCGTGTTTCTTGAATCCACGATATTGAATTTTCTAAATCTGATCAAAAATTCGTATTCCTTATCCCCAAAAGCCCCCGTATACCAACTTTGGTACTTTGGTTGAAATCGGACAAACTTTGGTGTTTTCCCTCCTCCACTCCCCTCGTAGAGGCTATAGATGCCTAATAATAACATATTATTGTATTGTCACCGGAACTATAAATGCATGCCAAATTTGAAAGCCACCGGATGTGTATAAGTTGGTTAAAATTGGTTAGCAAAATATGACCAAAAATCGTCCATCTCCAATCGGCTATATTGAACTTTCAAAATTAGATTAGAAATTCGTTATCTCCATTCCCAGGTGCCTCAACACACCAAATTTCAACGAAATCGGGTGTACTTTAACTGTACCCCTCTCCACCCCCTTTGAGTAGGGGGGAACTGTCCACTTCATTATACTATATTCTTGTGTTGTCACCCCGACTATATAAACCTTGCAAGGTAAATAAAATCTTTTAATAAAAATGAAAGGTGTTATAACGCCACAGGCAAAAAATTCAGGCTTCTCGGGGGGGGGGGGTTAACCTCCCCCCTTTCCGTGCGCCACTGTAATTATCATGGATCTGTTAAACTGGAGCTGGCTGAGACTTTTGCAAGACACATTTTTAATTAGTATGATAAAGATTTTGCTATTGTGGTTTAGGAAACATTTTTGCTGTTTTTCAGTGTTATTTCTGTAAAATCTACAGTTTCCTTATTCTTTGTTTCATCATTCACTAAAAATTTGAGTCGCGCAGTATATGACATACAGGTGTATCAAATTTGTTGATATATTTCCTTGAGATTAGCAACAGGCGACTTTCCTCAAAAAACAAAACCCAAAACAACAAATCAATATCTTTGCTATAAATTTTCCATTAGAATTAGAATTAGAATCAATTAGCAATCAAGAATTTGACTTATTAAGGCTTTACCAGTAAAAGATAAGTAAGAAAATTCGTCAAATATTTATAATACTTAAATAGAGAGTTATCATTAATTTATTAACAGTTATTTTTTTGAAGACTTACACAAGAAAATCTAATATTATGCATGTATTGTTCATGGACGCTGTCTTCCAATATCTTACTAACACAATTTTTGATATCAAAATCTGTACATCTTATAATATTTTCAATGCGCTGAAACCCTTATAAAACATCGTGGACACCATTTTATTTAGTTTCACTGTTCTATGTATATCTCAATTCTTCTACCTAGTCCAAACTAGAAAAGACCTCGGCTAGGGTAACTATAAGGGTAACAAATTCCGCATTTTTGAATTTAATAGGGTGTATAGGAAGCCCAGCCCCTCGGTGAAATGAATAGAAATAAGGTGGGGGTGTACCGGCGTTTTCCCTATTTTTGTCTAGTTTAAGTTGAACTCGAGATATTGTGAGTCTGTGAGAATACTAGCTTTAATTAATTTTGCAATGGTGATTATGAACATTCTTGAAATAAAAGATAATTGAATGACTAGTTAGGTTATCAGATAATGTGAGTCCATGTGGCACATCAGCGTATGAAAGAGTTTATTTAGAAACAAATTAAGTAGGTAAGTTTTCTTGAATCTAAGAAAAAAAAACAAAAATAATTATTTTTCTTTATCAAAATCGTCACCCTACGGCTGTTTTTATCTATAAATTTTCGATTTTTTAGTTTTATACGAATATTTTGAGAAGGATTGTTTGAGTAATCTTGAAAAATCATTCTTTTATTTAAATCCAAAGAAACACGTCTGCCAATTTTACATTTTCGGAAAAGTTAATTCGGATTAAGGAAACAAGTCAAAAAGAATTATTTTTTTACGCACCATCGTAATCAAAAAGTACCCTCTTTTGCATTTACAATTTATCTTGATGTCAATTTTTAGAATGACTATTGCAGCGGCAGATGAGGACAGTGGAATAGACATGTCTCAATGTAAGATTGAAAATGGTAAGAATTTTCGTTAAATACCCATTTAGACCATAAATATTAAAACTTAAAAAAATATGTTAAAGATGCTTTTATAAAGGCAGCTTCTTTTAAGGAAAATGAATGATATGGTTTGTTAAAAACAATCAACAGCACACAAATCAAGAAATGTATAAACTTTTTGTTTGGATGTTAAGGGCCGTAGATTCTTATGGCGAAGGAAGGTGAGAGTCATGACAAACAACTATACATGCCGTCCTAACAATTTGCAATTTGAAATTAACTCTGTGTTTCAGACTTCCATTATCTATATTTTATTTATACACGACATTTCGATCAGTACAATCTCTGATCAAGAGGCGTAGATACGATTTTGACTAGGGGGGGGGACAGGTACCACAGAACAGACAGAAAAGATGCAAAATGGGTATTTTTCGTATTTTTCATGCGTAAGAGTAAAGGATACGGATACCGGTTTGGGGGGGGGGGCAGTACTCCCTTGCCCCCCCCCTTAGCTGCGCCCATGCTCTGATCGTCTCCAGGTGCAAACTGTGTCAGTTTAATATTAAATTTTAAAAATTTAAAATTAACTTTACTTTATGCTAAAACTGTTTTTGTTTGTAAAAAAATGTAAACGAACAGAAAAATAATGTTTTTTTTTTTCGAATTTTAATCGCCGCCATTTTGGTACGAAAATAACATGACTAATTTTTTTTGGAAATCTGTATTTTTAATTTGATAAAATCTAATATTTTATCATGTTTTTTTTTGTTAACAAAACCAAAAAAAGCACTTTTACTTAATCGTCCGCCATTTTAACTGAAGTATCTAAATTTGATTTCTTTTTACACAAAAATTTAAAACTAATTTAGCTCATTCTAAAACTGCTTTTGTTTGTGAAAAAATATTAATGGACAGAAAAATAAAGTTGTTTTTTATTTTAGTTGCCGTCATCTTGATTTGTTTTTTTACTTAGTTGCCCGCCATTTTAACTGAAGTTTAAAATTTGTTTTTTTTTTTGACACAAAAATTTCAAACTAATAAAACTCATTCTAAAACTGCTTTGGTTTGTGCAAAATTGCTAACGTGCGGAAAAATAATGACGTTTTTTAATTTTAGTCGCTGCCATCTTAATTTGGGAATGACGTGTCATTTTTTTTGCAATTTTTGAGACAAGCATCCTTGATTTGGTACAAATTGACGTTAGGGTAAATACCACACCAGCAGGACAAAATTACTTTTTTCTCGATAGTCTAACCGCCATTTTGAATATCAAATTTCAAATCAAATGTTTTTTAAAATTTTAGCAGAGACGAACTCATCGCTAATACCATCTACTAAAAAGAAATATAATTTTTTTTAATGTTGTCTATAGGTTAATAAGGTCTCAAATATTTTTGACATATCAAGCGCCATCTTTGTAACCGCTCATAAACTCTATTTTTTTATTGTGAGATCAAGAAGTCAATCAGTAGCTTTAATTTAAGACATTCAAAAAGATCATCACTTAAATGGTAAAAAAAATCAAAGAAAAACTAAGTTTAGAAATCTTGCCGCCATTTTGTTTTGAACTGACACATGTCCACTTTTTTTATATTTTTGAATTAAGTGGCACCTGCTCACTATCATCCATTGTCTTCGATTTGATTTTGTTTAAAGCGTAGAAACACATTTTTCCTAACTTTGACAGCAGCCATCTTGGTTTCTGGGGCCGGAAAATGGGGTATCCTCGACTTGAATTTGGTATTAGGTATTACTATGCCAAATATTAAAAAAAAGCTTTCTCTTGAGAATCTCTACGAATTTACTTCACTATATAGTTAACAGGTACTTATCGATTGCGCCTAGTCCCAGCTTTATGTTATTTAGTTCCCAATAGACCCCCAGATTTTGCGTACTAGTAGGTAAAATGACGATCTTTAGATGCTACTTACTATCACTAAGACACATTAACGATGTTCTATTTATTTTAATTGTTTGCTCGATTTCTGTTTCACATATAAAAATCTTATGTTTAATTCTTCTTCCACTTATAGCGGTTTCCATTGCTAAAACTAATGCGCCACCAGTGCAACTTTTTCCGTACCGGCTCTGTGAGGGCTCGTGGCGCACCGAAAACTTTTCCCCGCCTTTATATTTTAAGTCAAAACCCACTAATCAACCTCAAAAACAGTTTTTCAATAGTCCTCAGCTACTTTCATATACATTGAGTTAAGTGGTTGAATGAAACGTGTATTCCGGTTTGGGTGCAGTTTTTTTCATATTCCATTCAATCTGCACTCGGGCTGCACTGACGCAATTTTTTGACAGCACCAAGCCAGTCTTAGTCATAGAAATATAATGGGTTAAGAATGAGCCAGAATCTGCGCGAAATGGCTAATAAGGGTGGAATCCATTTTGAATCACAGCAGAGTTAAATAAATGGTTGGTTGAGCTTGACATACGGCTTGCGTTTACATTTCAAATTTAAATCGAACTTGTATTCCAAAGATAAGTGTCAGTGCATCAATTTAAAAATATTCGCTGCCTTGCTGATTTAATATATTAGGATATTTGCCGAGAAATTAATTAAAAATAAATTTTGATAAATTATATCCATGTTCAACAAAAGAAAAATGGTTTGAGCTGGTTCAAAATCTGCGTGTAAACATATGGTAAAATCAGCTGATTGCAAAAATAAACAAAGGCAGATAATTTAATTATTTTAAACAAACGTTGTTATCTCATAATATATGCTAATTGTTTGTTAGGTTGAGACTAAATTAAAGTTCCTTCCAAAAAGTTTCGATGCTGTGAAAGACCTTCAAGAGTTTACTTATCAAAAAGAGAAGATTAAAAGATCTTGGGAGGAAAGAACGAAAATTCAAAATTGGATGAGTATCCCACACGGAACACACAAAAGACCAAAGCGAAAAGAGAAACATCGTTTAATTGTTTCACTCATCACTCTATGAGCACTCCCATTTTAAACAGCTAGCACTTTTTAACTTTCTAAAATACACTGAAATTTGTATTTTTTTTTGTATATTTATTTATTGCAACACTTCGAAAAAATTTCTACATAGGAACAATATATAAAAAATCTAGTTTTGGTTTTCTGTTCTTTTGAATGTGTCGTGCGAGGAACTAAATCCTGTGTGCAAATAACAACAAGCAAAAAACAAAAACAAACACTGTGACTATGAAGGATACTTTTGGCTACACCACTATACTTAACTTACAAATGAAATAAAATATCAAAAATGGCAGAAAACGGTATACTGCATAATTACCTGAAATTTTATTAATGGATCACTATTAAACCTTTTGGCTGATCAGCAGTTTTCCACTGCAAAAGACATTGTTCAAAAAAGTCACAAAAACAATTTTAAATCGACATAAATATCCACTAACTGCCTGAGAAAAATTCGTAGAGAAAAATATGAAAACAAACACCAAACGACAGACAATAATCCGTCCTCTGTCAAAATAAAAGAAAATGACATTGGTTGGTTGCGGATGCGGCAACTTCCAGTCGCCCAATCTGTGCTGTGATTCAAAATGGATGGCCCCATGGGGTCCTCCGATTTTAGGATGCGCATGCGATAAAAAGCAAACTTAGTGGTTAATTTAATTATATTAACACGAACAAAAAATTAATAAACTCTTATAAGTCGAGACAAAACTATAAAGGGTGTCTGACAGCCCCCCTTAACTTTATGAAAAAACTTTATAAATTACGTCGGATTATGATTTTTAATTGGGACACCTTGTATATGTATTATTAAAGCCAAATATATAAAGCTTTTATCTCAAGCGATTTTCTAGTAAAACGGGAAATACTTTATCCTTGTTTAACACATTAACTTTAAGGTATAGTTTTATTTTCATTGAACTAAAAAACCACTGGAGATAAAAGTATTATGTATTTTTGGACCACAAAAACCGGAATGTTTTGTTTTAACTGCCAATTTTTTATTTATTGTCGGATTTTAACACAAAACAAAATTTTGTCAAAAATTTAAAATGGCGTGTCCAAAAGTTTTATGCATCTTAAAAAAAACCATTGGGTTTTTTTGGGACACTTTGTATATCTTTTTTAACATCTACAAAAAACTTCTATCTATTTTCTGTAAACCGATGTACCACTTGATAAATTCTATTAAGACATGAAAAAACTATGTGTTTTTCGGATACCAACCTGCATAAAATAAAAACTGCTAATAATTTAAGTTAACCGGATTTCGTTATCTTTTCGCCAAATTTGTTGACAAGGACACTCTACAGATACTAACAATAAGAGTTCTTTTTCTAAATGACAAAAAATGACATTTTATGACAATTACAATTTTATGCATTTAAAAAAAAAACCGTTGATTTTTCTTTAAACAAAAATTATCGTCAATTTTGTAACAATAAACTAGAACATACATAAAAACAAATAAAGTAGCACCAAAAATTTGGACGAATATTGTCACTAGTAGAATCCCAATATTTTCCTTACTTCTGAATCGATTTTAATAAATGATATATGGGTTAACAGAAAATAATTAGTACTTTTCTGTTATAGCAAAAGTGGTTTAATAAAAAAGACATAAAAAAACAAAGCTTTATTGTTAACATCTGTAAAGGCGCATTTACACAGACAAACTTTCCTTTGATGTGGAAATGCCGACAAACATTTACATGAGCCTCTTGAGCAAAATGCTCAAAGAAATGTTCGAGCTAAATCGCGTACAAAAAAACACACGTAAATTTTGGAGAGAATGTTGAGCAAAATTTGTTTGAAGAAATGATGGTAATAAAAATTTCTTACAAATTTAAATTTTATAGTTTTATGGGAATTCATTGAACTTAACTGAAAATAGAAAGACTAAGTTTTAAAACAAGGTATTTTTAATTAAGTGCTTTCCGACGGAAAAACGATTTGATGTCGAAATTCACGTTTTACCTCATAAGCAACTTCGATTGATCTGATTTTTATAGGGGATATGCCAGCAGTATACTTGTAACTTTTTTGGGGTTGTAGAAAAACGAGAATAAAAAAATAATAATGGCACTTATTTATTGATGTTGCTTGTAAAATGTAATGATAAAAATTTACGTTTAAAAGAATATCTCTTTATTTTACTTCCTAGTTTAAAACACAATACAATAACAATTAAGTCAAATTAAAAAACCTATATACATTTTATTAAATCTCAAATATATGAACAAAAGCACGTTCCGTCCAAATAATACCCGTTTATTACCCACTTTTACAATCTTACCATCCCGACCATTGCCTAAAAAAATATAATTTAGCAGTAATAGACTGGACTTCTGAATCGGAATGTTGCTCCTTTGCATATTGTTTGTTCAGTGTCAGTAATCGACCTTGATTATTACATTAAATTGACAGTAAATATCTATCTTCAGCATTTTCATGAACCTTTTGCTTTTTTAAGCAACCCTTGGGACCTTAAACTAACTAGGTAAATCTGGTGTGAGGAATTAAAAAACAACAATAAAAGCTAAAGGTAAAGTAAAGTTACAAAAATATGTTTAAAAAAAATCTCCCTCCCCACCACTCCCCATAGTCGTGAGGCGCGGATTACCGCTTAAAAGTGCAATTTTTGAGTTTTTTGCTGATATTTGAAAAACTCAAACTTTTTTTGGAAAAGAAAAATTTTCCTGGGTTTTTTTTAAAGAAAAAAACCCTTGGAAATAAAAAAAACTCGCAAGATAATCCCAAAAAAAACCCCGGGCAAAAAAATCCGGGAAAAACCCTAAGAAAAAAATATTATAAGTAAACCTAATCCATGTGACAAAACTGATAGTAGAGCCAATAATAATGTTTCGCTTGCCGTCGGCTTTTTTTCACAAAAATTTTAAATAAAAGTTGGTGTTCCATTTTTTTAAAGAATTGAGATCACTGATCACTGATGTAAAATTTTATTTATTCTCATCTTTAAAAATATGTTTCCAAAATAGATAGCAATAATTTGCTCAAAAATTTAACCGAACAAAATGTTCAAAGAAATGTTCACAAAAATGTTCACGCAAAAATTTCAGATCTTTTGCACGAGCTTTTATTTGAGCATGTTCGTCTGTGTAATTGCGCCTTAAAGTGTCGTTGTCAACAAAATTGGCAAAAAAATAACGAAATCCGGTTCACTTAAATCCAGTTTCAGTTTTATTTTATGCAAAAAGTTGGTATACGAAAAACCCATAGTATTTTTATTTCTTTTGCAGACAATAGATAGAAGATTTTTGTGGATGCAAAAAAAATATACAGTGTCTCAAAAAAAAACCAACGGGTTTTTAAGAAGCATAAATCTTTTAGACATCCGCCATTTTGAATTTTTGATAAATGTAATTTTCTGACATTACCTTTCCAAAACTTTTTTTACGATAACATACGCCAATAAATAAAAAATTGGGAGTTGAAATAAATCATTCCACTTTTTTGTGGACCACAATTATTACAAAGGTTGTCTTATTAAAAAATCAAAAGGTGATTGGGTTATAAAATCAAACAGATAGATTTTATCTCGGAAAAAAAACGGAAAAAAATCCCGGAAAAAAACGCACGGAAAAAGAATTCCTCGGAATAAAAACTTTCAGGAAAATAATTATCAATCCAACGCAACTTAACCTAAACCAACTTGAGGTCGTAGTTACAATCTGGGGAATTTTTTTTAGCAACACTGTACAGGAAATCAATTTAACTATTAGCAATTTTTCATGTGCTTATTATAGTTACTATTGTTCTCTTCTTTTAATTGCATCGGTCTGAGAGAAATCAAGCTTATCAGAAAATGCTCCCTCTGCACCCCTCTGCCCATAAAACATAACTATCTATTTGATATAGTTATCGTTGACAGATATACGGGGTCGAAGGTTGTACAGGCGAGTCTGACAGGCCATTTTCTTGGTATGTTGTAGTATGCTGGATCTCTCTCAGGCGAATCCATTTAGAAAAAGAGAACAATAGTAACTATAGTAAGCTCACAAAAAACTGCTAAATGTCGACCTGATTTTTTTGTAAAATTTTACGTCATTGAATTTGTTTTCCATGGCAACGAGGAGATTTTATTTATATTTATCCACAGTGGGACACCAGAGATTTTTTAGCACCGGGTCAAAAATTTGGGGTTATGTTACTTATTTTGACTTTTCGCATTCTGCGCCGCTAAAAAACCAAGTAAAATACTAAAAAAAAAGAAAACCATTTATTGCAGAATTACCTGCTAAAACAACGCTACCCAACTACGTATTAAAGTAACTGGGTGTAATGTTTAAGGCTGCATTTACATGTGCATTTATAATTGAATTGGAAACACTCCCGCTAGCTTATACCAACAACAGGTTAACTTAAAAGCATTCAGGCTTAAAAATCGGCTACTGGCGCTAGACGAAATACTCGTATTCTATTTTAGGAGCGTCAATGACTACCTAGCAAGAGTCTTTCCAACCTCTAAATGGAGCTTTACTGACCTGTTTTGTTAGTACTCAAGTATCCGTGTGTTTTTGAAACTGAGCTTCTACGATCTATCCTTTGCACTCTAAAATTTCACTAGTACACTTGCACATAACCATGCCGCAATAACTTAAATTAAAAAAAATGGTTGAATCAAAATAAAAACAAAATTATGTGGGGTTATGGGCGCCGAATGTTTCTTTGCGAATTTGTAGTAATCCCAGCGAGGCAGTAAAGTTCTCTTGGTTTTTTGATAGACTCGGGGTAATGCCCGCGCAGCGCTAGGTCTTTTTCGGCCGGTGATCGCACACGCGGAGTGGTTTCATATTTGTTTTAGAACCATGTTTTTGAAAACACATTTTTGAAAGATAAACATAACCTCGAATGGTTTTCTGTCAGAAGACGTAAAAATACTCTTCTGTCCCACTGCGGCCAGATTTAAAGTTTGTTGACAAAACACCTGCAGTTACCATGGAATGGTATAAATTCTGCGATCTATCGGCCAACACTTGAACTGCGTGTGTCTCCCAAATTCAATGAAGTTTGATTGATTGATCGGTTTTCTTTTCCGCAGTGCACAGGCTTTTGGAAAAAAGGCAACTTAGTTTTTATTTTCGCTAAAGCAAGGACATATTAAAAGAAAAAATGTAATCCAGAGGAAATTGTGAGTGAGGGTTTATTCTAAACCGAAATTATTTTGAGTCTTTTGGTATAGATGACAGCACCAGAGCTTTTATTTTGAGGAAAAAATAATTTAGAATTTTGAAAAATCCTTCCGATATTTTTGTTAAGCATTTAAAAAGGATCACACCTGCACACAGCTAATTCTGATGTTTAGTTTTTCCTGTGCACTCTGGCAAAAGATTAAAAAAATTAAAGAACAAGGCGTTGCCAGTTGTACTTTTTTACTTAAAATCTGGGGAGAAACTATAGCCTTAAACTAATACTTTTTTATTTTTAGGTATTATGACTTATTTTTTAATATGTGAGAATCAATTTTTCCTGTTTTTTTTTGTTTTTTCCCCGGTTTTTTTCTCTTCACTATTTTTGGGACACTCTATAAACCAATGTTAAATTCTTGGTTTATAGAGCCTTTAAGTATCCTTCGTTTTAAACAGAGGTCTTTCCGTTCCTAGAATTCGTTCTTTTTTTGGGGGTTCAGGTAGTTCGCCGACACCCACTATTCCCTATCAGAAACCTCTTTTAGGGTTTCTAGGAATTAACAAGAACTAGAGGTATAGTTACGTACATTGTGTGTGGCTATAATCCAATTTTACACCTAGAAATAGATTTTAGGTAAAAGCTCAAACAAAAAATTGTGTCTATAATGAACTCCCCACACTTTGTACAGGGTGTTTGTTTATAACTGGAACACTCAGTACCTTTTTTATTATTGAAAATAAAGGGTAGGTCTAAATTCAAAAATTTCTTGGCAATTTGCAACGAACTTAAGCGCTAAAACCACATTTTTTTTGTTGCCCTTGGTATACAGTGTGTGGCAATAAAGACAATTTAAAAAAAATAAAACACTCTGTTTAGTTTGGCAGTTTTGAATGTTTTTAAAAAATTAGCTTTACAAAAATATCAAACACTATTTCAATATCTTTTGTAGTTCCTGAGATATTTGCGTTTAAGTTTTAATAATTATCAAAATGAAAATATTTTGGAAATGATCAACTGATCAAGCTAACAAGTGGGCCATAAATGTATTTCTTTACTTTAACAATATAAATTTAAAAAAGTAGTGGTCTTGAAAAAAAAAAGGAATGAAGGCAATGTATTTTATTAAAATTTTAAACTCAAAAATCTCAGAAACTATGAAAGCTATTTCAATAGTGTTTGTATTTTTGTAAAGCTAATTTTTTGAAGAATTCAAAAATGCAAAAATATACTGGGTATTCTATTTAAAAAAATTAGCTCTATTGCCACACCCTGTATACCAACTAGAACAAAAAAAAGTTGTTAGAGCGCTTAAGTTCAGTAATAAAAAGGATACTGAGTGTTCCAGTTATAAACAAACACCCTGTACGTACATGGCCAGTGGCTTTCGATTAGATTTTGTAAAGCCCTGTTCGCACCATGCAACTTTTTTTGTGCTTCTCAGAAGTTGCATGCATCTTGGATGTTCACACTATGAAATCCGTCGAAAAACGAAGCGTGATGCAAGACGCGCGAAAAGAGCCAAAACCGTAACGTAAATATTACGTAAAAGTTACAACACATGATTACTTTGAAATTAACTCTGTGTTTCGGACTTCCATTCTATATTTTATTTATACACGACGTTTTGATCAGTACAATCTCTGTTCGTCTTCAGCTAAGCTAAATTTAGCATACTAAAATATCGCATATTTGAGAATTATTTCAATGTTTTCACCCTACGCGTCACGCCGTTTTTATGTGAAATTAAGACATTTTCCGTTTTGAATATGTTTGTGTCGTGTTGAACAAAATACAAAAGTTGATGATGATGATGATGAAGCCTAAAGGCGCATTTACACAGACAAACTTTCCTTTGATGTTGAAATGCCGACAAACATTTACACGAGCCTCTTGATCAAAATGTTCAAAAAAAAGTTCGAGCAAAATCTCGTACAAAAAGACTCACAGAAATTTTGGAGAGAATGTTAAGCAAAATTTGTTTGAAGAAAAGTTGGTATAGAAATTTCTTACAAATTTAAATTTTATAGTTTTATGGGAATTCATTGAACTTAACTGAAAATAGAAAGACTAAGTTTTAAAACAAGGTATTTTTAATTAAGTGCTTTCCGACGGAAAAACGATTTGATGTCGAAATTCACATTTTACCTCATAAGCAACTTCGATTGACCTGATTTTTATAGGGGATACGCCAGTATACTTGTAACTTTTTTGGGGTTGTAAAAAAAAAACGAGAATAAAAAAATTATAATTGGCACTTATTTATTGCTGTTGCCTGTAAAATGTATTGATAAAAATTTACGTTTAAAATAATATCTCTTTATTTTACTTCCTAGTTTAAAACACAATACAATAATAATTAAGTCAAATTAAAAAACCTTTATACATTTTATTAAATCTCAAATATATGAACAAAATCACGTTCGGTCTAAATAATACCCGTTTATTACCCACTTTTACAACCCTACGATACCGACCCTTGTCTAAAAAAATATAATTTAGCAGTAATAGACTAGACTTCTGAATCGGAATGTTGCTCCTTTGCATATTGTTTGTTCAGTGTCAGTAATCGACCTTGATTGTTACATTAAATTGACAGTAAATCTTCAGCATTTTCATGAACCTTTTGCTCTTTTAAGCAACCGTTGGGGCCTTAAACTAACTAGGTAAATCTGGTGTGAGGAATTAAAAAAAAATAATCAAAACTAAGGGTAAAGTAAAGTTACAAAAATATGTCTAAAAAAAATCCTCCTCATAGTCGTGAGGCGCGGATTACCGCTTAAAAGTGCAATTTTTCAGTTTTTTGCCGATATTTGAAAAACTCAAAATTTTTTTGCAAAAGAAAAATTTTCCTGAGTTGTTTTTTGAATTTAAGAAAAAAACCCTTGGAAATGAAAAACACTCCCAAAAAAACCACGGGCAAAAAAATCCGGGAAAAACCCTAAGAAAAAAATATTATAAGTAACCCTAATCCATGTGACAAAACTGATAGCCAAGAATAATGTTTCGCTTGCCGTCGGCTTTTTTTCACAAAAATTTAAAATAAAAGTTGGTGTTCCATTTTTTTAAAGAATTGAGATCAGTGATCACTGATGTGAAATTTTATTTATTCTCATCTTTAAAAATATGTTTCCAAAACAGATAGCAATAATTTGCTCAAAAATTTACCCGAACAAAATGTTCAAAGAAAAGATCACAAAAATGTTCACGCAAAAAATTTTAGATCTTTTGCACGAGCTTTTGATTGAGCACGTTCGTCTGTGTAATTGCGCCTTAAGAAAATAGCTATTTGTGTATTAGACACTTAATAGACACACAATATTCTGTCTTTATTTTATCTGTACAAAAGCAAAGACTTCCGCTCGAATACAGATATCAAAGTCCAATCTCTGCGGTCCATCTATCGTTGAGCTTTTTCATCAAGGTCACGTCATTTGCATGTATAACGTTCATACATGACGCTAACCTACGTAGCATAGCGTTTGCGGCATGTTGCTAATGTGAAGATGTCATTAAATATGCAGCGAGTTTTGCCGACGGGAACCAAAGAAAGCAAAATAGAAATACATGGTAATAAAATGTAAAAGACAGAAATAACCGAGCCAGAAAATTTCACGTATACCGCTGAGCACTTCGTACGGTCATGACCAACTTAAACAGTGGGATTTACTAAGATCTAGAATAGTACCCCCCATAGGTCTAAATATTTATACCTGTGGGGGGCACTAAATTTTCAAAATTTTCAAAAAACACTTACCCGTACAGAAAAGACACAAAGTTATTGACTATTCTGTATTTTTATTGCTAAATACCACTGAAAAACTGCTTTTCTGTCAAAATAAATACCATATTTTAGAAGAAAATGCCCTAAAACTCATTTTTTTTTGACAGGTTTCAAAATGGCAAATGGTAAATACGCCAAAATTTTGGCACACAACAGCTTCATAGTGTGTGTTTGAGGTTATAAAATTGATGATTTTTTAGACCACCTCTGGAGGGTGGTTTAAATTTATAACATAGTTTCCCTAAGTAACCGTTTTCACAAGGATTTACCTTATTTAATATCCCAAGTTGTTCATTAATCAATAAAACACCTCCAATTTTGTCCAGGAAAACGCCATATTTTGAACCCGTTTTCAGCACAAAAAATATATTTATGAGGGCACTATGAGGCAAAACAAACATAAGTGAAGGTCACTGATTATGCACGAAAAATATACCAAACAAAAAACCCAAAACATTGGGGTTATCTAAAAGCTCAGTCAAAAAACTTATTACTCAAAGCCCACTTATTTTAAAGCTGTAGCTTTCATCAGTAGGCCAGGGTGCAAGCAGAGGTAAAAGATCCAAACTCGCTGTTTGTGATTGAACGCAGCGCTAATATTTTTAAACTGACATTTCGACAGTGACAGAAATGTAAAAAAAACTTGCATTTAAATTTTTTAATACATTTCATAAATCAAAACACCTTTTAAATAAATACAAAATTAATCTACTCCTTATTTTATTATTACTCATCTAAATCATTGTGTGACATCAAGTATTAATTGGAAAAATTAATTAACAAGGGTAAGGTTTAATTAGAGTGACATATAGCCCCAATGTTAATTTATTCTACAGAGTGTTTACTATTTAAACCCCGCGTGGGTTTAAATTTTTTAATTTTCTTTTCTTCTAAATTGAAAATTTCCTCTTAAATCCAACAAAAGATTGTGTTAAGATGAATATTCAATAAACAAATTTATTAAAATTCTTCTCATAAATCATGCTATGTCCAAAACTCAAGAAGGCTTAGTTTAAAATGTTTAAAACCAAAAATATCACTTAAAGTTAGGACCGCTCTAAAATAGACTAAACCTTTTTAGTAAATCAGACCGAAAGTGTCTAATAAGAGCGCACAGTATGCCGCTTGAGAAAACATTTTAAGGCGCAATTACACAGACGAACATGCTCAAACAAAAGCTCGTGCAAAAGATCTAAAATTTTTTGCGTGAACATTTTTGTGAGCTTTTCTTTGAACATTTTGTTCGGGTAAATTTTTGAGCAAATTATTGCTATCCGTTTTGGAAACATATTTTTAAAGATGAAAATATATAAAATTTTACATCAGTGATCAGTGATCTCAATTCAATAGGTTTTTGAATTTGACTTAATTATTATTGTATTGTGTTTTAAACTAGGAAGTAAAATAAAGAGATATTCTTTTAAACGTAAATTTTTATCATTACATTTTACAGGCAACAGCAATAAATAATTGCCAAATAATATTTTTTTTATTGTAGTTTTTTTTACAACCCCAAAAAAGTTACAAGTATACTGGGATATCCCCTATAAAAATCAGATCAATCGAAGTTGCTTATGAGGTAAAACGTGAATTTCGACATCATATCGTTTTTCCGTCGGAAAGCACTTGATTAAAAATACCTTATTTCAAAACTTTGTTTTTCTATTTTCAGTTAAGTTCAATCAATTCCGATAACAATATATATTTTAAATTTGTAAAGAAATTTTTATACCCCCAATTGTTCAAACAAATTTTGCCCAACATTCTCTCCAAAATTTAGGTGTGTTTTTTTGTACGAGATTTTGCTCGAACATTTCTTTGAACATTTTGCTCAAGAGGCTCGTGTAAATGTTTGTCGGCATTTCAACATCAAAGGAAAGTTGGTCTGTGTAAATGCGCCTTAACAACCCCAAAAAAGTTACAGGTATACTGGCATATCCCCTAGTCTTTCTATTTTCAGTTAAGTTCAATGAATTCCCATAAAACCATAAAATTTAAATTTGTAAAGAAATTTTTATACCCCCAATTCTTCAAACAAATTTTGCTCAACATTCTCTCCAAAATTTACGTGTGTGTTTTTGTACGAGATTTAGCTCGAACATTTCTTTGAACATTTTGCTCAAGAGGCTTGTGTAAATGTTTGTCGGCATTTCAACATCAAAGGAAAGTTTGTCTGTGTAAATGCGCCTTTACACACTTTATTCTTTAAACACAACAATTTTTGCCTTTTTTTTGATAACAATGGTAATGACAGAGGGATGACAAGTTGTGTTAAATTACCTTAATCTTTCTCTAAAATACTTTCTTAACGCTGCTTTCTTTATTTTATTTATTTATTATTTGACACTCATAGAAGAAATATTGTTTCTAACACGCGCGCAAGGTCTTTCCGCATCACTTAATGTGTGGATGGTATTGATGTCATGAAATATATGCATTATATTATATAATAGTGATTTATAATTGCGTCCAGAAAACAAGACATGTTTTTGTTTAAATATATTACTGGATTAAATAAAAAAACTTTGTTTTTGATGTGTTAAAATTTAGAAAATATACCTGCATCAAAATATTTGAAAACTTTAAAATTTTCTTGTTTTTGTCCATTTTTCACGAACTTCAACCTAATTAATTTGATTAAATAGCTGATATTTATTTCAAAATGTTTCTAAAAAATAATTTTACCATAGATCATTCCAGTAGCGTCGCGAAAGAACAAACGATGTGTTCATAATTCTAACATAATAAATTTTGACTTAGATAAAATTCAACCACTATCTGCATGGTTCGCAGCGCAAAATCGCGTACCATCGTGAGGGGGAGGTACCTGTTTTTAAGCACTTAATATATTAAATTCTAGCTACCTACACATCGATTTATTTTTTAACTTCTCAAAACACTGTACATGTTTCATTTTGTTTCTTCTCAGTGTAAATATTATTGTTATTACAATTATTGTCTGTACAAATAAGACCAAATTTTCTTATCAGTCACCGTGTAGGTTTGTTTATGTAGTTCATAGCCACAAACCAGAACGCTTTAGAAACATTTCCATAATTTTAACTGCATTCTTGGCATCCTATTATTTTTATCGACCTCCTGCTTAAAATTTCCTGGTCTATTTTTTATAGTACGGAACCTAGGAACTAAAATATAACAAGTAATAAAAAAAGGTGATCTAAAAACAACTATTTTTCCTAAAAACGTATTCTTTAAAAATCCATTCTGTTAAAAATCATCACTTAAACAAAGTAATTTGGAATTTAGAAGAAAAACAATATCAAGAGCCAGGGAAAGAAAGGGTGGGGTGACAGTACCTACATGAGTGGTAAGAGGAAAACTGATTTTGTCTTGTCTTGTATTTCTTTTTATTAGGTATATATATCTATTAAACAATTTTCCAGCTCTTCATTGTGAGATTCTAAAACTATCGGTCGCTTTGGAACCGTTTTATCTATAGCTTTACGGTGTTATCTCTGAATGTCTGTCTTGTCTTTTCTCTCTTTTTTATTTGATTAAGATTACTCCCACGATTTTGATGCTTTTAAAGAGATATTTCTTTTCTTCGTCTAAATAAAAGTTGTTGGAAATATATACAGTTAATGGATTCTCTGATATTGGCTCAACACTCGCTAAAGAAGATGTATCAACTTTTGGATGTTTGTTTAAATTAATCGTTTATATCAAAGAACCAAAAATGATTTTTCATTTGAGACTACCTTTAAAAAGATAATTTCATTCTTCTGAGCATTTTTTTCTACATGTTCACTTATCAGAGTTAAAATACTTCTGTAAAGGACTAGTTCCGTATCAGATGATTTACTTGAAGTACAAGTGTGGAACGATGCCTATTTTTGAGTGATTCAGAGTTGAGAATCGAGGTTTATGGTGGTGTTGAATAATGTTTAAGAAAGGTGATCAGTGGAATTACTGATGTTCTCATGCTGGTTGCCCGAGGCCAAACATTGTTTGATTATTTCTATTTTTCATATGGTTCGTTGAGCGTTGAATTTTCATTATTCCAACCAAGATTAATCTTTTCCTTTTAAAGGACTAGATATTTCAACAGATCCTCTTTTGGCAACTAATTAATTTCTTACCACAGTCTAACTTGATTAGATTATATTATGCTACGAAGATGTAGATCGTTTTACATATTATGTTTCGGTTGCTGCTCAGTTCCATTTTTTGGTCGAACTGCATCTACTTCAATTTAGTTCGTCACAAGATTGCAGAATTTGATTGATTACAAATTAAATGTAAAAAAATATCCCCCACAAGCATTATCTGAAATTCTTGAGAGATTAGTTTTCCGTAAGTATATAAATTTATACTTTTGTATATAAACGTATTGTTATTATTGTATTATAAGCATCTGATTTTGGAGTTTTAAAGACAAAATGTGTTGTTTGTCTATTCCTTCTGTCTCATATTTTTGAAATTATTCATGAAGATGTGTCATGATATAATCCATGATCCTGTAGATTTTTTATTGATTTTTCTATCTACTAGACATCCTAAAAGCTCTGCGGTATTATCTTTGGGTATGTATTTAGGTAGTACATAGGCTTAAATATGACGAAGTGTGATGGTAATAATTTTATCATTTCAAGTGCCTTTTGAACTAGCCCAAATTGTCTCGCAATTCACAGTGGTCCACCCTCACCGTCAAATGGTCACTAAATTAGGCTCTGTACCGTCAAGGTTAGAAAATTTTTAACTTTAATACAGACAAACAGACAGAAAGTTTGAAGAAATAGTCGAGAATTTTCTAAACAAATAAAATCTTACAAACCGTTGAAGATCTCTTCAATTTATTTCACCTAAAGATCGACACGAATTGGCTTACCATCAAGATCTGAGAGTGCTTGATTGCTCATTTCCTACCATAACAAACATTATTCAACTCTCCATCGATCGATGGCACCGAATTCGGAAAAGCGTTGACTTTAAAAACGTGCCCTGTGTCTGTTATTTCTTAAACTTGCGTGCCAAAAAATATTAGACACTTAAAGTAAATATTTCAACACATCGGTATCGGTATACGTATCGCGTTCGAAATAAAGCCAAAATAAACTACATTTTTGACTTGTTTATACGATGTTTCGAATGATGCCCACTTTTTTGAAAGGTGCGATGACAGAAATGCTCACTCCTTACGCATCGATTGCTGTCAGCTTTTGTGTCATCGCACCCGTCAAAAAAGCAAGCATCGTTCGAAACATGGCATGAGGAAGTAAAAAATGTAGTGTATTTTGGCTTTATTTCGAACGTGATACGTATACCGATACCGATGCGTTGAAATATTTACTTTAAGTGTGTATTGGTTGCGTTGGAATTTTTGATCACGTATTCGCAGATCATTCTAGATTAATTTTATTTAATAAACGCACTGGATCGATTGTCCTTTACGTAATTTTTACTAGCTTTTTGTTTAAAAGATAATTTTATAATTAACAAACGCTTCAGTGTCAGGGACCAATACATCTTTTTTGAGTTTTTTTGCCGATATTTCAAAAGCTACCTTTTTTTGAAAGAGTAGTTTTACTTTTTGTAGCCTACAAAAGTATATCTAATTTAATATCTTACAAGTATACCTCTAACTTCGCTCCTTGCCTCTTAAATTTACTCCTAACATAAAACATTATTACATTTTGTTTTAAATGGTAGAATTTTTACTTTTTAGTATAAAAAAGCACTATAGGTAACTTGCAAACTCAAAAATTGGCGGTTAGTTTGGCTGCTTAAGAAGTTTAAAAAAATTTGCCCATGGGGGTGAAAATAGGGGTTGAAATTTGTAAGTTCTACTATAAAATAAACCAACAAAAGAACTACTTACTTATTATTTGTCAGTTACTTGTGTCAGAGTTTCTGTAATACAGAATATTATTTACAAATTTCAACCTCTAAGTTTATGTACATTTATAAATAAACATTTCAAATCAAAAAACATATTTCTCAAATATTTTGGATATATAGGTTTAAGTAAATTTAGGAGTTAAAGAGGGGAGAGCACTTGCACTATAGGAGTGGTTGGAAGGGGGATTTAAAAAAAATATTTTTGAAGTTTTATTTTACCCTTAGCTTTGATTGTCTTTTTTTTAATTTATCACACCGGACTTACCTAGTTATTACCTTTTTTTGGCGGTAGGGGTGTTGCAGGTCACAAGAGTTGCTTTAACAAAAGATACATGAAACTGTTATAAATAGGAGGTTAAATTATATATAAAAACAGCTTCAAGGTTGGCAGAACTATATCCAAAAATATTGTTTTCTTTTTTTGAGGGTTGATTTGAAATTAAAGAAAAAGACCTTATATGTGGTTAAAACGTAACAAAGCTTGTGGATACGATAAACTGTCCCTTAAAATTTTTCTTCATTTGCCAACTGAGGCGTTGACTATGTTAACGTGTTTGCCATAAATCATTCGCTAGAGTCTGGATCATTTCCCGACTTTCTCAAGAAAGCGATCGTTGTTCCTTTACACAAAGGTGGAGATAAAGATAGATAATTCCAACATTATCAAAAATATTGGAAAAACTGGTTCATCTTCGAGTAAAATCTTCTCCAAGCAGTAATTTGCAGTCAGGAACTCGAGAAGCACGGGGGATGATGCCCTTTTCAGTTTCCCGAAAGATATCTTTATTAAGCTTGATTCTGGCGAAAGGTGCGCGACAGAGTTCTGTGATCTCTCGAAAGAATTTGATTGCGTGGATCACGGAATACTGAAGCAGAAAATGCAGTTTTAGAGGAGAATTCAGAGTGTACAATTCCAACGTACTTGTTCAATCGAACAGCTGATTGTTAGTGGAGTCCCTCAAGGATCTGTTTTAGGTCGCCTATTATTTCGAATATATATATAGAAGATCTTCTCCAATTGGACATCTTTGGTCATTTAGTAGTTTTTTTGTGATGATTTTAGTGTTGTATGGAATGGCACCGATGTTGCATGACTAACTGAAGAAGTTCAGGAGGGGAGTGTGATGATAACCGATTAAGCTTTCATATTAGCAAACAACAAACAAATTAAACTTTAAATGTAGTCTAACCACTGGGGCTCTTGTTCCAAAAACTTGCTTTACCCCGTTTTTAAAATTCAAAAAATAGCTATAAGAAACATCTGTCAAGAGAGAGCAAGAGAATCTTGTCCTCCTTTGTTTTTACAGCATATTATTTTAAGATTGTGTGCCATCTATATTCTCGAAACTTCTTGTGTTGTTTTTAAGAAATAAAAGGTAAAGCAACAGAAGACCACTTCAAATGAAATTGCCTTTGACACATATTGAGCTTATAAAAAATATACAATACAATACAAATCATTTCACACCTACTATATAAATAAAAAATAAACATTATTTGGCAACAAAAGGTAAAATTCGCACTTTTTTTTATCGAAAAACAATAAAAAAGCGGCGCTCTTCCACTTAACCTGTAAATAAACTAAATCTCTATTACTAATACGAAGTAAAATAAAATACCAACAAGTTATTTACAACGTTTTTACCCTGTTTGAAAGACCAAAAAATTAACATAAAACTTGAATAGACCAAATTGATTAACAAAGGAAATAAACTTATAAAACGAAAAAAATATAAAATAAATAAATAATAAAAATAAATAACAAAAATAAGATTTTTAACAGCGTGGATAATTTATATAATTGCCTATAAAAATTCTTAATTAAATTTTGTATTGCACAGACGTATAAGTTTGGTACCTTTACTTACATTACTTTATTCTTGTAACACTCACGATCAGAAATTTGAATTTAGAAGAAGCTTTTTAAGTTTTTTTAAAATGTAAAAATAATAGGATGCTTTATATTATCAGATATTTTGTTACACATTTTAGGTATACAATAAGTAAAGCTCCCTTTAAAAATTTTAGTTTTGTGGTGTGGGATCGAAATTTGTTTTTTTTTTTCTGCGCGTATTTTTATTATATAAATATAATTTTTTTATACAAATATTTCGGTTCCTTAGTTTTCAATACTTTATGAAAAAATGATGAAGAGTGCAGAAATCTTCGTTGTTCCATATTTAACCATCCAAGCTGTTTTAACGAGTCCGAGACATGTTCCCTTCGTTTTAGACCACATATTACATTTTGTAAAAGCTGAAGCCTTCTTGCATCACATCTTCGAATACATTGTCCATAGATCATATCGCAATAATTTGCATGAGATAACACTAAAGACTCACAAAGGACTTTTTTACTATACTTGTTTAAAATTTTTTTGCTTGAGAAAATCAGCTTAAGGTTACAGAAACCTTTTTTAATGACCGATGATACGTGTTTCTCGAAGTTAAGTGAAGAATCTAAAATAAGCCCAAGGGTTTTTTCTTCTTTCGATAATTCTAAACTTTGATTTTGGACCTTCAGCATCACCTTAAATTTTTAGCATTAATAGAAAGCCCATAATTCGATAGTTTCAAGATCATCATTAATCTTTTGGCAAGCATCATCTATTTGGTCTTCAGAAAAGCTTAGATAATATTATGAATCGTCCACATAGTACTGAGATGCACAATATTTCACTGACTTTGGAAATTGCGGGGTATACAAGTTAAATAACAAAGGAGAAAGTACCGAGCCTTGAGGAACTCCTGATGGTACTATCGAGTATCTGGAAAGTTTATTTTGACCAAAACTGACCGGGCGCCTTCCGCCCAAATGACTCCCGACAGAATCAATCGCGTCCTTTGAAAATCCAATAAAATTAAACAACGCTAGTAGCAAGGTACGACTGATTCTGTCAAAGGCCTTTGAATAATCCAGCATTACCAGTATGATGAGTTTGTTATTATCAATACCCCTCAATATGACGTCCTACATTTGCTAGAGCGCTCGCGCCACTGTAGTTTCTGCGAAAACCCGATTGCTGCTCTGGCAGTAACTTTATTTTGTCAACAAAAATACAAATTTGTTGTTCCATGATTTTTGCCAATGCTTTAGAGATTGTACAAAGGGTGCTGACTGGTCTTCAATTTTCAGTTTTTTCAGGATTTGATGTTTTTGAAAGAGCTATAACATTTGATTTTTTCCAGAGATCCGGGAAAACATTAAATAAAAGACAGAAGTTGAAAATGTGTTCGATTGGTCTAAGTATGATTTGGCAACATCGCAATATTTCAATACTGATAGAGTGTACTCCTACTGCTTTTGATTTAATAGATAGTAAAACTGTTATTATGAAAAAAATTAACTAACTCGTGATCCGGAGGTTCACTTGAGTTTGACACCTGTAAAAAGTAATCGTTGATTTGGTTTGGGTCGCTGAGATGTTCTGGTACAGTAGAGTTCTGTTGGGAATTATAAACATCCATTTTCTTTAGGTCTTTCCAAAGAGTTTTCTTATTAGACGTGCGGATTTTAAACTCTAAATATGCTTTTTTTTCACGTTTTATTGCATAATTTGTTTCGTTTTTTAAATTTTTGTCAAAAGTGAATGTGTTAGGATTTTTTATTTTTTGTATCTTATTAGGGCTTTGTCCCTCTCATGCGTCAATAGTTTGACTGCTTCTGTCGTCCATGGAGACTCCGGTTTAGTGAATCGTTCGCGGATCGTTCTTTTTGGCGCATGGATATTAAACAAACCCAAGATAAGAGAGTCAAAAATTTTCAATTTGCACAATTTTTGTTTTTATTTTTACAATCGAACAAGCAACTATACAATGATCAGCACTTGATGACTGAATGTCTATTAGGGTCGCAGTTGTAGTACTATATCTAGTTGGCTGGTTTATAACTTGTACAAGATCCATGCTATCTAAAATAGACAAAATGCGTAAATGTATACATTTACGAAGGCAGAAAGATATCTAATAAATCAGCTTCCTCCCTCTATAAAAGAATGAAATCACCTGAACTTGTAAAAAAGATCTGTCATTTATGAAGGCAAAAAGATATTTTTTTGATACCTTCATCAAAAACATGATTTTGGTAACTGTCCGCAGATAACTAAAGCATGGCTTTTTTGGTTACCGATGCAAAAAAACTTTTTTTTTGATCACGGGTGCAAAAAAAGATTTCTGTACTTTTTTTACTTAAAGTTAAAGAGAAATCGCGAAAAATAGTAATATTGAAAAAATCTAATTATTCCTACCTAAGAATTAAGCTATTTCCGCCAGGTTTCACCAAGTATTTACGAAAAAATCATTTAAAAATTTCGTCAAAATTTCAAATTTTCAAAGATTAAAATGTCGCAACAATGGACTTCACCGAGTAAAAAAACACATCGCTATGGAAACGATTGTAATTTCATTTCCCAGCCACCTTGATTTATAGTATAAAGATGGTGTGTTGCTAGAAATTCTCTTCGTTCGAGATTTTTAAAAGTATTTTCCTGTTTTTCTTGGATTTTTTAATAAAAGTATTAAAAAAATAGGTTTAACGACTCGCGGCTAAACTGTGCTTTTTTTTACTCGCGTTTTTAAATACCTCGCTGCGCTCGTTATTTAAACCAACGCTTGTAAAAAGCACTATTTTAGCCACTAGTTGTTAAAACTACTATTAATAAGCTTCCTCTCTCTATAAGAGAATTAACATGCCAAAAAAGGTTCAGGAAAAAACTAAAAAGCTCGTATTAACAAAGGCTTACTAATCGGTGGATAAGTACTTTACCGAAAATTTGTAATCAACACAATGTTTTTTTATTTACTTATTCTTCTCTTTTAACTGTAATCGTTTTTACATACTTGTTTTTATTAGTTGGGTGGATCGGACAACTTTTTTTTGTCCGTGTTAGTTTATTTAACTGTTGACTTACTACAAACATTCACCATATAATTTTTTAGCCATCTGTACATAGTAAAGAGGCCATTGGGATCGGCAAAAAAAAAGTTTTTTATTTTCACTAAAAATAAGTTATTGGCATCAAAAAATACCTAAATACAAAATTTTGCGTTGGTGTCTGTCTGTCTGTCCGTCCATCTGTAACACAATAACTCAAAAACCGCTGAACAGATTCTTATTAAATTCGGCACAAATATTGTTTGTCCACACCACACGCAGAGCTGATTAATTTTTGATGGGAGGGAGGGGGTTGGCAAGAAGGTAGGAGAGGGAAGTAATTTAAAAAAAATTGTGACTCACGAAGCGTAGCAGCTAGCGACATGCGATAGACATTTGAATTTTCAACCAAAAAAAAAAATATCAAAAAGCAATTTTTAATTTTTTTTTCGAAGATTTTATGGATGACTATACGTGCCTGCTGTTAACGAATACCTTCTGTATTTTAGCAGAAATCAAGCTATTTTTGAATTGAATTGAATTGAGTATACAATTTTTTTTAAATAAATGTTATAGTTTTATTTGTAGAGCTTATAGGAAGTGATCTAACCCTCGCCGCCGCACACAAAATAGTTGGGGAATTCCAATATAATATCAAAGTGTCTTAAATATACCGAACGCATCTCCTGAGGACCCTGTCTAAGGAAAACTAAAGGAATTTTATGAATGAGCCACGTAACGCAATACTACTATCGTAGTAAACTATGCGTTTCTAAACAAACAACTGCCGATCCTCTATTTTAGGCCATTATGAACCTTAAACCGACGCATGAAAAGGGCCATAATTAAATTATCATAGGCCTAAAAACGTGGTCTTGCATCGGCCTGAGCGTTTTTTTTTTCAAGATCCTTTTTCTATTATAGTGCTCTTTTCTAGGCGGTAGTGGTTATAAGAATATGAACAGAGTGCGTGTTATTTGTTTATTGTATTGTTTCGGAGGGTTTTGTTATGTTTAAATGTATTTTTTAGTTAAATTTTACTGGTGCTTTGCTGCTCATTTATTTTGTGGAAATGGAGGAAAAAAATAATCATCATAAAATAGGTAATTGGTCAACTTAGCTTAAAAAAACATTGTAAACAGCAATACATTTTCTGTCAAATTTGACATTTGTAACTTTATACTGAACTCTGTATGTGTGGTTTTTTAGGTGGTTTCTGAATGACTTCCACGTTTTGGTTTTTAATTATGCGCATATTTAGTGTTATTTAATTGTTATCATTGTTATTTATAAATCGTTTTGTAATAAGAATGGGGTCAGTTGTAATAGTAATTTAACTAACAAGTGCGGAAAGGAATACTTTTGAAAGATGCAGGGTCTGTGTTATAAAAAATATTTAATGTTTTATTTTAATAACAATGAAAAAATTAAGAAATATGGATTAAAATAAGATTGTTTAAAAAATAATAGTATCCATGCCAATCACTCCAATGCCCATGGCAAAGTCCAAGGTGATCGGTTATAAGTGTTCCCTGGGATAACTTTTTTTCTAACAGCCGCAGAAGAACCAAAAAGAAACTGAGTGAAAGAATATTTTATAGCACCTCAAAGTCATTAACAAAAATGAATTTCAATTCAAACAATATACAATGTGTGCCAAAAAGTTTTTTTTTCTATTGGAACACCATATAAATTTTGACATTTTCGAATTCTCCAGAAAATTAGCTTTGTAAAAATGCCATATAAGAAATAAAAATAAATTGGACTTTGACCTATACAGAAAAGGCACGGCCACCAACAGGTATATTCCAAATGACTCTTTTCATTGCTTACAACATAAGCTTGCAAGTTTGCACTTTTTAACATATAGATTAGTAAATTTCCCCTTAAACAAAGAAAGATTTGAAGCAGAAAAGAATAGGATTAGGAATATAGCTGGCGAAAACGGTTACGACGAAGGCTTAATAAATAAGCTGATAAATAGACATTCTTTTCAAAAGACCTTTCGGAATTCTACCTTTTTCAGACAAAAAGATACCTGCGACTCAAAATTTGTATCAATTCCTTATAACCCTAATTATACGAAAGGATTAAACAAAGTATTTAATAACACCGGTCTTAAATTAGTATATCAATCCGGCAACACAATAAGAAGCTTACTAGGAAATCCCAAGGATAAAACTACAGTTCTAGAAAAAAGTGGAATTTACGAAATTAGTTGCATGGATTGTGACAAAAAATATGTTGGCCAAACGAGACGCTCTATTCAAACACGTTTTAAAGAACACTTAGCACACTTAAAATACGGAAGAACAGAAAAGTCAAGTGTGGCCGAGCATGCTTTTGAAAACAATCATAGATTTACATTAAATAACCTAAAACTTCTAAAAAGTGTACCAAACAAAAGACTTTTGAATGCATATGAAAGTATGGAAATCATTAAATCCAGAAATAGTTTAAATAAAGATAGAGGACCCATCCCGTTTAGTACACTTTATTCTTTGGTTGAGGGGAGATAGGATTAAAAATCGTGATCAATCACAAGTTATTAGTCTTATCTCCGCCCACTAAAGGATTGTATATAAGATAGAGCGTAGATTAATTTAGTTCATTGTTTATCGTCTCCTGATGATGCTAACATTGTTAGCGAAACGCGCGTCGAGTGCAAAAAAAAGTGTAGTTTTGGTTTGTGGAAAACAATCATAATTTTGTTTTCTGCATGTAACCGTTTTCGAGATATGTCAATTTGAATTACATATTAATTAATTCGTATTATTGAATTATAACCCAAAGTAGGCCATACATAATAATATGCATAGTCACAACAATCAAAAAGCTGTCAAACTTGAACTTACTTAACTTTCCAAATAAATAGTTGGCAGTGAAAAACGAAAATAGCGGCGTTTCGACGGTAGGGAGCCATAAATTACTTAGGCTTTATGATAATACAATAATACGAGTTATTCGATATCTAATTCAAATTGAAATATCTCGAAAACGGTTGCATGCAGACCTATACTATATAGTATTTTTTAGCAGTGTCAAAATATATAGGGTTTTCTATAAGAAAATAAACTTTTTGGCACACCCTGTATATTATGTGAACTGAATAATTTTTATTAATGATTTTGAGGTTCCTATAAAATTCCCTTTGACCCCGTTTTTGTTTGGTTCCTTCTGCTTCTGCTTACCCCACCGACCCACCCCGTTAATAGCTTACACATTTTCCTGATTTACTGCAAGAACTTGTTTCCTCGCTGGTAGAATAATGTCAATAATGCCACACAAAGTATAAAGCGTTTAATTATTCTAAAAAAATAAAAATATTAAAGAAGCTTTTATTTATTTCCACGCCACTGCGACTCAAAGCTAGAAATTAATTCGTATACACGTATTTTGGTATTAAAAATAACCCTAGACTAGTCACACGACCCCTATATCAAGTTTAGATTCCCAAACGGGCCGGTTGATATATACTGATATACAAATCAGAGGGGAACGGAAACATTTTCCATCCAAATTTTAGTAAGCACCATCAGTGCCGCCATTTTTATGGCAGCTTCCCTTGATTGATTGATTGAATGATTAAATGATTTACTATATACGTTTTTTTACGGGACCGTCCCGTATTTAGAGCAAAAGTCACGTGTCCCGCCATGGGTATAAAACTCCCGTATTTTCATAAGTTTATACTTTACACAGTTAATATTATTGCCGCCCGTGCCATCTTCTGTCTGAATTTCCTGAGCTGTTTAAAATAATTTCATTGATTTTAAGCATTCCTGCATCTAATGCTTTTGTTGAAAGGGTTTTTTCTTTGATGAATTTAAAATATTTAAATAGTAGAAACCGATGTAGAGTTAAACTAATTAAGTCAGAGATTAATATTTGTATTAACTTTAATATGACCTGTGCAGAGTTTCTTAAATACATCGATGAAAATCCTGAGTTAATTAAAAGGGCTAAAAGCCATAATAAATATAATTTAAAAAATTAAATTGTTATAGAATTTTCTGGTTGATATGCTGTAAACTGTAATATTTTAAATGAAAATGTTAAAAAACTATTTTCAGTTTATTTTCTTCACGCTAACGCTCGTAGAAAAACAATTGCAGAAATCTATTTTTCCGCACGCAAATGCTGTTTATAGAACGATGCATAGCGGAGTTCTGTCAACGGGATTTGCTGCGGAAAAATGGATATTCTGCACTTTTTAGGAAAATAGCTATTTTCCGACAGATACAGATTTTATTTTATGACAGAATTTTTTATGTATTTATATGTGAACTAAGTAAGCGTCTCGTATTTCAAAATTCGAAAGTTGGCAACTCTGGTTAAGAGTCCTGTCACTATTCCGATGCATATTTCACCATTGTTTTGCTATGTTGTTGTCCTGGTGTCTTGTCCTCCAATTCTCCGTGGATCGCCATTAAATAAATAAACCAATATGTATCTGTAGTTCTCTTGCTGTCTGCACTTGCGTTCATTTTAAGTTGTTTTGGTTTTAGCTTAAAAAGCGCCTCATATTTTTTTTTTGTTTGGCGAATGCCTTTGGCCTTATCATTTTTTTTTGGTTTTTACTTAATCTTTAAGTTTAAGTTGTGGTTTATGCTGTTTCTTAAAGGGGTCTCTCTTTCTCTTATTTTGATTAACGATATCTACCTACTTGGGGAATGTGTAACTAAGTCCGATCCCATCCGGCCTAATTACCGGCGTGAATAGAAGGGTAGGACCTAAGATACTTTTTACACTCACCAGACCGGTCTGATGAGCACCCTCTAGGAAGGCAGTTTTCTTTTCCTAGGAGGATTTAATTTAGCCTAAACCCCTTTGTCGAGGCTAGGGATCTTTAACGTGCTCCACTATCAATATATGGATAACACGGGACCATCCTCTTAACGTCCTCTCCGAGGGACGGTATGGAATCGAATTAGCCTGCCTTCTAACTAACTCGACCGACTCCGCTCCATACTACGTTTTATCTTATTACCAAATTATGTAATTTAATAAGAAAAAGTCCAGATATAACTTCTAGTAATCGAGATTCAATTTTGAAAGTAAAATCCTGCCACTATTTCGACACTCAAGTGACTCAACGACACATCCATTTTGTTGATCGGATTAGTGACTAAATATGAATGGGGTTTATGGAGAGAGAACCCTAGTCCCTAGATTTAATAAATATGAAACAAAAAGTCGCCTTTTGCAACATTCAGCGTGATATGTGAAAAAGGAAACACTTTTTATCTTCAATATGGCTTTTGGTTTTGAAGTGCTGATAAAATCAAAATATTTGGCAGAATGCAAATATTTGTCACTGTCATATCTATTTAACCTATAAGGATATCTAACAAATTATCAAAGTCAGCCATTAATCACGTGATGGCCCTTTAAAAATGGTGGAGGTAGGGTAAACAAAGCGATTTTCCATAAGACGTAATGCTAATAAAAATGAAAATTTTGGGAAAGTGGAAACAGATGCAGATTAAACAAAGTGACTATTTTATACAGTAATCCTTTCTCAAACGGGGAAAAACGAGCATTTTGCCGAAATATTAAATATAACCTCAAAATTCGCAGTTTAAAGAGACAATATCATATATTTTTGTCTCTCTCGTACTTGCAAGGGTTTTTTCTTTGATGAATTTAAAATATTCAAATAGTAGAAACCGATGTAGAGTTAAACTAATTAAAATTAATATTTGTATAAACTTTAATATGCATTGACTCTCTCAGTTCAGCCTGAAGATCGGGCCAGATCGGCTTGAAGACAGAGAGTTGCGCTATCTGATTTGAGAGAGAGATGACGTTATCTGTAATTACACGGGTACGACAGAGATATGTAGAGGGAGATTTCCACGTTTAATTGGAAATTTTGAGTTTATTGTTCAAATTTCAGCAAAATGCTTGTTTTTCCCTGATTCAGAAAGGATTACTCTATAAAAAAAATCACTTTGCTAAGTCGGCGTCTTTTTCCACTTTGCCAAACTTTTAGTTTAAGTTATTGAAAATGTAGAACTTAGTTTTTTTAAAGATTTTTTGTCACTTAGGTCCCAGCGGACTATTTGGAACAGTACCTTTTCTAAATCTCGTAACTGTGACAAAGGAGTTCCGCAAGGTAGCATATTGGGTCCAATTTTATACGCAGCGTACACTGCTGATTTTCCAAAACTGCCTTTCACCAGTGCGCTGACGATAATCAACTTTACTACCCATTTTTACTTGAGCATCTTCAAAATGCGGTGCAAAAGATTAATAACGACCTAAAAATCATCTCTACAGCTTCAGCTGCTCATGGTTTGAAGCTTAATGAGGCCAAAAGTGAATTGATTATCTTTGGTCCAAAGCGCCTTGAGGTAGTCCGGGATCAGAGGTTCGAAATAATTTTAAATTGTCAAATACTAGAGCCTTCAGAGTCTGCAAAGAATCTGGGGGTATGGATGGACAACAAGTTTACTTTTAACAAGCATGTCAACTATCTCATGCAGAAGTCATACAATAAACTTAAGGCCCTCCGATTCCAACACAAAATTTTAAGTAAAGAAGTAAAATTAAAGCTATTTGATAGTTTGATTCTTTCTTTGGTATCTTATTGTAATATTCTTTATTGGCCGTTATTAATAAATAGGGACAGAGAAAGCCTCCAGAAACCGCAGAACGCTTGCATTCGATATGCTTACAATCTTAGGAAATTCGACCACATTTCTCCAAGTTACGCTGATTGTAAGTGGCTAAAACTTGATGAACGATACCTTGTTTCGTTGGCAACACTTATGTTTAGGTTAAATAAACGCAAAAGACCATCATACCTTTCTTCCAAACTGGTACGATGTAGCGAGGTTCATTTTAGGACTACCAGACATCGTAGTCTCTACCGCGTGCCTAGGCACCACACCGCACTTTATAGAAAGTCTTTTAGTTTTACTGCTGTTAAAATGTACAACAAAATCCCCGAATATATTAAATCCTCAGCAAGTGTGTTTTATTTAAAAAAGGCATCAAGAGGTTGATTACGAGGAATCAGCTAAGATTAACTATTTAAATTGTTAAGTGTGTAGGTAACTTCTGATTGATTATTATTTTTTATTATTCTTACTCCTTATAAATGGTAAGATAAATCAATCAATTACCAATAGGCCATTGGATCTTTATACTGCGGGCGTGCGTAGTGATTATTTCATTTCATCTGAATGGTGCAGTTGTTCTTGTTACTAGAGTATAGATGCTTGTTATAATTTAGTTATATATTTAAAATATTTTTTTTCTTTATATTATATTGTACACGGTATATTGTAACTTGTAAATAAAGACATTTTCAATTCAATTCAATTCAATTCATTCCTACACCGGCCATATTGGTTCGGCCATAATATTTTTGTTCTACTGCCCTTTTTAAAATTTAGTATGACATATTTCGACATTGGAAGTGCCAAGGCATATCAACAAAATGGATGAAAATTGAATATCTCGATTACTAAAAATAATATCAAAAAACCACTTGTATTTTTGATGGAGAACTCCTTTAAAGGGATGCAAGAGCTTAAGACGATCTGCAGAAAATGAAAAACAAAAAAAACATTAAAGTCAACTGTCAGATGCTGTGAAAGCATTTAAAATTCCAGTGACTGTCAAGCCCTCCAACAGAATCTCAATAGATTTGTGGAGTGGGGCGATTCTAGTGGAATGGAGCTGAATGCGTCCAAGTACAAACTGATGATCTTTTCCCGAAAACGATCGAAAACTAAACTATAACTGAACTCTCCTAATGGTCTCTTTTTTGCAGTTTTGTTCGATTCCTTATTTGTGTGGAATCCCTATTGTCAAATACATTCTTCAGGAATCTAGAGAGTTCAAAGGAAATTTCTTCGCTGTATTAACTACAAATTCTTTAATAACACTTATCCAGCTCTTTACCAAAATCTAAATCTCCTTCCACTGGAGACTCGCAGAGAGCTTCATTCAATGGTTAGTTGCCCTCAGCTTATTTGTAACATCACTATGTTCCTTAAGTCAATACTCGAAATCATCTGTCTTTTTTCTCTAGAACCATGTCATTAGCCAACAAATTTCCTGGACCACCTATTTCCACGAAGAAATGAACTCCTCCTGATGTAGAGTTCTCTTGCACAGAAAAACAATTTCCTAGATAGAATAGAAGAAATAGAAAGAAAGCTGTCTCAAATTATTCTAGTCTACATCCATGAATAATTAGTTGTTTAAGTCTGAAATGTTATTACAAATTACAATAATAAACTAACTTTTTTGTTATTAAGTATTTTTGAAAAATAATTTCCCCGTTAAATTTTTGTAAAATGGATAATTTCTCCGTCAATACATAAATAAATAAGTAAATAAACACTGCCTGGTTTACTCCATACGGCGTTTTCCTTAATCTCACAACACGGGGATCAAACCCGGGTCCTCCTGGTGCATAGACCAGACTATACGTCAGCTGCTGTTTGTACAGTAAAAAAAGTAAGGTTAGTTTACTGATTGTGACGTTACCACCATAAAAATGGACCGCCAACATATCTTAATGTTCGCGCAGATATGGACCGTTGTCTACTCCTTACCACTATAACTATAACTATGAATGAATACTATAATAGAAATTTCATATGATCGGTATAAAAAATAAAGGGCACCTATACTGAAGCAGGTTTAAAATGCCCTTTGAAAATTAATTGCATTTAGAAAAAGTGCTTAAAACGAAACATAATGGGAGGGAGAAGCATGTCCCATGCTAACAGGTACACAAAAAAGAGGTGTAAGCAAGCAATTCATATATTTTTCGAGATGATGAGAAAGTTGAGGCAATGTAATGTTTCAATAGATAAATAATCGTAGCTTAGTTGTTCAAAACTAAAATATCTAAGATTAAGGAGACCACTCTCAATGTAAAACTTACGAGGGCTAAACACTTCAACTAGATACGTAAGCTCCACGAATGATTTAATATATAGCCTTTTAAAAATCAGACATTCACAAACTTTAAAGAAAATTCGTTAGAAATAATTAGAGTAACAATTTTTTATAAGGCTCAATTTTCTAACAAGAATGTACTGATTCCCTTTTTTAAGGGTGCATTTGTTTTTTAGAAATTCTTCTTTAGCTTGCAAAAAATATACCTTCTCTTCATACAGTTTCTAATATTTAGTTTATATTTTGTTTGTAGTAACTGAAAAGTAACAAATAGAAATATCGAATTAAAATTTGCTCCCTTTATTACTTTTATTGTCTATTTATCTTCACCCCTTTCTAAGTATACTTCATAATAAATCCTAATTTTAACGAATATAAAATTATTATCGTGTTTATTTATTCTTCCTTTAACGCTTTATTAGATTGGGCTTTAATTCCGGATTTCTCAGGTATAATTCATAAGTTTGAACATCTTTTTTATGCCTTGGTTTACTTTAATTTGTTTTGGTTTACTGCCATAAGTTAGATAGAGAGAGAGAGAGACTCATAGGCTTTTTCGGTGTGTTTAACGAAATGTATTATGAGATACTTTTTGTGTCGCATATTTAACACTTTATTGTGGTTATTACTGGGTTAGGCTTGCGGCGCTTTTTGGGCAAAATTTCGATGTCGATTGCCGAATTTGCCGTCATCGGCGCGACGTCGATTTACGACATTGGACTAGCAGTATTTTTTGTCCGCTTTGCGATGTAGGCCCAATGTATGTTTGCCGACGCAACGTTAGACTGTAGACCGCCGTCGGGCCAATGGTAAATTTTACTTTTTGCTGACATCGGCATACCGTGGCTGTACGATTAAGGTCCGATATTGTTTAACCACATGGTACCGACCATCCGCTCATAAAGCTGCTTAATTTGGCCGGTCTAACGTAGGCAAGCTGCTCTCGGCCCGGCAACGGTAAACTATTTAAGTCCGACATTGGTTTCCTAAAGCGGTCCAACGTCGGCGATTGACGAGGGTCCGTCGGTGGTTGCTTGACACGATCCGACATTGGCAAACTACAAAGTTTCGATAATGCAGGTGCTTAACCAGGCTGGTTTAAGTGCCAAAAGAGGTGATTCTTGTAGACAAGTACGCATTCTAGTTTGGAAATATCTTTGCTCATTATATATATATAATATTAACTTCCACTCTACAGGGAACATAGGGACATTAACGCCATCTCTACATACTAGGAAGAAACTATTAAGCAGTTTAAAAAATTTTAAGGTGATGTAATCGGACCATCGTCAGTTTCCGATTCTCGACCAATCAAACCAAGTTCCAATCGGACCATCGTGGGCCCTAAAGCAGATAAAGTGGTCGTCGGCATAAAGTCGACTATAGTAAATCGGGCCATCGTCAGTTGCCGCTTCTCGACCGATTAAACAAAGTTCCAATCGGAACATCATCGGCCCCAAAGCAGATAAAGTGGGCGTCGGCATAAAGTCGACTATAGTAAATCGGGCCATCGTCAGTTACCGATTTTCGTCTGATTAAACAAAGTTCCAATCGGATCATCGTCGGTCCTAAAGTGGTGTCGGCATAAAGTTGACTGTAGTAATGTGGACCTCTGTCAGTTGCCGATTATTGACCGAAAACGGAAAATCGCAATATGCCCAGCGTGTAGTCGCCGATGCCGACACACTGTCGACATTGCCCCGATTTAATGCCGAAGATTTGTGTTTGCTGGGGCAATTGAAAGACGAACATATAAGAAATACTTAAAACTTAATGATTGATGATGATGATGAAATTTAGTGAATCCTTTATTAAGGGAGCGATTAGTTTATAGTTTGCACACTCTTTTTTCATACAGTTTCTAATTAAAAAATGTATAAGGTTGTTTTTCGTTTTTGTTTTTAAGTGGTAAATTTTTTTTTCGTTTGTAGTTATTGAGTAGAAACAATTAAAAATATTAAAATAAAATTTGCCTTTGCTTTTTGTTTTTATAGGCTGTTTATCTTCACTCCTTTTAAAGTATATTTTGTCACCCATAACACATCCTGATTTTAGTAATTATTATCTCTTGTTTATTACGCAATTAAGACTTTATTTTAATAATGAGCGATCCGGATTTTTAATTAATTTTAAATTATTACCCTCAGTCAGGTATGGGTGTTTTTCACATAATAATGCGCTAAAAAATACGAAAATTTTACTACTAAATTTAGAGAGAAAAATATAAAATTCAAACAAAATAATCACGTAACTTTTCTTCAAAACTTTCTGGGGAATTTTGAATCACACTGTATAACAAATTGGCAGGTTTAAAAACTACATCTAAGAGAGTACATTGTAGAAACGTATAAAAGAGAATTACTTAAAAACCTGGGAATATAGTTTTAGCACATTTTCTGAAAAACATCCGTAAACATTTTTTCGTGCCTTTCGTTTACTGTGTTCATTTTGTTTGAAGCTTATTTTATACTTCGTATATCGCGTTTGCGCAATAGTAAAATTGCTTGTTGTGATCATTTTTGCGTCATTTATTATTAGTAGTAGTAGTAGTAAGGGGGCGGCCGCAGGCCTGGCAACTAGGCCTCCTCATGGGCCCTTTCTGCCATACCCCGTCTCGCACCCTTATCCTCCTACTCCCTCTACATTTATTGCCTCTCTCTCTCCGGGCCTTCCCGCCTTCGTTACGAAGGACAGCACATCAGCCCATCTTAGAGAGTGTAGCTCCTCCTCTTCTATTGTGGGGGCACCCCACGTCTGCTGCCTCAATCTGGCATACCCGTCACACTCTCCTATCAGGTGCACCGCTGATTCCTCTGCCCACTCACATGTTCAACATTCTGATGCATGTCAAGTGCTTGCGTAGCCGATTATGCCCTGTCAGCATTCCTACTAACAATCCAATTTCCTTGCGAGTTTTTCCCAGGAGCCATTTAGTTCTGGATGCGTCTGGTCCACTCACGAACAGTTTGGACTGTCTGCATTCTCGCTCTTCCCTCCAGGACGACTTCAGTCTCGCCCATTTATTGAGCTCGCTCTGCACCTGTTTTCTTGTGATTCCCAAGAGCGGTTCCGGTCCAATATATTGGGTTTCGGCACCAGCTTTGGCAAATTCGTCCGCCTTCTCATTCCCTCGTGGCCCGTGACCCACATCAGTGTCACCCTCTTGTCTTCAGCTAATGTCTGTAGCGCGTTAACGCACTCTTCTACTAGGCTACTGACAATTTTTGGTGAACTAAGAGCCTTGAGGGCAGCTTGGCTGTGGGAACATATGCAAATGTCCCTCCTGCTATTTCTGACCTCTGGTAGGGTTGTCGCCATGATAATGGCGTATACCTCCGCCTGAAACACCGTAGCGTGCTCGCCAAGTGGATAGCTTTCTTGAACCTCTAGGTCTTCCGCATACACTCCTGCGCCTGTTGTTTGCCTGGCTGACAGTTTTGATCCGTCAGTGTAGCAGACCGTCGCGTCTCTGCCTAATTCGTTTCGGAATTCTTCTCTCTGCCACCAATCCCGTTCAGGTATTGTGACTTTGCACTTTTTGTCAAACCTCCATGGTTTCGAAGGAGTCCCTACTGGCATCTTTAGGAGAGCTAACTCTTTTGTTACCAGTTCCTCGATTGCCAGATGACCCACTTTTCCCCTCTGCCCTTCCATAGGCCCTTGTCTCTCAGTCGTAGGTGCGTCGCCATCGCTTCCTTCTTGATCCAAGTTGGAAGCGAGGGGAGACCTAAGATGGTTTCCAGGGCTCTAATGGGGGTAGTCCTTATTACGCCCGTCATTTATTAAAAATATTATAATATTCTAGTTACTAATGTTTAAAACCTTTATTTTTAACTATTTTTTTCCTTAAAAATCGATATAAATAAAACCACAGTAGCAATCAAAGTTATTAACATCTTAGTTGTCCCAAATACTCCACATTATTTCGTTAATATATTTTTTCCTTATGCCATTACGATACTTTATTATTTAGTTATTTTTACCTAAAAAACCAGGTCAGTGAAGATGCCCCCAAAACAGATCTAGTGAATCTATTTGCTCATCTTTTGCGCAATAATGCGCAACCACTTTTATCTTTTGCGCAGCAATCGTCTGGAAGCTGTGGGCACTTCTTTGTGGGTGGGGCCAACTTCACGCTAGCCCCCCTCCCACTTAATTTTTGTAAGTGTTTATCACTCAATTAGATTGAATACGTTTTGCGCAGAAAAGCGCAGTCATTAAAATATTTTGCGCGGCAACCCCTCAATAGGTATTGGAAGAGCGTGGAGTTGGCTCCCCCCACTATCTTCATAAATAAAAAAGTTTGGTGAGAGATTTTAAATGGCCAATTTTTCACCTTCATGCATGCAATCCTGTACAAAAATCGAAAGGCATTTTTTAGATAAATTAAAATAAATTTTAGTCAGTTTTATTCAAACTCCAGTTTTTTTTTAAATTTTGTGAACATTTTAATTTAAGGCTCAGGAACTGAACCACATGCAAGTGAAGCTTCTTCCGGCTTGCGAAAGGGCAAATGTAAATGGTTTAACGTGGCCAAAGGATGGGGTTTTATTACCCCCGATGACGGAGGGCAAGATGTTTTTGTTCATCAGGTTAGTTTTTTAAACATTTTTATTTTAACGCAGGAACACAAAATAAAAATTTCGATAGAAATCATGGATAATACTCCACTTAACTTTGGTTCAAAATTTACGATTTTTTACCCTCTTCAGTAACATTTTAAATAGTTTCTTTTTACATTTATTCGTAATTTTTAAGTTAAAATGTTATACCAGTTGTTTTAGGCCAATCAGATGCCTTGTTTTTGACAGGTTGCTATGGCAACAACCCGAATTTTTCGGAAATTTTTTCGGTCGCGTGACCTAGTTGAAAAATTAATAAGTGATAATTTCAGAATAACAACAGAGGCGTAGGTACAATTTTCTATTCATTTTATAATATTTTCTTTGGGACAACAAAATTTAATATGACGAATAATAATTAATAAACAAAACAAAAAGATATTGGTGAAACGTCATTCCATAAATGCGCTGCAGGAGTCACAGCCAACTTTACAGATTTTATGTTTCCTACCTAAATACTTACCGCGCCAAATAATCATCGACTTTTCAAGAGAATAATTAATTTTCCCTTCTCTAGGTGTATAAGATTATTGGAGTACGAAGAAATGTGTTCATTTCGGGATTTTGAGAATCGTTTTTTTTTTACTAGGGCAAAGGGAAATTGAAAAAAAACAAATTCAAACCATTTGAAATACAAAACACCTAGCGTCCAATATAACACATGTGCCTGTACACCTATTTTTCCCTATCCTTTAGTACTATAATATTGTGTAATTTAAATATAATTTAATCAACTGGATATAAAGATGCAAACCTTATTTTACTAGAGTACCAGGGAATTGTAAAAATAAATAGATGAATAAGTGTATAGCCACAATATAGGTAACACAGACATTCAAAGTGTCAAAAAAGTAATTAAATAGCCACCTTATGTTAAAACCTCAAAGCAAAATAAACGCTTGCCAAATTGTCAAAATTTGTATTTTTTTTTTAAATAATTTTTGGTATAAAATTTTCGTACCGAATCTCCCGCAAGGTTGAATTAATCTCCGTAAATTTTTTCTCTGTTGCGAATTGTTATAAGAAAATTTTCAAAAAGTTCGCACCTCTAAAAAAATTTCGGAAATAATTCAAGCTCTAGGGAGATTATAAGTGATTATTTGCCTTCATTATAAAAGCGGGTTGATTTTCACCTAAATACTAAGCAAAAATCGACGCTCAGGTGATTTTGACCCCACAAGATACATCTCGGAATGGGAATTGCATTAAAAAGTGCTTTTTCCGTCTCTTGTGATACTACTACAGATAATTTACCTGAAACTGATAATCGCTCTCTGATATAATCAAGTAAAGTTTCTCTATCTATAGTCTGGAGGAAATTAAAAAAAGGTGGAAATGAATGGTACAAGAATTTTTTTTACTGATTTGTTTAGCCCAGATGCTCTATTTTAAGAATACAATTGATGCCTCTCTGGCACCCTTGGACACTTTGAAGAATCCAATTTTTAAGTGAAAAAAATAGAGAAAAATGTCTGACCATAATATAGGTAACTGGAACATCATTTTAGTCGATTTTTGTTCTGGGGGGTACCCCAACGGAGGGGGCCTACTAACATAGACATGTAATACATGAATTTTTAGGGTTTTTGGGTTCGCTAAATTCAAATGTGTGGTTAAAAAATTTTTGGGGGTAATCTGGAGTGGTGGAGGCGTATTTATGGGGCAAACAGTAAAACTGTTTATGTGGGGACTTAATGAACAAACTTTATTTAAGTTTTTTTACAGATTTCGACAGCTCTGCTCAATCCATTATAAAAATAATTAATGACATTTGGGCATCATCCCCATTACCCCATAAATTACCCCCCACTTCTCCGAGTTACAGCCAAATATTTTTTTAACAAAAGATTTGGATTCAGCCGACCCAAGAACCCCCTAATTGATGTATCTGATGCATATATGCCTATTTTTTGATTTTTTGACCACGGCCCGTCACGGCCGCCATCTTGAATATTTCAAAATGGGAGATGATGCCCAAAAATAATTAATTACTTTTATAATAGGGTTGAGCCGAGCTGTCGAAATCTGCAACAAAACTTGAATAAAGTAAGTTCGTTAAGTCTCCTCATAAACAGTTTTATGGCTTACCGCATAAATACCCCCCCCCCACTCCTTTAAATTACCACCAATTTTTTTTTTTTAAACCTATAGTAGGTCGATTTTTTTCGTAAAATCAACCCCCCCTCCGTTGAGGTACCCCCCAGAATAAAAATAATACCGGATTTTTTCACTTGAAAATGGTGCGGCATCAATCGGATTCTTAAAATAGAGCATCTTGGCTAACAAAATCAGCAAAAAAATATCTTGTACCATTCATTTCTCACTTGAGGCAAAAATTGTGGTTTGGCAACCAGACTACTAGTTTATTTTTGAATTTATTTTGTAGTTTGGTAGGCCCCGAAAGTATTTTTTTCATTCTTCTGTTTGTTTAATTTCATTGAACGCAGTAAAAACAAATAGGCTAAGCTACATAGGAAAAATAGAGGAAGAAATTATCAACAAGCTTAGAAAGGCCTATTATTTAACATACTAAAAGTCCCCATTCCTATCCTCTCGGGACCTGTCATTTCTAACCTCCAAACAACTCGAAAAAAGCATTTTTCCCGGATAACTCCTAAACGCCGACAGACTGTCAAAAGTGACAAATAGGAAAAATGTTGCAAATTTAACTTTTTATCAATCAGTAAATAGTGATAGTGTAGCTTAAATCACTCCTTCTAGCAGAAAAATTGAAAAACACAAGAAAAATGATGCCAATGCCAGCATTTTCATCAAGATTTCTCAGCCCTCAAGTACCACACAAAAAAAGGCCTTACTTTTCACTGGATCTTATGCTAGATAAATTTGCATTTCAAACGACACCTTTCGCTTGTATTTGCTGCTTCTAGGAATAAAATAAGAATTTTTTAAAATTATAATTGGTATTGGAAGAGTAGGGGATCTTGGCTCTTTGATACAGTAGACTCGCGATATAGTGAACTAATTAAAGCACAGTTTGTACACTATATCGATTTGTTCACTAAATCGAATATTTAAAAAAATCAATTAAAACAATGTGATTTCTTTAGTAAAATAGCTTTATTAGCATTGGAAAAAAATTTACAAAAATTAAAAACGCTAATGAAAAAGTGGTTTATTGTTTTTTCTCAAAAAATGTGAGTGTTTTCTTGAACTGATTGACAAAAGTTCTGGTTTTTATCTGAGATCTTCAAGTAGCGCATACCAGAGCGCTTTCAATATTTTTGTAACCAACCTCTACTTAGCATTCTCTTGGATCACGGAAAAACTGTTCTCTATTTGCTTCAGAAACCACTTATATAGAGCCTTTTCCATTCGAGGACACTCTGAGGTCTCAAGGTTGTCATTTTTCGTAGTCGAGCAAAAGTGTTGTTGACCCTTTTTAAAATTTTTACCCTTTCGCTGCGAATGTCGCATATATATAGTAGACTTCGCAACACCATATTCTCGAGAGAAGACTCACTCTGACACCTTTTTTAAGTCCTTCAATGTCTTGGCTTTGTCACTTAAGCTTAAGTATTTTCTATTTTTTTCTTAATTGCTCAAAACACACGTGACGCAACCTGATTTAAGTACTGCAAGAAACTAATTGATCTAATTGCGATGAAGAAGAAACAAAAATGTTTGTTTTAGTTAAAAAGCAATGGGGTTCGCTATTTCGAGTAGTTCACTATATAGTATGTTCACTATATCGCGAGTCTACTGTATAAGAAATTTACTAAAAAATATTATTTAAAAAAATTACGTTATTACTAAAAGCACCAAATACAAGCGGAAAAGGTTGTTGTGAAAAGTGGGGCTTTTTTTGTATATGTCAGTAACAGTGGTGTATGAAAGAGTACATTTTGAAATATTCTAATTAAGAAAATCGGACTACACCACTGGAAAAAATTAATTTTCTGATATAATTCAGGTCATTGCCCTTAAATCAACCCTGCCAAGTTTGGTACTCGTAGGTTGTTAAATCTTGATGAAAATGCTAAAAACGAATATGCAAGATATACAGACCGCTTCGAGCTACTGCGAACATAGGGCGGAAGAAGTCTAATTTGCCAGTGTACGTACATGCAGAGACACCGCAGGCCTATCAGTGAAGCAACCAATACTCAGGCCTGCGATCACCACTTACATGACTTTCCTTTGGTATTTAGTACGCCTCTAACCACGGTGCTGTGTGGAGCGTCAATGAAACCGGAATTTGGTCAATAAATACGCAAATCTTTATAACGTAATTTTCTTATTTTTTGTCACTGATAAATAAGAGCGTTTTATTGTCAACTGCTCAGATTTATCAGTGACGACGTGTTACAATGAAAATAATAAAGAGAAACAAAATAAAATAATACATTCTAAAAACCAAAAAGATTCTCCCAGTCAAAAAAAAATTAAAGCAAATGTTCGAAAAGTCCTCCTTGCGCGGCTAGACAATATCCGAGCCTACTATAAAAACCCCTTCTAACGTTTCCAAGCATGTTAGGGGTGATAATTTGAAAAGCTTCTTCAAAAACAGATAGAAGTCATTAGGAGCAAGATCGGGAGATCGAGCTGGCCATAAAATAGTTCCCCGTGTACTTATAACCCGATTAGGAAATACATTATCAAGATATTCCCTAACAAGGCCAACATTGTGAGCGGAACAACCATCTTGTTGAAACCATGTTTCACCAAATCTTACACCTAACAACTGCCTAGCAGTTGGAATAATGTGCTGCTGCAGTAGATCCAAGTATCTACGACCATTCAAATTGCAATTGCCGTTAATAAAAAATGGCCCAATTACGTGTTTCCCTATAATACCCCCCCCAAACATTTAGTTTATGGGGATACTGTGTTCTTACGTCAAAATACAAATGCAAATTTTCCCTTGACCAATATCGAACGTGTGTTGGGTTATGACGATTTGACCATTTGACCATCTGCACTTTTTCGGCAACTTCGTAGACATCCATTTTTGGTTTTAAAAATGTATTATTTCAATTAAGAACTTACCCATCTGTTTCTCGAGCAAGGCAGAAATAAAACAAAATAATAAAAACAAAATGAATTTCCAAAAGATAACACTGCAGCGTGCTTCGAATCCACCTCGGTTGTACGGCACGGAGAGTAAATTGGACTTGATTCCCCCTATGTTCGCAGTAGCTTGAAGCGGTCTGTAGATCAAACTAACATCATTTTTGCTTGTTTTTTTTTTTAATTTTTTTGGTAGAAGGAGTGGTTTAAGCTACATTATTACTATTTACTTATTGAAAGAGAATTAAATTTGCACCTCCATTGGGTGCGGATAATTTATCAAAAAGTACTTTACAAAAAAGGTAAATTATAGAAAAGTACAGGTGCATAACAGTACTACGTAAAAACAATAAATACGCAAAACTATACTATCACAAATTCGAAATAGATCCTAATGGACTGGCCTAAAACGTTACAAGGGCAAAAGTTTACAAAAGCAAAATAGTGTAACATATTCCCGCTATATGGCGACACAGTACACAGCCGGCCGAAAACAGCTGGACGCAAAACCTGTGTAATAGATTGCCGTAAGATGGCCGTACATAGCCGACAAATAAGAAATGCCATTGGCTATTAAAGGGGTCAGATGTTCGACCGTTTTGTTTTTTCGAATTTCATCGAAATGATCCAATAAAACTAGAAAATTGCATTGGTGTTAGCAAGCTAAGAATTGTTTGTTTGTTTTAAAATAGTATACTTTTCGAGAAAATTCAAAAGGGTTTAGGTTGTCACACCTGTTTGTTTGCTTGCTTGCTTGCTTAATTGTAAATCCGGCTTAACAAATCAAACGGTGTCCATCACACCGCAGCACCATCTAGCGGCAATATGTTACATTATTTTAGGTGTGTACGGATTTTCCCCTGTAACATTTTAGTATTAGACACTTAAAGTAAATATTTCAACGCATCGGTATCGGTATACGTAACGCGTTCGAAACAAAGTCAAAATAAACTACATTTATGACTTTTTTATGCGATGTTTCGAACGATGCCCGCTTTCTTGAAGGTTGCGATGACAGAACTGCTGATTGAAATCGTTGCGTATGTTCGTGCAACACCGTTCTTAACTAAAAAGCCAGTTAACTCATTTTCGTTTTAGTATCCTTTGGCTTATGATCGGTGCCATATTGACACCAAACTGAGTGAAAATCCAAGTTTTACTTGTCAATTAGGTTATAAAAATGGCCGCCACGATAGGCTAAAGGGTACTGAGGGAGTAGGAGTTAACAGGCTTTTTAGTTGAGTACGGTGTTGGTTCGTGGGTCCGTCAAAGAAACAGGCATCGTTCGAAACATGGCATGAACAAGTAAAAAATGTAGTGTATTTTGACTTTGTTTCGAACGCGTTACGCATACCGATACCGAGGCGTTAAAATATTTACTTGTGTCTATTGTAAGGTTTTAGGCCAGTACGTTCTGAGCAATTACTGTTTTGCCGCTACACAGTTTTGTCATTTTAAAATTTTTGCTCAGTACTGATTTTTTATTGTCAATTTTAGGAAAGACGTTTTTATATTGTATTGTTTTGCTAAATTATATATATATATATATATATATAGGTAGGTAAATTACCCACTAGTACTATCTCCAATACTTACTACGGATAAAAATGTTCTTTAAATAAATGAACCACTTTACAAAACCAACAATTTTTTAGAGCGTAATAAAAATGGGAGGCTTCAGATCGTTAGGAGACGAAGAAGAAGTTGAATTTGAATGCAAAGTTTCTGACAAGGGACAGGAAGCTATCAAAGTGACTGGTCCTGAGGCAGTCGACTGCAGAGGCTCGCACAGGAGGCCGGCTTCGAAAAAACGCTTTAGGAAGATAAGGTAACTTTTAATTGATTACATGTAATAAACCGACACTCTAATTACAGAGCTTTTGTGGAGTTCCCTTTTCCCTTAAGGGCTCTCTTTTTTCAAAGGTCCCTTAGGGCGTTATTTACGAAGGTGGCCTAAGATTTGAAACTATATGGAACGCATGTCGTTTTTAATGTAATTGTGCTGGTTTTTCTTTAAACTTGAGTGAAAATTGTTAGAATTTTGAACTTTCTATAATCACATAAGTGTCTTCGCAAGAGAAAAACATAGGTTTTCCCACTATTTCTAGAAAAAAAAAATTAAAAAAATAATATTTAAAAAACAACAAAATGAATCTCGTATCCGCAAATAAAAATTAAAGTAACACTCGTTGCATATCGGACAAAGCATTTTTGTTTCTCACTTCATTACGACCAGGCCTCCAATGTCTAGTGGAGAATCCAGACACCTACAGACCTGTTTCATCCTTATTATACCTGGCAATTGAAGCTACACAGTGACCATGCACACCTCTCGAATTTAAAACAAAAAGTTTGTAATCCGTGGAGACGTAGCAACTGTGTGCAGCAGGCAGGTTATAAAGTAGAAACCTGCTGAAATGATGTTACATTGACCTTATACTTTTACAGGTTTCTACTTTATAACCTGCTGAAAGGTACAGCATTCTGTATTTACGGTGTACTGCACTTTTAAATTTTGATGTTTTTGTTTCTCGGTTTATTCGACAGGTGGAGCACACAGTTACTACGTCTCCACGGATTACAAACTTTTTGTTTTAAATTCGAGAGGTGTGCATGGTCACTGAGTAGCTTTAACTGCCAGGTATAATCCCATGACTTCCTGATGATTCCTAATAAGGATGAAATAGGTCTGTAGGTGTCTGGTTTCTCCATTAGACATTGGAGGCCTGGTCGTAATGAAGTGAGAAACAAAAACGCTTTGTCCGATATGCCACGAGTGTTACTTTAAAAATAATATTGACGGTGGGTTTATCCCTGTATAGTAGCAGGACTTTTAATTAAAAATGCTCTGCTAATTGAGTATATATTTATCGAAAAATAAAAAACTGTCAAAACAAACTTAATTTACATTTCGCTCGCTGACGTTTGGACGAGAACTATACCTTCTTAAATAGAAAAAAATCCTTTTACATCTCCAACTTTGCCAAATTTTAATTTCGACCTTCTCTTTTTCTTTGTAACATTTTTAAAACCTCCCCTCCCCTACTCAAATATTTTGAAGTAGTTATATTATTCTTTCCTTTATAATTTTTCAGATAAAAGTGGTAACGGAACTTGCGAACATTCCCCTCTCTCTCGTAATACTCTACCTACTTCCCACGCCGCGTTACGTAATTTATGGACGCCACAAACATGTTGCGATCTGGTCTGGGAGAAATGCAACTCCCCGGCGATTGTTCTCCTTCTTTTACGGTTTACGTGCCATTTATGGAAATGTTTGGAGCTTGGGGATTAGTACCTGGTTCTGGTTGGTGAAGAATTTGCGTTTTGGCGAGATTGACCTCTAGGCCAATGCTTTTGTAGGCTTGGGTAAATGCATTGATTACCAGCTGTAGACCTTCCTTTGTATCGGTCATAACGACGTTGTCATCGGCGTACTGCAATTCGATTACCGACGTCGTCGAGACCTTAGTTTTTGCTCGCAGCCTACCTAGGTTAAGTAGGCCACCGTCGAATCTATATAGAATTTCCACTCCCGGCGGTAGATGTTCCTCAACAAGGTGAAGCATGGCACCTAAAAATATAGAGAATAGGGTGAGCGCAATAACACACCCTTGTTTAACGCCTGTCGTAATCTGGAATGACTCTCCTGGTCCATCATGTCTCAGGACTGTTGCATTCATATTGTCGTGTAGTAGTCTAAGAATTTGAATATATTTTTGAGAGCATCCAGATTTTGCCAGTATTTTCCAAAGAGCTTCTCTGTTGACCGAGTAATTGCTTTGACTAGGTCTATGAAGGCCATGAAGAGAGGGCGATTTTGTTCTCTAGATTTCTCTTGCATTTGTCTGGCACTGAAGATCATGTCAGCTGTGCCTCGATTGGGCCTAAATCCACACTCTGGCAAATTTTGTTCAGCAATCGGAATTAATCGGTTTGATAGTATCCGTGCAAGTATCTTTCCAGTAACAGAAAGCAGAGATATACCTCTGTAGTTTCCACACTGGGCCTTGTCGCCTTTTTTGAAAATGGTAACTATAGAGGCGTCTCTGAGTTCGGAAGGAATATTCTCAGTGGTCCATATGTTACTTATTGGAATGTGCAGTTGGGAATTAAGTGCGGGACCCCCTTATTTGTAGAGTTCAGCAGCGATACCATCTGTGCCTGCTGATTTGTTATTCTTTAGCTGTGCGATTGCCTTTTCGAACTCCTCTAATCTCGGAATCTCACTTAGGTGCAACTCAAGAATTAATTTATTTGCTTGCCCGGTCAAAGCCACGGATCTTTTATTATACGTATTTTTTACATGCGCTTTTCTTTAATTTGTGTTTTAATCTTAATGTACCCTAAATAATCTAGGCGGAGATGGTCACGTTTGCGCTTTAATGGCATGCGCATTAATGGTGTGTACCCCAAAAAAATTACTGCAAATTTTTTACAGCGCGATTTTTTACTGCACTAGTATATAAAGCGCAAACCACCCAGCAAACACGGTTCCCTCGTGCCTTCGTCGGTCCGATGTCGATTGTCGAATTTGTCGTCATCGGCACGACGTCGATTTACGACATCGAACCAGCAGTATTTTTTGTCCGCTTTGCGATGTAGGTCCAATGTATGTTTGCCGATCTAGCGTTAGATTGGCCCGTCGGAATGGTAAATTTTACTTTTTGCTGACATCGGCATACCGTCGCCGTACGATTAAGGTCCGATATGGTTTAACCACATGGTATCGACCATCCGTCCATAACTGCTTAATTTGATCGGTCTAACTTAGGCAAGCTGGTCTCGGCCTGACATCGGTAAACTTTTCAAGTCCGACATTCGTTTTCTAAAGCGGTCCAACGTCGGCGATTGACGGAGGTCCGTCGGTGGTAGCTTAAAGCGGCCCGACATTGGCAAACTACAAAGTTTCGATAATGCGGGTGCTTAACCAGTCGGGCTGGTTTAAGTGGCAGAAGACGTGATTCTTGTAGAGAAGTACCACCATCTTGTCAAGTTCGCATTCTAGTTTTGAAATATCTTCCCCTACAATACCCCCCCCCCCAAACATTTAGTTTTTGGGGATACTGTGTTCTTACGTCAAAATATAAATGCAAATTTTCTCTCGACCAATATCGAACGTGTGTTGGGTTATGACGATTTGACCATTTGACCATCTGCACTTTTTCGGCAACTTCGTAGACATCCATTTTCAGTTTTAAAAATGTATTATTTCAATTAAGAACTTACCCATCTGTTTCTCGAGCAAGGCAGAAATAAAACAAAATAATAAAAACAAAATGAATTTCCAAAAGATAACACTGTAGCGTGCTTCGAATCCACCTCGGTCGTACGGCACGGAGAGTAAATTGGACTTGATTCCCCATATGTTCGTAGTAGCTTGAAGCGGTCTGTATAATATTATCTTCCACTGTACAGGGAACATAGTGACATTAGCGCTATCTCTGCATACTAGGAAGAAACTAATTAGCAGCTTAAACATTTTAAGGTGACGTAATCAGACCATCGTCGGTTACCGATTCTCGACCAATCAAACAAATTTCCAATCGGACCATCGTCGGCCCTAAAGCAGATAAAGTGGTCGTCGGCATAAAGTCGACTATTGTAAATCGGGGGGATAAGGTTTGCGGTGGCATAATGTCGACTATAGTAAATCGGGCCATCGTCAGCTGCCGATTCTCGACCGATTAAACAAACTCCCAATAGAACCGTCGTCGGCCCTAAAGCTGATAAAGTAGGCGTCGGCGTAAAGTCGACTATAGTAAATTGGGCCATCGTCAGTTGCCGATTCTCGACCGATTAAAGAAAGTTCCTATCGGACCATCATCGGCCCTAACGCAGATAAGGTTTGCATTGGGATAATGTCGACTATAGTAAATCGGGCCATCGTCACTTGCCGATTTTCGACCAATTAAACAAAGTTCCTGTCGGACCATCGTCGGTCCTAAAGTGATGTCGACATTAAGTCGACTGTAGTAATATGGACCTCCGTCAGTTGCCGATTATTGACCGAAAACTGAAAATCGTCATCTGACCAACATTGGGCCAGAGTCTAGTCGCCGATGCCGACACACTGCCGACGTTGTCGACATTGGCCCGATTCAATGCCGACTATTTGTGTTTGCTGGGCATTTAGTTTTAGTTACTTGAAATTAAATTTAAAGTAACAGGGGGGCAATTCCAGTGGGCTATCGTTATGAGATAACGATCGCTATCGCCATTTTTTTCACTGTTACGGCAACATCGCTTATTGTTAATTAAAAAGAAGGCGTGAATAGCAGGCAACCCGCAATACTTTCCCAAAAATAACTGTCAAATGCCGACAGTCAGTCAAGTTTGTTTACCTTTCTTGGAACTTGCGGCGAAATTTCGGGAAAAATAATAATTTTCATGAACTTTTTGCACCCAATATGGATTAAAAATCTGATTACAATGTGATGGTGGACGACCGTTATCAATTTTTGATTGAATTTTGTTTGGAAAAGCCACGTTCTTTGTGAAGAAAAACGCACATGGGCCTTGTGTGGAAGTGCCGCCAGATTTTTTGTTTGGGTAAGTACTTATACTTACTTTATTTGGTGCTTAAAGAACACCACCTACATAATGTAAACAAAAAGATATAGTAGGTCCGTTTTAAGCACAGTTAATACATTTTGAAAAGACGTGAGCCAGTGGTCAGAAAACCGAAAAATAATTTTACAAAATATTTAAACATTATAAGACAAAAAAGGAATTAGTTAAGAATGCAGGATTTCTTTGGTCCAAGATTATTACACTGATTTTTTATTGAAAAAATCTGACATCAACTAATAATTTATCTGGACACTGACCTATTTATCATCCATTGTGTTTATGCTTGTATTTTTTGTGATTATCGCCAAATTACTAAATATTATGCCTTGTATAAATGATAGATAGTACTTGCAACAGAACGCATTGAGTACCTAGTTAAAGAGAGGCCGCTGATTCTGAATTGCTATGCACCAGCAAGCAAAAATTTTGCATCCCTTCTCATACTGTCCCCCCTTCTCCAATGATTTTCTTTTGCACAGGATAGTAGATCTTTTGAACTCTCTCCCTCTGTCCGCTATCGCCATTTAAATGGATAAATGACAAGAATCATGTAACTAACTTTCGTACAATTCTGATGTACACATTTTCTTTTCTTAAGGTTTGCAAACTTTTAATGTTTTAATGTAATGTAATGTAATGTACTGTTTTTTTTTTAGGTCAACTGTTGAAAACCTACAAGACCATGACCCATGCTGTAGTGCTAATAAGAGAGAAAATAAATTATGAAGTTTGGGAATAAACACTTACAGTAGCTGCTCAATGTATATTGATAAATTATCCATAGAAATCAGTTTTGGTAAGTTTTCAATTCCAACACCAGATTTTAAATTTGTAGGATCACCTATTGTCAAGTAATGCAAACTATCCAAAGATTTTGTCTCATACAGTCAAGTATTGTCAGGTATTATCGAGTTTTCGTACACCTATTGGAGGTGTTGGCCTATCGGTTTTAGATTCTGAGATTTAAAAATGTTTAATTAAATCTCTGGTTAATAATAAGGCATGTTTAAAAAGTAAACAAAAACTTCTAGTAAATTTTACCATCAGTATTTATAGACATTGGGTCATTACTTTTTAAAAATTGATAATTTTTAACAATTATATACTATAATTTACACGTATTGATTAAAAAAACCTAGATTTCTTTTTTTTCTCTGTTTGTAAATATGTACTTACTTGCTTATCATTTAAAATTATGGTTTAAAGCTAGCTAATAGTAGCTTTCAAAAGACCCTGTTTAATTGGTCTAATTTTTTTTAAATATATTTTTGTGTAAAAGTGGAGTATTGTGGTTTTTAAAGAAACATCATTTTAAGTTTTGAAATTATGTCAGTTATAAATATGTAATTATTAAATATTTATCCTTTGCGTTTCTACATAGTTTTAAGACCAATTTTCTCAGTTTTGTCAAAATCAAAATGCATAAAACTTTTAACTTTTCAAGCTCTCTACTGTTGATCAAATTCCTGTCTTAAAAACTGTTTTAGTTTTTATCTACTGTTTTACAAAGTTTACTAGCTCTTATCAGTAAATTATTTAACCCATCATCACACAAAATTATTAAAGTTAAAAAAATTTAATGTGCAAAATGAGGCAAATAATTTAATAATTATAAAATGTAATTTTACTCGGAAATCATTTTATTGGGATAATTTCAGATAATTTCGTTTTTTTAACCAGTATCAAAGACTGTTTACCTCGACTCCCCCTTCCTTTGGGATGCCACTGGGTAACCATATATACCTATTTAACAAATCTTATGCATTTTTGTTAGATATTGTTTAAAAAAATTGGATTATTTAAGTCATGTTACATGTTTTATGCATAGATTTTATGGATGTCACTAATAAAAAGAATAAGTAAAATTGATAATACAGTACCTAAAATGTGTTATAAAAATCTAAACTTTTTACATGAAAAAGTTCATTCATTCATTCATTTTTTTCCTCGTATTGAAAGATCAATATCTCAATAACTGAAAGAGTCTCAAATACAATACATAGAGCATGAAAGAATAACAATATATGACAAGTTTTATTCATTTTGATTCAGGCCTAGATGAGAAGATTACCTTTAAATTTGGCACAAAATTGGAACAATATTCGGAAAAAACAAAAACAAAATAGCACATGGTATGGCTATTGTCTGAAGTACTAATTCAAGTGAACTAACTAGTTAGCTGCTTATACTATAGATTTGCATACATCACACCTATAATAAATTATTTTAAATTTAATTTCAGATCAATGATTTCTCATAATTGTTAAGATGTATGATGAAGACATTTAGCAAAATCCGGCAAAATCATATGAAGGACAAAACACATGGTAAGCTACCTTCACATTAAAAAAAAAAACATTTTAAAATCCAAAAATTCATCAGTAAAATTAAAAAATTTGGCTACTTTTTGGTAGATTGTTGTCGTTTCAACCAAATATAAATTTCCAACATAAATATTTCAAATTTCATTAGTGAAATCCAAAGTGGAATAAAGTTTTAAGGTAACTTTGTATGGGTACAGGATATTTAAAAAAAAAACCATTGAATAACAATTAAAGATCTTGGGGTAACTAGGGGATAAGCCACACTTATTTCGTTAATTTACAAGAAAAAGTCAAGAGTCTTTTTCCACTTGGATCCCAACTTGTTAGATTTTCTGAACTTGTTTCCTTTGTTTCCTCAAGGTTTTTAATTATTATTCACTATCTTGACGGTTTTTTTGATCAACAGTTTACATTATTTTTTCTAAATAATATATACAGGGGCCAAATTCATATTGTTTTTATTTAACAGGCAAGTTTTTTTAACACCTTAGCCAGAAAGTTGTTTTATCCTCTACCTTAATTTCTAAATCAAAGTACGTTGGACCAAATTCACACAAGCATTGACCATCACTTAAGTTTCTAGTTTACCTTAAATATTAAGATGTGGGGTAAACAAAAGATAGTCAATAATAAAATTTTCAAAGTAGAATGTGATGTAAAACTTGTTCCGTATTTTTCTAAAAGAAACTAAATTGGCAGACAGCAATAAAACTGGTGGCCAAAAAATTGGTGAGAGATAGTCGATGTAAGTCTAATAAGTCGGATTATACTCTTGTTCAAAGGAGGAGGTGATTAAAACTTACTAACGGTGTAATTGATTGATTTTACAAACCAAACCTGAAAGCTTCCGATCTTAAGTAGCCAGTTCACTGGCTTATATTTTCAAATACATCTTATTTTTTGTTTCAGGTTAGCAGTGCACAAGCTGATGAAGGAAAAGATGCAATCCACCAAATATTGAAATATTAGAAATCAATTTTTAATTATAATTAACATTTAAACCAATAAGTAAAATAAATCAGTTTTTTATCCCAAGTTTTATTATTTTTTAATAGCAATGTTAAGAGTGACAAAATCACATAACATAATAAATTATTAATATTAAATTAAAAACTAGTATAAAGTATAAATTTAGCCAAAAAATTAAATTTTCCTAAATGCATTGTACAAAACTTGTCATGTCAGTCAGTAAACCCTTAAAGTTAATTTAAAAATGTAGCATACATTTTAGGCCCTTTATTTGAAGTACTAAGTAGGTTTCTTAAATTATATTACTCAGCTTTGCATTCATAAAGATTGATTTAAAGTATGCCATTTTCAAGAGTATTGTTTATAAAAATAGGTTCCTGAGGTAAGCATTTATTTGATTATTTAGAATCTATAACTTTGAGTTATTAGTTTTTCTGGTAGCCGTAAAAATAAGTTGACAAAGCAGATATTAAAAAGGTATTAAAAATTAAAATAATTTGCTTAATTAGCCAACTGCTATATAAATATCATGCTATGCTATGTGTGTGTGGGAAGAAATATCATGTAGGTAATTTAAAAATGGATGTAAAATAATGAAGAAATATCATTTAGGTAAATATTAAATCACAACCAGAGCTGGAAATAACTTAAAACTGTACTTAACTTTCCCCACCAAACCAATCTAGCATACATGTACGTATATTGCATCAGTTTCTTCTGAAAGTTAGTTTCACTATGTCTATAGAACATCGAATCTTTGTCTACTTTCATCTAGTGCCTTGGAAGGTTGGTCTATGTCTTACTTGAATCCATCCATACCTAATTTGTGGCCCGAGTTGTGGTACTTGATCGGAGACTTGATCATACTAGAATGATTCTTACATGTAGCTCCATTCAAATACCCTAGCATGTTATTCCTAAAAAGAAGTATACATTTTAAGTTTTATCAAAATAATATTTATCCAAAATCTGATCACAGCCTTAAGTAGTTATTTTTTCTTTGGTGAACTGCAAGAATCTAAGTCAGTAGTTTTATTTTAAATAAACTATCTTAGTAGAACTCAAAAGATATATATGGACTCAATGGCCCTCGCTAATGCGCCCATACACGGATGCAAAGAATATATATGTCATATATGCTCACTTGTTAACTTTAAGTCCAAAATTGGTAAAGTATGTTGCATAAACTAAGCTTTAATTTCTTTTAAAAAAAATTTTACTGTATAATTTTTTATAGGCTCATCTTACGACTATGTTCGCTAATTACTAATACCTTCTTTATCGGTGATAAACATACACACCAAAAAACAAAGAACATGCTTTTTTATTTTTTCTGCATCTGTGATTATTTGTTTTGTTAGACCTATGTTCTTGAAGCTCTTTGGCCATTTAAAGCATTTTTTAGCTAACAGAATAGTGCAACCGGTTTTTTGTTTTAATAAAGACATTTTATATATTAAAAACAAACAATCACCTTACCGTATCACATTGTCGCCCACCCTGACTTTAATTTAAGTAGGTAATAAACTTCAGCAAACTCAACTGATTGGGCCATGCTTATCTATATTCTGCCATAAGTGCTTGCGTTTCCTTTTACAGAAAAGTATAAAATATAAACCCACTTTAAAAGAGCAGTCTCATAAATAGCTAGTCGGGAACTTATGATGTACAAGTTTAGGATGAGAAGTAAAACAAATATTTCCCCATAATAATAGCTAATTTTACTTACTGTGTTCTGCTCTTTATGGGCTCCAAATATGGTGTGAACTGCAACCATCGCAGAAGAAATCATGTTAATTTTTCTCAATCATTGTAGCACCATTATTACTCAAAAGTTATATTTTTGTGCGAGTTTAGTTGTCAAAGTTGAATTGACACGGCCGCGGCCATTGTGAAACAACAAAACAAACCGCGGTGTTGCCGCGATAACGAATTCGCTCCGTAACGATATCGGTATGAGCCACTGGAATAGCCCTCCAGGCTTTTTTTTTATTTAAGATTTAACTTGATGTGATATCTCATACGTTCCTATAAATTCACTTAAAAGCATGGGCTGGAATAGCCAATTAAACCAAAAAAAGGCCTGGAATTTGACTTTGTGGGTGTTCTAAAATTTAAAGTAGATAAACCACATATTACTCGAAATACGACATCCCGTGTCACTTTGACCGTTTTGAGATTTCATTTTTATTAGATTTTATTTTTTTTACGGAATGTGTGGACTATTTAAAAAAAAATGGCGTCTCATTCCAGTGCATTTTGATGTCCATCCAGGTTAAAATATCTTATCAACTGCGGTATGGTTCGGTTTAAAATTAATTTTTAGATACCCATGTATATATCAGCCTTCAAACAGAACTTAAAGTCCTTAAACTGTGGTCCTTAGTAAATATCGCTCTTAAAGTTCTTTTTTCAGGATTTGGTTCTTTTTATGAGGAAAGAAGGTTTTTTTAAACTGCTCAAATACTTAATGTAAGGGTTTTCAGCTTTTTTGCAAGTTCAGTAATAGCACATAGAGGATTCTAAATAATAATAAAATATATTTAAACATAGACTTAATGTAGGAATCTTTTTATTGTTTTATTGGGGAATGACATATTTTACCTGATGAGTTTTCTCTCTCTGCTATCAAATTTTTGTATTCAATAATGCAAAAAAAACAGAGCAAGACAGGAAAATTAATTATTTACAAAAAAATTGTTTTTTTATTTTACTTCCTCGGTTTATTATTATAAATAATATAGAAATATTCTTTCCTTCGAGTCTTGAAATAAAAATATTTATAAACCAAAGTCATTTCTTATCCAAGAAAGTATCTCAATCTCAATCTTAAAGTAGCCTTATTGTCTGGTTACGTTTAAAGTATACATTGACAAAGCCATGTTTAACTTAATAAAAAAAATAAACAGGATCTAAATGAAAACGTAACAATAAATATAAACAAATTCAAATGCTTAAACCAAAAATTATTCGGTTATGGGTTAAGAAAAGTCAAAATATTATTTATTAACATTGCGGCTTTAGCTAAGCAGAAATTAAAATCACCATAAATAATTTATGTAAAAGAAATAAAAAATAAGTTAAAAAAGAAACGATGGAACAGCACAATTAAAATATACGAAAAGTATTTAGTCAATGTTTTGTTAGAAAAGATAACAGGTAAGACACAAATTAAATCATTAAATAATCACACAAAAATAGTACAAAATAGAAAGTTAAAACAGTACATTTAACATTGTGACTAGTGTAAAAAGAACTCTTCCAATATGTAATATGCCCTTGACAACACAAAATATGTTGTTTGAAAGTTTGAGACAATGATGTGTTTGAAATTAACCCTGTGTTTCGGACTTCCATTGTCTATATTTTATTTATACACGACGCAACCAGTTTGCACCTGAAGACGATCAGAGATTGTACTGATCGAAACGTCGTGTATAAATAAAATATAGACAATGGAAGTCCGAAACACAGAGTTAATTACAAAATATGTTGTTACAAAATGAAGGCAACATTTTAGCGTCCTTACAATTTACAGAAAATATTTGTGGCCTAGAGAGCAAAAGGTGAGGGAATAAATCGGAAAAAAGTTTTTCCTCTACCAACTGAGCTATCGAGGACATGGGGTTTTGACTGGCTATTCGAAAATCCTTTCGTCCCATTCAAATCCTGGTCGAGGAAAAACTTTTTTCCGATTTATTCGTCACCCTTTGCTTTCTACGCCACAAATCTTTTCTCCGAATATTTTGTTAGTTTGATTTCGTAACCTAGTGTTAAATCAGTAGTGGAATTTGGTGGATTTTGGGTTACATAAAACTACCAATTTTATGTAACTCTCCGAAGTTTCGTCGAATTTATTGAAAATGTCTATAAATTAGATGAAACGCCGGAGAGTTTTACAAAAAATTGCTAGTTTAATTTAACCCAAAATCCACCAAATTCATAACCAATAAAAAATCTTTTGTCTTGTTTTTAAACTTTTTGAAATCTTCTATTTTTCGTATTTCAACAGGTAAATAGTTAAACATTTTTTTCATTGTAAACAAACGAATTTTTTATTAATGTTGAATGTGAGAGAGGTAGTAGATGATTTAGAGGCATACTGTAGTGCCCATATCTAAGCAACCATATTTACAGATTCATGTACACTGTCTTCATACTTTCAAGAATAAGAATAAAGCACAACATTAAAATCTTGTGCTACAAAAACAATGGTCTACAAGAATGGCGTCATTTCATCTTACATAAATTTCTAAGTAAAACAAACACAAGTTGAATAAATGGTTTAAACAAGAATCCCAAAAGCAAATTTCGTAAGAGTGATGAGAATGAACCAATGCGAAAAAAGTCTTTTTGCGACAGTAAACCCAAGGTTATCAGATACTACTCTGAGGGCATAACAACTTGACGATATTTTACTACCTAGATTTTTTATATCCTCAGTAAACTTAAGCTTGTTGGCAATAGTCAACCCCAAAAATTTGTATGTTTCGGGATTTGATAGGTTTTTATTCTCTAACTGGATGTTATCAATGTCGCATTTAAAATATTTGTTTTTGAAATATTAAAAGATAAGAGATTTGGACGTTCGTTTATAAGTGACACATCCTACCGGTTAGTTGCAGCAAGACTTTTCAAAACAAGGATCATGCTATAACTATGTTGGGAATTTGGAACCTTTGGTTGCACTAAAACAAAGTTATGATTGCTTTCCACAAACCAAAACTACACTTTTTTGCACTCGACGCGCGTTTCGCTAACAACGTTAGCATCATCAGGAGACGATAAACAATGAACTAAATTAATCTACGCTCTATGTTATATAATATAATATAATAATTTGTGATTGATCACGATTTTTAATTCTATCTCCCCTCAACCAAAGAATAAAGTGTACTAAACGGGATGGGTTCTCTATCTTTATTTAAACTATTTCTGGATTTAATGATTTCCATACTTTCATATGCATTCAAAAGTCTTTTGTTTGGTACACTTTTTAGAAGTTTTAGGTTATCTAATGTGAATCTATGATTGCTTTCAAAAGCATGCTCGACCACTCTTGACTTTTCTGTTCTTCCGTATTTTAAGTGTGCTAAGTGTTCTTTACAACGTGTTTGAATAGAGCGTCTCGTTTGGCCAATATATTTTTTGTCACAATCCATGCAACTAATTTCGTAATTTCCACTTTTTTCTAGAACCGTAATTTTATCCTTGGGATTTCCTAGTAAGCTTCTTATTGTGTTACCGGATTGATATACTAATTTAAGACCAGTGTTATTAAATACTTTTTGTAATCCTTTCGTGTAATTAGGATTATAAAGAATTGATACAAATTTTGAGTCGCAGGTATCTTTTTGTCTGAAAAGAGTGGAATTCCGAAAGGTCTTTTGAAAAGAATGCCTATTTATCAGCTTATTTATTAAGCCTTCGTCGTAACCGTTTTCGCCAGCTATATTCCTAATCCTATTCTTTTCTGCTTCAAATCTTTCTTTGTTTAAGGGGAAATTTACTAATCTATATGTTAAAAAGTGCAAAATTGCAAGCTTATGTTGTAAGCAATGAAAAGATTCATTTGGAATATGCCTGTTGGTGGTCGTTCCTTTCCTGTACAGGAGGTTCAAACACGTTTTAGAGAACAAGTAGCACACTTAAAATACGGAAGAACAGAAAAGTCAAGTGTGGCCGAGCATGCTTTTGAAAGCAATCATAGATTTACATTAGATAACCTATAAAACTTCTAAAAAGTGTACCAAACAAAAGAATTTTGAATGCATATGAAAGTATGGAAATCATTAAATCTAGAAATAGTTTAAGTAAAGATAGAGGACCCATCCCGTTTAGTACACTTTATTCTTTGGTTGAGGGGAGATAGGATTAAAAATCGTGATCAATCACAAATTATTAGTTTTATCTCCGCCCACTAAAGGATTGTATATGAGATAGAGCGTAGATTAATTTAGTTCATTGTTTATCGTCTCCTGATGATGCTAACGTTGTTAGCGAAACGCGCGTCGAGTGCAAAAAAGTGTAGTTTTGGTTTGTGGAAAACAATCATAACTTTGTTTTATCATGCTAGTATGCAGCAGTATCGAGCCCTGTGGTACGCCTGCATTTATAAGTTCAGAGGTTGAGCTTTTCTCATTAAAAACTACTGATTGAGATAAATAGGAGCGAAACCATTCCAATATATTTACAGAAACAATTAAACATATCTCAACAGGCACCATTTTAAAAGATTTTCTTAAAAAAGTCCCTTTTTTGGAAAAGAAGCCCTTTTTTCATAAAACTAAAATTCAAGAAAATTGGACAAGCTTTAAGAGATCTACCTCCATAAAAACTATGCAGCCTTGTTTGAGTTTACTAATAAAATCTTTTAACCTAAAAAAAAACCATAGTATTTCTGTTTTAGGTGCTACAATTGTGGCGAATTCGCTAACCACATTGCTGCCAAATGCACCGTGGGGCCACAGCCGAAACGTTGTCACAATTGCAAAAGTGAGGATCACCTTATAGCCGATTGTCCAACCAAACCGGAAAGACCTCAAACTTCGCAGAAATTCTCGTTGGCAGGTCAAGAAAATCGTGAAAACACAACCGAACAAAATGGAGAGCATTCCGTCTCACCTACTTCTTAAACGAAAATAGGCATCCTAATAGTCTTCCGTATGTTTTAGATAATAATCTTTGCCTGATTCTCCCCCAATCGTCGAAAATCCTGTGCTGTCAAAATGTTGTTTATTTGGACTTGGACTTTTTAAATTTATACCAAAGTCCTTTGAAAAATTTGGCAGAATTAGTTTGTACCTTTGTTTGGACACTTTTAGAAGAGATTACGTATGGAAGATTGCATGGCTAATCTTTGTCTTTTATAAAAACACAAAGAAAAACAAAAACCCTTAAAATTGGGTTGACAATTTTGATAAATCCTTTTATTTGTACAATTAATTATAAATGTGGTCAATTAAAAACCAAGTGCTACACGTGGCTCCAACTACCCACATAGCAAGCATGGTACATTCATATAGCAGGTATATGCTATAAATAGTCAACTAAGGATATATTTTTTGAATATTAGCTAAATATACGATAAATGTTCACTTTATATATTCCGGGGGAAGGGACATATTTGGATTTAAATAATCTATTTCGAGTTTGTTAAGCTTTTCAGAATATTCTATGCATATACATTGTCTATTCCTTTGATATATACTAAAATAATCAATAAAGAATATAACCTTTAGACATTTACCCAACATTAGAAGTTTATTTAAATCAGAATATTCAATTTGTCTTTGTTAAAATTCCATACATATTTCCTTGATATATGGTATACTTAAACGCACTAGGGTAAACGCAGCAGTAATTGACACTGTTCTAGTAATTGACACTCTGGGCTTTTTTTTAAAATTAAGCATGTTTATGCAAAATTTGTGTTTTTAGCACCACATGTTTTTTGCTAAAAGCTTTATCCATAAAATAAATCAATAGTCAATAACCTTTTTATATTTACCATACGTATGGGGTATATTTATATCTGAATATTTCCTCGGCCTTGCCTAATAAACAATGAAGATATTTAAAATTTACAAAGTCGAAATGGCAATTGCGAACTTGGGATTTATTATTGAGATGTATAAACACTTCTCTGCAAGACTTACCTCCTCCTCCTCCTCAGAAGAGTGCTCTGCTTAGTGATTTCCTAAAATATTTTTTTTGGTACCTGCTTTATTTCCTCTGCACATTAATATATTATGCAAAAAGTATTTGCTTGGAATATTATAAGATGTAGATACCACGTATATTCCTTTCTTAAAACAAAGACATATTTTGAAGGATATGTACCAGGAATACATATACCTTTTCGTAATTCATGTATATATATTTTTGCCTATTTTTATAAATATACTAGTGGTATATACCATTTTGCATATGGCTTGCATATGAAAAAGGGGGGGGGGTCGTTCTCACACGATTAGAACTTCCGTTTAACATACATGTGTACATACTTCATATATTCTTTAAGAATATACTTTTTCCGTTTGGTACATTTGTGGCATATACGTGTTATATTTTTTTGCTATGTGGTTATTGGTTTGGTGGCACAATAATTTTATATATGTTGTGCAAAAATATGTTAATTAAATTTATCGGGGTGTTTTTAAAATATAAGACTGATTTCATTTAAAGTCTGACGACCAATCAGGGATTTTTTAAAAACAAACCATTACTGTACAGGGCGGGGACTTGGAAATGGAATATTGCAGGCAGCCGTAAAAAAGTTTTTTTCATTATTTAAACAACTCTTTTTTTTTTTTTGATCTACCAAACCATCAGTTTGATTCACAGGACTGATGAGATACCCAGATTTGTCCAGACAAATTTTTATACTGTTGATTTCAAGTTTTTAGGACCAATTTCAATACGGCGCAAAAATTACAAAACTATCTCCCAGGCTTCTGAATGCGGACCCACACCAATTACTTTGTTTTTACGGACCTCTTAAAGTGTTTTTATATAAGGATGATTTAAAAATTTTGTCGCGTAAATACCACTAAAATCGCTTTGAGCACACAGTTGACATATATATATATACATATATATATATATACATATATATATATACATATATATATATACATATATATATATACATATATATATATACATATATATATATACATATATATATATACATATATATATATGTCCATATAGGGCCATTTTTGGAAAATATTCTGAGAACCTTAAATAGCGACCCACTATTTTGACTTAATATATGAATTTTCGTTGAAATTCTCTTTCCAATGGGACCCCCATATCATAGTTTACTTTACTAAACTCAATTTTTAAAGAACTATATCTTAGAAACTAAAGAAAAAAAAATGTGTTCAATAAAAAATATTACTTTATATTTTTGGAGTAATATCGTCAAAATCACTGAAAATCGGTAAACTATAAATAGAAATGTGCAAACGTTAAACTGTTGTCATTTTTTATTTATTCTTAAAAAGCCCTCAAAATCATAGTAAAAACACAATAGAGATGTTTTCGTTAGTTTCTAAGATATATGCCTTTGAAAACTGAATTTTTGACATTTTGAAAGCCAATATCTCGAAAATTAGTAAAGTAAACCTTATGATATGGGGTACCCTTGGAAATAGAATTTCAGCGAGAATTCAACTATGAAGCCAAAATAAGAGGTTGCTATTTAAGGTTATTAGAATATTTTCCAAATTAGGCCCCCAGAAAAGGAATACATAGGGGATTTTACTTTTTAATCGATTGCATTTAAAGCGATTTAAGAAAGCGGTTTAAGAAAGCGGTTTAAGGAAGCGGTTTATTCATCCAAAACCTATTTTATGGTGGGTATAAACACTTTAAAAATGCTTTAGCGCATTGATTCAAATCTAAAGAAACAACTTGATTTTACCACAAAATCTCTTGTTAACATAGTTGTTTTATTTATTATACAGGGACCAAAAGTTCGAGTCCACTCTAATATCTCCAAAACGAAAAGTGGCAGAGAAGTACAATTTCACATAATTAGATGGTTAGCAAAAAAAGTATCATTAAGGAGGCGGAGCTAGGACGGCGACGATACTTTTTTTAAATGGGATAGCCTGTATATTTTGGAGAATTTTATCTAAATTATAGCTCTTGTTTAAAAGTTTTTGGCATTTTATTTAAAAATCGTTAAAATATTAGAATGACAAACTCATTCAAATTTTACAAAATATACAGGGTGGATTTTTTCAACGGAACAGTGCTTCTAGCGGGTCAGAATTTGGTCGAATAAAAAAATCCGAAAATATGTCAACTGATATTTTTATTTTCCTTTAATCGTGCCATCTGGGATTTTGTCTATCTATGTCATTTAGTTTACGAGGTATGGCAAAAAAATATTTTTTTAAAATAGAACACCCTGTGTATTTTGCAATTTTTGAAATCTGCAAACAATTCTCTCTTCAGCAATACCACACAGTAGGATCTATCTTTTACGATAATCAAGATATTTTTATCTAAAAAAAAAAAATGGAAAACTTCGATATTCGTAAAACCATATTGGAAACCATAAGAGATAGAGTATTAGTGTGTGGTATTGTCAAAACGATATTTTTTTTTAGAATTCAAAAATGTCAAACTATACAGGATGTCCTATTTAAAAAAAAATATTTTTTTGCCGTACCTGGTAAAAAAAAAACACACAAAAAAAATCCAAGATAGTACTATTACAGAAAATTAAAAATCTCAGTCGTAATTTTGGATTTTTTTTTAAACCAAACTCTAACCCGCTAGAAGCACCGAATCCACCCTATCAAATTTTAAAAAAGTAATGTCTTCGCTCTAGCTCCGCCCCCTTAATAAATGGCGGCATAATTAGCATCCAAAAAGATACCTTTTTGCAAACCATCTAATTATGTAAAACTTTGCTTCTCTGTCTCTTTTGGTTCTGGAGATATTATGGTGGACTCGGATTTTTAAAGAAAAGACGTATAAACCTTCGAATAAAGCCATTTTAGTTAAAACCTTCCTTATATAACACCGGTTTTAGGTGCTTATAAACGTAGTAACTGTATGCTTAGGTACTTTATATGAACCGACACAACAACTGTCTAAGTGAAATGCATTCGATAATTAAAAATGGGTAGGCTACGCCGAAGCGGAAGCCGGCTGACAATTTTATCCTACTTTTTCAGACCCTTATTGTGTGGGCATTTCGTCGTAAAGATAATACACAATCCAACTTGTGCAGGGTGGTCCAAGCTCGAGGCGATTGTGGGGTTCTGGTATTTCTAGTGGAGATGGCGAAAAACTAATATACACTTCCGGTCACATAAAATGCGTACGCCGATTTTATATAGTGTATTGTAGGACTCGCAATTCAGTAACTTTTTAGGTATTTCAAATTGACAAAAAATGTCACTGTCAGATTTTGATGTTGTCATACGATAATATCTAAAAATGCCCCAACTAAATGAATTTGAAAAAGCCCAAATTTTGGCAAAATTAGACGGTGGTTGGACGGTTCGAAGAGTAGCAGCCCATTATGGACGAAACAAGGCTACAATTGTAAGAATAAGAAGAAACTATCAAAAAGAAGGCGAGGCACTGACTGATCAACTTTCTTGAAGACCACCCATTTGCGATGGCCCCAGACGCGAAAATTGAGGCACGTTTTCCTGGATCCATAAGAACGACGCGCAGACGGATAAGCCGTTCTAGACTTAGATGTCGCGTTGCTGCCAAGAAAATCTTACTTAGTGAGGAAAAGAAGCACGCCAGGTTAATTTTTGCACTAAACTATTTACTACAAGAAGAAAAATTTTGGCAACAAGTGGTCTTCAAGGATGAAAAAATCTTTCAGTCCCACAATGACAGCAAACGAATTTTGGTATATCGCCCGCCACGAACACGCTATCTCGAAAAATAACCGAACGAAGACCGGGCTGGAAGATTTTCCGTGAATGTGTGGAGTTGGATATCGGCGAGAGGACATGGGGCTCTTTGTAGCAGATTCCATGCCACGAAGACTGGCAAATATTATCGAGGCTGACGGGGCAATGACACGCTACTGAAGAAACATTTTCTAGTTTTTTTAATCTACGTAGTGTTTTAATAATTTCTTTTTGTTCTTGAACATTTTTGGTTGTCTGCAAAGACTTAGATTACTCAAACTTACTGATCCTGCAGAAGTGCGCTGACTATGATTAAGTTATTGTTTTCCTTTTGCCAAACAGTTCCTTCCTCTCGATACTTTTTTCATATTCGCACAATTGTGGTCTTGTTTGGTCCATAATGAGCTTTAAGAATAATTTTTTATAATAAAATGTTGTATAATTTAAAAAAAATTGTTTTATTCATTAGTATATTAGTTTTTTAGTAGTGTGGCCAGTCTCCTTATGTTTTTGTTTACTGCAATGTCAAAAGATCTAACCTGTAATTCGATAACATCAAAGTCAGTTACAATAAGCAACGCAATTAGCAAAACTTAAATTCAAAAGATCTGCCGCTAACTTCTGTGTACGCATTTTATGTGGCCGGAAGTGTACATGTTATAAGGTGGTCAGTATGTCAACCCGTTTTCGAGATACAGGGGCATCAATCTTTTCTTTCAATGAAAATTTCTAATTCTAAATTGTAACGCAGCCACATGGGCAAAGTTCTCGCTACTTTTCCATAGTAGTAAAGTGGTCGTCAGAATAACAATTTGGGACTCATAAGTTTGGAATACTTTCTAGTATCACATAAAAGTAGACCATTCGTATTAATCACCGCCACAAACGAATTCTTAGTCGTATTCCATTAAAGTTCTGTTTGAAAGTATTTCTTAAAGCATCCCACTAAGCAGAAACATGTTACATTTACATTACCTTAACGTATTTTTGTGATCTGTTACTTAACACAACTTGTAACCCTAACGAGGATATTACATTTCCAGTACATCAATTGTCCTAAACATTTACGTAACAGTGTTACATTCGATTTTTTTAACAAGCATGTGACTTGCACGTAATATTATTTTTTTTAAATTTACCTCTAACTTGTTAAATATTGGTTCAAACAACATAAAAAATATATTTTTGTGCTTTAAAATATCTGATCTTCGTGATTAATTCTTAAACAAATTAAAAAAAATAATCAAGATTAATAATAAAGACAATATATCAGGGTTTTAGCGCCTTAGACCACTAGGCCATCTCGGTTTTGTTAAGAAATGTCATTGGTTCATGATTTTTAATCCACGATGAACCCTAAAATGATTTTCTTAAATACCTGTTAAATTATTTGTAGATGTGCTAAAATATGCTTAAGTAGGAGACGTTTTTTGGTAAAATTAAAGACTGTAAAGAACTTTGATTGAAAGAAATTAATACCACCTTATGTTTTACACACTTTATACTTTGAAAAATTACAATTTTTGCTGTTTTTTGGATAAAAGTTGCAAAATAAAAATCATTTGCACGACACCACTCAAGATGACAGACAGATGATATTACAGAAAATTTTAGTAAACATTTGCCTTAAATTATGTCCATATTTCTCTAAAATACTTTTTTATAGCCTGCTGTTTCTCTTCAACAACTTTAAAAATTTTTCATTTTAACAGAGAAAAAAAGTTTTGTGGCAGTGACTTTTTTGAACGCTAAAAAAACAGTGAAAACTTGAAAAATTTGAGTGTTTTAGTCTAGAAATCGAAAGTTTGGAAAGAAAACTTTAAAATGTGAGCAATATCATGGCATGCAACGGTACTCTTTAAATTATGCTAAAATATTTTAAGCCTTAAATTACCATCATGTCTTGACCATCAGAAATAGGTTTTTTTTATTATCACATTAATTAATTGTTTTTAATAAATTAAATAAATATAAAAAGGCTTCAGTTGCAATCAAAAAAATTTATATACACATATTGAATCACAATAATTTGATCAAATCATAATTTGGCAAAATTAAAAAAAACTGAAAATACCTACTATGTATAATTTCGTCGAACCGTAAAAAAATCAAATCATAAAATTATCGTATGTTACTGCGAATACATATACTTAAATTTATACTTATTGTCCCTTTTGTGGGAAGTTATCAAAAAAATTGCAGGATTTATTTTGTCAAAAATTTTCACCATATTTGGGTTAAAAGTTTCATTAATTTTGGAATTTTTGCATAAAACTTAGAATTGTATTTGGTCATTTTCCAATAAACAACCAAGTTTGTCTTAAAGTTGATATTAATTGAGCTCACAATACTGCTGCCTTCATGCGATCATTAATAAACTAAACTTGTTTCAACTTTGATGTTTATTACACTCACAATAGTGTATTTTGTCATGTCACAATAAAGAAGCAAGTTTGTTTTTAATTTGACATTTAATAATAACTGTAAAGAAGAAAATTTACTTCGACACTGATATTTATTAAACTTCAAACAATAGTGCCTTTTTGGTAAGCACACAAAAATAACAACTTTTGAGGCTATCGTTATTTGACAAACCTTCAAGAAGTTACTACAGTTTATTTTCCCAACTGTTTTTATGCTTACCCAATAAAGAAAAATATTCTGCATCTTCCATAATCAAAAACTAACAATTCCAAACATTCGTTTTGAAAAAAATTGCCAAAAATACAAAGACTTTGACGTGGACTGATAGAAGTAAATATAAACAAAATAAAGTTAACAACAAAAATTACGTGATTTTGCCGCTAATAAGCGCCTTGTTTACCTTTATCTGCAATTTTTATGCCTATTTCCACATTCTTCTGTCAATCAATTTCAAAGTCTTTGTATGTTTGCCAATTTTTTTCAAAACGAATGTTTAGAATTCTTAGTTTTTGATTGAGGGAGACACTGAATACATTGTTTTATAGGTAAGCGTAGAAATAGTTAGGAAAATAACCGAAATAACTTTATACCTGAAGGCTTGTCAAATAACGATAGCCACAAAAGTTGTAATTTTCGTAGCCCAAAAAGTCCCTAATGTTATTTTTCAGATACTTTATCGTTAACATTTCTTGTTAAATTCAAGATTAAATATTAACGTAAAATTAGCGCTTCTCTCGTGTATCACTGATACTTTCACATAGAATGTTAATTTTGAACTTACATTTTACATTTTTTAAACATTTTTTTAACGTATACAAAGTTACATCAATTCTTAGAATATTGATAGAATATTGAACTACTAGAAGGAGCTTTTTTTCAGACCTAGTACAGGGTGTTTGAGTTCAACATTTTCATCCCATTGTTTTCATGTTAATCTAATACGTTTTCCCCTGTTTTTAGTATTATTTAAAATACGTTCAATAATTTTTAGTTCCGTTTAATTAAATGGTCTAGATATAGTAATAAAAATTTATGTTTCTTTAAAAAAATCCTAAAAATTTATTCAAGTAGGATGCACAACTATAAAAATAAGAAAAAGGTGCTATGGAAATCCCTATTTACACTGAAATTGGTGACGAGCCGGCAACACAGATTTCCTGCTTTTGTTTAAAAAGAATGGCCAAATATGACAAATTCTAACCCCATATTTAGTTAATATTTTAATATAACGTACCTATGAAACAAAATACTGCGGTCCCCCGGCTTCTGTTTCAACTTGCATATAATAATATACTTCGGAACCATTTTTCGCCACAAACATTTTACAAAAATATCAAAAAAACACTATTGACAAGTGCTGAAACTTTCACTTTTAAAACAATAATGACATTCCAGGAAAAATCGAGAAACCGCAACATTCAATGTTGCCACGTTGATTATAAAAGAAGATGTTTAAGGAAAACACATGTTAAATTTTCAAAAAACGTCGAAAGTTTTAAATAGGCTGTGAGTATTATATATTGTGTATATTAGCTTTTTCAACATATATCTTAAACCTCTTTAATTAATTAATAAATAAGCGTCAAAACTGTTATTAAAATTGGCAACGCAGATTTCTTTCTCCCCTTTCCCCACTGTAGATGTTGCAATCAAACAACCAGTGTAACCAGACAGACCAGACTCCTTCTAGTACTTCAATGTTCTAAGCATCAATTCCACATTTTTTTAACGTTGAAAATCTGTAATGTAACAGACTTTGTGGGATGGGACAATAGCAAGTTCTTGTCTTTCCAAGGTCCCTTCTTATTCGTAAATTTTTAGTTGCTCCGAGTTTAATTTGTCACTTATTTGCCTCAATGAATTTAAGTCTCATTAAAGTAGCCGACACTGTATGCCAGAACTACGAAATTACTTTAACTTTTATTACAAAAGTTCGCGACATCATAGTTGCATAATGATGTGGGAGTGTGGAGGAAATAACTTTTTATGATCACTTTTAAGTCGCAGCCCTTTTAAAGTAACATTTTCTACTATCAAGGAATCATGCTTGTTCGGCTATATTTTTTCAGGGGATCCGCCTTTTTTATTTTCCCTGTTTGAGCCCCAATAATGAAGAAATAAATTGTTTCATATCAAAATTATATATGTTCAGCAAATGTCTATGTGCTGGTTGTGAAAACATGACTTTAAAAACCACAACTAAAAAATTGCATCAGCTTTGTTTTGTTTTTTTTGCAATAAACATGTTGTATATTTTGGATAAAAATTTCCGTCGTATTTGAACTTTGACTTTGAACTTTTTGATCGTATACAATACATGCCAGCCATAACCAAACCTACAAATTTGGCGATATTCTTTGTTTTGTTAATAACTGTGTTGATTTATGCTACCAAAAAGAACCGAATATGAATTATGGAACTAATTCACTTCTTTGTCGACTCCATGACTTAAAAAAAATCGCCTCCACGACGCATCAGTATGGTATTTGGTACCTAACCTTGAAGGGATGGCTACGAAATTTTAGTATAAATTATCTATAGAAAACCAAAACACCAAAAAATAAATTTTCATCAATAAAATAGTTTTATGCCAAATTCTAAAATGCATATTTTTCAAAAAGTTTTCCGCTATCTCCCCTAGAATTTGGTCCACTCTGTACAGAGGCCCTGCTTAATGAGCATCTTTAGGTTTAATTTAAGAGTTTTTTTTTAAATTTATAGTTAATGTAAAATTTTTCCTGGAGTACCACCGCAGACTCTGTGTTCATTTTACATATTTAGATTTTTAAGGTAACTTCATCAGGGTAATGATATATTGTACTGTTTGAAGCTTTTTGGGTTTAGGTGTTTAGAATAAATTATAACTGATAATATTTTTAATTTTTAATAAGTACAAAAAAATATTTTTTCAAAATTAGCCTCATCTAGGATTAGATAGGAAAAACTATAATTTGTTGGACCCAAATAAAAATTTATTACTAGGAAATAAATATTATTTGGTTCCAATAGAGATTTGTTTTTGTTTAGTAAATGTTTGTGTGCCTTTATCAAATAAATATTTACTTGACACAGATATTTTTTCCTGAAACACAATTCGGTCGTAGTTTTGACAACATATAGAAGTATGAAATGTTTAGGAAGTGTTTTGGAATTTTTTGTTATATAAATTTTATTTTTTTTGTTCTAAACTAGGTATCAAAAGTATTTTATTGTTGTTTTTCTTTTTACTTTCTTATACGTATTGAAATTACTACAAAATTGACTTTTTTGGGCGTTTTTTATTTGTACATTGTAAGGAACATTTTTTATTATGTATTTAAGCATTTCAATAAGTACCTCATTGACAATTGCACCCAAGTTAAGCCTGTTTTTTTAAGTTTGACTGATTTCTCTCAGAAGCAAGCAATAAGAGAGAGAGAGAGAACTTTTAAGTCAGACTTAAAACACATACTTAACGTTGGTGCAACTGGCAATAAGTATCTTTACTTTATTTTTAAGTTTAAATTAAAAAGTTACTTCATGGATAGAAGGATTGAAATAATGGTACCTTGAGTATAAAATAAAAAATGTTTTTGACGCAATTAATTTTATTTTTAGAGATTTACTATATGGAGTCGGACTACACCACTGTACATTTTTGTGAAATTTAAAAATTAATTTGATCAACATATACGTAATCAAGATAATTTTCTGCTTTTTTATTTCTCCTCAATCTTGAATCCACGGGAAGCTTTCTTATTTGTTGTCCTACAAAAATTCCCTCTTTAATCTTGGCTTCACTTATTCTGGGCAATTTTGGTTTTATGTGATTGAAGGCAGAAAGATCTCTATTCATAGCTTTACTATGTAACGGAGGAAGTAGTATTTTATTCATAGAAACTAACATACTGCTCGTAGTATTTTTCACTCCCGGTACAAAAAATTATCTTTTTGGACAATTTCATTTTTTATAGTGATATGTTTTAGCTAGGCATTCGCATAGAAAACAACAGTATTTTGTATACCCGATGCAACTGCATGCTGAGTGAAACAGCTACTACTTTCAAATCTGCACAAAGAAGGAGGAACTAAATACATTGATTACTGGCATCGGATATATGTTGTATTCTTCCTGATGATATTCCCACAAAAATTTAGGGGGGTTGTTCGAGTGGTTTTCGGGATATTCTTGTTTGAAAGTACGCCACTGGCATACGGAATTATACGACCTATAGCAGTTTTTATGAAATAACTTGTAGAATATGGCAAAGGTGAAAAAAATATAATTTTATTTTGTAAAAAACATATAGGTCTCTATGACTAAAGTAAGTAATAGATTTCTAGAATCTGTTTTATATTAAATATTTTGTATAAAAAACTGTTAATACATAATCAAAATATTTTTTTACTGATGCTTTTAATATGTGTTTCCAAAATATGCACAAACATTTACTATATTTATATACAGTGAATTTTAAAACTCTGTCAAATTGTAATCTAAGGTGCTGACTACCTCCTAACAAATCATAAATTGGCAACACATCTTTATGGAACGGATAACTTAAAATCCAATTATTCTAGAATTGAGAATAGAAGAATTATCTAGTATCGAGTGGGTGGGTGAAAGAGTGTCAGCCCCGCCAAAAATACCGCGTCAAAACTCGTAAAAAAAATCTAGTGAAAGTTCACGAGTTCTGATCGGTATTTCATGCGGTTTATGAAACACCACTTTCGGGTGAAATCTCATGAACTCTCAATGTTGGAAAGAGATTCAAAACTCGTCTAACATCATGAGTTTTGAAAATTTTTTATGACAAGTGTTAATATGATTTTACCAGTATTTTAAAGGATCTGCTTCCACTGGTTTTGTTAAGTTTTGAGCAGATTTTAACAAAAATTTAAGTCAAAGTTGATTTTACAAGATTACATGAGAAAATCCACATGTTTTTAGCAGTTTTGTCAAGTTTACATGTTTTTAGAAGTTTTGAGCAGATTTTGAGAGAAATATAAAATAAAGTTAATAAGATTTTACAAGATTTCATGAGATTGCCCATGTTTTCAGCAGTTTTTGAAAGACCCACCCATCAGATTTCATAAAATTACATGAGAAAATTCACATGTTTTTAACAGTTTTAAGCAGATTTTAAGAGGAAAAATATTTCACTGGTTTTGATAGTTTTATATTAAATCATTTTTATATATTCTTTTTAATTTATGTTTATAGATACTCATAAAATTTTTTAAGTTCTCATGTTACTTGTCAAATCTGGTTAGCGCTTGTCTATTTTCTAGACTTTACCACTTATATAATCTTGTCAATCCTTCACAACCCTTTACCCTATTTGACTTGTGAAATCTAGTAAAATCTCATACAAATCTTGCTTGCTAAACCTCATGAAATCTGTGTCTGATATAAACTTACGAAATATCGAAAAATCTCATGCTATAGTAAAATTTTGTTAATTAAAAATCTTTATAATATATTCTTTTTAATTTATTTTTATAGGTACTCATAAAATCTTTTAAATTCTTATCTTGCTTGTCAAATCTGGTTGTGGCTGTAATCTTGTTAAATCTTCACATCCCTTTACCCTATTTCTCATAAAAACTTGTAAAATCTTTTGAAAACGTCTCTTCTTTTGTTTTGTGAAATATTGTAAAATCTTATAGAAATCTTGCTTGCTAAAACTCATGAAATCTCATGTGTCTGGTGTAACATAATGAAATCTTGTAAAACATCTAAACATGAAATTTTATTGTTTTTAGGATCTTTTGAAATCTTGTGAGTTTTCAATAGTAATAAATTATTTGAAAATGATTCTCATGAAACATCATAAGAATTTGTCAGTTTTCATTTGGCATACATTTTTTCCAGGTCAAGTCTCTTGGAACCAAGAAAATCTCTTAAAATCTCATCAAGACTTTATCAGTTTTTAAGAGATTCGGAGTGGTTATTTTGGCAGGGATCAAACATATATTTTTGACCCTTCCCTCATCAAATTTTCTGACATGTTTTTGAAATAATAAAAATATCTTCTTTAGGGACGGTTTTAAAGTTCCTTGGGCGGTAATTTTTAATAGCGTTTTCGATCTACACTGAGTCTAGAGTGACTTCACAAATCTGTCTTTAAAATTAATTACTTAACCCCATATTTTGTTTGTCTTTTTAGCGTTTCGGGATATATTTGCGTGGGGCCCCTTAGGGGTAAAATTGTATTTGAAATCTTTTTTTTATGTAAAATTATTTTTTAATTTTTAGATTTGTACCCTAAATCGTACATTTTAAATCCGCCATATTGAAATTTTCAAATCTGATCAAAAATTTATAATCCCTTTGCCTAAAAACTCCTATATGCCAATTTTGATTATAATCGAACAAAATCTTTCCTTCCCCACTTCCTTCGTTAGGGGGAGGTGGGTACCTGATAATAACATATTATATATTGTATTGTCACCGGAACTACAGGGTTCCTAAGATTTTCCTTAGGGATAGGATTTCAATAAATCAAACAGAAATGGCATAGAAAGTTCTGCGCGCACAAAAGAAACAGGTATATTGAGCAATGGTGCCAGTGTGTTATTATCTCCGGACTGCTTCCATGAGAAAAAATTGTCGCCACTCTTTCATTGTGAGCATAAATCATAGTTGCAATAATAACCGTTGATAAGATGTCTGCAAATTCCGCTAGATGGCGGCCACACCATGAGATGATCGAGGAAAAACTAGATGTTTTCAGATCCAAACCACAGCTTTTTCTTGCTTAAAGGAGGCGGCAGGGTCCATTATTTACGATACTGAGCGATAAACTCGTGAGGTTGTTAACATTAGAAAGAAATATCTTCGCTTTTAATTAAATTTCTTTCCATTCTGTTCTACTAGTGACATCTATCCAGAAACGGCTAAACCATGCAGCTAGCACTAGCAGCCAAAGAAATCAATAAACGGCGCTGTTTTTCCTGCAGAGCTTTTTGCTTGCGATATTATTGATTTTAAATAAAGCTGGCCCTGCACTACATTTGATATTTTCGAGGTGTTTTATGACATGATCTCGAAACATGTAGCGAACCAATTCTTCAAAACTAGCGGGAGGGTAAAAGCGAAAAATAAGGGGCTGCCAATATTTGTAACACCCAAAAAGGGGTGAAAAGATTTATTTTGCTCTGTTTGTTTACAAAAAACTTTTTTTTACGAAAAACTTGAGCTCTGCCACTTTTTTAATTTTTTTCTTCAACTTTCTCGAAATTTTCGTCATACCGTAGAAAAAAATTAATTCCCCCATGGTCATACTCTACTTTTATTCGAAAAAATTTAGAAACAGAGACGGGATCAGTTTTCCTAAAACGGGGGATCTTGGTTTCGGGTGAGAAGATAAAGGGCGTCGCAAAAATGTTAGAAAAACAAAGCACGAAATAAAAATGGCGCCGCTTACAATTTTTTTTCGAAAATTACGTAATTTCGGGAACGCAAAGAAATAGGTCTAAAGAGTATAATTTTTAAGAAACAATATCAATTTTCTCGCCCTCCTTCACTGGAACTACAGGGCCGTGCACAAATTACGTAATGATCATAGGAGGGAAGGGGGTTACAAAACGTTACGTAGGAGGGAGGGGGGTTTTCGACAGCGTTTGCATTTGTGTGAAACTAAGAAAATTTGGAATGAAAATAAGTGAAAAGTTTTTTTTTTGGGGGGGGGGGGGGTAGTGGTCTTGAAATCGTTACGTAATATCAGGGGAGTGGCGTGCCAAACCGTTACAAAACATTACATAGGGAGGGGGTCAAAAATTGGTAAAATCACCGTTACGTAATTTGTGCACGGCCCCACATCTGACTGTTTCTCCTTTTTGATTTCGAATCAAAGTGCAAAACCCGGGTTGGACGTTCGAAGGCGTCAACCCGTCCTATTTGCTTGATAAAGTTTCTACGGAAATATCTCAGTCGATTTCTCCGGCCGTGTATGAACGCTTTAGGTTAGGCATTTGCATGTATCTCAGTCCCCAGCCTGTAAACAGTGCGTAAGGACAATGGTTACAAAATGAAAAGCCGAAAAATATTTTTTTTTTACGATATCTTTCATCAGTTTGGTATTAAAGTCGAGCAAAAACAATTTTTATTCCAGTCCTAAAGGTATGAAAATGGAAAACATTAGAAAACAACAACCTGGAATGGATTTACTACGTGTAAGATGTAGTGACAACATCGCCCCATGCCCATCCTTTTTTGCAAAAATAGTCCATTTTGAATCCGCCATATTGAATTTTCCAAATGGGGTCAAAAATTCATATTCCTTATCCCCAAAAACCACCGTATACCAATTTTGGTTAAAATCGGACAAAATCGGACAAAATTAGGCGTTTCCCCCCTCCCTCGTAGGAGTGAAGGGGGGTGCCTAATAATACAATATTATTGTATTATTAGTAAGTAAATTTCAATTTAATCGGACATCTAGAAGTTAGTCAAAATTGAGTTGCAAAATTTGACCCGAACATACATACATACATACACATATAGGTGAAGTTAAATAAAAGCTTGTAAAAAGACCGCATTAGTTAACTGACTTTCTACTAAAGACTTCGTTTAACGATTAGTGTTTGTTTCATTTCCCTCATGAATATACATTTTGGGATTTGTGGGTTATGGGAAGTGCAACTCAGAGTAAAACTACTTTTTTTTATGCCATCAGTAAAAACATGATTTTAGTAACTGTCAATGCAAAAAAACTTTTTTTGATCACTGGTGCAAAAAAAAGATTTCGGTCGGTTTTTTACACAAAGTTAAAAAGAAATAGCGGAAAATAGTAATATTGAAAAAAATCTAATTATTCTTGCCTAAGAATTAAGCCATTTCCGCCAGTTTTCACCAAGTATTTACGAAAAAATCATTTAAAAATATCAAATTGTCAAAGATTAAAATGTCGCAATAATGAACGTCACCGAGTAAAAAGACACATCGCTATGGAAACGATTGTCATTTCATTTACCAGCCGCCTTGATTTATAGTGTAAAGATGGTGGGTTACGAGAAGTTCTCTTCGTTCGAGATTTTTAAAAGTATTTTCTTGTTTTTCTTGGATTTTATGATTAAGGTATTAAAACAAATAGTGTTAGCAACTCGCGGCTAAACTGTGCTTTTTTTTACTTGTGTTTTTAAATAAATTGTTTTGAAACAAAATTTTCGAGGCTTGGAAAATTGGATTACAACTTGGTTTTACTGCGTTTTAGATGTGAGCATCCTGCCATGCCGTCTGCAAAAAAGTACATAGGGCGAGGCGGGAAAGACCGCACCCGAATTTCATTGAAGAACTCGTGTCCCGGGTGACAGCAAAGGGGTATGTTCGAAACGATTAGTTAGTTTAGGTTTGTTTAGTTTGAATCGACATCGGTGAAAATCTGAAATTCAAAAAGCACATAGAAGAAACCACTAAAAAGGCAACTAAAAGACTCGCTGATCTACAAAGGCCCCAAGTTACTATACAGTGTAATCCATTAAATCGTGATATATGGTGCAGTGATATGGAGTCCAGTAGTACGCACAAAGAAGCAGTGGCGTATTCAGGGGGGGTTTTGGGGTTAAAACCCCCCCAGGAGGTCCAACCCCATCTATAATAAATTAATCATAGCTCCCCCACTTTTAAGACCCTTTACTCCGGTTTGTGACGTGTGTTTGGTGTAATGTCTTAAATTTTAAAAATTTTGCATGCGGTGCTATATATGACGTCCTTAATTATTACAATTTTAATTTAATTCTAAGGCATTTTTATCACCAGTATTCAAAACGTGTAATAAATGGCATTCTTAGTATAATCTTTCTTAAAATTTTTAATCTGCGGCGCATTATGATTTGGCAACAAATCTATATATATATATACCGCCACCAACATTTTCTTGGGATCTAACCCAATCTATTTTTTCAAAAATATTTTACAAAAAACTCAAGAAATCAAAATTTTTAAAGAATTTTTTGTTTTTTTGTCAAAATTTTCGCCTGCATCGCTATACCAATGTTATATATTCCCAGCAAACAAAAATTGATGGCTTAGTGTTGGCCCGATACTTGTCCCCCGGACTTCACGATATAGGGCCACAGTTAGATTGCCGGTCCGGTTGCCGGATCGGCTAGGTTCACTCCGGGCCGTTGAGAATCCCGGACCGGGCAACAGATGCTTTGCCGGCCTGGCCCGTTGATAGCCCCGTGATTACGGCACGGAGCCATTTGGCCAGAAAGAGACCAATGCTATCTACAACAATGGCCACCTGCTGGCCCTTTACTTTTTTTAAAACGGCTCTATAATTAGCCGATAGACAAGTTTGTTATTCATTTAGTTGGTTTACCTAAATAACAAGAATCATATTTTGAGCTCTATACTCTATAAAAGCTAACCGAATTATTTTTTCTACATTTTGTTCGACACTAACACTGCTCTTCCTCTGATTAAATCTAAAGTGCACTAAACGCTTTTGGTTTAGGCGAGGAGGCTCTTAGAATAATTTGAGTTTTTAATAAGAAAACCTGTATAAACATAAGTTTTTAACTATATTTTTTTTTTGACAAAAATAATGTGCTTATATTACCATATAACAAGGGTAAATTATATTAGTTTGGATTCGTTTTACTAAATAAGTTAATTCCCAATTCTTTTGTGTTTTAATAGACCCCATCCCTCACACCAACTCAGCAACTCACTTTTAAATTTAGTGTTTAAAACTTTTTTCAGGATCAATTAATTCAATTCAGATTATAGTCAAACCTATAAAAGTCGATCTTGAAGGGGCAACCCAAACTGATCGAGTTATAGACATTCGAGTTTGGAAGTATTAAGAGAGAATTTGAATAAAAAACGTCCTTTTGCCAATTACTTAATCATAAAAACCGTCCAGCAAATATGTATCAAATTTCGCACTGTTGAAAATCTCGGAACCATTTTGACATATTTTGAAAAATTTTAAAAATTTCTTGTTGACATTCAAAAAATTAAATTAAATTAAATTAAAATTAAAATTAAATTATTTTAAAAAACCAAAAAAATCAAGATTACTTGGTAAGCATATTGCGAAAGCGGAAAAAGCGTGTTTGCGGAGGGCTTCTTTTTCTATTACCTATAGGCCTGTATTCTGTTTTATTTTTCTAACATCTTTTTTATTTGAGATGATCTAAAATTTTTATACGCCGGCGTTGAACATAAACGGCCATTACTGGCCCATGCGTTCTTTATCCGGACCGGTAGCTCGTATGTAAAAAAGGAGGGGGCCGGTATAGTTTTGCAGATAGAGATGGTTACCCAACGCTGACGGCACTCGGCCGGACCACCACTGTTTGCTGGGATGTTACAATTTTGGTTTAATTTTAAGCAATTTTTTTGTAAACAACATTTGAAACGCGTAAAAAATAGAATTTTTGTGTAAGGTTATTTTAAAAAAATCTGCAAATGAGACTAGTTGAGACGTATTTTTGTTTCATATACACCAACTCATCACCTATTAAACCGCCCCTCTCCCTTCAGTTCAAGAGCTCAAGCAATAGGCAACTACCTAATTTTTAAAAATTTGCTAGTAGATTTTTATTAAATGATAAACCCCCCCCCCCCCGATTCGTCGATTTCTGGCTACGCTACTACAAAGAACTACAGAAACATGCTGATAATAATGCAACGGCAAGTCCTACTAAGAATAGCCCGTGGCTACCGAACGATATCAACGAAAGCTCTACAAGTTATAACAGGATTGCCGCCCATTGACCTAATTGTCGAAAAAATTTTATATGAAAATAAAAATGGCCACAGTGAAGAAAATAAAGAAACTGAAAAAAGAGTAACACTGGAATCATGGTAAGCAAGATGAGAACGAAATATCGAAAAAGGAAAACGGACGAAAATAATTCTGCCCGAATTAAAACATGGATAGACTGCAGACACAAGCGCTAACGGGGCATAGATCTTTTAGGACGACATACGTCGGTACTGTCAAAGAATAGATGACGCAGATCATACGTTAATTTACTGTCTAAAATTTGAGAACTGCCGACACGATCTACAGAATATGACCATGGAAAACTTTTTCATAGAAATGATCCCACATAGCAAGCCATGAATATGTATATCCATTGGATCTGTATTTGATATCCATGAACGTATATTTTTTTTTTAATATCCAAACTAAGAAGGAAATACCGAAAAAGGACAATGGACGAAAATAATTCTGCCCGAATTAAAACATGGATAGACTGCAAACACAAGATGAGTTTAATTTACTTGGTTGCAATTATTCACCCTTTGCAATTGAATCAAATATAAATAAAACAGTTAGTGTTTTAAATAATTTAGGAAACAAGCTAAAGATACTAGATTTTCATAGAGCATATTTTTTTTTCTTAGATGTTCACCTTGTTGGAAAATCACTGAAACCCTTTCTAAGTTTGATAATGTCGGTCAAAATCTAGTCCAAGGAATATCTAGTTGCCAAATCTCTTCAAATTCTTGGTTACAAGGCACATTGCCTATAAAAATGGAATCCGAGATACTGTTACTCTTTCAATATCTGCCTTTTTAGGGTCAGTGTATGATGTTTCTGACCTTCTTAACACTATTTTACCACCTTTCGTCTCCGTTTCAATTGACTTAGACTTGAATAACTGTTTTCAAAAATGGATATTTCTGTGCAAGCTTGAAAATCTACTGTCTCAAGAAATTCAAAAAATCTCAAAAATACTTCGATCACCAAATTATGGAAATACGTAAAAACCTTTTAATACCTTCAGCTGAAACCAGCCAAGAAAAAGCACGTCTTCTTGCTCTCCAAGCTCCAGAGAGCATGGCTCAATGCCCTTCCATCCGCAAATTTAGGAAATCTTTTAGACAACAATACATTTTGTATTTCAACTGCGTTAAGATTAGGTCTACCTATGTCTGGAGTGCACACCTGCGTTTGCGGCGAAACAGCAGATATTTATGGCTCTCACGGGCTAAGCTGCAGGAAAAGCGCAGGACGTGTAACCGTGCGGATTAATGACATCCTTAGAAGGGATCTGATTTCAGCGCTAGCGGGTTGCCCTGCCTTACTGGAGCCTCTTGGGGTTTGTCGCAATGATGATAAATGTGCGGATGGGATGACTTTGATTCCATGGAAACACGGTAAACAACTTCTCAGGGGTGCATTCAGATTGAAGAGTCCGGGTGAAGTCCGGCGCAGAGCGTTACTCGATAGAGAGTGCAACTCCGAGTGTGCCCGACGATTCGTCCAATATGAACGAACAAGGCGCATTAACATAACCTCACGCTTAAGATTTTACATTTTTTTGTAATTATGGAAGAAGTAAATGCGTTTATAAATAAATAACAAACAAACAACGTAAATGAAGAACTACTCGTTGAGGATGATTCACTTTCACCACTTTTTCGCTCACTTCACCACTCTTGATTGTTCCATCTAGAACAAAATTGCCTTCCTCGTCCAAAACCAAATTATGGAAATGTGTACTGATTCTTTCCATTGCCAAACACTAGACTTCAAATTTAAAAAACACTAGTACACAAAATATTGTCTCTGAAATAAGGTTAGGAATGGTTGTGCATTTGATCTGCGCATGCGGGACAAATTTTATCAACCTATTTCGTGGGGTGCGAAAGTGCGCGTTTGGGTAGCGTCTGGTAAAAATCTACCGACAATCTGAACAGCCAGGTAAATTTTAACCAGAGCAATCTGAACGGCCACGGTGCGCCCGGGCGTCACCCGACGTTCAATCTGAACGCACCCCTGGAATGCAACTTGTTCACACACTTTAGCAAAATCTTATTTAGACAAAACTTCAAGATCATCTGGTGAAGTTTATACTCTTTCGGAGGACAAGAAACGTAAAAAATATGGTGAATTATTAGATCGTTTTATTTTTGTGCCCTTTGCGGTCGAGACTTATGGACCTTGGGGTGATGAGGCTAAGAGACTGATCTTAGACATAGCCTCCAAAATATCTTCTGACCAGTATTGTGACTTCAGAGGGGTAATGCGGCTTCGGTGATGGGCACCATCCGGGAGGAGGCAGGGATGGAGGAAATTTTCTGCGTTTAGATTTGTGAGCGTGTGAGAGTGAGTTTGTATATATTAATTGTTTTATATTTTTATTTTTTTAAAATTTATTGTTGTCATTTTTCTGATCATAAATGTAACCACTTAATATCCACCTCGAACGTCGTTGTTCTGCTTTATCCAAAGGTACCACCTCAGAAAAAAAGAAGTTCTAATAGGCAACTCTGTTTACCTTTAGCAACTAATAAGGGATTGTCCCTTAACGGATATCTTTTTTAAAAGGGACGCAAAGGGTCGCTAATTTTAGACGGCGGGATTTAGTAAAAGGGTTTATTTTTTTTTAGAACGGTCCTAAGTTTAAGTGAAATTTGTGGTTTTAAGCATTTTAAACTAACCCTCCTTGAGTTTTGGACACAGTTTGAATTATAAGAAGAATTTTAATAAATTTGTTTATTGAATAATCATCTTAACACAATCTTTTGTTGGATTTAAAAAGAGAGCTTCAAGTTAGAAAAAAAAGTAAGAAATTTAAACTCACGCGGGGTTTAAATAGTAAACATTCTGTAGAACAAATTAAAATTGGGGTTATATCTCACTCTAATTAAAACTTACCCTTGTTAATTAATTTTTCCAAATTATACTTAATTTTACACAACGATTTAGATGGGTAATAATAAGATAAGGAGTAGATTAATTTTGTATTTATTTAAAAGGTGTTTTAATTTATGAAATGTATTAAAAAACTTAAATGCAAGTTGTTTACATTTCTGTCACTGTCGAAATGTCAGTTTCAAAATATTAGCTGCATTCAAATCACAAACAGCGAGTTCGGATCTCTTACGTGACCTTCGGTTACTAATCATAGCCTATCAATCAGCTGTTGATAGTGGTTTCTTCAGTCACTGTCAGTCAAATTATCTCTTTTAGGTTACCCAATATTATTGTCATGTTCATTGGCGTTTCGTTGAAAATAAGAAGTCCGTCATATAATTAAGGACACTATAGACATTTGCTTATAAGTGTGCTAATGGTTTTTACATTATTTACATTTAAGTAGGAATTTAAACGACCCCCCCCCAGAGGTGGTCTAAAAAATCACCAACTTTATAACCTCAAACACAGATGAAGCTATTATGTGCTAAATTTTTGGCGTATTCACCATTTGCCATTTTGAAACCTGTCAAAATATTGTATTTTGCAATAACAATAGAAAATAATCAATAACTTTGTGTCTTTTTTGTATGGGTAAGTGTTTTTTGAAAATTGGTTTTAAAATTTAGTACTTGCCACAGGTGTTAATATTTAGACCTGTGGGAGTTACTATTTTAGATCTGAGTAAATTCCTCTGAAAATGTTTGCCTTCTTTTTGGACATACTCCGCGGGTCGATTTTAAAGCTGCACCCGTACGGTCGTCATGACAACACGTCCCGCGACGGCAACGGACTACAACCGCGTTCGTTTTTTAACACACCCTTTCTGACTCTAAAGCGTCGAAACGTTGAAAAACTTGATGGAAATTTGCTTCCTCTCGGAGCGAGACAAAGACAAACGTCCACCGAGTTCAAACATCAGTACAAAAGGAAAACATTTGGTATTACATCATTTTGTCTTGGAAATTATGTAAGTGAAATAGAGACAGATATAGGGATGGTTAACACGATGTAGGAAAAGATGCGACCCACACGTATAGTGGGTCATCGTGTCAAAAAACCGAGCCATGCCCACCCTGGATGCGAAAGGGCTTGTCTGGCGTATCTTGGCTTGGCTTAGTTGCAGCGATTTCTTGGAGTTAGATTAATACACGCTATTACTGGCCAAAGCTTGAAACAGAACTTGAACATGTGGATTTATTGTTTCGCTATGCAAAATATGATATCTATTTAAGGATATAATTTGAATAAACATATCTTGCGGCTTTTAGAATACCGAATGTATAATTTTGGATATTTTGGTTTGCTTTCCGACGTTGTCACCATTAGCAGTGGCGATCCCAGGAGGGGGGGGGGAGGCTCCCAAAAAAAGTAGACAACAAAAATGCTGGTGGTAACCCTGAAGTCTTTGGAGAAAAAACGAGAAATTGCAGAACATTCCTTCGATGTCGACAACGTCGGCAGTGTGTCGGCATCGGCGACTACACTCTGGCCCGATGTTGGTCAGATTGCAATTTTCAGTTTTCGGTTAATAATCGGCAACTGACGGAGGTCCACATTACTACAGTCGATTTTATGGTGACACCACTTTAGGACCGACGATGGTTCGATTGGAACTTTGTTTAATCGGTCAAAAATCGGCAACTAACGATGGCTCGATTTACTATAGTCGACTTTATGCCGAAGCTCACTTTATTTGCTTTAGGGCCGACGACGCGACGGTCCGATTGGAACTTTGTTTAATCGGACGAGAATCGGCAACTGACGATGGCCCGATTTACTATAGGCGACATTATGCCAATGCATACCTTATCTGCTGTATGGCCGATGATGGTCCGATAGGAACTTTCTTTAGTCGGTCGAGAATCGGTAACTGACGATGGCCCGATTTACTATAGTCGACTGTATGCCAATACCTACTTTATCTGCTTTAGGGCCGACGACGGTCCGATTGGAACTTTGTTTAATCGGACGAAAATCGGCAACTGACGATGGCTCGATTTACTATAGTCGACATAATGCCAACGCAAACCTTATCTGCTTTAGGGTCGATGATGGTCCGATTGGAAGTTTCTTTAATCGGTCTAGAATCGGCAACTGACGATGGCCCGATTGACTATAGTTGACTTTATGCCGACGCCAACTTTATCTGCTTTAGGGCCGATGACGGTACGATTGGAACTTTGTGTAATCAGACGATAATCGGCAACTGAAGATGGCCCGATTTACTATAGTCGACATTATGCCAACGCAAACCTTATCTGCTTTAGGGCCGATGATGGTCCGATTGGAACTTTGTTTAATCGGTCGAGAATCGGCAACTGACGATGGCTCGATTACGTCACGTTAAAATTTTTAAACTGATTAATAGTTTTTTCCTAGTATGTAGAGAAGGCGCTAATTTCACTATGTTCCCTGTACAGTGGAAGATAATATTATATATATATAATGAGCAAAGGTGGTACTTCTTTACATAAATCACCTCTTCTGCCACTTAAACCAACCCGACTGGTTAAGCACCCGCATTATCGAAACTTTGTAGTTTGCCAATGTCGGACGTGTCAAGCAAACACCGGTGGACCTTCGTCAATCACCGACGTCGGGCCGCTTTGAGAGGCTGATGTAGGGCCTTATTATCCACCCATTATCGGACCTTTGTGGTTTGCCATTGTCGGGCCGCTTTAAGCTACCACCGACGGACCTTCGTCAATCGCCGACATTGGACCGCTTTTAGAAACCAATGTCGGACTTGAATAGTTTACCGATGTCGGGCCGAGACCAGCTTGCCTACGTTAGACCGACCAAATTAAGCAGCTTTATGGGCGGATGGTCGATACCCTGTGGTTCAACCATATCGGAACTTAATCATACGGCGACGGTATGCTGCCAAAAAAAGTAAAATCTACAATTGGTCCGACAGCGGGCTACAGTCTAACGCTGCGTCGGCAAACATACATTGGGCCTACATCGCAAAGCGGACAAAAAATAGAGCTGGTTCGATGTCGTAAATCGACGTCGTGCCGATGACGGCAAATTCGGCCATCGACATCGGGCCGACAAAGGCCCGAGGGAACCATGTTTGCTGGGGATAGTTACTAAAATCATGTTTTTGATGAAGGCATAAAAAAAATCTTATTATTAAGCACCTTATCTGCATGGGTAAAACACGTCTTCCGCGCAACTAAAAGTATTGGAGATGAATGATGTGCTTGGCGTAGTCCATGAGGGATTACATACTTTTGAAGAGAAGTAACGCAGACACGAACCAAGTGGCAGGAAAAGATCGGAAAAACAGTAAGGGACGATCAACAATTAATATCCGGCTGATTCCAGAGACTGGGCAGAGTGTGCGGCTCCAAAATTAGTTTTTTTAGCCATCAGAGACACCGGCGATCTCTTGGAGGGGATGAGGGGATCCTCCCCCCAATGTTGCTAGCAGATGAAAAATATGAAGGTCAGTCATTTTACGAAACATTTTGTATTTCTAATTTTTTCAAACAACAATAAAAAAGATCTCAAAAGCCTTCGGATCATGCCGGTGATGAGAGAGTGCACAATCGACGACAATAAGAACATATAAAGATAATTATATTCTGAGTGAGTACCTAATGATGATGACAAAATAGCTATACAAACCTGTAATGAGAGTACAAATGGAATTACATAACCGGTAACTAAACAACCCATTAAAGTATAAAATATGGGCTGCAATCACTCCACGAAGATAAAAAATCAATAGCAGGAGGAAAAAAAATCCTCGTTCAATGACTATTTATTATTCATTATTTTGTATTATTATTGCAAAATATTTTCTAAAAATATACCATATTTTAGGAGAAAACGCCCTAAAACTATTTTTTTTTGACATGCTTCAAAATGGCATATGGTGAATATGCCAAAAATTTGGCACAAACAGCTTCATCATCTGTGTTTGAGGTTATAAAGTTGTTGATTTTTTAGACCACCTCTGGGGGGTGGTTTAAATTTATAGCCCCCAGAAAGAATTGTCTTTTGGCAATTGGTAATAAGTTTGTTTAAAATTTCCCTAAATAACTGTTTTTACAAGAAGCAATTTACCTTATTTATTATCTCAAGTTGTTTATTACTCCATAAAACATCTCCAATTTTGTCCAGAAAATATATTTATGAGGGCACTACAAGGAAAAACAAACATAAGTGAAGGTCACTGATGATGCACGAAAAATATACCAAACAAAAAAACCCAAAACAACTATATTAATTTATTTACAAACTGAAAGTAAAACATTGAGGTTATCTAAAAGCTCAGTCAAGTCAAATAATTTTCGTTAATCAAAGCCCACTCCTTTTAAAGCTGTAGCTTTCATCAGTAAGGGTTGGTGCAAGCCAAGGTAAAAGATCCGAACTCGCTGTTTGTGATTGAGCGCAGCGCTAATATTTTCAAACTGACATTTCGACAGTGACAGAATGTAAAAAAAACTTGCATTTAAGTTTTTTAATACATTTCATAAACAAAAACACCTTTTAAATAAATTAATCTACTCCTTATTTAATGATCACCCATCTAAATCGTTGTGTGACATCAAGTATTAATTGGAAAAATGAATTATCAAGGGTAAATTTTAATTAGAGTGACATATAACCTCGATTTTAATTTGTTCTACAGAGTGGTTACTATTTAAACCCCGCGTGGGTTTCAATTTTTAAATTTTCTTTTTTTCCAAATTGAAACTTTCTTCTTAAATCCAACAAAAGATTGTGTTTAGATGATTATTCAATAAAAAAATTTATTAAAATTCTTCTTATAATTCAAACTGAGTCCAAATCTCAAGGAGGGTTGGTTTAAAGTGCTTTTTAGTAAATCCCACCGTTAAAGTTGGCAAGCTATTTTCGATTTGAAAAGTTAAAGTTGCGCTTACAACGTACGACGTAACCAAACCAATTCTTGTTCAGTGCATTCAGTGCGTTCAGGCAAGAGTAGTTTCAGCGATAGGTGAGACGTAGTCGATGTTGTACGTCGTATACGATTATATGTACAATGAGCTTCAGGTTACTGCGAACATAGAGGGAATCAATTCCAATTTACTCTCCGTGCCGTACGACCGAGGTGGGGTCGAAGCACGCTGCAGTGTTATCTTTTTGAAATTTATTTGGTTTTTATTATTTTGTTTTATTTCTACCTTGCTCGAAGTGAAATAATACATTTTTAAAACTCAAAATAGATGGAGAATAGTATTATCAAGGCAGACCATTGAGACTTATCGAAGAACTTTTTTTTGGAGAATTTTGTAAATCGCCCAGAACCTAGTTTATCAACGATTCATATGTTTGTGCAGAATTTTAAAATGTTTGGTTGTGTAGCGCCAAGAAACCATAAAAAACCCACTGTTTTGAATGACGAGCAGGAAGTACGAGATGTGATGATTTGCGCTGCAGCGAGGACAACCGAAAGTTAACTAGCCACCAAATTGCCGAAGCAGTTGATACGTCTTCAGCCGCCAAAAGTTCATCAAATTTTTCCGGAGGACTATCGTCGTATGGAATTTTGCGAAACAATGATGGAAAGGGCTAATCATGATGAAAACTTTCTTAGATCTATTCTTTTTACAGATGAAAGCACTTTTCCATTATTGAATCGTCATAACCCAACACAAGTTCGATATTGGTCGATCGAAAATTTACATTTGTATTTTGACGTAAGAACAATGTATCCCCAAAAACTAATTGTTTGGGGGGGTATTGTAGAGGAACACGTAATTGAGCCATTTTTTATTGACGCCAATTTGAATGGTCCTAGATACTTGAATCTACTGCAGCAAAATATTATTCTGCTAGGCAGTTGTTAGGTGTGAGATTTGGTGAAATATGGTTTCAACAAGATGATTGTTATGCTCACAATATTGGCCTTGTTAGGGAGTTATATCAAAAAATAAAGTTTACCGGCATGAAAGGGCTAGTCATTGGGAAGAACTTTGGATAAAAATTGAAGAAGCTTTTCAAACTCTCACCCCTAACATGCTTGGAAACGTTAGAACAAGTTTTTATAATAAGCTTGGATATTGTCTAGTCGAGCAAGGAGGACTTTGAGAACATTTGCTCTAATTTTTTTTGACTGGGAGAAACTTTTTGGTTTTTCCAATGTATTATTTTATTTTGAGAGCTTGCTTTTATTTTGTTTCTCCTTATTATTTTCATTGTAACACGTTGTTAGTGACAAATCTGAGCAGTTGAAAATAAAACGCTCTAATTTATCAGTGACAAAAAATAAGAAAATTACGTTATCAAAATTTGCGTATTTATTAACCGGAATTTGGTCTTGGACTACACTTCACATTGCACCGTGGTTAGAGGTGTACTAAACGCAAGCCGCGAACGGTCATCGCAAGCCTGAGTGTTGGTTGATCCACTGATAGGTGTGCGGTGCCCCATATATGTATGAGCTTAAATATACGCCCTTTCAATGCTTTCGGCGTGCACAACTTTGTAAGCGGGATGTCCTATATATACGCCTATACCTTTCTCTTTTACTCTTTAATGACTCTTATTGTCTCTTTCTGGCGTCAAAGCTTAGCGGTTCTGCACATGCGTGGCCATCGTCATCGGCTAACTAACCAAAATCCAGAAAGATAGCTGTGCAGTTGTCAAAATGTTTCTATTTGTTTACGTTTTTAGAAAATCAGTATTTTCTATTTTTACATAAATAAATATATGAATAGAAATAATTTTTAGGTATTTTCACTTTTTTTCCTCCAAATTTTAAGAAAAAATAGCTAGCAACCTGTGGAAGTTCACTTCTGTTGTTTGGCGGCATCCACAAACACAGCACGTCTTTTTATGCGGCAACATCTTAAGCTCCAAGATATAAACAGTTTTTATTATAAGTCCTAAAAAGTTTCGCGTAACCAAAGATTAAAAATATCACAATAAAAAAATTTGCATAAACGAAAACGCGGAAAACGACTATGTGTGATCAAAACAAATCAACAAAAATGGCGTCTCGACCGAAGCGCGAAGACAAAGCTCGCGAAACCGGCCGCCTCGTCAAATTTTCGCGCATGTGCATAGGCGCGGAACTAAAACGATTCCATGGCCTGCTAGATTTTAGATCTTGCTTACAAGTTTGGCTTGGGAAAGGCCTATATTTAACCTTATACATATATGGGTGTCCCTGTGTGTACGTACACTGGCAAATTGGACTTCTTTCACAGTAGCCTGAAGGGCTCTGTATACAATTAAGCACTCCCTATTTGTGCAACTTTAAGTTCCTAATAAATAAATAATTTTTAGTTCCGCTTTATTAGCGTCACTCAAAAAATGTACACTTGATTTAAAAAAAAACTCATACATGCATTTTTTCCTATGCCACAAAATTTAGCTTTCCATTAGTGTATACTATTATAAGGCACCACCAGCTTAGTATGCCTGACTTAAAATTCAGTGTGACATCCTTAAAAATGTCACAGATATCAACATTTACCAAAGTTCAAATTATCACTCGAGTTATAGAAGACGGCTGTTCTATAAGAAGAGCGGCCACCCATTTTGGAGTTGGTAAAATGACGATAATGCGATGGAAAAAGCGCTGGATTGAAAATAATTCTACGGATAGGAAAGATGGATCAGGACGACCAAAAGTAAGTTCTGAAGTGCAAGATGAAGGACTTATTGACCGTCTCAGACAAAATTCTTTTTCAACGTCGGTTGAAGCAGCTAATGTAACATTATTTCCGGGTTCTTCAGCAACAGTAAATAGAAGAGTAACGAAATCAGAAGTCTCTTGTCGAGTTGTTGCAAAGAAGCCTTTTCTAACAAACAGAAGAACAAAAACAGGCCAGAGTGATTTTTGCACTGAACAACGTTCTTCGTTATAATGAATTCTGGGAGAGGGTGGTTTTCACTGACGAAAAAATTTTTCAATCATCTTGAAGCAGTAGGAGAATTTTAGTTTATCGTCCATCGAATTCTAGATTTGAACCCGAATATACAAACCAAATTAAAAAAGCTGGACATTTTTCTGTAAACATGTGGGGCTGGTTTAGTGCTAGAGGTTTGTGTTTTTTTTTCGAAAATCGAAGATTCAATAGTGAACGATATATTGAAATCCTTGAAAACATTATGCTGCCATCTGTACAGGCTTTACATGAAAATAATGACTTCGTTTATCAGCAGGACAACTGTCCAGTACACACGGCTAATGTTGTTCGCCAATGGTTTCAGAATAATAATATAAAAACACTTTCTTGGCCAGCCAACAGCCCTGACTTTAACCAAATGGAAAATATATGAGGTCGAATAATATATAATATAAGAAAAATAATATACCAAAGGAATTGGAGACCACGAAATGCTGAAGAGTTAAGCGATGCTATTTATCCCGCATTGGATCAGCTCTCGGAAGACCATCAGTATTTTCAAAATTTTACATTTTCAATGCCCAGACGTTTGCAGCTTGTAATAGAGAAAAATGGTGATCCTATTAAATACTAAATTATTTATTTTAGTTCTTTTTTAAGTTAAACTAATTAGTATTAAGTTTACCATCGTTTTTGTCCTAATCCAAGTTTCCTATTCGTCGAATTGTTTTCAATCCAGCGCTGTTTCCATCGTATTACAATCTTTATAGAACAGCCTTCGTCCGTTACTCGACTGATAATTTGATATTGTTCAATAAAGATTTTACAAAAACATTATTTTTGCTGATTTTTTTCAAATTGTCGTACTTTTGAAGTTTTTAGGCATTTTAGCTTATAGTCCGTATACAGACCGCTTCAGCCTACTGCGAACATAGGCCGGAAGAAGTCCAATTTGCCAGTGTACGTACATGCAGGGACACCGCACACATATCAGTGAAGCAACCAATACTCAGGCTTGCGATCACCACTTGCGTGACTTGAGTTTAGTATTTAGTACACCTCTCACCACGGTGCTGTATGGAGCGTAGTCAATGAAACCGGAATTTGGTCAATAAATACGCAAATTTTTATAACGTAATTTTCTTATTTTTTGTCACTGATAAATAAGAGCGTTTTATTGTCAACGGCTCAGATTTAGCACTGACAACGTGTTACAATGAAAATAATAATAAGGAGAAACAAAATAAAAGCAAGTTCTCAAAATAAAATAATACATTCTAAAAACCAAAAAGATTCTCCCAGCCAAAAAAAAAATAGAGCAAATGTTCGAAAAGTCCTCCTTGCTCGGCTAGACAATATCCGAGCCTATTATAAAAAACCCCTTCTAACGTTTCCAAGCATGTTAGGGGTGATAGTTTGAAAAGCTTCTTCAATTTTAATCCGAAGTTCTTCCAAATTATTAGCCCCTTCATGCCCGTAAACTTTATTTTTGATATAAATCCATAAATAGAATTTATTAGGAGCGGGATCGGGTGATCGAGCTGGCCATAAAATAGTTCCCCGGGTACTTATAACCCGATTAGGAAATACATTATCCATATATTCCCTAACAAGGCCAACATTGTGAGCGGGACAACCATCTTGTTGAAACCATGTTTCACCAAATCTCACACCTAACAACTGCCTAGCAGTTGGAATAATATGCTGCTGCAGTATATCCAAGTATCTAGGACAATTCAAATTGCCGTTAATAAAAAATGGCTCTATTACGTGTTTCCCTACAATACCCCCCAAACATTTAGTTTTTGGGGATACTGTATTCTTACGTCAAAATACAAATGCAAATTTTCCCTCGAACAATATCGAACGTTTGTTGGGTTATGACGATTCAATAATGGAAAAGTGTTTTCATCCGTGAAAAGAATAGATCTCAGAAAGTTTTCATCACGATTAGCCCTTTTCATCATTGTTTCGCAAAATTCCATACGACGATAGTTGTCCTCCGGAAAAATTTGATGCGTTTTTGACGCTTTGTAAGAATGATAACCATTCTTTTTGAGAACACGTAAGACAGTGGCTGAAGACGTAGCAACTGCTTCGGCAATTTGGTGGCTAGCTAACTTTCGATTTTCCTCCACTGCTGCGCAAATTATCACATCTCGTACTTTCTGCTCGTTATTCAAAACAGTGGGTTTTTTATTGTTTCTTGGCGCTACATAACCAAACTTCTGCACAAACCTATAAATCGTTGATAAACTAAGTTCTGGGCGATTTACAAAATGCTCCAAAAAAAGTTCGTGAATAAGTCTCAATGGTCTGCCTTGATAGTACCATTTGAGCATCTGCACTTTTTCGGCAACTTCGTAGACATCCATTTTTAGTTTTAAAAATGTATGAAGCTCATTGTATATTATACACTGTTAGAAAGGTCAAGAATGTCAAATTTTTCAAATATAACGATATCTGTTGATTCTTGTAAATTTTTATTTTGCTTTCTTTCCATACAATTAACATTTTCGGGGGACTGGGACAGGGGTTAGTTGCATCTTTTCTTATCCCCGTGCAGTGGCGGTCGCAGCTTTCCCAAAAGGGGGGGGGCGTGAAGCGCAATTTTTGAAATCCTATCAAAAATTTTACTGTTTTTACGAAACACCGGCGATTTTTTAAATAAATTCTCGAAATAAGGCGTGGGCGATCGCTCCCCCCCCCTTCCGCTACCGCCACTACCACGTGTTACAGGATATTTGTCTATAACTAGAAAACTCATTATCTTTTTGATTAATGAAAATTAGAAATAGGTTTGAATTCAATTTTTTGTTCCCCTTGGTATACAGGGTGTGGCAATAAAGCTATTTTTTTTAAAATAGAATACCCAGTATATTTGTGTATTTTTGAATTTTTCAAATTTTTTCAAATTGATCAGTTGGTCATTTCCAATATATTTTCATTTTGACAATTATTAAAACTTAAACGCAAATATCTCAGGAAGTACAAAAGATATGGAAATAGTGTTTGATATTTTTGTAAAGCTAATTTTTTTAAAAATTCAAAAATGAAAAATATACAAGGTGTTCTATTTAAAAAAATTGTTTATTGCCACACACTTTATACCAAGGGCAACAGAAAAAAGTTGTGTTCGTTGCAATTTGCTAAGAAATTTTTGAATTTTGACCTACCCTTTATTTTCAATAATAAAAAAGATACTGAGTGTTCCAGTTGTAAACAAACACTCTGTACCAGAGGTGTTAAAAATTTAAAATTTTTCCCATATGATAATGGAAATAAACCCGGTTATATGCTTCTAAAATATTTAAAATGGATTTAAATCGGATTTTTATTGTCTCACCATCCCAAAGCAACTCCAAATTTTTCTCTCATCGCAATTCCTTACCCGCCCAGTTTCTCGACCTGCACTTCCAAAATTTCGTCTTACATAAAATGGCTCTTTTGGTCGCAGTATTATCAATAGGGTGAAAAAAATATTATAATTTAAATTGAAAAGTAGCTGATTTGTATTTAGAGGAAAATGTATTTATCAATTGGTTAAGGCGCGTTATGATTCCATTGACAAGTTAATTTTTTTAAAAATTCAAAAATGCAAAAATATACAGGGTGTTCTATTTATTTAAAAAATTGTTTATTGCCACACACTGTATACCAAGGGCAACAGAAAAAAGTTGTGTTCGTTGCAATTTGCTAAGAAATTTTTGAATTTAGACCTACCCTTTATTTTCAATAATAAAAAAGATACTGAGTGTTCCAGTTGTAAACAAACACTCTGTACCAGAGGTGTTAAAAATTTAAAATCTTTCCCATATGATAATGGAAATAAACCCAGTTATATGCTTCTAAAATATTTAAAATGGATTTAAATCGGATTTTTATTGTCTCACCATCCCAAAGCAACTCCAAATTTTTCTCTCATCGCAATTCCTTACCCGCCCAGTTTCTCGACTTGCACTTCCAAAATTTCGTCTTACATAAAATGGCTCTTTTGGTCGCAGTATTATCAATAGGGTGAAAAAAATATTATAATTTAAATTGAAAAGTAGCTGATTTGTATTTAGAGGAAAATGTATTTATCAATTGGTTAAGGCGCGTTATGATTCCATTGACAAGCTAATTTTTTTTTAAATTCAAAAATGCAAAAATATACAGGGTGTTCTATTTAAAAAAATTGTTTATTGCCACACACTGTATACCAAGGGCAACAGAAAAAAGTTGTGTTCGTTGCAATTTGCTAAGAAATTTTTGAATTTAGACCTACCCTTTATTTTCAATAATAAAAAAGATACTGAGTGTTCCAGTTGTAAACAAACACTCTGTACCAGAGATGTTAAAAATTTAAAATCTTTCCCATATGATAATGGAAATAAACCCGGTTATATGCTTCTAAAATATTTAAAATGGATTTAAATCGGATTTTTATTGTCTCACCATCCCAAAGCAACTCCAAATTTTTCTATCATCGCAATTCCTTACCCGCCCAGTTTCTCGACCTGCACTTCCAAAATTTCGTCTTACATAAAATGACGTTGCTATAACACCTTTGATATTTACGGTATTAGCTTAATTTTGTGTCAAAAATGAGATTTGTAGTGTGATTTTCTTGTACCTATTTTAAAAGAATACTTAAAAATTACTAACACGAACTAAAAAATCATCAAAAAAACAATTTTTTTTTAACAATTTACACAAACGGCGTAGCGGCGCAAATCAGGGAAAGAAAGAAGCGGCAATAATTCTTTCTTGGTTTACTGAAAACCTAACCATTTTGCGACCAAGGAGGTGCCCTCTACAGTTGTCAGATACAGTTATATTGTGAAATTGGCTGCAACTGCATTGATTCTTTGGCCACAATTGTTTAGTAAAGAGAAACGTCGAAAGAACGTAAATTAATTAACTCTAGTTATTTATCAACGTTTTGGCGTCGTTAATCCGTCGTTCGTTGCAGTCGTTGAAAACCCCACAATATTCCAGTAAAAACAAACGTTGTTAGAGGGTTGCCAAATCTACCCTAGTTAATAACAACGGTGCAAAGTCAACTAAAAATTGTTGCTTGGGATTCCAGCTTGTCATAAAATTAATTTAAGGTATTTTGTTTTATTTTGGCTTCATGCTTCGTATCGAAGTTTTGTGTTGTATGTTTTTGTGTTTTTTTATTCCAAGACTTTTCATCCAACACAGTCACCAAAGAACTTCAGCCGGTAATTGAACCCAGGCCCTCCGTGTGAAAGTTACCCACTTAGCACAAAACAGAACTAACTTCAAAACACGTGAAAAACAACATCTTTCTAACGGTTAATAGTCCGCTTTCTAGCGTTTTTTCTTTATATATAAAACGTGATAAAACGTATTGTTTTAATGTGATTCTAACGTCCCAACATCAAAAAAACGTTAGAAAGCGATTAAGCGTTAGAAATATGTTATTTTTCACGTGTTTTGATGTTAGTTCTGTTTTGTGCTAAGTGAGCAGTATCGTTGTGAATTTCTTTTAGCCCCACGAATAGGTCATTTAAAGTTAATCCATTAAATTGAACTTTATCAAAGACTTTTTACGGATGCCACAGAGTCGGTAAGCTTCAGTACCAGCGATTGATTAAATTCGTCGGAACTTGCCTTAATCATTATTTTTTTTTGTCGTTGGACTTTATAAACTGGTCTTTTGTCTGTATATCGAATTGGAAGAATTTGCCCTATGAGGTTGTCTCTACTCTGACTGTTGAGGTATTTTGTTCTTACACTGCCGCTCCTATATTGGCGCCACCACGGAAAGAGGCGGCAGAATCAAAAACTACACGCTGTCCATTTTCAGTGTGCAATAAACGCCCGCCTATATGAACGGCTATTATTATTCAAAATATCGGGATATTTTACACACAATGAAAACATACCCTTAGTTTAAACATGTGATATACAATGTGTCTTATATTTTTAGTTCGATTTTAACTGGAGGTATACAGGCTGAACTTTTATAAACATCATCGAATTTTAGATTTTAGTGTTGATTATATTTTTGCTTAGACATCGTTTATTTTTGCATACCAGTTTAGCTTTTAATATTTGGTTTGTCTTCGAATTTTTTTAATAAATGATGAACGAAAACCTGGATTATTATATTTATTTATGGGCACCGTCATGAGCATAAGGTTATTTTTTATTTGAAAAAAAAAGAGCTACGTTTTCCCCCAGGACGGAAAGGTACTGAACGATGTAAATAAAGTTATATTAAAACAAATAAACGTAACTAAAAATAATAAAAATTGTTAAACTACAAAATAATAAAATAATAAATAAGTGTTAAATAAGATAATTGTCAATGTTATAAAACGAACTGTTGAATAAAAAGGAACTGCTATTAAATAATCTACAAAATAAAAATTATTCGGTAAGTGCGTAGTAAAAGACTGTTTAATATAAGGCATGGCGCTTTGTAGGACAAAACCTTGTTCAGCTTATTTCGCATAATCAAAACGGTATATTTAAGCAATGCCCTTAGTGTAGTCATGTGATATAAATTATGTCTTATATTTTTACTTCAATTTTCACTGAAAAACAGTGGTGATTATATTTTTGTTTAAATATCGTTTATTTTGACATACCATAATCTTTGGTTTGTCTTTGAATTTTATTAATAAATGATGAACAAGAACTTGGGTTATGATATTTATTTATTTGTACCGTTATGAGTATAAAGCTTTTTTTAATTGAAAAAAAAGTTAACTCTCCCAGGATGGAAAGTTACTGAACTATATAAATAAAGTTATATTAAAACAAGTAAAAGTAACGAAAAATAATATAAGTTGTTAAACTACAAAATAATAAAATATTAATTAAACTGGTGAATAAAAAGGGACTGGTAATTAATGATCTACTAAATAAAAACTATTGGGTAAGTGCGTAGTAAAATGCTGTTTAAGGTAAGGCATGGTGCTTTGTAAAATAAAAGATTGTCCAGCGTAGTTGGCAAAAAATAGATACTCAAGAAAAAAATTAAAACGTTTTCAAATCGTATATTTCAGCGATAGACGTAAGTCAACTCTTAATTTAGTGTAAAAATTAACTTTTTGTAATTAGCCCCTTTTTAGGAAGTCAATTTTGTGCGCAATCTAACAGCAAATTAATATGCTTTTTAAAAATGTCCCTGCTGTCGCAGAGTTCGCTTTAATGGTTTGCGAGGGAAAGCCTGTCATAATGTCAAAAATATATTCAAAACTATATTTTAAAAAAATTAGTAACATTTTGTAGAATACTCGCTCTAAAATGTATTAATTTATTTATGTCATTTTGTATACGGGGAATGATAATGATTTTTTTTTCAATTGGGACACCTTATTTCTATTATATTTTTAAATCCAAAGAAAATTTTGTTTTCATAAACTTATATTCGGTCTTCTGTTTTTCGAAATAGTAACATTTAACGTTTATGTTAAAAAAATTGTCTTCGTAAAAACTTATTTTCTTTAAATATTTTATTAGCCGGAGACAACCATTCAAGAAAATCGTATTTGCTTTGTTGTTTTTCAATACAATTTTCTCAAAGTAAAATAAGTGGTTGATATAATGAGAAGATGGACAATTTGATTTGTACTGATTTGAGACAATTTGTTTTACCGTCTATAAGAATGCTGCTTTTGAGATGGAAATATAAATCATGTGAGAATTAGCCACCTTATGGTAAGAAGGTCACTTAATTCAAAAATATAAAAAAAGTTGACATATGTCACAAAATGGCGATCATTTTAAAAATTTAGTTTTTCCTTGATCTTTTTTTTACTTTGTAAGTAATTGTCTTTTTTAATATCTCATATTACAGCTACTGACCATTTTTTGATAAGTAAAAAATATAAGAGACCTTATTAACCTATAGGCAACATTTTAAAAAAAATATAGTTTTGATGTATTTTTATGGTATTCAAAACGGATGACAAAACTTGTTGTGCAAAAACTCTGACTTCTTTTACTTCAAACGCCTTGCTCTCTTCAAACGTTGGCTATCATCAGCGCGATCTGCCCACTCTCTTTCGGAAAAGTGTCTAATATTTTGAAGCCATGAGATCCGTTTACGACCCGGACCTGTTCTTCCTTCAATTTTGCCTTCTATTATCAATTTAAAAGTTTATATTTGTTATTTTTTAAAATATGAACAAAATATTCAAGTTTTCGTTTTTTGATGGTAAATGAAACGTCAAGATCTGTATTTATTCTAAGCAGAACATCCACATTAGTTAGTCTGTCCATCCAAGATATCCTTAGTATTCTACGATAACACCACATCTCGAATACCTCTAACTTTTTCCACATGGCCTCAATCAGTATCCATGCTTCCATGCTATACTATAAGATGCAAAAAACATAACATAAAGTGGTATTAAAATCGCGACTACATAACACTGACTCAATTCTAGCACGAACTTCTTGCATGTTGTCTCAGTTCTCATTGAGGAGGGAACCCAAGAATTTTTTTTGAATCCACGCGTTCGACTTGCTGCCCATTTACTTCTAATATGCCTTGGATGTTGTTTTCCTTAGATATAACCATTCATTTTATTTTTTCAACATTTAAGTTAACTCCGAATTGCGACTTTTTGGCAGCAATTTGATTCAACAACTCTTGTTGGCCTTCCAGCGTGTCTGCTATGATGACAGTGTCATCGGCATATCGTAGGCTGTTGATTTTTATGCGGTTTATGGTCAGACCCTCTGCGCTGTTATGAAATTCATTCTCTATTATTTTGTTACTATTGATATTAAACAAGAGCGGAGACAATATACAACCTTGGGGCACACCTCTTCTTATTTGGACCTCTTTGGACAGTTGACAATTAACCTTTATTTGAGCAGTATGATTCCAGTATAGATTAGCGATTATCTTTAGATCTCGGTCATCTAGATTAACTTCTTTTAGCGATTCTATGAGCTTTTCGTATTGTACTCGATCAAACGCTTTCTCATAACCTATGAAACAGCCATATGCTGGCATCGACACATCCTTAGACTGCTGAACTAAGATTTGAATACCAAACAAGGCCTCTGTTGTCCCGAACTCACCACGAAATCCAAACTGCCACACCCATAAAAGATTCGCATTTTCCATAAATTCTTTTATGGATAAACTTTAGAAATATTTTTAACATATGTCTCATTAAGTTGATTAGGCGGTAATCACTACACTTCTTTGCTGAATATTTTTAGGCAGTATATGAAAGGTTGATTTTAGCCAGTCAGCAGGGATTTTACCGCTGCGATAAATTAAGTTAAAAAGTTTGACCAGCCTATTTAGCGAATCTTCCTTTTTTTATTAGTTTTTTATGCCTTTGTTTGAGAATTCTTTTGGCTGTTCGGATTCATCATAGGTAAAGAGATCTTCTTTGTAGCTAAACCTTTCTTTTAGGTTTTCTTTGGTATCCAGTATGATTTTGCCTTGATTGTCCACAAGGATTCGAGTTTGTCTTTTACTAAATAATCTGGCCGCTCAACGCTCCCTTTATGCGTTTGTCTAAATTAAAAGTCTCATGTTTAGCATCTAAATTTTCTATTTCTTGTTTGATTGTTTTGATGACCTTAAGTTGTTTTTTATTTATCTATTAATTTTATGGTACTGTTCGCTACCTTTTTATTGCGTCTTTTATTCATCAACTCCAGGATTTCATGGGTCATCCAAAATTTCTTTTTATTTCTTATTTCATCTTTGCCTAAGAGTGTTGTGCTTTCTGCTATGGCACTTTTAACCTTTGTTAAAACCATTTCTGTATCTTGCTCGGTAGACTCGTTACAATCTTAAATCTTTTTGTTAATTTCGACTTTAAGTTTAGTTTCTACCATGTTATCTTGAAGTTCGTCCAACCTGGATACTGTCAGGAGTGTCGCAATTAGAAGACCAAGTATAAAGGCGTCTAGCTGTAAGATTAAAGAAAGTATTTGACACGACAAAATCCCTTTCCTGACAGAACTCTAAGAGGCGATTTCCACATTCATTTAATATACCAAAACTGTACCTTTCAACAGTGTCTTCCCTCGTGGCGTTTCCAAGTTTTGCGTTAAAGTCTCTCATAACAATGGTGATTTCTGTCTCTGTTGTAAAACTAAGGGCAGTTTGAACTTGATCGTAAAAAGCTTAGAGTTTAGCTGAAGAAATATAACTCGATATGACACAGGAACACAAGAGATAACGGATTTTTGAACTTCTTTTTGTCTGTCATTGCCTGCGTTGTAGCCATAGTAGTAGTCTATCTTGCATTTACCTGAGTTAGGCCATCTCACCTCGCTAACTCCTAAGGTCTCTATGTCCAATCGTTCCATTTCTCTGATGATATTGTGGACTTTTCCAGCCTGAAACATACTTTGTAAGTTCCATGTAGCAATCTCCTTCATGACTAGTCCAGACATTCTTAGCACCTTCTGGTCACTTAAAATCTGCCGGGGACTGAGGACCTGGGCTTTGGTTCTCCAGTCGTGATGATGATATTTTCTGGGGACAGTAATGAGGTGGTTTCCCGTTAAAACAATCCTTATCGCTTCTTTAACTATGTAATTTGATGCCGTTTTTTTCTAGAAGTATGCCGAACAATTACTTTTAGTGTTAGTGCTTCCCAACATTAATTTTCTCGCGTATCTGGGTACCTTCACATTGCTTGGCCTGCAGGTTGATGCAGTTACCGGGCAAGTGGAGCCATATGTGAGAGCTGACCGCCCTGTGGGGACCAATTGTTCAAAACCATCTCCAGTCTATCACTCTCTCTGCAACCGTCTTAAACAACAAATACTACCTCTATTTATCCAAAAAAAATGCTAGGGCGCAGAAAGATAATGTTATTCTTTTATTTTAATTGCCGCCATCTCGATTTAAAAATGACATGTGACTTTTTTTTGCAATTTTTGAAATAAGCCCCGACATTAGTGTAATATCAGAAGAGAAAAATAAATTTGGCCGCCTTAATACCAAATGTCAAATATTTTTTTAAGGAAATTTGTAGCCGAGACGGACTCAGTGTAATTTTTTTTTTAAAGATTGTTCATAGTTTAATAAGGCCTCTTATATTTTTCACATATCTATCGCCAACTTTTTTTCATATTTTTGAATTTAGTAGGACCGCCTCACTATAAGTCGGCTAATTTTGACTCGACTTGAAATTTATTTAGAATAGAATAGAATAAAAAAATTAAAACTGAATATCTTGGTGGATACTATCTACCCCAATAAAGAGAGGAATACTTATAATGATAGGTTCAACCAAAACTTGGCCTATATTTATGTAGTTTCTTTCAGCATTCTACTTTAATCTTTTAAAAAAGCTGTAAGGCTCATAATGCAGAAAATTTTGTTTACAATGAGTTCTAGCTTACACGTTAAGATATATCATATTGAATTATTTATTGAAAGGAACTAGTGGTTAGTGCCTAAAATATAAATATAAAATTTCATTCATGCAAAACGTGATTTAGGATCTGTAACTGTAAGAACTCATCATTATTTATATGTCACACCCGTTACAAAAAAATACAAAAAGTGTTTCTAACTAAACACGCAAATACAAAAATTATACGAAACTATATCATTACAACAAGTATGAAATACGCTTCGACAGTATCAAAAAAAAATGTTAGTCACCACAAGGAAATTTGAAAAAATACAGTATTTAAATACTGTCGCACCCGTTACAGGTAAATTTTAAAAAAAAATAAAACTGCTTGCAAAAATAAAGTAGTCATTGTAGGCTGTGTATATTTAGTGTTTGACATAATATAAAACAATTGCTTGAGTAAGTAAACAATTTGATTGACGTTTTGATAATTCTAAAAGTATTTCACAATTTCTTCAACAGTATTTTTTGGTGTATTTTTACAAAGTAATATTAAATACTCCTAAAGAGTGCTTTGAGTTCCTCTCAGTGAATGCTGGGGGACTTTTGGTATTCTGTATACCAGAGAGCCAAATAAAATAAATCACCCCGGTTTTAGAAACGAGATGGCAAGGTCTCAGAGGCATAGATAACATGCAATTCAAGCATTATTTTGAAAATGATGGGCCCAATGTTATCTTGTCAGCAGTCACCTACAAATCTGAACTTCAAAGGACCCAAATTGAAGTATTGTAACCATTTTTTAGTACTATGTTAGTACTTACTTTTTTTTTCGTTAATTAATACTAAAATTAATATGTTACTCCTTCCATGTAGTTATTTATTTTTTTTACTAACATAACAATGTATAAAAATAGTTTTGGTGTATTATATAGAGCATCCGTCCTCAACTGCAATTGATTTTTATCATTCTTGGCCGAAAAAGTCTTTAAAAAAAATCCAATATAAAAACGAATTTACTATATAACACCCGTTACACTCAATCATAACACCCGTTACAAATTGAGGATAAAGGAATTAAAAGAAGTAAAAATTAATAAAACTCAAAATGTATTAAACCTCTTTGGTGGCCTTTTCTGCTATACACTAAGATCAAAAAATATATTAGTGGCTATGCTAACTTTTATGAAAACTAAACCTAACCATATCAATGTCGAAAAAACCTAAAAAACAAAATAACACCCGTTACATGTATTCGATTCGATCGACGGATTTTGTTGTAATAACTTATCAACATCAAACATAAAATTGGATGTGGAAAACATAAAACGTATCACCCGTTACAATGGAATTACAATACAGACCGCTTCAAGCTACTGCGAACATAGGGGGAATCAAGTCCAATTTACTCTCGTGCCGTACGACCGAGGTGGATTCGAAGCACGCCGCAGTGTTATCTTTTGGAAATTCATTTTGTTTTTATTATTTTGTTTTATTTCTGCCTTGCTCGAGAAACAGATGGGTAAGTTCTTAATTGAAATAATACATTTTTAAAACTAAAAATGGATGTCTACGAAGTTGCCGAAAAAGTGCAGATGGTCAAATAGTCAAATCGTCATAACCCAACACACGTTCGATATTGGTCGAGGGAAAATTTGCATTTGTATTTTGACGTAAGAACACAGTATCCCCAAAAACTAAATGTTGGGGGGGGGGTACTGTAGGGGAACACGTAATTGGGCCATTTTTTATTAACGGCAATTGCAATTTGAATGGTCCTAGATACTTGGATCTACTGCAGCAGCACATTATTCCAACTGCTAGGCAGTTGTTACGTGTAAGATTTGGTGAAACATGGTTTCAACAAGATGGTTGTTCCGCTCACAATGTTGGCCTTGTTAGGGAATATCTTGATAATGTATTTCCTAATCGGGTTATAAGTACACGGGGAACTATTTTATGGCCAGCTCGATCTCCCGATCTTGCTCCTAATGACTTCTATCTGTTTTTGAAGAAGCTTTTCAAATTATCACCACTAACATGCTTGGAAACGTTGGAAGGGGTTTTTATAGTAGGCTCGGATATTGTCTAGCCGAGCAAGGAGGACTTTTCGAACATTTGCTTTAATTTTTTTTTGTCTGGGAGAATCTTTTTGGTTTTTAGAATGTATTATTTTATTTTGAGAACTTGCTTTTATTTTGTTTCTCCTTATTATTTTCATTGTAACACGTCGTCACTGATAAATCTGAGCAGTTGACAATAAAACGCTCTTATTTATCAGTGACAAAAAATAAGAAAAATACGTTATAAAAATTTGCGTATCTATTGACCAAATTCCGGTTTCATTGACTACGCTCCACACAGCACCGTGGTTAGAGGCGTACTAAATACAAGGCGAACGGCGGCGAACGGCAGCGAATGGCGATCGGAAGCCTGAGTGTTGGTTGCTTCACTGATAGGCGTGCGGTGTCTCTGCATGTACGTACACTTGCAAATTAGACTTCTTTCGCCCTATGTTCGCAGTAGCTTGAAGCGGTCTGTATATTAAAAACAGCAAAGTTTGATGGTGGACGCTGACTGTCTAGAAGGAGCTCAGATAAATAAAAAATTTAAAACGTTATTTACACTTAATTTTTTTTGGTCAGTATTTTTTTATCATTTTGGCCCCTGCTGTAAGAGTAATAACGACGCGCCGGTTAAGAAATTCAAAATGGGGTTATTTGCTAGCGTCCCAGCCTCTAAAGATCCTGATATTAGACCTGGACTCCCGAAAGTCAGCCTTGTTTGACTCAACGTAATTTTGGCTTATACTTTTCAGATATAAGAATGATCTTTAAAAAAGCAGTAACCAATAGATTCTTTACTAAGAGATTTTTCAATTAAATTGTTATACGTTTAGAAAATTTTGGCAAAATTTAGGCCTTTTATCTCGTAACATACACATAAAATGAATAGTTATTTACATAACAAGGGAGGATAATGCAGCCTTTCCTCTCGCGGATGGTTTGATGCCCGACCCGTAGTGGAGGGTATTGAAATCTAAGGGAGGAAATGCATTTTAATCTAGAGGTATGCATTTAATTTTTTCTACCGCCTTTTATAATAGTTTCCAAAAATTAGAACATATATTTTTTATTCTGTTGAAAAACATTCATTCGCCAACAACCCCCGCATTTTATAACAATCCAGTTGCGGTACGTGGAAGAAAAATTTTCCTCCCTACTAGCCGGGTCACGTCAACTAAACTACCCTAGCATACCCATTTTTGTAGCCGGCGATCATACCCAAATATTTGCAACGATTTTAACAGATTTTTACCATCCATACCAGTACCTATGGAGGGTATTGGGATGGGCAAAAGAAACTAATTAGGGAAATTTTGGAACCCTTAGATATGAGAAAAAATGAAAAATTGGGCTCAATTTTACCAAAGAAGTGTTTTTTGTGTTGGAACCTGGTAATATTTTATTATTTTTAAAATTAATTGCGCCAACATTTTCTAAAATTAACCAGAAAAATAACCACAACCACAACGAAATGGATTCGTAGCCTACGGCAGTGGTAGTGGTTAATTCCCACAACAGAATGACGTTTAGCTATTGCGCAGGCGCAGTAATTACCACAACCACTACGAAGTGTCAAACATTCCAAAATATCCCTATTATTATTATTGCCACTATTAATTGAATTGAATCAAAAATAGACCTATGAGAATACAAAATTTTGTAATTTTGTCCCTCTCTTTCGGACACGATAATTCAAAAACCGCAAATTTTCATAAATATTCCTTGGTATCAGGTAATTAACTGATTAGTTTCTGATGGAGGTGGGGGGTTGGAAAGAAGGTAGGACGGTGCGTTAAACTTTTAAAAAAAATCCCAACTCACAAACCGTAGCAGCCGGCTAAACCCGGTTTTTACCTTTAGATGGAGAATTACATTTTCCACAAAATTCATAATATCATCAAAATTTGTCCGAGCTGTAGTTTTCGAGATATTTAAAAAAGTATTAACAATTTCACAAAATTTTTTGAAGGTTGTATAGATAGCTATACGTGCCTGCTTGCGTCAAGACAAGTGGGATTTACTAATTAAAGCCCCAAACACAGAGTCACGTGATCCGGTTTTTGATGCAAGGTGGGCACGCTAGCTGTGAACCGGGTGTATGATCTAAAATAGTACTTGTCACAGATCTAAATATTTACACCTGTGGGGTATACTAAATTTTAAAACCAATTGTCGAAAAATACTTACCCATACAGAAAAAAAACACAGTTATTGTTTACTTAGTATTGCTATTGCAAAACACCACTGGAAAACTACTTTCTTTCACAAAATATATCATATTTTCGGAGCAAACGCCCTAAATATTTTTTGACAGGTTTCGCCCAAAATTTGACGCAGAGTAGCTTCATATTTCATATCATCATATTTGAGGTTATAAAGTTGGTGATTTCTCCTGCATGGGGGGGGGGGTGGTTTAAATTTATAGCTCCCAAAAAGTACCGATTTGGGGCGATTAGTAGTCAGTTCGTTTATAATTTCTTAAGGAACTTTTTTTGGAAGAATTAATTTAACTACCTTTACGTTCATTAACTTATGTAATGGTAGGTAGTTAAATACCTGTTAAATTATTTTTAGATAAACTTATAGTAGGACACGTATTTTGGTAAATATAAAGACTGTAAAAAAAACTTTGAAAGAAATTAATACCACCTTATTGCTACACACTTAACCCTTTGAGCAATTAAAATTTAAAACAATTAACATTAAATACAATATAAAAATCTTATGCACGACATCACTAAAGATGACAGGCATATGATATATATTTCTCTAAAATACTTTTTTATAGCTTGCTGTCTATCTTTAACAACCTGAAATATTTTTGCACCTCACTAAATTATCTCTCCATCGACTTCTAAAATTCTGCCCTTTCCCTCTAATTATTTTTCATTTAACAGAGGAAAAATGCTTTTTGGCAGTACTTTTTTTGAACGCTTAAAAAACAGTGAAAACTTGAAAAATGTGAGTGTTTTATTCTAGAAATCGAACGTTTGGAAAGAAAGCTTTAAAATGTAAACAAAATCATGGCATAAAAATGTGAAAAACATAGCAAAAATTACTTGAACATAATGGTACGGCCATAATGGTAATTTAAAGCCTAAACTATATTTTAGCTTAATTTAAGGGGTTACGTTTTTGTTTATCGGATTTGTTCGTGGGTTTTAATTTTAGTCACATTTTATGGTTTACTTTCCAAAATGTCGATACATGGAATAAAAAAAATCACTTTTTTTCAAGTTTTCACTGTCCAAAAATATTTTTACTCTGTAAAAATTAAAAACATTTAAGATTTTGAAGAGAGGAAGGAGTATTAAAAATAGTACTTTATAAAAAAGATGAGAATCACGCCAAAAAAGGCAAAAATAGTAAATGTTTAAAGCTTGAAGTGTGTAAGATATAAGGTAGTATTAATTATTTATTTTAATCAAAGTTCTTTACAGTACTTAAAATGACCAAAACCCTGTCCTGCTTTAAAGTGTTTTAGCACATCCAAACATATTTTAAGAGGTATTTATAAAAAATATTTTAAGCTTCAAAATTTATTGAGGTTACCTAAAAGGTCAATCAAGAAAACTTTCTTAACTAAAAGCTCACTCACTTTAAAGCTGCAGCTTTCATCAGTACAGCCAAGGTGCATGTGGTGTTTTCGATAAATTGATGACCTCAACGCACCTAATATTTGAGCAGTGACAAATATGTAAACAAATTATGCATTTAAGTTTTTTAATAATTTTCATAATAAAAACACCTTAAAATGATTATTTACTAAACAAGTTAATTAAAATTTTTCTTATAAATCAAGCTACGTCCAAAACTCAAGAAAAAATTCACTTAAACTTAGGACCGTCCTAAGATAGGCTTTAGTGTAGGGGCATATGTCAATAATTTCTATCCCGTGGGATTTTAAATAAGGAGGTTTTTGACTATGTGGGATTGATAGCTCTTTAATCACACAATCAAGTGTAGAAGGGGTTTATATGACGTTATCTTTCACGCTATTCATCAACTATTAAAGCGAAGAGGACCAAATTTAGTAAGACGGAAAAGAAGGGCAAGGCCAACAATATTGTTAAAAAAAATTGGTTCAGCTATGACGCGTTTGAATATGACGGCTGATATATCAAAATGGCGAACTATAAACACATTTTATTTTATCCGATTTCGTGAAAAAGCAAAAATGACAAGGTGGCTATCAATTCTTGTTGAATTGACGCCGCTTACTATGAAAAAAAAGTTTACTTGATGCATAACCTTGATTGACTTTGAAAATACCATGTACAAGTGAAAAACCAGATTTTTGTGATGTTTTTTCCAATTTACCACTACGCACAAACTCTAAGCGCCGGAGATGAAATTAACATCATAGCCATAAACAAATACTTAATTTTAAACCTCCCTACCATTTTTTTGGACATGGCGTCCCATATGTTTATGCAATACCCCGGTAAAAATGACTTATATGCCTGTCGTTTTTATTAAGTTTCGGAACTTCTACAAGGATGCGGTGGCACATGAATGTGTGACTAAATAGCTGTTAAATCTTTATCGTTGAAATTTGTTATGAATGTTAATAAACAAGTGTAGTCATGCCCTACTGGCATAATTACAATTTTTTGTTTTTGGAAAATGGCATTTAAAACCACTGGTCCAGTATATGGTAATACCTATCTAACGTCTGCTAACTCCCTTATAGGTTATTTGTTGCCAGAAATGTGAGTAGAACATAAAATTCACAGTTCCGAAACTTAATAAAAACGACAGGCATATAGGTCATTTTTACTGGGGTATAGCATAAACATCTGGGACGCCAAATAAAAAAAAATGGTAGGAAGGTTTAAAATGACGTATTTTTTATGGCTCAGATGTTAATTTCATCTCTGTCGCTTAAAGTTTTTGCGTAGTGGTACATTGGAAAAAACATATGGTTTTTCATTTGTAGATGTTATTTTCAAAGTCAATCAAGGTCATGCGTCAACTAAACTTTTTTTTTATAGTAAGCGGCAATAAGTAAACAAGAATTATTGGCCACCTTGTCGTTTTTGCTTTTATACAAAATTGGATAAAATAAAATGTGGTTATAAGTCGCCATTTTCATATATAGCCGCCATATTGAAACGCGTCATAGCTGAACCAATTTTTTTTAACAATATTATTGGGCTTGAACTTCTTATCTTTTTTATCAGATTTGGTCCTCTTCGCTTTAATAGTTGATGAATAGCGCCCTTTAGTATGTTATTTTTGCAATATGTTTAATTTACTGGGGTATTTTTTAAGGTCATGAAGTTTCAAACTGCATCAAACTCTAATTTGGCATACATGTCTAAGAGTTTAAAGTAGATTTGAAGTTGGACTGACAAAACCTCGAATTATTAAGATTTTTTTAGCAAAAATCTTGTTTTTTTGCTATTTTCAAGGCCATTTAAGATCGGATGACCTTGAAAGTAAATTTTTTGGAATCCTCGTTCTCCAATTATATGGAATCGAGTTGTATTTTTTATATGAACCTACACGGATGCGAACAAAACACCCGGTAACACTCGTTTATGTAATTAAAGATCTATCAATCCCACATGGTAACAAAACTCTTTAATTCAAAATCTCACGGACTTACACATGCCCCTTCACTACTTGGTTTAACTAAAAATTAATCAAATAATTTGTTAAAAATTCATCTAAAGTTTGCAAACAACCACTAGATCAATTTGTTATGATTGTTGTCGGCATATATAGATGCAGCTTCATTATTTCGGGTGCGCAATAACTATCGCTATCAGTTAACTAGAGCTCCGAATTCCTGGAACAGAGCAGGAGGCAGGAGCAAGCAGGAGCTGCAATCAAAGCAAACGACAGAGTGGGCGAAAGTTGCATGGAGACGCAAGCGCTGGCTTATTCAGCACTCTCGATGTATAATACGCAAGCCTTATTATGAAAATAACATATAAGTGTGAGATACTGAAGAACAAAAAAAATGCAGCAACATGTATATAGAAAATTATGTGAATGAAAATTATTTGTGTGTATACCTTATCTCAAAAGAAATATTTGATAATTTTTTTTTTAATCTTTCCTTTTTTCACAGATTTTTTCTATTCATTTTTAAAAACAACCAACACATAAAAGATCTTTTCTGAAAATTTTAAATCATTTTTCTAGTAGTTTTTGGTCTTTTTGGATTGCTTACAGTTTACTTAAATAATAACAACAATTTCATCATTTAAACGACTTTGAGAAAGGACGCATCGTGGGCATGAAAGAGGCTGGTTTTGGTTTACGAGAAATTGCAAGGAGGGTTCATGCCAATCCAGCAATAGTGTTACGTGTTTGGAAAAGGTGGCCCAATGATGAGACTTATAGATGTCGTGCGGATTCTGGACGCCCTAGAATATTAAAAGGTCGTAATTTACGGCATCCCAAACTTCTCCCAAAAATCGACGGGACAGTATACGCCAATTAAGATATATTCTAGTTGCAGCTACCGAACGAGTGTTTTCAAGTGTGACAGTTAACCGAAAATTGCTTGGTATGGGGCTGAGGGCTTACCCTCCGCTTTTGGTGCTACCTTTGGCCCCACAACATAAGGCTCGCCGCTTGAAGTGGTGCAGAGATCAGCAAAACTGGAATGACGAATGGAATACCATAAGCTTCAGCGACGAATCCAGGTTTTGTCTAGAAGGCCATGATGGACGCATGAGGATTAGGCGATTTCGAGGTGACAGACTGTTGAACTTGATACAGCAAGACAGCAAAGTATCATGGTATGGGGTGCTATATGTTTAGGAAGTAGATCACCTCTAGTTCTCACCAACGGCAATCTGACTGCTCGGCGATATATCGATAAAGCGTTGCAGCCAGTTTTACATCGCTACCTACAAATTATCCCAAATGCGATCTTTCAACAAGATAATACCAGACCGCATATTGCTCGTAAAACAATGGACTTCTTACATGAACTTGGCATAGAGACTTTGGAATGGCCAGCAAGATCGCCTGACTTGTCGCATATCGAACACGTATAGGATATGATAGGGCACAATCTTAGTCGATTACCACGTCCCCCAGGAAACTTAGGTGAACTCTGGCATGCCGTAAGGAGGATTTCGATAAGTATTCCTCAATATGATATAGACCATCTTATTTTGTCAATGCCCAATAGAACAAACGAGTGCATGGAGGAGCCACTCATTATTAATTTTTTGATGATTATCATGGAGGAAACTTCTGGGAAATTTAATCAATTACTAAGAGCATCCTAATGTATTAATATATAAATAAATTACTTTAGAAATATTTGTCTTATGTGGTGTTGCATTTTTTTTTCTCCGGTATATAATTATGGCCCAAGTGTCGCAAAATGTTTGACAATAATAAGTTTGAAAAACAAAGAAAATAAAATAAACATCAGGGTTGGCCCTGCACTGAGAAAAATATCCAGTAATCCTAAGTAAGGATTCATTAGTCCCAAGTAGAAACTTCATTTAAATATGAGACAAGTGAACTGTCTACTTATCATAAGTTTTCTCAGCTACTTAAGGCAGGTTATAAAATAACATATTAACTATGAGTAAAAACTTCACTTAATGCAAGAGAAGTATCTACCAACCGTTAGTAAATATATATCAGCGCAAAACCAGTATAACTCTTAAAATATGGCTTTAAATAAAATAAAAAATATATTTTTGAGCTCTAAAAACCATGTCCTATAACAATACACCCTAAGAAAACAAATAGAAACAAATAATGAAAATGAGACGCGCTGACGGTGTTCGAATCGACAACCAGTTGATAGACCAATGCTTTATCCACTATGCCATGCGCTTATAAAGAAATAGGTTAAACCCGCGGAATATAAACGTTTTGGCGGATTCTTATTAGTCGATTGAGAAATGTTAGTCATGATTAAAGCTAAATTAGAGAATTTTCGCGTTTGGATATATATGGACGAGCATCTCTAAACCAAGGGTTACCGGGTTCGTTTCCGGTTATCGCCTTTTCTTTCGAGTTATATAACTTATTTCCATCATGATAATCGTTGCAAATGAGTCGAATTCTTATGAAGGCAATACGTTGACAAATCATTAAAGGCATGCATTATTATTAGGATGAATACGTTTTTCCGTATGATTTTCAATATTTGATGCCTTCACTTGTCCGTAGTAGAAAAATTCACTAACCCTAAGTATGGTGACAGTTAACGTCATCGTACACTTTTCTACACATGCGCGTAAAAATTTCTGTACATTGGTCAAACTTAACGTTTTCTATGGTTGCAAAAAAATGAAATTTTTTCTTATCGCAACTAGTATATTTGATTCTTGGTATTAAATGGTAGAGCCATGATGGTAATTTAAGGCCTAAAATATTTTAGCATAATTTAAGTGGCAACCTTTTTGTTTAACCGATTTTTTTTTGGTTTTTAATATTTTTTCCCACAGGGCATATCATTTTTATTTTGCATTTTTCTTAAAAAGTATCAAGTCCTTAATTCTTTAAAATTAATGAAAAACATGCCCATACCTTAAATATTTTAACACGTTTAATGGTAAAGCCATCATGGTAATTTAAGGCTTAAAATATTTTAGCACAATTTAAGGGGTATCGTTTTCGTTTAAGCAATTTTTAATATGTTTTTCACATTTTTATGGTTGGCTCACATTTTAAAGATTTTTTTACAAACTTTCGATTTCTAGAATAAAACACTCAAATTGTTCAAGTTTTCACTGTTTTTTTAGCGTTCAAAGAAAGTACTGCTCTGTTAAAATGAAAAATATTTAGAGAGAAAGGGGAGAATTTTAGAGGTAGATGGAGAGAGAGAATTTAGCGAAGTGCAAAAATATTTAAGGTCGTTGAAGAGAGACAGCAGGCTATAAAAAAGTATTTTAGAGAAAGATGAAAATAACTTAAGGCAATTGTTTAATAAAAATTTCTGTTATATCATCTGTCTGTCATCTTGGGTGGTGTCGTGCATATAATTTTTATTTTGCCTTTTTTTATACAAAAAACAGCAAAAATTGTAATTTATCATAAAGCATAAAGTGTGTCAGACATAAAGTGGTATTAATTTCTTAAGTATAAGTAAAGTATTTAACTATATAATTTTAAATAAAATTTAAAACCTCATAAAAAATATACCTGCATTTTATCAGTTTTTATAAAGTCTATGAGCTTTTGTTAGGCAAAATTTTAGGATTATAAAAGTTTGCAAGAATTTATGAGGCATATCTTTAATCAGTCAGGCTTATAAATGTTTATAAAATTTGATAAGTCCACACATTTTTTTTAACATATTTTATGGTTTTATAGATGCAGGATTTTCTAAGAGATTTTATAATCAAACCGACACATCAACTTTTATGGGTTTCTATAATTACATTCTTTTTCTGTTATGCTATATTATGGGATTATATCAACCGATATTTTTATAGTTTTTTGACAGATTTTATAGTCAAACCTAATCATAAAATTTTATTGGTTTCTATGATTACACCCTTGTTTTTTTATAATGTTTTAAGAGTTTGTAAAAAAACGTTTTTCATGAGATTTTGGAATATTTTCTGATCAGACCAACTTCTATGAAGATCCATAATTTTCTAGGAGTTGGTAAAAGCAAGGCTTTATATAGATTTTATAGTCAGACAAGCTTAAATTATTTTATAGATTTTTACGTGTCCACCCTGCCAAAAAAACCTCATTAAATCTCATAAAAACACATCTGATTTTTATCAGTTTTTTCGACCACCTGAAAACTAATTAAACCATGTATGCCAATTTTGATTGAAATCAAAAAATCTAAATATTTTTCCCCTTCCACTTCCCTCGTTAGAGGGAGGTGGGTACCCGAGAATACCATATTATTGTATTTTCACCGGAACTATAAACGCATACCAAATTTGAACACAATGTAATGTGTGTTCTAAGTCAGTGAAAGTTGGTTAGCAAGACATGACCGAAAATCGTCTATCCTAAATCCGCCATATTGAATTTTCAAAATCTGATCAAAAATTCGTATTCCTTTTCCCCAAAAGCCCCCGTATACCAATTTTAGTTGAAATCGGAAAAACTTAGATGTTTTCCCCCCTCCACTCCCCTCGTAGGGGGGAGAGGTACCTAATAATGACATATTGTTGTATTATCACCGGAACTATAAATGCATGGCAAATTTGAAAAAAAATAAATTTGGTTAGCAAAAGATGACAAAAATCGTCCATCTTGAATCCGCCATATTGAATTTTCGAAATCTGATTAGAAAATCATTATCTCCATCCCCAAGTGCCTCGACACACCTAATTTCAACGAAATCGGGCGTACTTCAACTGTACCCTCCTCCATCCCCTTCGAGTAGGGGGGAGCTGTCAATTTTGTAACACTATATTCTTGTGTTGTCGCCACAACTATATAATCATGCCAAATTTGAAGCCTATCGGATGTCGGCAAGTTGGTCAAAATTAAGTTGCAAGATTCCACCCGAACAACCATATCTTGTTCGTTACATAGATAGATACATTGCAAGTTAAATAAAAGCTTGTAAAAGAAATAGTAATGGGCTTATAAAATACAAATTTATCAAAGCAACATCTCTCCCACAGCTTCTGGCGATAAATAAGTAATTATACGAGAACAATTTTCTATTAGAAATGTAGATATTGTGCAAGCACAAGAAGTTTTATTGTATTATAGTCGGTTAGGTTGCCGTAGTTTATAGTTTAGGTTAGGTTATAGTTTAGTTTGATTGTATATTGATCTCTTACATTACTTCGACTACTATTACTACTACTACTACTGCTAAAGTTGAGCTCTGATTTTCTATTTTCGAATGTTACAGGTAGATCTTATAAAATCTTATAAAATCTGATTTCACTAGTCAAAAATTATAAAATATCATAAGTTTATATGAGCATAGATTATAAAAACTTATTATGTTTTATCTGATCTTTTATGAGGTTTTTTTGGCAGGATAACCATAAAAACATTTTAACAGGTATTTAACTAAATTATTTTAAGGTTCGTCATGGCTGTACCAAAAAAGTACTTAAAAACAATCTATATCTATCTTAAATTTTCGTTCAAAAGATACTTTATTGTTATCGAGCCTACAACTATCAATTACCCAATGGTTTAAATTTTCAATATAAAAATAAAGAAGCTATAATTATTTAAAAATATGCCATGCACCTGGCAGAAAGCAAGCTGTGGAAAACTCACTGCGTGGCGTGCATTAATGGCTCGTAGCGAAAGTGTCCAGAAGGCTTTGCCCGAGCTTTCCAGCTTCGACGCCCTCTGGATCCCGGTTTGCGAAACTCAGTCTGACCTGAAGGATCGTGGTGACATCCCCAACCCCGGTCGATTGATATTTTCGCCTTTAAACGGTTTATCTCAATTTCGGTGATGTTTTTAAACCTTTTGTGATCGCTTAACACCGCCAATTTGAGTCTAAAGTGACCGCCGCCAAACGAATCAAAAGTGCCAACAGGAAAAAACAGTGCCAACCGATAACCAAACGCGACCTGTGCCAAAATATAAACACGGGGAGGCTGACTGTATCTCTTTAACTTTTATTTCACCCTTCGAGACGTTTTGAAATGGGGGCCAAAGGAAGCGTGGAAGCAGCCAAAATCAATGCACAAAACTGGAATAACCTTGAGGTAATTTAATTAGGGGCTGTTTTTACTTTTGGGGTGCATATAGGAAACTGGTCCAACGCCCTACCTGCGAGGCGCGAATGAATTATGCAGGAGTTTACGAAAACACTGGGTGGTGGTCTAGAGTTTGAGGCTGACAGTTGCCAATAAATTTATTCGCAAGTCGGAGCCTTTCATTTAATTTTAAACGATATTCGATTTATGTCTAGGCATACTTTAATATTTTAGGGACTTCAAACAGACCAAAAACTACAAGACGAGACTATAATTTCAAAATGTTACATATCAACGATTGATTGAAAAACTAACATTGCTATTGTGTTTTATAAAAAAATAGATAGGTTTTTTTATATCTTATGGTAAAGCCATGATCGTAATTTAAGGCTCAAAATATTTTAGAATAATTTAAGGGGGAATGTTTTTGTTTAAGCAATTTTGACTATGTTTTTCACATTTTTATGCCATGCTTTTGCTCACAGTTTAAGGTTTTCTTTCCAAACTTTCGATTTCTAGAATAAAACACATTTTTGAAGTTTTTACCGTTTTTTAGCATTCAAAAAAAGTACTGCCAAAAACATTTTTTCTCTGTTAAAATCAAAAGTAGTTAGAGAGAGAGGGCAGAATTTTAAAGGTAGATGGAGGGATAATTTATTAAAGTGCAAAAATATTTAAGGTTGTGGAAGAGAGACAGCAGGCTATAAAAAAGTACTTTAGAGATGCAATTGTTTAATAAAAATTTCTGTTATGTCATCTTGAGTTGTGTCGTTAATATGATTTTTCCTTCGCTATTTTTGTACAAAAACCAGCAAAAATTGTAATTTTTCAAAGCACAAACTATGTGAGACATAAGGTGGTATTAATTTCTTTCAATCAAAGTTCTTAACAGTCTTTAAATTTACCAAATAACGTGTCCCACTTTAAGTGTATTTAAGCACACATTACACATCTAAAAATCATTTAACAGGTATTTAACTAAATTATTTTAAGAGTCATCATGGCTTTACCATTAAATTGGCTGTAAAATTACGTCGGTTGCCTGTCAATCAAAATGCAGGACATCATTTTTTTTTCCTTGTGGAAATAGAATGTAGCACTGTAATGGTAAAGCCATGATGGTAATTTAAGGCTTAAAATATTTTAACATAACTTAAGGGGTAACGTTTTTTTAAAGCAATTTTTGCTATGTTTTTCACATTTTTATTTCATGATTTAGCTCACATCTTAAAGCTTTCTTTTCAAACTTTCGATTTCTAGACATTTTTCAAGTTTTCACTGTTTTTCACTGTTTTTTAATCGGTCAAAAAAATTGCAGCCAAAAAGCCTTTTTTGTCTGTTAAAATGAAAAATATTTGTGGCTGTTAAAGAGAGACATCAGGCTATAGAAAAGTATTTTAGAGAAAGATGAAAATAATTTAAGGCAATTGTTTAATAAAAATATCTGTTTTGTCATCTGTCTGTCATTTTTAGTAGTGTCGTACATATGATTTCTATTTTGCCATTTTTTATCAAAAAAACAGCAAAACTTGTAATTGTTCAATGCATAAAGTGTGTAAGACATAAGGTGGTATTAATTTATTTCAATTAAAGTTCTTTGCAGTCTTTAAATTTACCAAAGAACGTGTCGTACTATAAGTGTATTTTAGCACATCTAAAAATAATTAAGGGTGTATTTAACAAAATTATTTTAAGGTTCATTATGACTCTACCAGTAGTATTGATATATATATAATATCCCTATTATTAGTATAGTGCTCCTATAGAATTTCCTGGATTAATCCAAGCACTGTACTTTCTTTTAAATTAACTTCAAAATTAACTTCATGGGAACTCCAATTTATTTCCTTTTCAATACTTAACATACATCCTTCACCACTTTCACGACTGAATAAATGTATATCATAAAAGTCTAAATGGAATATTAAAAAAGCCTTTCACCACTAATTAAAAAATAAAAACTACAAAAAAGCGATTTAAAGAAGAGGTATAAAATAAAACTATTTTTTCCACGTCAATAACATATTAAACATTATTAAAATCTGTTAAGCATATTGTTTTTATAAAACTGTGTGCAAAATTTCAAGAAGAGAAGCGGCTAGGACTTTAAATATTGGAGTTTTAAGGACGTGTGAAAAAAGTGCAAACCGTTTTTTCCTACTAGCATGCGTAAAAGTGCACTTTTGTGCCAGTACGCAAGTTGCATATCCCGCACGACGTGCGAGGATGGATTTTCCCTGTGTCTTTCCCGCACAACGTGCGGAAGAGATTTTTTTGCGCACGGCGTGCATAAAGAATACTTTTACTCACGGTTTTTTTACCGATTTTTTAGGTCCAATTTGACTTTGTAGATATATTTTTCAACTCAACTGTAAAGACAATACAAAGAAAACAATGTTTTGCTATTTAAATATCTAAAAAATAAAAATATAATGTTGTCTAAACGGCTTTTACGCAAGTAGGAAGTCCCCATTCCTACCCCCTCGGCAACTGTCATTTCTAACCTCCAAAAACTCGCAAATTGACTCGTGTTTATCTCACCCGCTTACAGATTTATCGGAAATTTGTCCTACTCTATTTTCGCAAAGTAAAGAGGGGCGAGTGGGTCGCCGATCTACTGGGGACATTTCACTTATAGCTGTTCGGGAGTTTCCCCTAACACTAATGTAGTTTATTGTTTAAAAACTCTTGAAACCCAATATTTTAAGCTACTAAATAATATAACCTTACTCTAGGGGTTAAAAAAAGGTGCTAATCTCTCCGTTTTATTTATTTTATTGAGGTTTCTTCTTTTGTTTTTGCCCGCTAGGCCTGCTTATATAAGCTATGCTGCAATAAGATAACGCATGTAACAAAAGTTCTGAGACAAATATAAGAATGCTACTGAGATAAAGCGCGGTGTTATTGGGTGTAGTGGTGTAGGGTTTTAGCAAGTGGTAACTTCTTATTGGTGATTACAAGATATCATCGGTTTAAAGGCAAAATTGACTAACTATGTTGGGAACGAAGTAAAAAACACAATTAAAAAATGTAACAATATTATTACTGACAATATCAAATATAAGCTACAAGTAAGCAATCCAACTCTGCCGAAACTGCATTGTCTTCCGAAAATCCACAAGCCTGGAAAATCGGTTAGACCTATAGTTTCTGCTGTAGGATCACCTACTTACAACATTTCGAAATGGCTAGCAAACGAGTTTGAAAATTTATCTATAAAGGAAAAAGGGTTTTCTGTTCAAAATTCCCTTGAATTTATCAACAAAGTTAAAGATATTTCACTCCAAGAAGGTGAAATTTTAATCTCGTTTGATGTTAGTTCGGTGTTCCCTAGTGTGCCGATCCCCAATATCTTACAATACCTGGAAGAACTACTAAGAAAAAACAATCTAGAAGACAAACAAATTTTAGAATACCTATCTTTAGCAAAACTCTGCATGAATCAAAATTATTTTCAATATAAAAATAACTACTACCAACAATTAGAAGGAACCACAATAGGCAATAGTTTATCAACTTTTATCGCAAACCTCTTATGAGCAAATTTGAATCAGATATAAATAAATAATTTTAGTATTTCCCCAGAGTATGATTCAGGTATGTAGACGATGTGTTTGCAGTATTCAACACTAAAGTAACTAGTGTTGAAAGTTTTATGGAAAAAAAATAACAAATTTCCCACAATTAAATTTACTTATGAAACAGAGAACAACGGTACATTGCCATTTCTAGACACTTTAGTTATAAGAAATAAAAATAAATTGGACTTTGATTTATACAGAAAAGGAACGGCCACTAACAGGTATATTCCAAATGACACTTTTCATTGCTTACAACATAAGCTTGCAAGTTTGCACTTTTTAACATATAGATTAGTAAATTTCCCCTTAAACAAAGAAAGATTTGAAGCAGAAAAGAATAGGATTAGGAATATAGCTGGCGAAAACGGTTACGACGAAGGCTTAATAAATAAGTTGATAAATAGACATTCTTTTCAAAAGACCTTTCGGAATTCCACTTTTTTCAAACAAAAAGATACCTGTGACACAAAATTTGTATCAATTCCTTATAATCACAATTATACGAAATGATTACAAAAAGTATTTAATAACACCGGTCTTAAATTAGTATATCAATCCGGTAACACAATAAGAAGTTTACTAGGAAATCCCAAGGATAAAACTGCACTTCTAGAAAAAAGTGGAATTTACGAAATTAGTTGCATGGATTGTGACAAAAAATATGTTGGCCAAACGAGACGCTCTATTCAAATACGTTTTAAAGAACACTTAGCACACTTAAAATACGGAAGAACGGAAAAGTCAAGTGTGGCCGAGCATGCTTTTGAAAACAATCATAGATTCACATTAGATAACCTAAAACTTCTAAAAAGTGTACCAAACAAAAGATTTTTGCATGCATATAAAAGTATGGAATTCATTAAATCCAGAAATAGTTTAAATAAAGATAGAGGACCCATCCCGTTTAGTACACTTTATTCTTTAGTTGAGGGGAGATGGGATTATAAAATCGTGATCAATCACAAATTATTAGTCTTATCTCCGCCCACTTAAAGGTTGTATTTAAGATAGAGCGTAAGTTAATTTAGTTTATTGTTTATCGTCTCCTGATGATGCTAACGTTGTTAGCGAAACGCGCGTCGAGTGCAAAACAGTGTAGTTTTGGTTTGTGGAAACAATTATAGCTTTGTTAAAATTGACTAAGTCCCCTTTTTTCGTTTTTTATTTTATTGGTGCAAACAATAGATTCAGATCCAATTTTTATACTAGCACTAATTTTATTTAATAATATAACCAATTAAAGCAGCACTTTAAATTAGTAAGAACTTAAAATCGCATCTTATTAAAACTTAACTTTTTTAACTCAGTCGATTTTGCCTTTAAACTGACCACATACTCAAAAGTAAAGTGAATAAACATATAGAAAATGATCTACCTTTTCTTGGTTCTTAGTTATTGTTGACAAATCTTAACTAAATACATTTTTTCTAAATTTCTTTATAGAAATAACATATAAAATTTATCATTCAAACTGACCTAAAGACCAGACTCATATATAAGTTCTTTCTTCTTAAAGAAATTCCAATATTTTGCCTTAAAGTTATTTTTATTTTTGAAGTATATAAGTAAAGGTAAGTTAAAGTTAAAGTTAAAGTTCGTCACATCTTCAACAAAAATTTTATAGGTAAGCAATCATGAAATTTTATTATTTTCCACTTGAATTCTTCTTGTAGCTAAATATAATTTGGTATGTCTTGTCCCTTACAGTTACTGATGATGGCCCTATAAGCCGAAACTAGTATAACTACATTAAATTTAGTAGAGGAAGGCAGTGTTGGTTGTTTCTTTTGTTTCTTTAATTATTGATTTGTTTGTGAATATTTTATTGTTTTTGGATATTCATTTATTTTTAAATAGATTTGTGAAACTGATATGATAATAAAAGTCAAAATCAAAGTCAAATCAAAGAAATGTTATAAGGAGGAAAAATAAATAATATTAATTATGGCGTATCCATGAATTGACGCCGGAGCGGGGGGGGGGTTAAGGATAAATAAATAAAAAAACTTAATTTGAAGTAAAGGTGTGACCAAAACCAAGCTTCTTGGGGAGTGGGGGGGGAGGTTTAACTCCAACCACCCTTTCCCCTCGGTGTGCCACTGAAATTAAATACAATACAAAACACGTGGTTTTGTTCCACTACCTACCATATATTTAAATTTTAAACTAAAACAGAGGCGTTTTCGAGTATTTAGAGTACAATTTTCAAAAAACTGTTGTTATTTTAATATTATAATGAAATTTTCAAATAAGTATTCGGCAGGCTTGATTGAAATTCCAATTATCATTATCAAAAGAATAGCAGAGTACATTGCATCACCATTAAAAGAGATAATTAATCAGTCATTCTTGACTGGTAGTTTTCCAGCTGCTCCCTATTTACACAAAGGGTAGTCGATCTGTGGCTGCAAACTACAGGCCCTAATGTAATTTGTAACAGAAAACCACCTGCTATCCACCAATTATAATACTGAACTAGCAGTTTTAAACACTTTGTCATACATATAGGAAAAAATGGACCACATGGAGCAGGTGGCGGGCCTGTTTTCCGATTTCTCAAAGATCTTTGATACAATTGATCATAGGCTGGCCCTTGATCGACTGGCCGAGAGAGGAATTCGAGGTATCACTCAAACTCTATTTGAGTCCTTCCTAACAGGTCAAAGGGCAATTGTGGCTGTCACAAAGGACGGACAAACATATTACTCAGAATGGAATGAGGTCACAAGAGGGGTCCCGCAGGGATCACTTTGGGTCCAGTAATGGTCCCAGTAGACCCTCTTGGTCAAGAAGCAGACCAAGAGCGTATCAAGGTACATTCCTAAAAACTTAACCGAGTTTTGTGGTTTAGTCTCACATATATCGACTGATTTGGGACATCCATCTTTTGGAAGTATAGAAGGCCTGTTGTCTCAGGGTTGAATGTAAGCCAATTTGAGAGACACCAGGTGTACATACTCTCCGATATTGAGCATGCTTTTTGAGACAGTTGCAACCGAGAACCTGCAGTCAAAACTACGTCTGAATCATCTGCATATTGTCCCAGTAGACCCTCTTGGTCAAGAAGCAGACCAAGAGCGTCTACTGGGACAATATGCAGATGATTCAGACGTAGTTTTGACTGCAGGTTCTCGGTTGCAACTGTCTCAAAAAGCATGCTCAATATCGGAGAGTATGTACACCTGTTGTCTCTCGAATGGGCTTACATTCAACTCTGAGACAACAGGCCTTCTATACTTCCAAAAGATGGGTGTCCCAAATCAGTCGATATATGTGAGACTAAACCACAAAACTCTGTTAAGTTTTTAGGAATGTACCTTGATACAACTCTTTGCTGGGGCCACCACATTGACAATCTACTGTCAATACTTTCTAGCATGTGTGATATCATAAGAAGACTGCAAGGAGTGGTATCTGAGAGTAGTTTTCGTATCTATTACCACGCAACAATACAAAGCGTTATGGCCTACGGCATTATTTTCTGGGGCTCATCCTCAAATGCCATTAAAGTGTTTCGAGCCCAGACTGCACTTTTCCAGACTCGACATACTGCCAGTACCACGTTTGTACTTCGCGCAGCTGGTTTTATTTGTTAAAAAACACATTGAGCTCTTTCCCTCAAACAGAGAAGCACACTCTGAAAATTTGGACATAGTGACCGGAAATCGCAATGAATTGAGAACCCCTAGACACACCTCGACTATAGAGCCTTTCAAAGTCTTCCTCAATCAATAAAAACCATCCAGAACAATGAAAGGTTTAAAAGGGCTGTGAACTCTTACATTAAAGAAAAACTCTTCTATAGTTTTGATTTCAATGTTTGTCCATACTAAAGTCTGTTTTATATTTTAAAACCAAAAAAAGAAAGAATAATTCCAATGTATGTAATTTCTTTCTCAAAAGTTTTGACGTTGCTTTTTTGTAAGATGTCACATTTCTATGTACATATCTTATAATCTTGTTGGCAATAAAGATATTATTTATTTATTTATTTATTTATTTAAGGAGGCCGCTTTTTGTCTATAGTGGAATTTTCGCCGCTCTTTTGGAGGGGTCGGCTTTACCACCAAAATTTAAATATAGGGAAAGTGGGTCTTATTCTGAAGGTCTTTGAAATGCCTTCACAAAATTTTAAAAATCTAGCGATTCGTTTCCGAGATATACTGTCGAAACAGGCTCAAATTGTACAGGTAAGTTTTCCTCCTCGTAGGAATGTGCCCTGGAAGAAAAAATGAAATGACGAAATGTACTATTAATGAAAACAAAGTCGACGTTTCTTGGGATTTCTCAAAAACAAAATTTTAATTTCGTTAAAAAAAAACGATTTTTGCGTCGTTCCACTCTGCCCAAATTACAGGTAAAACATCATAAGTTTTTATAATATATGCTCATATAAACTTATGATATTTTATAATTTTTGACTAGTGAAAAAGAAACACAAATTCCGCATGGGAGTTCATTATATTTTATCAGCAGGTTGGCTTATAAAAGTTTACAATATTTTATGATTTTTAATATGACAATTCCTCATAAAGGTTTATAAGATTTTATAAGATCCACCTGTAAAATTCTAAAATAAAAAATCACAGCTCAACTGTAGCAATTGTGGTATTAGTAACAGTAGTAGAAATAATGTAAGAGATTAATATACAGTCAAACTAAACTATAACCTAACCTAATCTATAAACTGCTACGACAACCTAACCTACTATAATACAATAACACTCCTTGTGCTTGCACAATATCTACATATCTAATAGAAAATTGTTGTCGTATAATTACTTATTTATCGCCAGAAGCTGTGGGAAAAGATGTTGCTTTGATAAATTTGTATGAGATTTCATAAGCCCATTACTATTTCTTTTACAAGCTTTTATTTAACTTGCAATATATCTATCTACGTAACGAACAAGATATGTTTGTTCGTGTGGAATCTTGCAACTTAATTTTGACCAACTTCCCGACATCCGATCGGCTTTAAATTTGGAATGCTTATATATTTAGTTGCGGTAAGAACACAAGAATATAATGTAATGAAATTGACAGTTCCCCCCTACTGGAAGTGGGAGGAGGGGGGTACAGTTGAAGAACACACAAATATAGTGTGATGAAATTGATAGCTGTCCACTACTCTAAGGGGGTGGAGGGGGGTACAGTTGAGGTACGCCCGATTTCGTTGAAATTAGGTGTGTCGGGGCACTTGGGAATAGAGAAAACGAATTTCTAATCAGATTTTGAAAATTCAATATGGCGGATTCAAGATGGACGATTTTTGGTCATCTTTTGCTAACCAATTTTAATGCATTTATAGTTCCGGTGACAATATAATAATATGTCATTATTTCCCCCCTAAGAGAAGAGTGGAGAGGGGAAAACACCTAAGTTTGTCCAATTTCAACCAAAATTGATATAAGGGGGCTTTTGGGGATACGGAATACGAACTTTTGATCAGATTTTGAAAATTCAATAGGGCGGATTCAAGATGGACGATTTTCGGTCATTTGTTGCTAACCAATTTTAACTGACTTATCCACATCCGATTGTGTTCAAATTTGGTATGCGTTTATAGGTCCGATGAAAATACAATAATATGTTATTCTCAGGTACCCTCCTCCCTCTAACGAGGGAAGTGGAGGGGGAAAATGATTTAGTTTGTTCGATTTCAATCAAAATTGGCATACAGGGGTTTTTAAAGAGAGGGATTATGAATTTTTGATCAGATGGAATCATGAGTCAAAAAATATTTTTTTGTAGAAGTTAGTAAGTATACTAAGTATAGCTTAGAAAAAGAAGAAAAAATCAGGTTTGTAAGGCTTATAAAAAAAAATGTTTTTACCAACTAATAAAAAATTATAAATGTTCATAGAAATCTGTCAAATTCTATGAATTGGTCTGGTCATAAAATATCCCAAAATCTCATGAAAAACATTATAAAAAAAAACAAGGGTGTAATCATATAAACCTATAAAATGTTATGAGTTGATTTGACGCTAAAATCTGTCAGAAAACTATAAAATCATCGGTTCATAAAATCCCATTATACTATAATGTACTTATAGAAACCCATAAAAGTTAATGTGCCGGTTTGATTATAAAATCTCTTAGAAAATGATGCTTTTATAAAACCATAAAATATGTTAAAAGAAATATCTGCACTTATCAAATTTTATAAACATTTATAAGCCTGACTGATTATAGGATCAGATACAAAACACACATATGATTGTCAAAATCCAACACATACCTCATAAATTCTTGCAAACTTTCATAATACTAAAATTTTGCCTCACAAAAGCTCATAGACCCTATAAAAACTAATAAAATTCAAGTATGTTTTTTATGAGGTTTTATGCGTTTTTTTTGGCAGGGCATGCATCTTTAAAAATAAATCTCTTTAAAACTAACCGCCAGATTTTTAAAATTTTAACATTTTTGTAAACGCATCTGAAAGACGTTTAAAATAAGGTATCACTTGACCCACTTTCTCTATTTGAATTTTGGTGGTAAAACTCCCCCTCAAAAGGGGTGTGCCCTGCGAAAATTGTAATATAGTTTAAAAGTGTCCCACCCTTGAATAAAAAATCAACGTATTCGAAGGTTTTTTGAAAATAAGACTCTGTTTCATTTTCGCTGGGACACTCTCCATATTATAACGCAGCCAGCGGTCCGTGGTTCTCAATCATTAGGGACTTATTGGGCGTACATTTTCGCGTTCCCTTATTAAGGAAAATTGACATTTCACATCTGAGCATGCGCGTGATTCGGTACGGTTATCGCACGTCCCTTATCTTTAAACATAACCTCAATTAGCATGGATAATGGTGATGGTTGGTTTGCTTTTGGACACGACTTTCTAATATACTCTTTGCATTTTTAATTTTTTGTTTATAAACAAAAACAGTCTTGTTGATTTTTAAAATTTATTTGAAAAAATGAATAAATTGGAGAAACCTACAAGGTTACCTTTCAGCTACACCGACGATATAATAATATAAATAGTTTTGGAGATAGATATCCGGGTGCAGAAAGGTGGAATAGTGAATCACTTAAATCGAAATATCTCGATAGCTGCACCAGCGACAAACTCTCGGTCTGGTTACTTGGAAAGCCCTGTTCGAACCCAGCTAAACGGTATACGAAACTTGGTGGCCCCCATAACTAGTTTTTGAGATATCCGAGTGCAGAGATGTGGAATAGTGAATCACTTAAATCGCAATATCTCGATAACAGCACCAGCGACAAATTCTGTGTCTGGTTACTTGGAAAGCCCTGTTCGAACCCAGCTAAACGGTATACGAAACTTGCCATGGTGGCTCGAGATATCCGGGTGCAGAGACGTGCAATAGTAAACCAGTTAGATCGCAATATCTCGATAATAGCATCAGCGAAAAACTCTGGGATTTTGTAATTAAAAAGCCCCGTTCAAGCCCAGCTAAATGGTCTACGAAACTTGGTGGCCCCATAACTAGTTCTAAAGTTATCCGGGTGCAAGATGGCAATATCTTGATAACGGCACCAGCGACAAATTCTGTGTTTGAGTCATTAAAAAGCCCTATTCAAACCCAGCGTAACGGTATACGAAACTTGGTGGCCCCACAACTAATTTTGGAGATATCCGGGTGCAGAGATGTGGAATAATGAGACCCCTTAACGGCGCAAGAACAATCCAGAGATAATATAATTTTGTCAATCGATTTCAATACGTCATCTACCACTCATTATCTATCTCTGGTTTCTTTACTGTATTCTCCTGTTCACAGATTGCGCCGCGAATCATTGGGGATTAGGGTCACTGGATCCTAAAACCTGCGGCTGGGACCGCAGTTCTCAGGATCCAGTGACCCTATGGGGGATTGTTTATTTATCACCTAGGTGATCGAATTGAGAGCAGTGACAACTAGTCAAATGGCCATACACACAGACCACTTAAGGGTTCTAAAAAGTAGCTTTTCACCAAAGGAAAAATTATTAAATAAAACACAAAAACCAGGCCGACGAACTCCAAAACAAAACGACAAAACTAAGGTTATGAAGAATGTCAGGCAGACACACTGACATTGGTTAGTTGCAAATGCAGTGATTCGACCAATTTCGATGTTTGCATGGCATAAATTTTTTTTCCTGGTAAGGGGTGTTACCTAGGTATATATGCTAGATCTCTCTTAGCCGAATACATTTAGGAAAGGACAACACTAGAAACTATGCCTAGGGTAAGCTCACAAAAAAAAGACGTGGGTGGTTAATTTTGATGGTGGCGGTATCTATAATATAACCATTTAAGTACTTTTTGATGCTAGGCATATAACTAATATTGATAGGTAACCAGTATAGTCCATGTTTTTACATTTCCGCATGTTTTAGCTTTAGAGGAAAATAATACTCAATTTGTTTTTTATTAGAGGAAGAGGATTACAAAGCTTATTAATAAAATCTAGAGAGTTTTTGAAATTAGGTGGCCATTATTTGGAAAATTACAAATATTTCCAATTTAGTTTTACAGGTCTCTATAAAGGGTATTTCTGACTGTTTCTGACGTAATATGGGCGCGCCAATTTTGAAACCCCACAAAAGCTAAAACAGTTTTTTTCAAAAAATAAACAAAATTTTAAAAAAGTACCAAGATTTGATGGAAAAACATAGTCCAATAAACAATTTAGGCAAAATTTCAGGCCATTTGGAAGTCCCGTTTCCGAGAAACATGCGGAAAAAGAATTGCCTAATAAACGGACCCAACAGCGTTGCCGGTTTAACGATGTAATTGGGCCGTTAAATCTCGATATCTCGATAACGCCACCAGCGATAAATTCTAGGTCTAGTTACTTGAAAAGCCCTATTCAAACCCAGCTAAACGGTATACGAATCTTGGTGGCCCCATAAATAGTTTTGTAGATATCCGGGTGCAGATTTGTGGAATAGTGAACCACTTTCATCGCAATATCTCGCTCGATAACGGCACCGGCGAAAAATGTGGTGTTTGTGTACTTAAAAAGCCTGCTTTGAGCTCAGCTTAACGGTATGTTTCAGAAAAAAGTTTCAGAAAATAGTTTCAACAAATTTTCTTGAACCCCACAGGAGCGACGTATAAATTATGTTTTTGGTTTAAGCCTAATATCTCAGGGAATAACCGAGATACGATTTATTGGACGCACAGTGGTACAATTTCCCAAAAAAAATAGTTTTTTTTTTAAATTTTGCTTGTAAGACTTTTAAATTGCAGCAACAAATTCGAACAAGCTCATTGACGCCTAATGGGCTTAGTTCTGCATCATTTGGTTTAATACAAAAGAAATTATTAGCAAAGAGTTTTTTTCAGATTAAAAAGAAACCGCAATACTTTCGTTGTTTTTTATATGTTAGTGCACATAAGGTCTTTGAGTGACAAATTATGTCGTTTGATTTACTCTCCTATCGCTTACCAATCGGGAGTTATGGGGTGGTCCCTCAGCTTTACCGTAAAGTCACAGAAGTCGCGATTTCTCGGAAACGGCAACAGCGACAAATTTAATTCTTCGGTAACAAATTAGCAACAAATTAGCACCAAATTCTGGCATGGGAATTTTTGTGGCCCCTTATGGTTGGCCACCAGCTTTACCTACGTCTCAAATCACGAAATTAGAATATTTTTGGAGGGAAAAACGTCAACGAATAGTTAACGGCATCAATATCATATTATTATATATATTATTTGTGCGACTGCGGGAAAAGAGGGGAGGCTAATCAAATAAGGATAACGACGGACTTTGTTTACGACAAATAGGAATAACGATTTTTGTGGTTACCCAAATAACACACATTGTACACATGAGAATTTATGACCAAAGTAAAGCTGTGAAAACGTTTTGTCAGCACCTTTTTGGTTGTAAATTAGCTTGCTTAGTTTTTGTAATACTTCTTGCTTTCATAATTTAAGCGCAACCCATTTTGATGACCATACTGGCATTAAAAGCAAAAGTATTTATAAACTTTGCTTAAAAATACTATTCTTTTGGCAGAAAAGTATGAAGAATGTTGGCTATATATTAAAGCCAAACTTTGTAGCTTTTTATATCAGTTCTGTCAACAAAAAGCTGTAAAAAGTGAAAAAAATATTTTGGCTATAATACAGCAACTTTGACTGTCGGATTTTTTCGGGTCGTTTCGACAATAATGCGCTTTCTGTGCAGGAAGTTGTAAAAATACTTAGAGAAAAACATTTTCAGCTAAAGCCCAGTATTTTTAGCCGTCGGGTTCTTTCGGCTTGCCTCGCGAACAAAGCCACGCCCCTTTATTCATATTAGGTGGAAAAAATAGTGGAAAAAAGACATTATTTGCTAAAGTAGAGCAATATTAACTGTCGAGTTAGGTCGCGTTGTTAGTTTCAATGGCGGCCATTACACGAAAACAACCTTAAAAAAAAAAACAAAATAAAATAAAAAATTCTATAGAAAGAGTAGATTTTTGAAACTAAAAATTAGTTTTAGGGTAGAGATAAATCTTTTTTGGTTACTTTGACTCCAATCCAAAAAGAAAAAAATGTAACCTGTAAATTTAATTAAAAAAAAAAACATTTTTAATATGTTAAGCGCGCGTGTTTTGGTGAGGTTTCATGATAAATATTATCAGTGAACTGGCCTTCGCAAGTCAATTTGGTCCATGGATGAAGACAAAAATCCGATAAAGTTTATGTATAAATATTCCCATCGTAATATTCATGATTATGTTTTCAAAACCGCATCAACCATTTATTTGTAAAAAAATCTGTTTTTTTTGCCATTTTTTCTTTGGGTTTTGTAAGAAATGTTTTTTTTTTTTTTTAATTAAGTTGGAAACTGGAAAAGCTATATCGGTTGCAAAAAGTTGGTTGGTTGGTCATTACAGTGACCAAATTTAGCTGTCGCAACGTTTTTGCAAAAGTATTTCAAGACCTTGTGTTACTTGGGTATCTTTATCACAGACTAAATAATGGTTGATTAATTTGTATTTTTCTTTTCCTAAGAACAGTCCTAATTACTAATTGTTATTTAATATTTTCTGTCTATGTATATATACTAAATAAAAGGAAAAAATCAACAAAATTCACACCACATTCACCTCACAAAATTAGGTTATGTTTCATTCAACGAAATTTTACGATATCTTATTTTACATTCCAAAAACTTTTAGTAACTGTCTGCAGCTAACTAAAGCAAGGATTTTTTGGTTATCGATGCAATAAAACTTTTTTTTTGATCACGGGTGCAAAAAAAGATTTTTGTCCGTTTTTTACCCAAAATCAAGAGAAATAGCGAAAAATAGTAATATAGAAAAAATCTAATTATTCTTGCCTAAAAATTAAGCCACTTCCGCCAGTTTTCAGTAAGTATTTACGAAAAAATCATTTAAAAAAATCGGCAAAATATAAAACTGTCAAGTTTATTTATAGTGTAAAGATAGTGTCTTGCGAGAAGTGCTCTTCGTTCGAGATTTTTAAAAGCATTTTCCTATTTTTCTTGAATTTTTTGATAAAGGTATTAAAAAAAATAGTGTTCACAACTCGTGACTAAACTGTGCTTTTTTTTACTGGCGTTTTTAGATACCTCGCTGCGCTCGTTATTTAAACCAACGCTTGCAAAAAAAAGCTATTTTAGCCACTAGTGGTGAAAACTACTATTAAAAATCACAGTTGATATCTTTATCGTTTATTACTGTAACCACAAAAGCAGTTATGCTCCCAAATGTGCCTAATTATACTCTTTAATTTTCTTTGGCAACTTATTAAACGTTGTTAATTTGTATAAGGTCTAATTTTGTCCATGAGTTCTGCCCATCTTATCTCTTTCTTTATTTTGGTTTACATGTATATGTATAACAGAAATGTCGAAAATAATATTCCAAGTTCAACGTACGAATTTACTACACAAGCTATTACGGAAGATATATATCTACTGTACATTTTTAAAACTTAAAAATAAAACGATTTTATTGAAGTTTCCCACACTTTTATAAATTATGTTTGGGAACGTTGATTTCGTTTTTTAAGAAGAAATGCCCTTCGAGGGGTAAAATGTCGTCGTGTGTCTCCTTGATGAGCCAGAGAGGGGCAAAGGGTGGCATGGGTTTAGCTGCCCCCCCCCCCCAATAGAGATTCGAAGTTGTCTAATTGAAATTTAAAACAATCACGGCCATACGGCTAATTTTAACAATAGACAATTCAAGTAGGCAAACCGCGTAAACATAATGCCGGGTCCACATCAAACCAACAAAACAGCAACTCAACGTTTCCGAACATTTTTGAAACAAAACGAGAACAATGCGACAACTTTTTTGGTTTGTTGATATTTTCAGCAACTCTTTATTTTCCCGTCGCCTATCGGTAAAGGTCAAAGAGTTAATGTTTTGTTTACGGTTAGGGCAACTTTGTTGGTCCAGTCTGTACGAGAAGATATATCAGACTCTGGTAATACTCCCCAGTTGCCAAAAATCTCAAAGTAATCACGAAACTTTCTCCACCAATACCGATATAATCTTTCGTAAATCTTACCATAATTCATTAACAGAATCTTTTTGTCGGTTCTTTAAGATCGGTCTATCCCAAAGACGTTTTTCCTGGCTCAATCAAGCTACACCCCCTCCCCCTCAATGAAACTCAATTTGGATATTGTAAAAATTATGTACTAATTATGTACTAATTTAGTTCCCTTTTAAAAAAATTTGTACTTAATGAATAACGGAGTTATTCGCACTTAAAAGAGGGGGTGTGGCTTGGCGCTAAGCTGCACCCCCCATGCTTAGGAGACAGATTTAATGAAAATTGATTTGTCATAATTTTGTACTAATTATGTACTCTTAAAGAAGGATACATTTAGTTTTAGTTTAGTTTGTATTGGGGTGTGTAGCTTGATATCACGGTACACGCCCCTTTGCTTAAAAAAGAGGTTTGACCAAAAGTGACTATGCCAGAATTTGGTACTAATTATGTACCAATTTCGTCCTTTTCTAAAAAATTGCCTACTATCGAGATAACTTTATTTTTGTGTGTTTATGTGGGGTGTGTAACTTGATATCAAGGCACATCCTCCTCTGTCTAGGAAAGATATTTCAAAAAAGTAATTTTACCATAATTTCCCAAATAATACATCTTCGACAATATAGACTTTAAAGTTAAGTTATTGCTGCAAAAACGTTAGTACAGCTCTCTTTTTACTTTAAAATAGCTAGCTTCATTTAATCTGTAATTTTTGCTGTTAAAATAGTTTGACTACTAAATTTACATTAAAAATAACTTCTATAGTTATATCATCTAGCGAATCAACTTTTAAAGGTACAACTTATACCTAAAAATATGCTAAAACTTAACTGACAAAATAGTTGCAATCTAAAGTTTTTTTCTTAAAATACAACTGAAAAAGATGCTAAGATGGCAACGGCAGTTATTTGTTATATCTTAGTGCAATTTTTCTTTAAAATGCAGCTGCTTTCAATGATATTTAGCATTTGAGAATAAGCGCTCTCTACCGCTAGGCTGGAACCGTGAGCCCACAGCAATAACGCCAAGTTTTGCTTTTGTTTTAGATTTATTGTTTAAAAAAATGCAAAGTTGCTTGATTGCACGGGCAGGCGAGCGGCCATGTTTTATATATCATGGCAAAACATAACCTCTCAAAAATTTCTGAAAAAAACAATGTTTTTTACATAAATATGCTCAAATGTAAGTCCAAAAATCTTTCAAAATTACCTAAATATACCAGACATGATGTTTTTCCTTTATTCAAAATTAAATTTAAAAAAAAATATAATTAAAAAACACTTATTATCTCAAATTTTTGAAGCGCATGAAGTTTAATGAGGTATATGACAGGTTTCGTCATCAAACGGGCCTTCGCACAAAGATTTGACTCTTGGGAATTTCACAAAATGTGTATTTTTGATTAAGAGTTTGTTAAACATCGGTAATATTTATTTTAGTTGTCTTCCATCTTCAGTCTTTTATGTTGCCGGATAATTTTGATTTGATTGCAATTTTTAAATACATTTTTGTCAGGGAAGTTAAATTTTAAACAACATTGCTTTTATGTGCAAAAATGCTGTATTTTCAGCTGCAGTAGACGTTGTCATAGGCAAAAATTATTCCTCAAAGTAGCTGTAAAAACATTTTTATGACGTTTTCAAAACTTTGTGGCAGGAGACAGCAAAAGCATTATTGTTGTATTTTTTGCTGAGAAAACGTTGTTCCAACTTATTTACAGCACGCTGTGTTACTTGGGTTGCTACTAAATTATGTACCAATTTCGTCCCCCCTAGAAAATTGCCTACTCTCAAAATAACTTCTTTTTTTTTTGTTTTGTATGGGGGTGTGTAGCTTGATTTTGAGGCACAGATCAAAGCAAAAAAAATTAAGTTAAATTACTTTAAGCTCCTAAAGTATTGTATAAGAGTGTTTATCAAAAAGGCTCTATAATTAGTAATTTTTCCTTATGAAGATACATTACAAGAGCAAAAAGGTAATAACTATCATATCAGATCTCTCTAATAAGTGGTTGATGGTGGATGAAAATATTTAGATACTTCTCTAATTTTTCCTTGCTTTTGTGATGTTTTTTGTGTGACAGGAATCCCTACAACTAAAAATTACTGTATGGTAACTGTATATTCGTTATACATATTTACAACAAGACGTCCATCTTAGAAATGTTCTGTCTTTTAACAATCTATCCCAAAAGCAACAAAAAACTCAATAACATGAAAGTATCAATCATAAAAATACATAGAAATGATAAACTATGCCCAAATATTGCATAATTTGCTTAGAAAAACTTCTGTATATATATTTTCACTTTTTATTTTTAGTCAGACAGTATTTTAAGCTCCAAACAAAGATATTTCAATGACGCCTGAAAATTTTCTTAAATAAATGATAGGGATATTAGCAGTAAAGTGGTGTTCGTTAACAAAATTGTGATGTACTTGTTTCAACATACGAAAAGTTTTCGCGTAATTTTATTACATAAATATTTATTCAAACCGCATTAAAAAACATTTCTTCTTTTACTTGGAGTTCAGGTTCTATCAATGGAAGTAAAATTCTGTATAATTGTTTCCAGAAGAACCACCTTATAGTATGGATAGGTGTTGAAACTATTCTATAAATACCACATAAGAGTTACGCAGATCTTTTATGCAGTTCTTATAACTGGCCTAGTAGCATCTTACAGAACCCTTATATAAGCAAATTATACAGGCATTTATTCCTGCAGCTTTTGCTGTAAGAATGTTCTTTCGGCTCTTACCGAGAAAAAATGCTGGTTGGGAAGAAACTTAGCTAATGTTTGATTTTTTAGCACAAGCACTCCAAACAATTCCACCATCAGCGCTCGCAGTCGTTGAACAGGGGCGTGCGTGGTCAGTGGAGTGGCAGCAGCGCTAAAGGCTTCGGTGGCGGCGAATTTAGCGGGGCCGAGATGTGGTGACAGCAGCAGCAACGGTGCCAGTGTCCGGCGGGCGCCCAGCAACCGGGTGCTATGGGCAACAAGCTTAGTTGCTCGTGCGCCCCTCTCATAAGGAAGGTAAGATTAAAGCATCATAATCCCTTCAGACGCTTTGTCCCTTGCAAAGGGCCTATAGTGGGGTGATTAGATTTTTTTAATACCAAGAGGGGGCATTAAGAAAGTTACAGGGTGAGGGAGGTTTAGGAGACATAACAAAAACACGTGGCGGCGAATCTAGTGGGGCCAGTGTCCGGCGGGTGCCCAGCAACCGGCTCCCATGGGCAACAAGCTCAGTTGCTCAGGTGACCCTCTCATAAGGAAGGTAAGATTAAACCATTATGATCCCTTCAGACGCTGTGTCCCTTACAAAGGGCCTATAGTGGGGTGATTAGATTTTTTTAATACCAAGAGGGGGCATTAAGAAAGTTATAGGGTGAGGGAGGTTTAGGGGACATAACAAAAACACGTGGCGGCGAATCTAGTGGGCCGGAAATGTGGTGACACCAGCGGTGCCAGTGTCCGGCGGGTGCCCAGCAACCGGCTCCCATGGGCAACAAGCTCAGTTGCTCAGGTGACCCTCTCATAAGGAAGGTAAGATTAAACCATCATGATCCCTTCAGACGCTGTGTCCTTTACTAAGGGCCTATAGTACGGTGATTAGATTTTTTCAGTAATAAGAGGGACCACTAAAGAAGTTATAGGGGGAGGGGGGATTGCAATACATAACAAAAACACGTGGGGACGAATTTAGGACAACCGAGATGTGGTGACGGTAGCAGCAGCGTTGCTAGTATCCGGCGATCGCCCAGCAATCGGGAGCCATGGGCAACAAGCTCAGTTGCTCGTGCTAAGAGCCTATTATATAGTAGGGTGATTTTTTCAGTCTCAAGAGGGTACACTATGGAAGACCACCCTATGCCCACTATAATGAAAATCCAAATTTTCAGTCCCATTCTAAAACAACATTCGGTTCCATCTATGCTTCAAAAAAGGCATCGCGTGGTGCGACAAAATAAATCTATGATACACACGGTTCCCAGATACGACTTTTTCGCGAGTGCCCACTCACGCGTCACATGTTGTCAATATGAAATGTTATGACAGTCATCTGATGCGTGCGCAGGCACGTACGAAAAAGTGTGAACTGGGTGTAAGAAAGTTAAGAGAGGGGGGGGGGGAAGGAGATAAATTCAGTTCATAATAAAAAACACAAACATAATTTTTATACTTTTGAGTCCCTACCATAACAATATGATGAGGGCTTCGTCAACTCAGACCAGTTTTGTGACACTGTAAAAATGTCAGCCGCCATATTAAAATACGTGGTCCGGAGGATTTGGAATAACCCCCCCCCCACCCGAGAAGCATGGTTAAATAAAATTGGCACATCAAAAACTTTAATTTTTAACAAATATCTTTAACAAAATTATATGTTGCAAAATTTTTTGCCTGCGGCGCTATAACACCTTTCATTTTTACGATTTTGTTCGTTCATGACCGCTATAAAACTGTTTGATTTTTTTATTTGTTTTTCAATTTGGACCACCATCAAAATAGTTTTTTTAATGTAATTTTATCAATGCCTACGATTTGGTGTCAAAAATGACATTTTAAGTGTCATTTTCGCAAAAATTTTCTCCTGCAAAGCATTTTAGCATTTTTACAAAAAAAATAAAGGTAAATAAACAAGTCAAATTTCCAAAACCCCATCAATATTTACGATTTCACTTTAATTCAGTCAAAAATTGCATTTTAAGTGTTATATATAAATGACATTAAATTTTATATAAATAAACATTCCCCTCCCCTTTAATTCAAATTAAGTTAGCCAAGAAGGGTCATCACTTATGGTCAGATATTTAGTTATAGAAAATTAGGCTCACCACAAGTTACCGTATGTTCAACCATACGTTAGAGGTAAAACGTTTATACGCGCGTAAACCCGATTTTATATTAGAACGATTTGAAATATATAAATGGGTTTTAAAGCAATATATCGCTATCTTAAATCGCTTTAAAATTAAATCAATTTGGAGCTTAAAACTGGTGGTGTTTAAGCGACAAAATTTTCAAACCGTCCTTAAATAAATGTATTGTATTTTAAGAGGCCCGTATAAACAAAGTAGGCGATATGGGTAATCTTACCGATATTTTTTCTTTTTTAGGCGTACCGGTATGAAGACTCGCCATGGCAGACATCTAGGCGTCGAGATGGTCATTTGTTACGGTGAGTTTTTATTTTGTCTTACAGAAAACACCAATTTAAAACTAAGCTGTTTTTGCAAGAGGAATCTGTAGACTTACCCACTGGAGAACTCAACATCCTCTTGAGGGAAAAATTCTTCAGAAAGGAATTTCTCTGAAAAATAAAGCTAATATAACTTTAGTATATACAAATAATACAGCAAGAGATGCAATATAAAGAGTGGGCCAAAAAATCTTGCACACTTTTGAATTCGCTATAACTTTTGATCGAATCGGTCGATTTTAAAATGTTTTGACTTTTTTGGAAAGAAAAGACATGAGACTTTTCCGATCCGGTCCAAAATTTGAGATTTCCTAAAAATACAAGATGGCGGACCGTTTTAAACAACGAGAAATTTAAACCCTCCCTGCAAAAAAATATACGCGGTACTGGAGAAAATCTAAGTCATTGTGACAAAAGCCTTATACAATGAGCTTCAGGCTACTGCGAACATAGGGGGAATCAAGTCCAATTTACTCTCCGTGCCGTACGACCGAGGTGGATTCGAAGCACGCTGCAGTGTTATCTTTTGGAAATTTATTTTGTTTTTATTATTTTGTTTTATTTCTGCCTTGCTCGAAAAACAGATTGATAAGTTCTTAAGTGAAATAATACATTTTTAAAACTAAAAATGGATGTCTACGAAGTTGCCGAATAAGTACAGATAGTCAAATGGTATTATCAAGGCAGACCATTGAGACTTATTCAAGAACTTTTTTTATAGTTATCAACGATTCATAGGTTTGTGCAGAATTTTGAAAAGTTTGGTTGTGTAGCGCCAAGAAACCATAAAAACCCACTGTTTTGAATGACGAGCAGGAAATTTTCGTATTTATTGACCAAATTCGGGTTTCATTGACTACGCTTCTCATAGCACCGTGGTTAGAGGCGTACTAAACATAGACAAACTACTTCCAGACAGAGCGAACCCAATTTTTTTTCTATGGTACTAAACACAAGAGTCACAAGATACAAGCCGCGAACGGCGATTGCATGTTGGTTGCTCCACTGATAGTTGTGTGGTGTCGCTGCATGTACGTACACTGGCAAATTGGACTTCTTCCGGCCTATGTTCGCAGTAGCATGAATACCAAGGCATTCAGTAAATAAATCGGTTGCTGTAACTTTAGATAGAAGTACAGGACTTAAGGCTTTTAAGTTGTGGTTCAAAATTTAACAATTTTCAAAAGACCAAGATGGCGGAAATTTTTAAATAATGGGTAATTTTCAGCCCCCCCTCCCGTCCTCTTCCCCGAAAGAAAAATTGTTTGGTACCTATACTGAACAAAATTTAAATTAATGCGACAAAAGTTGCCTCCCTGCTGCATATATGAAGGTATCACTAAATTAAATCGGTTAAGAAATTAAAAATTGATAACCAAGTATGGTAATATAAACTAAATGCCCCTTTGCTTAAAATTTGCCTGTTTCTGGATATTTTATTAGGCCCATTGAGTGGCCTGCTAACAGCCCCGATTTGAATCTGGAAGACAGCCATTATTGAAGAGATTTAGAAAAAGAACTGTACAGAAATGGTCGCAGCTACGGTGACATTAACGAACTGTGTCAAGGCATCACAGAGGCCCATTGAAGTTTGCCCCAAAGAAACATTATCAATGCTTTTAATAAATGGCGTAACGATTTGCTTAAGAACGCATGGGGATCAACTTAGAAAATCTGACTAGCCCGATCTAGATTATTATACGTTAACTAATGGTTATTTTTATTTAAAAGTATAAGTGTGTAAAAAAATTTATACAAAATATAAGTGTTTGGTGATCAATAGCAAAGTAAACTCAGCTTAGGCTCGGCCAAATAACCAATACGTGCCACTCTAGCTAAAAAATCGGTAGTTTAAAACAACAGGAATTTTTTTAATTTTATTACAAGTCACAATTTTTATTAAAAACACTTGAAATGATGACACTAACTTGTTTACTTCTTAACTGATTTAAGCAAGTGATACCTTCATATACCTAGCAGAGATGGGACGTAGAATGGCCTTGATTTTGTTTTGTTACTTTTTTAGGGGAGTGAAATTACCCAATTGTTAAAGCTGTCCGCCATCTTGGATGTTCAAAAAATGTCAAAGCCGCAAGCTTTGTTCACCCAAAAATGTCTAAAATCAAGTATTCCGATCAAAAGTTAAAGCAAATGCAAAAACTGCGATTTTTTTGCAACTAAAAATGTCGTGTCCAAAACCACTTATTTCAGAGGTTTATAGCTTTCTCATCTCTCAACCGATTTAATTAATTAATGCCTTGGTATAGAAAGCATACATAAGGGTTTTGTCGCAATGACTTAGATTTTCTCCAGTGCCGCACGTATTTTTTTTTGCAGAGGGTGGGTGAAAATTACCCATTATTCAAAACGGTCCTCCATCTTGGATTTTTGCGAAATGTTAAATTTTAAATCGGATCGGAAAAGTCTCATGTCTTGTCTTTCAAAAAAGTTTAAAAAAATTGAAATCGAATTATTCGATGAAAAGTTATAGCAAATTTAAAAGTGTGCAAGATTTTTTGGACCACCCTATATAAGTAAACCAGCCAGCTGCACCGTAGCGCAGTGGGCAGCATATCTGCCTGCCGCACGGAAGGTTCCGGATTCGAATCCCGGCTAAGCCTCTCGTATACCAATTTTCGTTAAAATCGGACGGTGTTTCCCTCCTCCACTCCCCTCGTAGTGGGGAAGGGTGCCTAATAATGACATGGTATTATATTGTCACGGGAACTATAAATGCATGCCAAATTTGAATACAATCGGATATGTACAAGTTAGTTAAAATTGGTTAGTAAAAGATGACCCAAAATCATCCATTTTGAATCCGAGATATTGAATTTTCAAAATCCGATTATAAATTTGTTTTCTCCATCTCCAAGTTCCCCAACACACCAAATTTCAACGAAATCGGGCGTACTTCAACCCCCTTTGAGTATCCCCCTCCACCCCCTTTGAGTAAAAACATGGTAATAAACTTAATTATTAATCTATGTTGGAAATTTGGAACCTTTGGTTACACTAAAACAAAATTATGATTGTTTTCCACAAACCAAAACTACACTTTTTTGCAAAACCAAAAAAGTCGAAGGAAATCGCAAACATTGTAGAAAACCTATCCTCTCAAACTTTTAATAACAAAGAAATATCACTTTTAAACAAAGGTCTTAATTTTGCTCTGCCCCCATAAAAAGATAATTTAAGTGATATTATTGCAAATATTGAAAGTTCAATCTCTTATGTTTCAGAAGGCACAAAGGGCTATGTGCGAGATGCTTGCCGATATCAGATCTCTCAAAACATCATTCAAAACAATAAAAATAGTACATTAAATCACAATAAAACAATTAAAAGTTTGAGAGAAAAGGATGTTTTCTATCTAAAGGCTGACAAGGGTAATAAAGTTGTTATATTAGATAAAACAGATTTTTTCGAAAGGGTAGATAACCTAATAAAAAATGGACCCTACAAACAAGTCCCAAAGAACCCCTTACCAAAAATGATTAACGAAGTAAAAAACACAATTAAAAAATGTAACAATATTATTACTGACAATATTAAATATAAACTACAAGTAAGCAATCCCACTATGCCGAAACTGTATTGTCTTCCGAAAATCCACAAGCCTGGAAAATCGGTTAGACCTATAGTTTCTGCTGTAGGATCACCTACATTTCGAAATGGCTAGCAAACGAGTTTGAAAATTTATCGATAAAGGAAAAAGGTTTTTCTGTTCAAAATTCCCTTGAATTTATCAACAAAGTTAAAGATATTTCACTCCAAGAAGGTGAAATTTTAATCTCGTTTGATGTTAGTTCGTTGTTCCCTAGTGTGCCGATCCCCAATACCTTACAATACCTGGAGGAAATACTAAGAAAAAACAATCTAGACGACAAACAGACTTTAGAATACCTATCTTTAACAAAACTTTGCATGAATCAAAATTACTTTCAATATAAAAATAACTACTACCAGCAATTAGAAGGAACCACAATGGGTAATAGTTTATCACCTTTTATCGCAAACCTATTTATGAGCAAATTTGAATCAGATATAAGTAAAGAATTTGAGTATTTCCCCAGAGTATGGTTCAGGTATGTAGACGATGTGTTTGCAGTATTCAACACTAAAGTAATTAGTGTTGAAAATTTTATGGAAAAAATAAATAACAAATTTCCCACTATTAAATTTACTTATGAAACAGAGAACAACGGTACACTGCCATTTCTAGACACTTTAGTTATAAGAAATAAAAATAAATTGGACTTTGACCTATACAGAAAAGGCACGGCCACCAACAGGTATATTCCAAATGACTCTTTTCATTGCTTACAGCATAAGCTTGCAAGTTTGCACTTTTTAACATATAGATTAGTAAATTTCCCCTTAAACAAAGAAAGATTTGAAGCAGAAAAGAATAGCATTAGGAATATAGCTAGCGAAAACGGTTACGACGAAGGCTTAATAAATAAGCTGATAAATAGACATTCTTTTCAAAAGACCTTTCGAAATTCTACCTTTTTCAGACAAAAAGATACCTGCGACTCAAAATTTGTATCAATTCCTTATAGTCCTAATTATACGAAAGGATTACACAAAGTATTTAATAACACCGGTCTTAAATTAGTATATCAATCCGGTAACACAATAAAAAGCTTACTAGGAAATCCCAAGGATAAAACTACAGTTCTAGAAAAAAGTGGAATTTACGAAATTAGTTGCATGGATTGTGACAAAAAAATATGTTGGCCAAACGAGACGCTCTATTCAAACATGTTTTAAAGAACACTTAGCACACTTAAAATACGGAAGAACAGAAAAGTCAAGTGTGGCCGAGCATGCTTTTGAAAACAATCATAGATTCACATTAGATAACCTAAAACTTCTAAAAAGTGTACCAAACAAAAGACTTTTGAATGCATATGAAAGTATGGAAATCATTAAATCCAGAAATAGTTTAAATAAAGATAGAGGACCCATCCCGTTTAGTACACTTTATTCTTTGGTTGAGGGGAGATAGGATTAAAAATCGTGATCAATCACAAATTATTAGTCTTATCTCCGCCCACTAAAGGATTGTATATAAGATAGAGCGTAGATTAATTTAGTTCATTGTTTATCGTCTCCTGATGATGCTAACGTTGTTAGCGAAACGCGCGTCGAGTGCAAAAAAGTGTAGTTTTGGTTTGTGGAAAACAATCATAATTTTGTTTTAATTACTAATGTAAAGCCTTATTTGTCATTTCAAATGTAATATCTCTGTTTTCCAGACTATGGGCGGAAGTATTTCACGTATCGGCAAGCGGCGCCGGCACCGTCAAGTGGCAACAGGTCAGCGAAGACCTAGTACCGGTCAACATAACGTGCATCCAGGACTCGCCCGAATGCGTGTTTCACATAACGGCCTACAATTCACAGGTCGACAAGATTCTCGATGTACGACTGGTACAACCCGGTAAGTTAAGTACTTAACTTGCACAATTTTAAATATTTTATTTTTAGTTATATGCATGGTTGCAAAGAACGAATCAAAAATTATATCAAGTCAAAAATACTTTCTAGATTTTGTTCTAAATTCTGAATTTTCTTCTTTTATGGACATTTTACAAGTAGTGAAGGGGCATGTGTAGGTCCGTGGGATTTTGAATGAAGGAGTTTTGTGACTATGTGGGATTGATAGTTCTTTAGTTGCACAATTAAGTGTTACCGGGTGTTTTGTTCGCATCCGTTTAGAAGGGGTTAATATGACGTCATCTTTCAAGATGGCGGCCAAAAATTATAAAAAATTCAACTTTCGCAACCGGGGCATGATTTTACTCGATTCCATATAACTCAAGAACGGAGATTCCAAAAAATTTACTTTCAAGGTCGCCGGACGTTAAATGACCTTGAAAATAGAAAAAAAACAAGGTTTTTGCTATTTTCTCTTCAAAAAATCTTAATAATCGAGGCTTTGTCAGTCCAACTTTAAATCTACCTTAAACTATTAAGCATCTTTGCCAAATTTGATACTTAGAGTTTGATGCAGTTTGAAGCTTTATGACCCTGAAAAATACTCCAGTAAAATTAACAAAGAGGACAAAATTTGGTAAGAAAGGTAAGACGGTCAAGTCCAACAATATTGTTTAAAAAAATTTGGTTGAACTATGACGCGTTTCAATATGGCGGCTAATATATTAAAATGGCGACCTATAACCACATTTTATTTTATCCAATTTCGTAAAAAAGCCAAAACGACAAGGTGGATATTAATTCTTCTAAAACGACAAGGTGGATATTAATTCTTGTTTAATTATCGCCGCTTACTATAAAAAAAAGTTTAGTTGTACATGTACAAGTGAAAAACCAGCTTTTGGTGATGTTTTCTTCCAATTTACCACTACGCAAAAACGTAAAGTGCCGGAGATGAAATTAACATCTAAGCCATAAGCAAACACTTCATTTTAAACCTCATTACTATTTTTTTTGACATGGCATCCTATACCTCGGTAAAAATGACCTATAAGCTTGTCGTTTCTATTAAGTTAAGAGCTATCAATCCCACATAGTCACAAAATTCCTTTATTCAAAATCCCACGGGACAGAAATTATCGACATATGCCCCTACACTAAAGTCATTAAAAAATGTTTTATGGCGTATTAAGAAACTAAATTTTAATTGTTAATTGTGTAAACTTGTGTTTAAAAATCCTAAGGGCGAGATTTTCTGACGGTGTTTATCTCGAATTATAACACCAAATTTTGAATGCATAGAAAATAAACAAATTTTGGTAAACTTTAGGTTTATGTACAGAGTGGTTCCTTGGGACACCTAACCAAACAAAAACTGGGTAAAAGGGTATTTTGTAGGGACCTCAAAATCATTAATAAAAATTAATCAGTTTAAGTCGTATACAATGTCTGCCAAAAAGTTTTTTTCTTATGGAACACCCCATATATTTTGACAATTTCGAATTCTCCATAAAATTAGCTTTTTAAAAATAATAAACCAAAGTAGGCCATACATAATAGTTACAAATCTAGCACAACAAACATAAAAACCAAATAAAGAAGCATACTTAACGCAATATAATAAAAAATACAGAACTCAAAAGTCTTTTCTACTACATCCAGTCACGGAAAACGAATTAATAAACACAATTAAAGAATTAAAAACAAATAAAGCCCCCGGACTGGACAACATCACCCCCCCTCTTAGTAAAAACAATATGTTCGTTCATAACTAAACCGTTACTCTATATTTTCAATAATTTATTTCAAACAGGAATATGTCCAAATCATTTAAAAAAGGCCAATATAAAACCGCTTTTTAAACGTGGGGACAAACAGTTACCTACTAACTATCGGCCAATATCCCTCTTATCTGTTTTTTCCAAAATATACGAAAAACTGCTAAAGAAACGTATAATGAATTATCTAAACAAAAATAATATTTTAAATAAATTACAATTTGGTTTTCGGGATAACTTGACCAAGGAAGATGCATTGGCTTTAGTCACAAAAAATATTTTAAAAAATTTGGATGATTCTAGTCCTTGTGCCGGAGTTTTTCTAGACCTTAAAAAGGCATTTGACACAGCAAATCATACCCTACTGTTAAGAAAACTTCATTATTTAAGTTTCAGAGGGGTCATGTTTAAATTAATAAAAAATTACCTTACAAATCGAACACAAACGGTGACAGTAGGTAAAGCAGTAAGCTCTGAATGTGTCGTAAAGTGTGGTGTTCCTCAGGGCACAGTACTTGGACCGATATTTTTCCTACTTTACATAAATAATCTTCTGGACCACGGTAGCATTTGCCGATGATGAAGGATTGTTCATAAAAGGATCATCTTGGGAAGAAGTAAAAAATAAAGGCGAACAAGCTCTTAAGTGGGTAAAAAACTGGCTTAACCTAAATGTCCTTAGCTTAAATTGTGATAAAACTAAATGTCTACCGTTTTTTATTAACGAAAGGACAAACCCTTATTTTAAAAGCCTGATTATACACGAGTGATGACAAGATTGTCATTGCTCTGAAAATATTGAGGTAGTTGACAGACTTAAGTATTTGGGCTTAACATTGGACAGTCGACTCAATTTTAAAGAACACGCTGACAAACTAGCTTCAAACATCCTAAACATCTCAAACCTTAAAACGATATATCATGTAATCTTTGAATCACTACTTCAGTATGGGATACTCATCTGGGGAAGTAGTTACGACGCGTCTCTCAATAATTCCGAAGTACTGCAAAAAAGATGTATAAAAATAATTTTGCAAAAAAATCAATTGTATTCAGCAGATCAACTTTTTCAAGACTTCTCGGTACTTAGATTAAGACAGTTATGTGCAAGTAAAGTCTTACGATATATACAAAAGTATCCTGACACTATATGCATCATAAACTCCAACCAATATAGAACCCGACAGGTAACGCAAAATATCGCTGAGATACCAAGGAAACATAAAAGATTAATTCAGAAGTGTATAACCTACATGGCACCAAAAATATTTAACCTTTTAACTGCTGATCAAAAAACGTCAATCAGTAAAAATTACAAAAACAAAAAAATGTATAAAACATTTATCACATCAATTAATTATGAAAGCCTTAAATCCTGTTTTCCGTAAAGAAAACTATTCAAAAATACCAAAAAACTGAAACAAGCAGAGTCACTTATTCGAATTCTCATTCGACTAAAATAAATCCATTTAAGTTCTTTTTTCTTTTAGACTTTTTTTTACATATAAACTAAATCTTAAGAAATTATCTAGCATTAGTAGGTATAGTAGTTGTTAAGCATAAATAACATATTTATATTGCGCTAAGAGTATATATTGAAGAAAGTGGGAAAACCTACGCGCTGGCAGAAGTACTGCCTTAGTAGCAAAGCCTTCCTACTTTATTCATATTCCATAAATTTTTATTTTATATTAATTGTAATTATTTTTAGTTTGGACTTTGAATAAAGTATTCATTCATTCATTCATTCATTCATAACAATATGCATAATATAACCACAACAATAAGTGTCAAACTAGAACTTACTTAAGTTTTTAAATAAATAGTTGGCTATGAAAAACAAAAATAGGGGCGTTTTGACAGTCATAAATTACTTAAATTTTATCATAATACGATAATACGAGTTAATTAATATCTAGTTCAAATTAAAATATCTCAAAAACGGTTGCATGCAGACCTATACTACTATAATATTGTATTTTGAAAAATATAATTTTCTGTAGAATTCATCAGTGTCAAAATATATAGCGTGTTCCATAAGAAAAAAAAAACTTTTTGGCACACCCTGTATACTATTAAAACTGAATAATTTTTATTAATGATTTTGAGGTCCCTAAAAAATATCCTTTAACACAGTTTTTATTAGGATCTTCTGCGGCTATTAGAAAAAAAAATTATCCAAGGGAACACTTATAACCGATCACCCTGTACCTTGTAAAGTATGTCAAAAGCAACGTCAACCTTTTGTTCCGATTTATTTTGGGGTCAAACCTTATTTGCAGTCGTCTATAATAAGATTTCGAGATTTAACTGGAAAATCTAAGATTGAAGTTGGAGTTGCAAAATAAAAGTCAGAATTTAAAAAAAGCGAAATTTCTCCGCCTTGTTTTAAATTAGAAAAGGGAATACTCTATTAAACCTACAATTTAACTAGGTCAAACTAGGTTCTGAATTCTAAATCTAAAAAAAAATCAACACACTGTTATTTGGTTGATCAGGTTTTTTTTGTGTAGGCACTAGAATAGGGCAAGCTTCCGAGTGCTTCGTTTACTGGAAAGATCCGATGACCAATGACACTTGGGGACTGAATTTTACCTCGCCCATTGATGCCAAACAATTTAGAGAATGTTGTGTAAGTACCTTATCTTACTCCTTTCAAATTTAATTATACAATTAGCTTCAGGCTACTGCGAACATAGAGGGAATTAAGTCCAATTTACTCTCCGTGCTCCAGTGTTATCTTTTTGAAATTTCTTTTGTGTTTATTATTTTGTTTTATTTCTGCCTTGCTAGAGAAACAGATTGGAAGTTCTTAACTGAAATCATACATTGTTAAAACTAAAAATGGATGTTCACGAAGTTGCCGAAAAAGTGCAGATGGTCAAATGGTACTATAAAGACAGACCATTGAGACTTATTAAAGAACTTTTTTTGGAGAATTTTGTAAATCGCCCAGAACCTAGTTTATCAACGATTCATAGGTTTTTGCAAAATTTCGAAAAGTTTGGTTGTGTAGCGCCAAGAAACCGTTAAAAACCCACTGTTTTAAATGACAAGCAGGAAGTACGAGGTGTGATGATTTGCGCTGCAGTGGAGGAAAATCGAAAGTTAACTAGCCACCAAATTGCCGAAGCTGTTGATACGTCTTCAGCCACTGTCTTACGTGTTCTCAAAAAGAATGGTTATCATTCTTACAAAGCGTCAAAAACGCATCAAATTTTTCCGGAGGACAACTATCGTCGTATGGAATTTTGCGAAACAATGATGGAAAGGGCTAATCGTGATGAAAACTTTTTGAGATCTATTCTTTCCACAGATGAAAGCACTTTTTTCATTATTGAATCGTCATAACCCAACACACTTTCGATATTGGTCGAGGGAAAATTTGCATTTGTATTTTGACGTAAGAACACAGAACAAGAAATGCTTGTGGGGGTATTGTAGGAGAACACGTAATTGGATCAGTCGTTAGGTGTGAGATTTGGTGATACATGGTTTCAACAAGATAGTTGTCCCGCTCACAATGTTGGCCTTGTTAGGGAATATCTTGATAATGTATTTCCTAATCGGGTTATAAGTACACGGAGAACTATTTTATGGCCAGCTCGATCACCCGATCTTGCTCCTAATAACTTCTATCTGTGGAGTTATATCAAAAAAATAAAAGAGCTAATAATTTGGAAGAACTTCGGATTAAAATTGAAGAAGCTTTTCAAACTATCACCACTAACATGCTTGGAACGTTAGAAGGGATTTTTTATAATAGGCTCGCATATTGTCTAGCCGAGCAAGGAGGACTTTTCGAACATTTTCTCTAATTTTGTTTTTGACTGGGAGAATCTTTCTGGTTTTTAGAATGTATTATTTTATTTTGAGAATTTATCAGTGACAAAAAACAAGAAAATTACGTTATCAAAATTTGCGTATTTATTGACCAAATTCCGGTTTTATGGACTACAGTTCACAATGCACCGTGATTAGAGGCGTACTAAACGAAAGCCGTGAACGGTGATCGCAAGCCTGAGTGTTGGTTCCTCCACTGATAGGTGTGCGGTGTCCCTGCGTGTACGGACACTGGCAAATTGGACTTCTTCCGTATATTCGTAGTAGCCTGAAGTGCTCATACAGCAGCCCAGGTGCTTGGGGTGAGGCGGCGAGGCAGCCGCCTCAGGTGCCCTTTTCTGGGGGGCGGCCGAAGGTCGACCAAATGATTACAACTAAAAATTTTGTTATAGTCGATACTACAGGCCAAAATGTAACAGAAGCAATTGAAGCCAAACTTATTGATTTAAATTTCAATATTGGAGACCTCAGAGGTCAAAGCTACGATCTAGTAGTATACTAGAAGTTAATCCCCGTGCTATGTTTGTGCCATGTGCTGCACATTATCTCAATTTGGTGATCAATTATTCCGTTAAAGCAACCTCCGAGGCTGTTGATTTTCTATTAACAGTTCAACGCTGAGTAATTCTAACTCAAAAAATAAATTTGTTAACATTGAGACCGTTGTGCGAAACTCACTGGGAGACTCAATAAGAGCGTTAAAATATCAACTTGGCAATATTTTTGATGCGCTTCTTGCACTTATTGACAACAAAATAAATTATGTAAGTAAGCTTCACCAAAGTATAAATTTAGACAATGTTGAAGCTACTAGAACGTTACGCAACTTGTCTGAACAGTTTAAATTGCTTAGCACTGACAGGTACTTTGAAGAAATTTTGGTTGATGTCAGAGAACTAGCAAATATGTTGGAACTAGAGGCATCCTTTACCGTTAATACAAGGTCTCGTAGAAAAACGTATGAAGCCCAAGATGAGCCTATCTTGGATCCTAAATTAAAATTTAAAGTATAAATATTTTTCGGGGACACAATTACCGAATCGTTAGAATCGCGTTTTAACCTTTTAAAAAAACATTCAGAATATTTCCAATTTCTGTATATTATATCACTGCTTTCCTCAGTTACTAAAGAATATTTAACCACACTGTGTATAAACATACATTTACATTTAACAGATGGAGAAAGTAGTGATGTAAATGGACTGGAGTTAAGAGATGAAATGTTGTCACTTGCCTCTATATCTGGAAATATCTTAAAAGTTCTTTGGCTACAGTTAACTTTCTAAAACATTGTGAGCTGGAAGGAAATTTTCCCAATGTTTTTATCGCAATACGAATTTTATTAACTTTACCAATACCATTTGCTCCTGGAGAAAGATCCTTCCTTCAGTTAAAAATTATTGAGAACTATAAAATGAGCTGTATAGAGCAAGAAAGGCTTAATTCTTTGGCAATCATATCTATTAAACACAAAACTGCTCAAAATCTTAGCTATGATGAAATTATTAACGGATTTTCGAAAAAAAGGGCGGAAAATTTTTTATACTATAATAATTATAAAAAAATGCTACTGGTTCAAACTTTTGAATGATTGATAAGTTTTAGGTTGTTGTTTTTTTAATTTAATTATTCAGTGTTGCTTATATATAAGTAGTGGTCTTTTTGCGACAATGATAAACTTTAAATATTTAAATTTTCTGTTAAATTTTAATGTGTCGTTTCAAACTAGAGCAAATAGAAAAAAACTACTAAAAATAATTTGAATTAAAATTTATTTTCACCTGAGCAAAAATTAAAACTCTATTGGTGGTAGAGGAGCGGCCTTTTACGAATTTGAATCAGGAGGCCAACACCCTAGCGCCGGACCTGCATACAGGCTCAAACTAAATTACTACCCAAGCAGCATTTTAACCTTACGACGACGTATTTTAAGAAGTCGGCATCTTGACTGTAGTTGCCCGGTCAACGTTTTGTGGACTTTGTAAAGACTCAGTTTTGCAATAATTTTGGGAATATATTTTTGAGTCGTAGCATCGTTGCAATCCTAACTACAGTCGGCGGGACTCGTTGTTTACAGTTTACTGTCAAATATATGCCTCCTACTAAATCCAACAAGCTTTTAAGAGACTCCTTTATTGTGAAAATATATATTTACTTTTCAATTATTGCAATTCTATTTTAAATTTAACGTGGGTAGTGGCCTATTCTTTTAATTTTTTATTGCCTACAACTAACAAGAATCGCGGCGGGCCAAGCCGTGATCGCCAAAAATTGCGGAGTCGTATAAAACCGCAAAAATCAGATATATTTTGGAGCTGCACCACAATAAAACCGTTTCTGAGAATATTAGTCAGGTTTACTTCTTGTTGCTCACTTCCATTTCAGTCTTTGTCATCTTTTATTCCCTCTTTTTCTTATGGACGTTGTGTCTCTACCCGAGTCAATTATATGAGGTTGCGTTAACGTCACTAGCATTTCTCAGTTCGTCGTGGAAACTTTTCAACAATGTCGGTATTTAACGGAGGTCGCACACGTAGTTAATGCGGCGTTGTTAAACTAAAACTCGTCGTTGCCAAAACGACTAACACGAGCACTAAATGGAACGTTAATCTTAGTCACATTGTGGTTACAGGCGGAAAAATATTACTTGGGTACACCAATTTTTAAATAATATATTTTTAAAACTTGTTCGGTTTAGTGCCATATGTAATCTCCCATCTCCACATATAAATAATTAAGTTTGTTTGTTTTGTTCTATTTGGGATAAAAGAGGCTTTATTTGGTCTTATCTCAATCGTAATATATCGGACGGAACCTCTTTTGGGAATGAGAAGGAAACAGGTTCAAAGTAAGCTCAATAAATGAGCAAGCAAGCAAGCAAGCAAGAACCAGGGTGCAGACAGCCCAATCTATTTGTGAATGCAGCCAAAACTAAATGACTTCTGAGCAAATCTCGAAAGGACATTGATCTGCTGGTAGGAGTGCTGATTGGGCAGAATCGGCTGAACAAACATCTGTCGCGCATCAGAGTAGCAGGGGATCTCATCTGTCTAGCCTGTGGGTTGGAAGAGGAATCAGCCGGCACCTGATAGGAGCTTCTGACGCACAGGCCAGGGGTGACATTTGACTACTTCCGTCTCTTCCTATACCTTATGGAATAGGAGGCAAACAATATGCCGATATGCTGATTCATGGGTAGTGCGTGAAAGAATAACCGGTTTTTCATGCGAAAAAACACGAATACCCTCCACCCACTCGTGCAATATTGAGTCAAACCAGTCGAATTTGCACGCGGTGAACACCTTCCGGCTCATTTCATACGGTATAGGAGGAGACTGACGTAAAAATTGCCCATTATTTAGTACACATATGTGGATATTTTCCTATAGTTTCGAAAATCAGACCCCTGATTAAGGCAGCTGATGTGGGGTTGCCCCATGATAGAGGAGCAAGAGAGACAGGAAGACCCGGAGAGAGAGTCGCATTCCGCGTAGCGCGGAGGATAGGGACACACAACGGGGTATGGCAAAAAGGCCCATGAAGCGGCCTAATTGCCAGACCGACGAGCCGCCTCTCTCTGCTACTACTACTACAACTATCTCTTAAAAAAGCTGGTCTGCCTGAGCGAGATCCAAGGATAATTTCCAACCCTACACTGGAACCATACAGCTCAAATAAAAGTTGGTCGCTAACTACTGTACGAAGAGGTTCGAATAAAAAGATGCATATTGTCTCCGCTGTCGTTTAATAGGGACTAATCGGGCCAAGGTCTGTGCCAATCTTTAATAAAGAACGGCATTAACTTTTCTGTCAAGTTTAAAGGTGGCACGATATGAGCATGTTTAGATGACAAGGGGCCATCTACAAATCACGTAACGCAACAAGGTGGTGGAGAGGGGAGAGGGGTAGATGTTTTCTAAAGTGTCAAAAGGGGTAGGGGGGATTCACGTGGAAAATTCGACGATTTTTTCGATCAGTTATTTCATAGTGGTGTCTTTACTAAAGTCAGGCTATGCTCACTTTATTTACCGATACTCCCCACCTTAAGAATGCACTTTACAAAACTAAAAAGGGTCCGACTCTAAATAATATAAAAACCAATAACCTAAGATATGTTGACGATATTGTCATAATTGCAGATACGCTGAAAGGTCTGCCAAAAGTATCATTCGTTGTATGGGTTTAGAATTTTATGTTACAGCATTGAAGCAAACTTTTTTCCTTAAAAGGTCATAACTTTTGTTCGAATCCAAGTATTGCAGTAGTGAATAGAATCGGTTTTGTAGTTCTCAAACAAACAGATAGACAGCAAATATTTCGTCGCCCTTAAGCTTGACAGGCTTTAGAATTAGTTCGAAATATAAATGCTCTGCTCAAATCTGATACGAACTTTGAAGTTCTATTCACCGTCAAAATTCGTAAGTTTGGTCAAATTTTGAGAAATGAAAAATATAAACTATTAAAATTAATAATAAAAACAAACGTTGATGATAGAATAGAAGAGGTCCAGTACTACTAATAGAGAGGGGCGGCCCGTGGACCTGGCAATTAGGCCGCTTTATGGGCCCACTCCGGGCTTTCCTGCCTTCTTTACAAAGTTTAGTATGACGGTCGGTTCATCGAAGCAAGTGCAGCTCTTTCTCCTCTATCGTGGGGCATCCCAACATCAGCTGCCTTAATATGGCCTGTGCATCACTATCAGGTGCCGGCAAGATTCATCCTCCAACCGGAAGGCTAGACAGACGGGATACCCTGCTACTCTGATTCGCGACAGGTGTTCGTTTAGCCGATTGTGTCCTGTCAGCATTCCTACCAGCCAAGTCGCAGGCTTTAAAATCTAAGAAAATTGATAGGATGCTGGTACTACGACCCTTTTGAAAAAAGCAGTAAATACGGGGCAAATCACAATGATGTATGATAGTTCAAGACTGAAGTAAGCATGGCACTTTAAGAAGAAGAAGAATAAAAAAACAAAAGATCGAAAGATCTTGTGTTTAAATAACGAAAATTCAAACTTGGATAAGCATCCCACAAGGAACACACAAACCAGCGTAGGCTCATCAGTGGTTCCACTGATTTCCAATTTTGAATCACTCACAAATAGGCATCGTTCCGCACTGGCGCTTATCCATCCATCACCTGATACGGATTCGTCCTGGCGTGTTAATATTTCCAATAGGATTACGCTCCTAAGACAATTAAAACAAAGAAAGAAGTTAAAAAAACAACCTCCAAATCAGTTACTTCAACCGAAAAGAAACCAAAAAACAAAAGATCTTGGGTGAAGAAGAAGAATGTTTGGTTGTGTATAACTTACCAAAACCTTAATTCTTTCATTTAAAATACGCATAAATTTTTAAAGAATTAAATTTCCAGTAAATCCATTAAGACAAAGTTTGACTTCAAATACAGGATTTCTCTTCAGAACGTTGACCTAATTTTCAAACTCTGAAATGCAATTAGTCCCTTTTGTATTAGCATGGTATTGTTTTATATATGGCATTTATTGTGTGTAATTAGTAGATTAAAATGGAGTTAAGCCGACAAGAGTTGTTATTAATGTTTTTTTTTACTTTAAACTGGGGTGACTTCCCTTCTTTTTTATCGTTTTAGAGTACCCTGACTTTTGCAATTTGATTTCCATAGTTCTAATCAAATTGAAACAAAAAAAAGCGACTGATGTTACAATGGCTGTATGAGGTAGGAGTTTTGTAGACAAAGACAGTCAATAAACATTTCCAGTGGGTCTATTCTTGAATTGAGAGAAAATTTGCCCGATATTGAGATCAATATCGGGCAAAAGTCAGAGAAACCGATTTAAACCGAAGATTTGGACCAATGAGATGCATAGTAGCGAAATAATTTGACTCCCTGCGAGCAAATTTTCTCTCAATTCAAGAATAGATGCACCGGAAGGTTTTTTGAGAATACGATGGAAACGTCTTTCATAACTTATACAAGCTAGAACAGGACATAGGTATATTAAGTGCGCACCAGTGCATCGAAAGTAAAACGCTAGAAGAAAAAAAAAATATGTAGAGTAGTAAAATGTCTTTAATTTACTGGTATGCCGTGTAAAAAAAGTTTAAATCTGGCGTACTTTTACTAAAACAGCCCAATTTTAACGGTAGAAAAATCTACACATGTGCTCGCAACTGCTGATCAAACCAAACTTTCTAGATAGACCATTTCTGTACGTTGAATTTTTTTAAAATTGTTTTGTTTCTTTGTCTGTTTGCCTGTCAGTTTGCTTGTCGGTTTGTTCTAGCATAACGCAAAAACTGCTGAACAAATTTTAAAGGGAGTTTTACTACTGGATTACTTGGAGTGCCGGCAGAACATAGGCTTTATTTCATTAAAGTTATGATCATTTAAATTTAAAAAAATGGAAAAACCTCTGTCAAATCGGGTATTCACTGGATGGAAGAGTTTGAGAAGCGGTAGGAAGTTCGAGAGGGGTTGTAGGAAAGGCATAAAAATAGGAAAGTAAGTAAATTTGGCTACGGAGAGGGTAAACTTTGGAATTATATTGGTTTAGAAGGGTATTTCTCTCTCTTAGAGCGACACTTGGCCCTTTTGTCCTAAAATTTTTTTCTTTTTTTTTAGGTATTAATAAAAATAAAAAAAATAAAATAAATAAAGGTAATATTATATTATATTATATTAGGGGATTGATACTTCGTGGTTGGGGTGTTATATTCAGACGGCGCGGTGTTGCCAGATTGGTAAAAATTTCCCTAACTTAGAGAATATGTAAATTTTGCACTGCCGCACTCAGGTTAATTCAAATTTACTTTTTCCAATATTGAGATTAAATAATCGTTAAATTTTGCGAAAAATGACGACCAAAAAATCTTACGTGTTTAACAAATTAACAAAAAAAAACCCTTTCACATTACAGTCGCAAATCGGCTGTTGATTACTGTGCCTTTGATGAGAAAAAAATATACACAAATTTATCATTAACGGATACTTATTAGAATTTAATTTATTAGAATTTAATTTAGTTAGTTAGTTAACTTACTTAAAAACAAGACAAATATGTAATTAACATTTATTTAATTAAAAACAACAAAATTAGACTAAAGAAAAAGAACTTACATCTTGCAACAAAATTCAGCCAACTTTTCTGTCAATAAAAAACAGGTTTGCGAGCCTTGTACTGCATTTTCAGCTGTCTTTTAATAAACCGGTTTTTTGGAATTTTGAATTTGAAAAGTCGAATTAAAACTTACTTAATCATCCCCAAAAGTCCCTTTTCTTAATTCCTAAATCCAACTGTATATACTTACTTTGATCACAGGAGTTGCCCCCTTTGATATGCCACAGATATAACAGAAAACTAAATATATGAAGTAACGGCTTAGTTTCTTAGGGCCGTATTTATAGTCCTTGCTTTAAGGAACAAGGGATCCTTAAGGTATCCTTCTGCCAAAACGGTATTTGTGGTCAGGCAAGGTTGCCTTGGGGGAGCTTTAAGGGCTCATTCTGCTAAGGAATACAAAATTAAAGGACGCCTTGAAAGCCGCCTTCGGCAAGGAACCCTCAAGGATTCCTTTAAGGGTAAACTATGGACTAAGAAAGCGGTATCTCATATAGTCCATTTCCTGTACGAAAACAAATGCCAAATTGTTCTACAAGCACGAAATTTGTAACGATTGTTAAGAAGCACTTTTGGTTTGATTCGAGTAGAGCAAAAGAAAATGTTCATTAGGACTCGCTATATCGCCAGTTTTTTAAAATGGCTAACATTAATTTATTGAAATTTTTACTATGGTGATTGGGGCATGATTTATAGTCGATTTTATAAATTTTGAGTTTACTAAGGATGCCATTTCGGTAATAAATTCAATTTTTTTGTTAATTCTCGTCCAGAAAATATTTTTTTAGTTTGCTACTGCCTTCAGTGACCTTAAAATAAGCGGTCCAGGTTAAATTAAACATTATTTTCGATAAAGACTCATATAAAAATTTATTTAAATTTTGGGAATATCTGTCAGCTCATCATTATATTCGATTTTATACATTTCTGATAAATTTAAAAAAAAAATGTTTCGCCATTGCTATGACTGTCGATGCAAGGTAAGGTAAAAAAAATCGTTATTTTTGACAAAAAATATTTTTTATAGATTGGGTATTAGTGCAATATTAGAGAAGATTTTACATATTTTGGGGTCGAAGATATAAAAAAAATGTTTGGAGTTACTGCGACCTTTGATGACCTTGAAAAGTGTATTTTTGTTTGAAATTCATGATTTTTTTTTATAATACGTGTTAGGTCTTGATTGTAGTCTATTTTATATATTTTAAGTATGAGAATTCTAAAAAATATATTTGTTAATTGGCTTCTAACTTTAGTAGTATTTTAATAAATTTCTAAAATGGAGTTGTATTTAATTGCACTGCCAAAGTTAGGGTATTGAAGGTAGCAGCAAAGTAACCAATATTTTTTTTAAATCCTTAAAACCCAAAATAAATAATATAGCTACGAAAAATTCATGAATTTAAAACTAAATTTTCATGGTCATCGAAGGTCACACTTACTTTGTTTATACGGGCTTCTTAGAATGCTTTCATGTAAGAACGATCTGAAAATTTTGTCGTATAAACACAACTAAATCCGTTTGAGAACTCAATCGATTTTATCGCTTTGTATCCGATTTTTGGATCGATATAAACTCTTTAAAAACGGTTTAGTGCATTGCTTCCAACTTAAAGAAATAATCGACCCTGGTTTTACCGAAAAATTTGTTGTCAACATAGTTTTATTTGCTTTCTTTTATACTGACACATTTAATTACATTTAATAAAGGACATATAAACACTCGGAGAAAGCGATTTTATTTAAAACCGTCCTTCTATAAAACCGCTTTTAGGCGCTTATAAACGTAGTAATTGACTTATTTTTTAAAAAAAATCCAATCCTCAAAATTAACATCGACATAGATATTTGAAAGTTTTTTTTTTAATTTCTCGTACCCGAAATATATGATATTAACTATAATGACGACCTTGTCGATAAGAAATTTTTTTATGAGCACCGCTGGTGTTAAGGACACTTAGGTAGTATCGACTTTAAAAATATAGTTTTTTTTAAAAAAGGTCATACTCAATATATACAAAGTAGACTACAATCATGACCTAATAGCTATTATAAAAATCATAAATGCATAACAAAAATGAGAGAGCGACTGATTTTTTTTTAATCCTCGTCCCTAACATATATAAAATCGACTATAATCACAACCGAATTACGTTTTTTTTTATATTAAATTGCATTTTTTAAGGCCACCAAAGATCATAGCGATTTCAAACATTTTTTTAAATTTTCGTGCCCGAAATATATACAGGGTGGATTCTTTAAATGGAACGGTGCTTCTAGCGGCTTTAAGGAAGAGCTTTTAAAAAGGGCTAAAACCGAATCTATAATTATTTTTTACGGACTTTCCGCCTATCATAGAAAACATTTTTGGGCCCCCAACTAGAGGCTTAGGGCATGTGGCATGTTTTCGGAAAGCTTGTTAAAATTAAATTTAACGCAATTGTTTCTTTTTGACAACCAATGTGTCAAAAATTAAAAAAAAACTTATTTTTCTTTGTCAATTTCAAAATAAACTACATATTTCTCTATTTACTAAGCGCAATAAAGAAAATACCACATAAGGACGTTATTGGAGGCTCATTTGGGTGCCCAAAATTTTTTTCATGAGGAGTTACCACTTGTGGCTCGTTTTTGGAAAGCTTCTTAAAAAAGAAATTCGATTAAATAAATTTTGTTTACATCCGCCAACCCATGTGTTAAAAATTTTAAAAAGGCCATTTTTTGTCATTAAGGTTGATTAAAAAAGAAAATCGAGGTGTGCTTTGAATCTATTTGCCTTTTGTCTAATATGTAGTAAATTTAGAAAACGGTAATTAGGCTACGCCCACAAATGGGATGCCAATAATATTCTTGTGTGGTAGTTTCTTTATTCCACTTAGTAAGTAAAGAAATATGTAGTTTATTTTGGAGCTAAAACAATTGACAAATTTTTTTTTTTTTAAATTTTGAACAAATAAGTTGACAGATGTCAAAAAAACCAAGCTTTCCACAAGTGGTACATCCTCATGAAAAAATGTTATAATAATGTCCTTGTGTTCTATTTTCTTTATTTCGCTTAGTAAATAGAGAAATATGTAGTTTATTTTAAAGCTAAAACAATTGATAAAAAAATTTTAAAGTTTTTTTAAATTTTTAACACATTGGTTGAAAGATGTCAAAAAAAGCTAGTGCGTTAAATTTATTTTTTAACAAGCTTTTCAAAAAGGTGTCAAAAGTGGTAGCTTCAAATTAAAAAAAAAATAGTGAGCCCTGGGCCTCCAGTTAGGGATTCCAAATCTTTAAAGATTCGCTTTTAGCTTTTTTAAAACCTTTTTCCTAAAATCGCTAGAAGCACCGGTTTTAGGCTGTATATAATAATGACCCAACATATACTATAATATTGACCCAACAAACATAGTAAACATTTTAATAAATTATTTTCTGTCAATTCGAAAAAATGGCGATATAGAGACTTCTGATGAATTGGTCTACTCGGGTCAAATCTCCTAAAATGTGCTTCTTAATAACTGTACCAAATTTCATGATTGTAAAACAATTTAGCGCTTTTTCATAAATTTCTGCTCATAGAAAACGGACACTAATATCAATTAACTTGCTCTCAAAGTAGTACTTTAAAAAATGCTTATTAACCGTAGTCTGATACGTTGCAGTCGCCCTCGTTCAAGTTCTCCCGCAAGGCCTCGTCATCCTACTCGCTCAAATTAGAACCGCCAGGCAAGCAGAAGTTCAAGCAAAAACGAAAGCCTCTAAGCACTCCAGCTTCACCTTCCAGAGCCTCCAGAGAGCCGCAGTGCACCTGCATGACTCCAGAGCAGTACGCTAGGCTTCGGGCGCAAGATCCAAGATATAGAGGTATATTTCAACATATTAAGGGTTTGTAATCGATCTGCAGAGCGCTTTCGTGTTTAATTAAATCTACCGAATTTAGAGATATATAAAACAAAGAATTTCGTGTTTCAGAATGCACCACAAATAGGTTTATGGGGCACGAAAGGGCTTGATCCGTGAGAAAATATCTCTCTGTAGATTTTAACTATTGCTCCATATGGTGGATGATATAAGCTCTAAAACGTAACTTCTGTTTGAAATTTCATCGTAATATCTGAAAAACTACAAGAGCTATAAAGAAAAGACTAAAAAAAATATCGAAATTTTAAAGCAATGTAGATCGGCAAGGAAAAAAAGTCTTATTTTGACCTGAAAAAGGGGCCTTTAAAATCTTGATACTAAATTTTAAAACACTTTGTATATTTACTAATATAAATGAGTTTATTTTTATCTATTCGGTAAAAGTTTTTGCCTAAATTGTTTTAATCAAAAAATAGCAATTGGGCAGCATTTCCTTCCAATCCAAGTATAAATAACTCTTATAAAGCACAAGTAATGTCTGTAAAATCGGGGAGGGCTGGGTTAATCGGGTAAACCTTACTGTCAACCCCGACAGAACAGCAGTAATCCCCTTCACGAAAAGAATAAAGTTAGATGACCTTAGACTTCCCACTTTTTTCGGCAAACAATTACAATTCGCTCAGGGAGTAAAGTATCTGGGACTCATCCTTGATACAAAAGTAATCTGGAATTCGTATATTGCATACGACGGAGCCGCTAACAAAGGAAAAATAGCGCTCGTGGCCATCAAAAGAGTGGGGATTGTCATTCCGCACAGTTAACTGAATATATACTGCTGTGGTAAGACCCGCGATAACCTACGGATAAAAATACTGGTGGCCAAAAGTTGAGCAACAAAAAGCACTTTAACTGCTGTACTGTGGAAGCTTTAACGTTATCCATTTTATAGGATTTTTTTAAAAATGATTATTTAAGTTTGTATATTCTAGGTTCCTCAACGCTTCCAAGAGCTACCAGAATGACTGATACTGAGACAAGAACTGAAAAAGTACCGGCAGCTACTTCTTCTACTAGTCTCTATGATAACGTTGGTGCTAACCAGGCTGGCACTGGAACTCAAGGTACAAGCATACATTTATTTACCAATTAATCTATTCCCAAAACTATATTTATTTTTTTTTTCCTACTAAAAGGGATTTAGCGAGGGTGAATAAATAATAAAATCAATGAATAGCGAGCTATTCCTCAAAAAAGATAATGGTAACCGTAGATCCGGATTTCGCACTTGTGGTGCTCATCAGTACGGTGCTAGGAATTAGGAGATGAAATGATTATGAAAAAATGTGACACAGGATTTATGTAAAAGACCATCTGTCAAGTTGCAGAATCGGCAGATGTACCTTCAATTTGAAGGAAAATTAAGCGTCTCTACGGAGACAGATATAATTATCTTGACAGATATCTGTGATATATTGTATGAAATTTAAAATTTATAAATAAGAGTCATACGCACAAACTTCCCCACTTCTTACTGTGGTACTGCTAAGGTATGAATATGGAGCGTTGTTCCCTGTAAGGCATTGTATTTTGGCGGTTCAAATAAATGAAACAAAACTGAGTAAATTCGTGTTTCTTTTGAGCAATCTAAAATTATTACAATCAAGTATATAAAGTACACAAAAAGACATTACAATATCCTAAGCTCTGGAGTTGATAAATCTAAAACGGGATTTAGCGAGAGTGAATAAATAAGAAAATCAATGAATAGCGAGCTTTCCATCAAAAAAGGTAATGGTAATTGTATATCCGTATTTCGCACTTGTGGGGCTCATCAGTACGGTACTAGTAATTAGGAGATGAAATGGTGATAAAAAAATGTGACACAGGATTTATGTAAAAGACAACCATCTGTCAAATTGCAGAATCGGCAGATGTACCTTCAATTTGAAGGAAAATTAAGCGTCTCTACGGAGACAGATATAATTATCTTAACAGATATCCTAAGCTCTGGAGTTGATAAATCTAAAAAGGGATTTAGCGAGGGTGAATAAATAACAAAATCAATGAAAATTATATCTGTCTCCGTAGAGACGCTTAATTTTCCTTAATTTTCCTACCATTACCTTTTTTGAGGGAAAGCTCGCTATTTATTGATTTTGTTAAATATTATAATATTGCAGCGACAAAAGGAACTCAACGAGAAGGAAGTCAAATACGTCAAACTAGAGACAGAGGAGTTCAGCCTCAATCCGAGACAAGCACAATGACAACTCAAGGTGGAACTGGACCTCAAAAAGTAACCGCTTCTGTTGGAACGGAAAACCCTGTTGGTTCGCAGGTACGAAAACAGTAAAATAGTCTTTTAGACCTAACAAGTACAAAAAGTGACACTTTTTCGTTCGCAACAAGAATTGACTTTTAATAGCAAAAATTTTGCATATAACTTTATGCATTTATTTTCCTTTAGTTCCGCTAAAATTTGTACAGTTTAAATAAAATTAAAAATTTTGGGGGGGGGATAGCTGTACGAAATTTTGGGTGCCTGTAAACATAAAATCATGCTCACCATTTTTAGCTATATTCCTTTTGATAACTCGTTATGACCTTAACATTTTAACATGGGGAAAAGATACCTCTCTTCAATTGTTATTTTATTTAATTTTTGAAAATCGATACAGAACTTTGGAAGATATTTTAGCGAACTACGTTTGGTTACTTTTTAGGGTACCTTTTATTTGCACCTCAAAATCTTACTTTTTGGATTACGGGAATTGTTTTGTAGATCAAAATTAAAAATTTTTAAAATTATAAGTTGGATAAAAAACCTCAAATTTTTTGGAAGGAGGTAAACTCCAGTTATTGTAACCTACGTGAATTTCCTTTCCTCCTTTTGTTGGGTGCAAGATATCTCTTTTCAGTTACTTAGTTTAATTTTTGAAAATCGATACAGAATTTTGAAAGATATATTAGCTTACTACTTCTAGTTACTTTTTAGGGTACGGTTTGGTTGCAATTCAAAAATTTATAAAGTTGGGAATTGTTTTGTAGATCAAAATTAAAATAGGAAAATTTGTTAATCAATTTTTAAATATTACAAGTTGAATAAAAACCTAAAAACTTTTGGAAGGATCGGACGACCCTCATTTCTATTAGAACTTCGGTTAATGTAGCAAACATGAATTTCTGTCCCTCCTTCTATTGGGGGCAAGATATCTCTCTTCAATTGTTATTTAGTTTAATTTTTGAACATCGATACATAACTTAGGGAAATATCTTGTCGGAATACTTTTAGGTAAATTTTGAAGTGAGCAAGTCAAAATCTTACTTTTTTAAAACACATAAAAACTTTTGGAATGAGATATCAAACAACTCGACGAAATGTTAAAGAAAGGGGGGGATATTTCTATGTTCGCACTAAATATGTGTGCCTAAATATAAATTAATAATGCCAATAGAATATGAACATTACTTTTGCAGGTTACTCAAACTGAATCGCAATCGCAGACATCGGAACCGAACCAAACTCTAAAATCGGAGGGTACTCAAGCCGGGGGAACTTTAGCACCAAGTACTAAATCGTCTTCGACCTCTACAAGACCGCCAATGTTAAGAGAAAACCAGAAACACCATGTATTAACAAACACCAAATCGGTTGACTACTCCGAAATTGGTAAGCGCCTTAACACGCTAGAAGGTAAGGTATATCATACCCTTTATTAAAACGAAGGCCTTTTTAGTAGAAAGTTGATGATATAAAGGTTGATGTACCTTTTTACTTCGACAAGAGGTACCTACCGCAATTAAATTAGGAAACTAGAAAGGAATGTTTGTGCAATTTAGGCTTTAGATACCGATGTTATTCGGAGTAGTTTGGGGAAATATTCACTACGATTCACTTTCCATGTTTAAAAACTTAGCTAAAATCAAAAGTCTCTCTCTAGTTTATCACAATGCAGCATCCTCACAGCCTCTGCATCTTGTAATTACTTATAACATTAATAAAATGTGAAATAAAATTAAAATGTTATGCAAAACATATTTTTCTTCTTAGAAAAGCAATAATAATTGTTTGTAACGCTTGCAGAAATTATGGACAGTCTTTCGTTCAAAATAATACTTTTTCCGCACTTGTTACAAAAATGCTGTTTTAGGTATTGTTGCTAGTATTGTGAAAAATGAAAATCTAGGTAGTTGTTTTAAATAGCCTTAGCATGCAAACTGTCAAATAAGGACGTTAAAATAGTTCATTAGACAATTTAAGTTGGTCATGACATGTATGAGGTGCCTAGTCGTAAACGTGGAATTTTCCAGATCCATCTTTTATCTAGCCTTTTATCAATCTATGTATTTTTTTCAAGGGTAAACATGTCCCGAAATTAGTAAACTGGATTGGATTTCATGGATTTCACATGGATTTCATGGATTTTACAGACATTTTCACCAAATTTTACCACCGGTTTACCCCTCGATTTTTTTACTCTCTTCAGCAAGAATTGCTACATTGTGTTCCATGTCTCTGCGTTAGCAACAACATACTAAAAACGTGACCTTTATAAAGAATCTTGACGCTTTACTGCAGAGATTGGACTCTGATATCTGTATTGGAGCGGAAGTCTTTGTTTTTCTACAGATAAAAGGAAGACAGAATTTTGAGCTAGTTCCACGTCTACGCGTACGTCCTATAAACAACTTAAATTGGCTATTATTAACTATACCCAGACGAATTTCTAATATTCTGCCCTAAAAATTATCTCTCTAGAGGTCTAGGAGTAAAAAAAAATACCACTTTACCACAGCAGGTCTGGAAGGGAATTAGCAACAATTTTTATTATGTTGGCAAAACTTCTAGAACTAAACCGTTTTAAAATCCTTTTTTTTATTTCATAGTGATATTGACAGTAAACTGAGCTTACACTAGTTTTAGAAATTAGTAGTTACTACATTTATACGCTCCTAAAACTGGTTTTATATACGGACGGATTTAAATAAAATATCTTTCTCGGAGGGTTTATGCACCATTGGCTGCCATTTTTATAATCAAATTGACAGGTAAAACATGGATTTTCTGTCAGTTTGGTGGCAATATGGCCAAAAGATACTAAAGGGAAATGAGTTAACTTCCCAAGCAGCAATTTAACGGCGTAGCGACGTTGTTAAATGCGACCCGGCGTTATGATGCGACGTCGTTTTAGCCAACAGGCCGATCCGGATTTACACTAAAATGGTGGATGATTTTTGAGTCCTTACATCGTTGTGCAGTGACTGTGACACTAGCGCCCTCTGTGTTATTGATTTTTTGGTGGTGTTTCACTACGTGTGCCCATCTTAAACTTTGGGATTTTCGGTTACTAAAATGAACTTATTTTTATATACTTTAGAAAATGGAAAACAAAAAATTATAATTTGATAATTACCGTTTATTAAATAGCATTTATATGGCCACTATGGGAGCAAAATTTAAAAACGCAATTCGGTTTACTGACAAATATGCTTAGAAAAGGAATGAAAAAACACGCGCGACCTTGATTAGTTTATGTCTAAACTAAAAATATTGCTTTTTTTTAAATGTAAAAAAAATGGATGCTACTAAAGCCCTCTTTTTAGGACTACCTATCTCGCCCGGAACATAAAACGTCTCCAAAATGCCATTCAATGGTGTTTGTAGTATTTTTTGCCTTGTTTAGTAAATATAATAAACGGCGGCATCAAAAATGGCGAATATTATGAGAATCCCAAAAAATATACGTAAATGGACTACAGTCACCACGACTGTTGATTATCAACCCAACATGTATGAAAACGCTTCAACAATTCCGCCGATGACAGTCCCCATAACCTTACTTTTTATTCGATTTTTCTAAAATAAATGGTCGGTGAACTGTGAAATAAAATTTAGTTTTTTCAAACATGGCAGGATACTTCAAAGATCCTACTTCTTGGAAGCAAAAGCAAAAAGTATTTTTAGTGAGCGGCAAGAAGTGAAGCTGTGGATCAGACATTACTGTTACAAAGAGCACCAGTCTTCCTTTTTCGCCCATATACTTGTAGGATAATGTCATCTCTCTGTCAGGACCTTAATTCTTGAGCACGGAACGACATAGATTTGTGACGAATGATCCCATGTCGAACGTATTTCGTATTCTTGAGCGGTGATTGCTCATTCCATTCTATCAAAATTTGGGTGTTCCCGCTCCCCGACGCCAAAGCCAGGCATCATGCCCCGGGATTGATTCCTTCTCTTGAGGGATCGATCCTTCTTTCGAGATTCAAGAATTAGGCCCCTGAGCAGTTGAGCCAGTTATTTAAAATCTAGAGAGAGATAGGGCGATCTTCCGTACATAAGCGCAGCAGAGAAGGAGAATATAACGCCTCTCCTTTGGAAACTTTTCTTCTTCACAAAAGAAGGGCACTTAAGTTTGTCAAAACTCCGGCCGGAAAATGTCGCAAGACAGGCCAGAAACGTCGAAAGTTCACGTAATGTGAAAGTTGTTTAGACGTTGATACGTCGGCAAAACGTAACTAGAGTCTCATAAAAATATCCACTCGACGTCACCACTGGTTTACTAGAAAGTGCACCAATGCGTGACAGGTCGGCTAAACGTTGGGTAGACGGTAACAATGTTACTGCAGTATTATCTAACGTTAAAGCAACGGAATTTTGTCGTAATATGCAAGACCTTCTGAAGATCACTAATTTATTCACCCAAATTAACGTCCATTTAGGTGAAGTATGTGGTCATTGGTCAGAAAATTGTTGCTTGGGTTGCTTTTCAACTAAGACGGTGTTGGTTTATACGTCTATGTTAGTTAAGAAAAAAACAAATAAACAACAACAGATTTTTCGGTAAAACAGGGTGAAAAGCAATGCGCTAAAGCGTTTTTAATGAATTTATACTGACTCTAAAATCGTTTTTAAATCGCTTCAAAATAAAAGTTACTTAAAGCGGTTTTAGTGATGTTTATACGACAAAATTTTTAAACCGTCCTTATATAAAAGCGCTTCAAGAGGTCCATTATAAACAAACGTGATTGTAAACGCAATAACAGCGCTTAATTTTTTTGCTTGAATCTGCACGTTTGCTTTTTAATTTGAAACTAAGTTATTTTAATAATAAACGGCAAAATCTGTCAAACAAGTTTTGGGTAATTTTTTTGCAAACTTTTGCTTTGTCCTGCGCAGTCCTAGTGGGTGTGTTTTTAGGCCGTCTTGTTTTTGCTCTAATACCGTTATCTTTATTCTACCCCAGCGATAGAGCGATCTGTCATGCTGGTACCTTTAATAAAATAACCACAAATAAAAAAGTTATACTGGTACCAATAGGATACATGTTACACCAAGCATAAGTTATTTAAAGCAAATCCAATCAATACTTAATCCAACACGCAATATATATTCCAACCATAAAAAGAATAACTTGGATTAAAGAAATTGTATTCTTTATTCGACCAGATTGCCTGCTTAAAACAATATTATTATACTTAATCCAATACAAAATTTTTGCTTAAACTAAGAATAAGAATTTATTGAATTAAGATATCACATATTTGATTCAAACATATTGTACTCTTAAACCCACAAATCGGAGTAAACTATAACCTAATCTAAACTATAATATACAAACTAAATTAAACTGCGACGATATAAGCCCTAATATAATGACACCTTGAACTTGCACATGCTTTACATATTTTACAGAAATTTGTTCTCTTATATGTACTTATTTCTCGTGAGAATCTGTGGTAGAGATGTTACGGTATTATTTTATTTATTTATTTATTTATTTTATTAACAATAAGTTTACAACAATATACGTGTTCCAGTGTCCATATACTTGCAAAGCCAGGGCCATAAGGTACTTACTTTAAGAAAAGAATGACTTATCTAGTTTTATGTTCTGAAGGTAACAAAATAAATTATACTTATTACTAGTTAAATAATAATTAGGTACATTAAATATAGGTGTTTATATTATAAGCAATTTAATTGTGTTATTTGATTGAGAGAAAATTAATTCTTTTATTTCTTTCTTAATTTTAAATAAATTAAGTGTTCCTAAGTAACCTGTCATTTTGGTTTTTTCCTTAGGTTCATTAAAAATTTTAGGTCTCTGGACAAAATGGGATTGTTGAATGCCACTGATTCTTGTAAAAGGTACTTCAACCATTAAATTTAAATTTGATCTATTAAGCTGTAGTTTCTGCATATTTGGTTCAATAATAGGTTTAAAATGCTTGCAGATCAATGTTCCTAGGGATACACAGTATACAGATTTTTAATAGGTTTTCAGATCGAAAGAAGTTATGGATAGGAAATAGCCTAGACTTAAAGTTGATTGCTCCAACAAAAGCTTTTTTAATAGCAATAAAGAATTCGAAGAGTCCTTTTGTCCAAAACTTTTGCTGCATACTTTAGTTTTGGTAAAATAAATACTAATTTTTTGTATGTTTCTCTGATATGTTTTTTTTTAGTTCAAGTTTTCGTCAAAATAAACTCCGAAGTACTTACTCTCTGTTTTTTTATTTATTATTTGACATGAACAGTTATCTAAAGCGCAATTTGGTTTATGAACTCTTACCGGTTCACTACATGACCATTGGTTTCTTATTGAAAAATTTATATATATATTGTTTTCCCAGTGTTTAATAACATTTTGTTAAAGTGGAACCATTTTTTAATTTAAGATAAGTCGCTTCTCATATTTTCATAGATAATTTCACTAGTGTCTCCTATAAATAGTATGACAGTGGTACGGGCAAAAGTAAATACAAGACCTTTTAGGTGAGAATTAGATAAATCATTGATATAAATATTAAAAATAATTGGTCCTAAAACCGATCCCCGTGGGATTCCGGTATCTGTGATTTTTTTTCTCGTCATGATATCCCCCAGATCTGACAAGCGGTACCCTATCCTTCATATAGGAATGAAATAAATTATATGGCTTTCCCCTAATACCCAAGTGTTTTTTTTAGTAAAATTGAGTGAGATACTGTGTCAAAGGCTTTCCTGATATCGATAAATAAACCAGTGACCTTTTTATTTTGATTAATATGCCCATAGATTTCATTTGAAAACTTTTTAATGCCAGCTAAGTTCCTTTATTTTTAAGAAATCCATATTGTCGCTCTGAAAAAAATTAGAGAGCATAAAGCATAGACTAATTGTTGCAAAAACTAAAAATTCTATTTAATTGAAGGATCTGGTTATATTATCTAAGAAGCCAAGATAATTCTTAACATTTGTTAAGGAAATTGTTGGAAATCTTCATAAGTCGCTTATTTGCTTGAAATATTTTTTTTGCACATTCTGTGGCTGTGAAACATCTTGTTATAAATATTTCACGATTACTTTGCTCCTGCTTTAATTCATTTAGAAGCCTTGCCAGCAATGGATGGTTTACAATTTGTTGGAAGGCATTAGCCTTCAATGAATTGTTCGTTCTACGAAGATGGAATTGAAATCTTTCATACATATTCCAAATAAAAATTTGAAACACTGGATGACTTCATTCCTTGTTCCGATGTATACGGACTCTCAATAGTTCACATTTTTTCTAGAAAATCTTCTTTCTTTAAAATTTCAAAGGCAAACGGCACATCTTTTGCGGGCACAAAAGTAAGAGCCAGCATCTGAGATAAATAGAAAAAATATACAACCACTTCTGCGTTTGGAAATACCTCTTCGGTCGAACGGTGGGCTGCTTGCTCAAAATCAGATAATATGTTATAAGGTGTGACAAATTATTAGTTTTGTTTCACAGCAATACATAGATCATGGGAAGTGCCTTACGGTCTATTAGACAATGAATGGTATATGAATACTTAATAAAAAAATATTGGGGCATTTTTAAAATTGCCGGCTACCGACCAGTCGAACATTCCTTTAGTAAAGACAGATTGTTATTTGTACCGAATATAACAATTTGGATTTGATTTTTATTTCCTGAGTCTTACAGTAGAAATATAAAATATATCCTCTGTATCTTTTTTGGAGTTCTTCTGGGATTTCTACTTCTTAAAGATTTGTTACAAATACTCCACCGTTTCCCAAATTTTTCTTTCTTTCTTTGTGGATCATTACTTTCGCTAAGTAATAATTTTGCATTGTGGGCACCCTTGAATTTCCTTGCAGCAGGCCGACACGCTACCACTGCGCTACGGAGGCCCGCGAATATCCTTAGTTGACGTCAACTATACTAAGTAAAAAGATCTAAATTACAACCATACAAGAGTAACTGCTTCTACAACAGCATGACAAATCGTTAGAGTGACGGTGCAGAATAAAGGTTTTATTAACAAAACATCAAATTTAATGAACGAAAAGCACTTAAGCGCCTTTTTTAAAAGTTAATAGCATGAAAAATTAGCAAGTAAAAATATAAAACCAAACGAGTCTGTAAGGTTACTTTTTTTTCTATATAAACTTTTGTCTCTAGAAAATTTGTAAGATTTATCAGAAACAGAATTGTTTTAAACCCTACAATTCAACAACAATAAAATCATAAAAAATCTTTGAATTTTTCCCAACTGTATATTTTTCAGATATTGTACGAGACGCAGAACTCAGAGCTACCCATCTTCACAATAGCATTAACAACACTCTACAAGGCAGAAGAAACAAGTCAAAGAGTACCGAAGACATGAACAGGTTTGTGTGATTAATTTAAATACATCGTTTACATAAATGTTTGATTCAATGTAGAGCAAGCTTTGATACCTATTTTTGAATTTAGAAATAATAAATAGTTCTATAACAGGTTTTAATAATGGACATATAGACTGGACCAAACATATTTTTATATTCTGTGACTAACGATTTTGTTTTATTAATTTTAGGGAACCTGGAATGAATCTCGATAGTAACACATTAAAACGAATGCTCAAACCAATGCCCAGTCAAGAAAGCCCTGTTACCTCCCCGGAAATGGGTAAGAATATTTTGTGTATTTGTGACTTGAAACAAAGTATACACTTTTAACGATACATTAATCCCATTTAATTTTTTTTTGTGGCGGGGGAACTTTACATGGGCATCTAGTGTCTACACTCACAGTCAGGTACTGTGAGACTCTTATTCACATCATGTCTACTTAAAAGGCTTATTGTATTATTCCTTCCTTTATTGTATCCATTTAAAGCAACTTGTCCCCTGGTCCAGGTTTTAGACAACCAGAAGACGGGTAATTAATATTTTGGTTGTATAAAGGAATGATTCAGCAAAATCCCTAATTTTTCATACCTGATGAGGACTTGCACCTCAGACAGACACAATAAAAATGGTTTATGAAGACGCTTTCTCTCAGAAACCACCTTGAGGGGTACCATCCAAATCTCCCACTCTGCCCAAACTAGCGACGCAGGAGTGAGTCCTAGTTACTCCCTTCATATAATAAATATAGCTGCATAGAATTTGGAAGGGCTTCACTTTTAATTTGTCATCGCTTCTAATTTACTCTGGAATATCATTTACTACCAAAATAAACTTTTTTCCTTATTTTAGCTTTTCTGATCATCTACAAAGATATTACACTCGTATCTTTTACACCCTGTATATTATTTATTAGCAAGGATATTTTTGTTTAACTCCACTAACCTTTATTTTAAATACTTATTTTTAGGGCGAAAACGATATCACTATTACAACACGCTTCATCAACCCAGGACTCCATCGAATATAAACAATCGCCATTCTGAGCCAGAAAATGGTCATCCACATCCAAGCAGTCATCAGAGATCTGCCATGGTACAAAACTCACAAAGATTTTCTGGATCAAGGTAAACAAGCCCTTTGGGTTATAACCGTTAATTAGGAAGAAAATAAGAAGTTTTATGTCATGGTTCTAGTAAAACAACTGTTGACTCTTTTTCTGCAAACAACTCTGGGAGGCCACGTTGGTCTATTTAATAGTGTTGCCAACATTTGTTGACAAAATGTTACCAAGTTGTCACTAGGTTTTCACTCAAAAAATCATCAATATTTAAGGTGACCTAAGAGATTGTCACAATTTCTATCCTTAATCTGTTATAGCCAAGTGAAAAATTTATATCTTAGGTCTTCTCATGAAATTGGCAGGGGCTACCCGGGAAGAGGCCTATACCTAGAACTTGAAAGGGGAGCAGCCGGTGACTTTTCTCCTCCTTCCGATAACGTCATATTTGACAACCAGTGTTATGCAACAACCCCTAGCTCAAGCAATAACGGAAATTCTGATTCCGAAGCCGCCGCTCAACATTATGGAAGAAGGCATTTACATCACCAGGTAAACACAAGTTATTTGACAAAAACATAATTTGTCAAAATTTAAAAGAAAAGAAAATAATTAGTCCTAAAAAAATTATCTCGAAAATGAAATGACGGGAAAATCAAATCGCTAGAAAATATGGGCATAGCATTAAATTTAAACACACAATGTTAGAAAATATTTTTAACGAAGATAATTAATTTGATAGAAACATAATAATGCCGGACCACAAAATTTAAGAACCCCAATCTGGCCGAAAATAATTTGAACCGATAGCCACGAATCCAATTGCCTCGTTGCCAGGCTTACGGCACATCAAGGAGGAGTCGAAGTAATTTGTGATAATGTATTAATTTACCCCCTTTACATTCTTCAACCACCCCCTATCCCCAAATTTCTTCATAATATCGTATTGTCAGTTAGGCAGTCAGAAACTGTCCTGCTCATTTAAGGATCATTTTTCGATACGTTTGTAATTCTGATATTTTAAGGTTCGGGAAAATTATAATTGGTTAAATTATATTCGTGTCTTTTAAGGATCGAGTAAATTAAAATTTTATAAAATTATATTCGTATCCATTATTTTCTGGGTGTTTTACTTTAGTTCATATTTCGTTTCGGACGTTTTATTTTTTGTTCAATTGTTTTCCGGTTTTTGTAAATTTGGCTTTTTTGTGGGTACCTTCATGTAGAAAATGGCTTTGTCCGTGTATTTTTTCTTTATATAATAAAAGGCGTTTGTCAACCCTGCGAAAGGTCGGCTGGAATTGCGCTGACTGGAGGAATGAGGTGAGTCGACTTTACAAACTCGCTCAGACTCTGATCGAGCCTTCATTTGATGGTATTCTAAGTTATGGCAATCTTGATGTGGACCGTTGGTAGTTATACAGAGTTGTCCATTTAATAGCCTTCACCTGGAGGATTTTTTTATAAACTGTAAGGAATTGGAGAAAATGCTGGAACACATCGATTTTGTTTGTAAGGACGAGACTTTTTGGAAATAACATTTTAATAGCGCGCATTCCTTTTGAGCGATAAACTTTACCCCTACCCTGTTTTGAAGGATTTCGAAAATCCATCAATTCGTTTTTGAGATATTTACTTTTAAAGTAAGATGAAATTGTATGTACAGGTAAATCTCACCTCTCGTAGGAATGTATGCTAGAAGAAAAATTCAATGATAAAATGTACTATACAAAAACAAAATCGACGTATCCAAGCAAAAAAATCAGTCGCGACGTAGTGGTCGTCTCCGCGCGCTATCCCTAATAGAGTTGTGGCATTATATCACGGCGGCGGATTTACTACTAGTATACCTCGAGTTACTCACCGTTTTTAGGAATGCTTTGGGACGGTTATACAACTACATCGCGACGGTCATGATTACTCTTTATATATAAGTTATGTCGTCGCGGGTAGTAAACGGGCACGTTATCCTGACGACCTGTTTAAAACATAAAGTAGTATTTCTGACTTTATAGAGTTTTTATAGGTTTTCTCTTTCCTACATTATTAGTTGGAAATATGTTGATCTTTTTCCAAACTATCAGGACACACATCATAAAATATGACATGACGGAAAACAAAAATATTATCTATATCATAACCGGGGCCGCCAAAGATCAGTGAACAGTATCTTAGCCTGCAGAACAGAGATCGCAGGATCGGATCTCGGCAAGTACACATTGCTTCACACAACACCGAATGCGACTCGAGACGGCGACGGGTGGCCCCACTTCTCAGCAGCTCCGCAGTTGACGTTGTGCATAGAGTAACAACAAACGAGGTAGAAGTAGGCGGCACGATTGACACTGCATCGAAAATTTTGTGGGACTCAAAGGTGGACGGCCGAGGACCGCACCAAACTGGGTAGAGGAGACTAGCCGGTGACCCAAAAAAGGACGACCTGGACTTCTCCGAGATCGGGACTCCATGAGACGCGGCTGGACTCCGACAGATTTGGTAACGGGAGTGGACGGGGGTGACTTGGAAGAGGCGGTACCACCTTCGGGTAGCAGGACCACTCCAAAGAGATGCATCTGAAGACTCCGACGGCGCAAGTCTAACATGTAGCAGGACCACCCTTCGGAGGGGGTGTAAAGCCGGCGGTCCATTGTGTATACTTGCTACGCAGTCGAAAGATCCCTGCCCTGGACAAAAATGTGTCAGGCAAAATTAAGTCCTCTTAATATTCCTAATAATTACCATTTTATTAACTACTTTTCTGAAGTCACAATATCTTAAATTAAATAAAATGTTTATAAAAAATGGGAATTATTTGAGGTTAGGATTTCCAAATTAAGTGTCTTTCCAGTTTTAATATGTTTTATTATCTAAATATTAATATTTTTAGTGGTACATGCAACTACTAATCAGTGATTTAGTGAGCGAGGTATTTTTAGATTTAATTTAAATAACATGAAGGCGGGCGGCGTCGCGTATTCAGTTGAAGGTGCATTGATTTAGAAAGAATTACCTAGTAAAAGTAATATTAAAGAAATTAAATATGACAACAATGAAGTAAGCCTCGGACTGTAAAGTTGTCTTAATTGCCATGGGCCACTATCGCTATCTCGGTAACTATAACAACTACAAGGTTGGTCAAATTAGACAAAATGTGCAGTTTTTGGGGGAAAATCTGGCTTCAGATTAAAAAATAAATATTCTATCCCGAGGTACGGGGGTTTTTCGAAAAATTGCAGAAAACTATTTTATCAAATACCTCAAAAAGTATAATTTTTACAAAAAATTTTTTGCATTTTTGACGTTGTTTCAATTTGGTATTTTTAAAGAAAGGTTGCTGCGTCTAGTTTTCGAGATATTAACACCAACTTACTTTTTTAAATACGAACCTGTACTTTTTATTGCATTTTTTAAAATCTCCCTTTTTTATCATTTTAATGTTAAAAAATGGCTATTTATGTTTTTTCGCACTTTTGCCGTTTTATAAAAGGTGGCTTAGAAAGCAAAAAGAAACGATTGCTTATACAGGGTTCCTAAGATTTTCCTTAGAGATAGGATTACAATAAATCAAACAGAAATGGCATAGAAAGTTCTGCGCGCACAAAAGAAACAGGTATATTGAGCAATGGTGCCAGTTTGTTATTATCTCCGGATTGCTTTCATGAGAAAAAATTGTCGCCACTCTTTCATTGTGAGCATAAATCATAGTTGCAATAATAACCGTTGACAAGATATCTGCAAATTCCGCTAGATGGCGGCCACACAAAATTAGATGTTTTCAGGTCCAAACCACAGCTTTTTCTTCCTTAAAGGAGGCGGCAGGGTCCATTATTTACGATACTGAGCGATAAACTCGTGAGGTTGTTAACATTAGAAAGAAATATCTTCGCTTTTAATTAAATTTCTTTCCATTCTGTTCTACTAGTGACATCTATCCAGGAACGGCCAAACCATGCAGCTAGCACTAGCAGCCAAAGAAATCAATAATCGGCGCTGATTTTCCTGCAGAGCTTTTTGCTTGCGATATTATTGATTTTAAATAAAGCTGGCCCTACACTACATTTGATATTTTCGAGGTGTTTTATGACATGATCTCGAAACATGTAGCGAACCAATTCTTCAAAACTAGCGGGAGGGTAAAAGCGAAAAATAAGGGGCTGCCAATATTTGTAACACCCAAAAAGTAACACACAAAAAACGTTTTTTTACGAAAAACTTGAGCTCTGCCACTTTTTTTATTTTTTTTTTCAACTTTCTCGAAATTTTCGTCATACCGTAGAAAAAAAATTATTTCCCCCATGGTCATATTCTACTTTTATTCGAAAAAATTTAGAAACAGAGACGGGATCAGTTTTCCTAAAACGGGGGATCTTGGTTTCGAGTGAGAAGATAAAGGGCGCCGCAGGCAAAAATTTTTCAATTAAATTAGCCGAACGCAAAAATGTTAGAAAAACAAAGCACGAAATAAAAATGGCGCCGCTTACAATTTTTTTCAAAAATTACGTAATTTCGGGAACGCAAAGAAATAGGTCTAAAGAGTATAATTTTTAAGAAAAAAATATTAATTTTCTCGCCCTCCTCCACTGGGACTACAGGGGCCGTGCACAAATTACGTAATGGTCATAGAGGGGAGGGAGGTTACAAAACGTTACGTAGGGGGGGGGGGGGAAACTAAGAAAATTTGGAATGAAAATAAGTGGAAAGTTTTTTTTTTTTTGGGGGGGGGGGTAGTGGTCTTGAAATCGTTAAATAATATTAGGGGAGTGGCGTGCCAAACCGTTACAAAATATTACATAGGGAGGGTGTCAAAAATTGGTAAAATCACCGTTACGTAATTTGTGCACGGTCCCACATCTGACTGTTCCTTCTTTTTGATTTCGAATCAAAGTGCAAAACCCGGGTTGGACGTTCGAAGGCGTCAACCCATCCTATTTGCTTGATAAATTTTCTACGGAAATATCTCAGTCGATTTCTCCGGTCGTGTATGAATGCTTTAGGTTAGGCATTTGCATGTATCTCAGTCCCCAGCCTGTAAACAGTGCGTAAGGACAATGGTTACAAAATTAAAAGCCGAAAAATATTTTTTTTTACGATATCTTTCATCAGTTTGGTATTAAAGTCGAGCAAAAACAATTTCCAATTTCCAGTCCTAAAGGTATGAAAATGGAAAACATTAGAAAGCAACAACCTGGAATGGATTTACTACGTGTAAGATGTAGTGACAACATCGCCCCATGCTCATCCTTTTCTGCCTAATGTGATTTTCCGTTTGTCTTGGTCTTATACACGGCTACTTGGCCCCCTAAGGATTTGCTTAGGAACCCTGTAAAAGCCTATGATACGTAATACATCTCTCAAGTTTAAATCAATATGGCAGCGTTTTCAAAAGGTGAAAAATTATATTTAATTTTTTGTTATGCAAAAGCATTTCGAAGTACTGAAAGAGCGCTCCAAATGTATCAAAATCATTTGAAAATCTTTCCAAACGGGGAGCAACCGGCAGAGGACGGGGAAGATGAAACAAATATCAATACAGATTTTGAGACAAATTGAAAAAGAAAGTTTAGTTTTGAAAAACGTGTTAAAATAATAATAAATAATGTTAAATAAGTTTAATATAATTAAAAGTTAATAGTTTTTTTCGGTAGACGCTGCATCAGACTGTTTATGTTATTAAAACAGGCAATTGTTTTATCGGTCGTCTAAGTCACCTCTGACGTTCAATTTTTTTTTAAACCCAATAAAACTTAAATTTTATTTTTTTATCATTAAACCTCAAACAAATATGAACATGTGATACATCGTTAAAATCGGAAAAAAAAGTTCTTTAAAAAAATGGAATAAAAAATACAGGTCCGTATTTTAAAAAAGTAAGTTTATGCTAATATCTTGAAAACTAGACATAGCAAATGTTCTGAGAAACTATCAAATTGAAGAATGTTAAAAATGAAAAAAAATTTTCCTTTAAAAATTTTTTGTAAAAATTATACTTTTTGAGATATTCGATAAAATAGATTTATCGAAAAAACCCCGTATCTCGAAATAGAATATATTTTTTTTTTAAATCTGAAACCATATTTTCAATGTCTCCTAAAAACTGCACATTTTGTCTAATTTGACCAACCTTGTAGTTCTTATAGTTACCGAGATAGTGATAGCAATAGTGGCCCATGGCAATTAAGACACCCTGTATAGTGGAATATATTACTTTCGCGTACAAATTTATATTTTTACGACACTGCGGTAATTTTTTAACTGTAATAGTGACCACACTAAGTGACAATAATGACATATTTCCTATAAATAGTTTTTTTGTAGGAAATATTATTACGCTTTAACCCAGTGAAATTGACTATAATTGTTGCTTGGGTGTCCCGGGAAAAAAATTGGAGTTCATAAAATTTAATTTAAGGGCATTTTAAAATTTGCAATATTTTAATTTTCTTTTCATAGAATTCAATTGCAACCTCCACTCCGGGCTCACCCACTAGCAGACTACTATTAGAATATGAAATGCATTTACGGAACACCCTGGCCAAAGGAATGGATGCCGAGAGCTACAGTTTGCACACATTCGAGGCCCTGCTCAGTCAAAGCATGGAGAATTTAGGTTGGTATTATTTATAGACTTATCGAATCGAACAGATCAGCTGAAAAAAATAGAAGATGGCCCAGATAGACTGAGGTGAAGTTGGCAGCCCTACATTAAAATTTTGGAACCAAACTAGGGTCAATCGTTTGGTGGTCGTTTGGTAGCGCTTGATAGTCACTTATTTTGGTTTAGTGGTACCAGCTTTATTTATAAAAAATAAATAAAATATTAGTGTGAAATTGTCACCCCACTTTCGAATTGAACTACAAAAATTAGTAACATGGTGGACAATAACGTAAAAACGTTTGGTAGTTGGGTTTTTTTGTTTGGTGGTGTCATTTTGGCCATATTTTTTTTTAAACTATTTTTTTCCTGACCTGCAGATTATCTTTTTCTGGCCTGGGCTAAGTAAAGTGACATTTTGGAACCAAACTATTGTAGAGGTTCAATCGTTTGAGGTTGTTTTGTAGTGTTCAGGTGGTTACTTCTTTTCGTTTGATAGGTTTTTTTTACTTTACTTGGCCCAGGCCGGAAAAAGATAATCTGCAGGCCAGGAAAAAAATATAAAAAAATATTGCCAAAATGACACCATTAAACGAAAATACCCAACTACCAAACGTTTCTACGTTATTGTCCAGCATGTTACCAATTTTTGTAGTTCAATTAGCCAACTTCTATTTTTTATAAATAAAGCGGGTACCACCAAACGAAAATAAGTGACTACTAAACGCTACCAAACGATCACCAAATGATTGAATCTAGTTTGTTTTCGAAATTTTAATGTGGGGTTGCCAACTTCATGTCAGTCCCAGATAGGTTTTTCTTACAAGAAATAATGGTGATAATAATAAAAAATTTGGTAAAACAAGGCTAAGTATTTTAAAAATTGTTGAGATGGCGCAAGATAGCCGCTAAAAAATAAAAATGGGTTTTTCTTTAAAAAAAAATAATGATGATAATAATTAAAATTTTGGTAAAGTGAGAAAGAGTGGAGTGGTTTTGGAACAAAAATGATGTGGAGAGAAAAATAAAAAATTATTAGTTGCAATTAAACACAGTGGCGGACGCGAAGGTGGGGGGGGGGGTTAAGGATAACTAATAAAAAAAACTTAATTTGAATTAAAAATGTGACCATAATTGATACAAGGAAACAGGTGCTTACAAGCGCGGACCTAGGATCAAATGCAGAAGAAATTTTTTTATTTGAATTGATTGTGCCAATTGTAACCAGGCTTCTCGGGGGATTTTAACGCTAACCCCCCCCCCCCCCTCGGTATGCCACTGTAATAAGCATATAAATTAAACATAAAAATAACACTTGAAATTAACAGTAATTCACTTTTTATAAATTTAACATTTTTATTTATGTCAGTCATTTTGTTTAGTGGGACAGCAAGTTGTAATTCTTTAATTCTCAATGAGTACTTTTTTGGTTGACCATCACCAGATGGAAGGGTTTTGGTAAATTGCTCAATAAAATACTTTGCTGCATAAAAATGCGCCCCGATATAGATTACTTTTATAGACACCTTTTTAACTAGTAAACGGAAAATTAACCCCCGGAAAAACACCCCAGCGGAAATTGATTGTTACTTATTAAAAAATACGTGAAAATCAAAACAATATTATTTTGGGTTGGGTTGGCTGGGTCTAGTTTGAGTTGGGTTGGCTCTCGATTAGATATAATAATATTTTGTTTGGAGTTGTTTTTGGGGGTTTTTTTCCGTTTTCTTTTTCCTAGATTCGTTTTGACTACATATTCCTCAATATTATAATGTCTTTATCTTAAATTTAAAATTAACTCCAGTTTCTTATCATCATTCTTTTAAATTTACTCCCATCTCTAGTTTAAATAAAAATACAAAATACGATAAAAACCCAATAAACGAATACGAGCTGATATTTTCTGACCACCGACTCCGGAGTCAATAGGCATTGTTGGCATCAATCGGTAATCGGTAAAACCTTAAGCTCTTTAGTCAAATGATTGACTAAAATCCTGATTTCTATATGCCTTAAGACCATTTCTTAAAAATTATCAAATTTATTTTAGAATTTGCCGAAAGTCTTCCAGGATCGACCCAACGGAGTCCATATCCACCAAGAAAAAGTAAGTGTTAACCGATTATATAAGAGTGTAACAAGTAAAGCAAGATATTTTGAGATCTACAATTTTTTTTATAAAGTTTTTGGTTTCTGTCTTTCCCTCGGTCTTTCCTCTATTTTTTTGGAAACAAACTACAGTGAGTTCGGTCCGATACGAAAAATGTTTAAAAACTTATCACAAACTTATATCAAACATTTTTTCCCCTTACACTTTTTTGTCTCCGATCAATCAAAAATTGGTTCTGGTTTAAAAGGGGATACTGTTAGACCCTCCTATATCCAACATATCAAAATCTTGTCATGTTTGAATTTTTTTTTCGATGTCAATTAAAAAAATGTGTAATTAAATTGTAGAACTTGCCGAGGAGCATTTCATTCATTTTACTGGTCTTAGTAGGTACACTCCATTACAAATTCAATTGGACAAATTTTTAGGCACTGACCATAAAAGTTCGATTTAGTTTCTGTCTTTAAATCTTAGCCGTCATATTGAAATTGGTTTGAAAAGTTTTTTACCCATCCATACATAGTATGGAGGCTATTATATAGTTTTTGATGGTGGTGGGGGTGGGCCAGAGGATATGAGGGGGGATTAACCTTTTTAAAAAATTGGATCTCCCGAACCGTAGCAGCTAGCGACACGCAGTTTTCACAATAAAATAGATAACTGCATCTTCAACCAAAAAAACTAGAAATATTTTAAACAAATTTAAATGTTTTTTTTTTAAAGCTTTTATTTAACTTGCAATGTATGTATGTTTGTTCGGGTGGAATCTTGCAACTTATTTTGACCAACTTCCCGACATCCGATCGGCTTTAAATTTGACGTGCTTATAAGGTTGCGGTGATAGCACAAGAATATAGTGTGATGAAATTGACAGCTCCCCCTACTCGAAGGGGGTGGAGGGGGGTACAGTTGAAGTACGCCCGATTTCGTTGAAATTTGGTGTGTTGAGGCACTCAAGGATGAAGATAACAAATTTCTAATCAGATTTTAAAAATTCAATATGGCGGATTCAAGATGGACGATTTTTGGTCATCTTTTGCAAACAAATTTTAACTAATTTATACACATCCGATGGCCTTAAAATTTGGCATGCATTTATAGTTCGGGTGACAATACAATAATATGTCATTATTAGGCACCCCTTTTCTCTACGAGGGGAGTGGAGTGGGGAAAACACCTAAGTTTGTCCGATTTCAACCAAATTTGGTATGCGGGGCCTTTTGGAAATAAGGAATACGAATTTTTTATTTGAGTTTGAAAATTCAATATGGCGGATTCAAGATGAACGATTTTCGGTCATGTTTTACTAACTAATTATAAGTGACTTATCCACATCCGATTGTGTTTCAATTTGGTATGCGTTTATAGTTTCACTGAAAATACAATAATATGGTATTCTTAGGTACCGATCTCCCTCTAACAAGGGAAAAGGAGGGGAAAAAGATTTAGTTCGTTCGATTTCAATCAAAATTGGCATACAGAGGTGTTTAAGGAGGGGAATTATGAATATGATTTGATCAGATTTAAAAATTTCAATGGCGTATTCAAAATGGACGATTAGGGTACCAATCTAAAAATAAAGGGTATGTGTTCAAATGTGGTATGCGTTTATAGTTCCGGGAACAATACAATAATATGATATTATTGGGTACACACTTCCCTCTAACGAGAAAAGTGAAGGGGAGAAAAGATTTAGTTTGTTTGATTTAAATTAAAATTGGCATACAGGGTTTGTTCGGGAAGGGGATTCAAAATGGACGATTTAAAGTAGAAATCTAAAAATTAAAAAATTAATTTTTATTAAATGCACTCAAAAGTAGAAAATAATTTTTTATCTTTCTTATACCATAACAAAAGTCATGGGTGAAAGTTAAAAATTTTAACTTTATCGACGATTCACCTAAGAAACAGTTGGATTACTCTATAACCTAAGGACATTTTCAACGGCTTGGCAAGCACGGCAATCTCACGCGTTGCCAGCTTCTTTAGATGAGGGCATTATGTTTATCATTCGAATAGAAAAAGAATTTAGTTCTTCTTTTGTAGTTCTCTCTTTGTCACCTTAAAATTAAAATTTTTACAGAAAAGATTTGTGGCGTAGAGGGCAAAGGGTGAGGGAATAAATCGGAAAAAAGTTTTTCCTTGACCAGGATTTGAACCCGGGACCTCTAGAACACCAGTCTAATGCTCTACCAACTGAACTACCGAGAAACTGGGGTTTTGATTGGATATTCGGAAATCCTTTCGTCCGATTCATTTGTTAGTAGTGAGGAGATGTTCGAAGGCTACTGCGGCTTTAAAAACCTAGAGATATTATAAAGACAAGGAGGTACACATTCACGATTATTAGTTGTAAGAAATTTCTATTTATCTATCAACCAACGATCCACGATGTATAGCGTTTTATTGGAGAGGTTTGTGTACCTTCTTGCATTTATAAGATCTCTAGGTTTTTAAAGTCGCAGTAGGGTTCAAAGATGTCCCGACTACTAACAAATGAATCGGACGAAAGGATTTCCGAATAGCCACTCAAAACCACAGTTCCTCGGTAGCCCAGTTGGTAGAGCATTAGACTGGTGTTCTAGAGGTTCTGGTCGAGGAAAAACTTTTTTCCGATTTATTCCCTCACCGTTTGCCCTCGACGCCACAAATCTTTTCTGTAAATTTATTAGGGCGCTAAATTTTCCCTTTTTTTATTTTTTAAAATTTTTAATTTACGTCGTCGCTTTTATTTTTAAATATTTCGTAAAAGTTTCTTCTTTTAAAGCTATCCGATGCGCTGCGGAGGCCTGCAGAATTTAGAATGAAATGTGTAGTATTTAGTTTAGTTTTAAAAATAACTTTAGAAAAAATTTTAGGGCCTGCATCCAGCGCTTCCATAAATAAGTCGTCTACGCTTCCTCACAACCATCGAGGTAGATTAATAGAACGAGGCGATAGAGATGGTTACTATAGTGACAGAAATGAGCTCATTAGGGAAAGAGAAAAGGAAAGAGAGAGGGAAAGAGGATATCTAAGTGACCACAACTCCAGGTAAGATAGTGTTCTAATAAGAAAAAAGATATATACTGGTTGTCGGGTTAGGGTAAATTCCGTTATCCTGGTGATAGGGGGCGCTATAGGCGTAATCTTAATATTTTGATTTGGCAGCAGTCAACTCAGTTACTTTGTTTATACGAGCCTCTTAAATCGCTCTTATATAAGTACGGTATGAACATTTTATCGTTCACAAATACTGTTTTCTATGCCAATGGGATAGTCAGCTAAAAAGAAGAAATTGGTCACAAAGAAAATCTTTTGTACCGAGAGTGAAAAATATTACGAACAATCCTTACAGTGGCGGTTCCAGAGGGGGGAGGGGCTCAGAAAAAAGTGGACAACAATGATGCTGGTAGTAACCCTTAAGTCTTTAGAAAAAAAACGAGAAATTGCCAAACAAAAAACAAACGCATGGCGTACCTACCGCAAAAACCACGATATTAGAAATACAGAACAGTATCATAGTTTCTATTTATAAACAAGTTTTAGAAAAAATAATTTCGGACATAAAATCAAGGTTTAATAACGAGACTAGTAGTAGAGAAGGGGCGGCGCGAAGCCTGGCAAGTAGGCCTCCCTGGGTCCTTTCTGCCCTACCCCGGGCCTGCCCCTAATCCACCGCCTGCACCACTACTCTGGCAGTCTGCTCATTTGGTTTCACTGTTATTTTTGCAAAGTCCAGTATTTTGTTCCATTTGAGCATGTGCAGGTCCTCCTTATCCAGGGTCGGGAAACCGAATACCTGATATCTCGTCCTCTGGTATGCCTCGCAGTTCGCTATAACGTGTCGAGATGTCTCTTCTGCCCGCCCGCAGGCCCGGCAGGTCGAGTTATTCTCCACTGCGATCCAGGTCATGTGCTTCCTTAGTCGGTTGTGGCCTGTTATGATACCTGTCAGCAGACCAGTGTTCCTTCGCGATCTCCCCAGAAGCCATTTTTGTCTGGCTACATGCGGGCCCTTCACGAAGTCCTTGGTCTGTCTGCATCGTGTTCCTCCTCTCCAAGCGGTCGTCATGGCATCGTTGGCCCATTTATTGAGTCGACTTTGCAATTGCCTCTTGGTTGTTCCTAGGAGTGGTTCCGGCCCTACATACTGGGTGCTTGCCCCGATCCTGGCGAGCTCGTCGGCCATCTCATTACCCGGCACCCCCATATGTCCCAGTACCCACATAAGTGTCACTTGTTTGCCCTCTCCCAAGGAATCAAGTGCATCCGCACATTTCTCCACCAGGGTGTTCTTGATCTTGGGCGCCCTTAGTGCCTTTAGGGCTGATTGGCTGTCGGAGCCTATATAAACATGCTCCTCCCTACCGTTCTTTATTTCTTCCATAGTTGCAGTCATTATTGTGGCATACACCTCCGCCTGAAAGACCATGGCTTGCTCTCCGAGCGGGTAGCTCTTTCCAACCTCCTGGTCTTCCACATAAACCCCCGATGCTGTGGTTTTCCTCTCCGACAGTTTCGACCCGTCGGTGTAGCAAATCACGGCGTTCTCCTCGAACTGTTCAAGGAGGTTTTCACTCTGCCATAGTTCCCTATCTGGCATGACTACTTTGTACCTCTTGTTGAATTTCTAGGGGTTTTTTGGTCTTTGTGTTTTAATCGCTGCCATAGGGATTTCTCTCTCGGCGATTTGGGAAATCCTAAGATGCCCCGCAGCTTCCCCTCTTCCTTTCCATTGACCTGTATCTCTCAGTCGGAGGTGGGTCGCCATCGCTTCCTTTCTGATCCAGATCGGAAGCGGCGGCGAGACTAAGTATATTTGACCTGAACATATTCATACCAAGTTTTATAGAACGTGAAGCCAAAATAAAGGCAAAATTAACTTATGTCGTTTCCAAATACTACAAACTGTTTGATTAATCCAAAACCCAAATTCTTGAACTATTATTGGGAGAAGTCAGTACTTGGAAACAATATTGGTGAGAAGTAGGCAAAAGCTTAAATCAAAACATATATGATAAAGTTATCGAGGCAATGAACAAATGTGGATGTTTGCCAGTAAAGCCGATCACACACAAACGCTGCACTGCGTGCACTGCGGTGGCATAGAGGTTTCAACCAATTAGCGCTCCATCTCAGGACGCCATGTTGAAAATTCTCGAGCGCCGATTGGTTGAAATCTCTATGCCACCGCAGTGCACGCAGTGCAGCGTTTGTGTGTGATCGGCTTAAGTAATACTTCGTCAGAAAGAAGCTTTTCCTGCCTCAGAACATTGAAACATAAGTACTTAAAAAATTCGTCTGACGGGCTTAGCGTTGCTGCATATACAGACATATTGAAATTAAAATTGAGCGAGTCATTGACCGGTTTGCCCAAAAAAACCGGAAACGAACATTTTTTTGAGATGGGCATCTTTTATTTGAGATAGGCATCTTTTATTTGAGATATGCAATAGATAGGTAATGTTTCAACTTGATGCTTTTTAGACCTCAAAAAAAAGTTAGCTGTTACCCAAGCGCGGATTTCAGGGATGTAGGGGGTTAATTACCGCTCCCCACCCTGGATTTAAATTTTTTACGAAAACATTTAGAAAATCGAAATTGCGGCGCTGTAATTCCTTTGATATTTACGGTATTAGTTATTAGTAAAAATGGGATTTGTAGTTGTCATTTTCTTAAAAATTTTCACCTGCTGTGCTTTGAAACCATTGATATATTTACAATTTTAGTTTAATTTTAAATAAAAAAATGCATTTTTGATTGCAATTTTCTCAAAAATTTTCGCCTGCGGCGCTATGATACCGTTCAAATTTACGATTTTAGTTTAATTTGACTCAAAAATTGTATTTTTAAAATAATTTCCTCAAAAACTTTCGGAGCATTTAAACATTTTTTAAAATAAAAATGTATGAAATAAACCACTGAAAATCTGAGTACCCCCCCTCCTAGATTTGAGGTCAAATCCGCGCTTGTAATTACTAAGTTTTATTTGCATATATTGATATGTTCCTCATAAAAGCTATGCTTTTATTCTAGTTTTCTTTTCGTATCGAAACCGTCCCCCCTTTTCAAATGACTGGGACCGCCACTGAGATTAAAGAAGGAATTTTGGTGAGACTCCAAATAAGAAAGCTTTTGGTGGATCAAGATTTGACGCTGTGCTGGAGGGAAAAGGAAAAGACGCATGGGAAGCCTTTAGAATGGTGGTGACCAAAGAGCTGAAAATTATGCAGACATTGTAGAGAAACTTCTACAAACATATTAAAATATGGGATGTAATCCGTCCTTAAAAATAAACTTTCTACAATCTCACTAAGAGTACTTCCTCGAAAACTGTGGAGATGTGACTGTCGAACATGGAGAACGATCCCATCAAGAAATTGTAAATACGGAAAAAACATGGGAGAATGTTTCAATGTTAGCGAATTACTGTTGAACGATTTGTCGAGAGGACCCAGGGGCTATGTAGAAGAGAAAATTAAAAAGACATAGCAAGAGTGATTAGTTTAATTTGTCAATCTTTTAATCAGCTATAAGTTAATTAGATTTAATATTGGACTAATCATTAAGTATATAGTAGTTCTTATAATATGTAGAGATATGGTAGTTTATGAAAACCCGAATTATTAGTTAAAAACAATGTCATACTTTAAAATCTCTCCCCGCACCACGTGTAAAACTGTCTTTAAACAGCAAAAAATACTTACCTTTCCTGCAATTTTCATTTTCAAATAATTGGTTTTTGTCAAAAATAATATTTCATTGTTTGAGGAAAATGCAATGTTTAATAACAATCATTATAACACAACACATGGCAGCTTATTAAGAACTAATCATCACAATTCTGCACTTTGTGAGAGATTTCCCTCTTACAAGGCTTTTAGAAATGTGCCCCTATCATGTAGAAGACTTTAAGCCTTAAAATAACTATAAGTGTTTGTAGTTTGTCTTAAATTTGTATTTTATGCACTTGTTTTTTTTTCTTTTTTTAATTAATTTTTAACTATACCTAGTTTATAGTTCTTTTTATGCATTATTTTTATTTGTTAATTTATATGACTTCATCTATTCATTTATTTTCTCATTACCAACTGTATTTATAAATTGACGAACCTACCCTCAAGGTATTAAAATCTTGCCAGCATTTTTTTTTTAGTTAGGTACACTTTTTAACGATTTCCATATTGTAACCTGTACAATCATTTAGGAAATAAATAATTTCTGATTCTGATTTTGATACTTAAATTCTCAAATGGCACAAGACTATTGTGGTCATATTTTGTATTTACGACATAAAAAAATTTTCCAAAAAAAAATCAAAAAACATTTTGGCTCTATTTCAGTCATTAACAATCGAAAAACTATATTTTTACTCACGGCCTTTAAAAAAATCTAAAATTTGTTTCCTAGTGTAATTTGGAAAGTGTCAACTAACTGTTTTGTTCATAAGGTTGTGTAACATCCCTATACAGGGTGGAGGCTTTAAATGGAATATTGGCCGTAGCGGGTTAAAAAATTGTTTTCTCAAAAAATCCAAAAACACGTCAACTAAAATTTTTAGCAGCTAACATTTTCGGTAAAAAATTTGTGTGAATGGACCCTCAGAAAGTGGAAGATTCCGCTTGTGGCACCTTGTGGGAAAGACTATGGAAAAAGAAAAACGCTCGTGTAATTTATTTTGACATTTGTCAATCCATGTGTCAAAATCTTCAAAAAAATGATTGTTTCAGACTTCAAATGTAACAATGCCCCTGGCGGGGGGTTGGCATTTTCTTTTTTAGAAAAATCAAAGTGTTCGGCATAAAATTTCTGTGAACGAACCCTCAGAACTCGCCTGGAGGAGTTCCAGTTGAAGTTCGACACAATTATTTCTTGAGAATTTGACAAATGTCAAAAAAAATACACCAGCGTTTTTTTTTTCATCCAAAAGTTCTGTTTGAATAGGCCCCCTATTCACGGGTCGTTCACAAAAGTTTTATGCTGAAAATCTTGACTGCTAAAAATACTATTTGACGTGTTTTTGCATTTTCCTACAAAACGAATTTTCAACTCGGTAGGGGAAATGTTCCATTTGAAGCCCAACACAACGATTTCTTGAGGATATTGACACATAAACTGACAAATATCATAAAAAATTACACGACCGTTTTGGTTGAAACAATGCCCAGTTTTAGCCAAGATTTTGCAAAGCTAAAGACAAACAAAAAATATCCATGCACCTAGCCGGGATTCGAACCCGAGAACTTCTATGCGGCAGGCATAGGGAAGCTAGTTTATTTTATTTAAGAAAATATAGACCGCCAAAAATATTTATTTTACTAAAAAAAAATATTTTTGTAGCTTTAGCTCAAGATGCCAATCGTGCATCGGTGATTCTAGTAGAAATCAGTGGTACAGACACTCCGACGGCTGGAGGTCAGGAAGCTCAAACTTTAGTGCCTCACAGCAAGGCGTGATGCCTCCCGGACACAAGAGGTCGCCCTGGGACTCGCTACCGTCATTGAGGCAGGACAGCAGTATGAATGATAGCGGCTACAAAAGCAATAGGGCCGACAGTTTTGAACAAAGGTAAAAAAAGGGAAATTAAAAAAATTCCAAAATGTTCCATTAAAAAAAAATGTACCTACCCGGGCAAAAAAATCGCGTCAAATCTCATAGAAAAGTTTTACGAGATTTTTTAATACTTTATCAGGTTTTATTTATGTTATGTTTAAAAATCGAAAGAAATCTCATAAAGTACGGATTTTTTCTATCGGTTTTGAGGAGAAAGACAGCTTGGCTCATAGAAACTTATAAAACATATGCAGTTTTCTCAACTGGCTAGTGTTATGTTCCATCTCAAAAACTAAGAACATTAGGCAAAATTTGATTTAGTAGGGAGCATTCGTCGTTCATAATAAAGGTTTTTTTATCAACAGTTTATTTTCGTGAATAAAAAAGTTACAGCTTTAAAAAAATCGATAACTTTTCCTGTACATAGGTTTTGGGCTCAAGCCCTTCCATAGGCCAAAAAAAAAGTATTTTTTTTTCTTGGGATTGAACCCCTATATATTAAGACTTTTGTGGTACCTATCTCATAGTGAAACCTGCCCTCATATAAAAAACAAAAGATCAAAATATCTTGGGTGGAAATAATGAAAATTCAAACTTGGATGAACATCCCATAAAGAACACACAAAGGACCAAAGCGAAAAGAGAAATGATTAAACGATGTTTCGCTCTAGTTAACCAGTGTGAGCTAATCAGTGGTTTCACTGGTCACCCTCCCCATACATCATTAAACACCGTCATACACTTTGATTTCCAACATTGTCACTCACAAATAGGCATCGTTCCGCACTGTTACTTGTCCAAGTTACCTGATACCATATAACTATGAGATACTATAAAGGCCCTGCTCGTGTATTTCCCTATAATAAAAAACGTCGCGGAAACCCCTGCGAAATACTAAGTTGGCCGTTGCCAATGAATTAAAGACGGGCTCCAATGCGCATGCGTCAGCTGGAAGTGAGCTGAACGAGAAATGAGGTGATTCGACGTTACAAACTCGCGCAGGCTCAGTTCGAGCCGTCTTTAGCCCATTGGCCATGTCATAGCAATCTAGGTTTTGACCGTTCCCGCGACGATTTTCTCGCATCCTGGTACTTTATATATCTAATAGTTATATGCCTGATACGGATTCGTCCTGGCGTGTTAATATTTCCAATAGGATTATGCTCCTAAGGCAATTAAAACAAGAAAAGAATAGAAATGTTGAAGTAACTGATTTGGAGGTTCTTTTTAACTTCTTTTTTTGTTTTAACTGCCCTCATATGTTTTTAAATGTATTCTGATTCATCATATACTATTAAGAGGAAAGATTCTTTTTTTTCAGTGACCTTAGCTAAGGAAATCTCGAAGTCACGTTCAAAGCGGGTCAAGTGATATCCATACTGCCGTGATAATAAAGAAGAGCGAATGTGCAAAGTTCTAGTTTTGAGAAAAACGCATTTGAAGTTTAAAAATTCATATTTGTTTTAATTTCTTTTTTGTTTAATTTTCCCGTAAAAAAATCTTAGTATGTTGTAAATATTATTGATTTTGGTTGACCTTTTCTACTGATTCAAATGTTTGAATATTTCAAGTTTTTTCTGTCAATGACCTTAGAGACTTTTTAGAGTCCAATAAACATCAGAATTGGCTCAACTTTGAACGGAGGTATATTTTGTAAAAGCTACGACACGGTTCAGAAACCTTTTTTGATTTCTTGCAAAATAAGCTATAATTTTGGGTGGAAACAACCAAAATTCAAACTTGGATGAGCATCCCACAAGGAACACAAAAGATCAAAGTGAAAAGAGAAATGATTAGACGATGTTTCGCCCTGGGTAACCAGCGTGGGCTCATCAGTAGTTTCACTGGTCACCCTCCACTATACATCATTAAACACCATCATACACTTTGATTTCCAACCTTGAACCACTCACAAATAAGCATCGTTCCGCACGGTACTTATCCAAGTTACCTGATACGAATTCGTCCTGGTGAACAACGGTACACTGCCATTTCTAGACACTTTAGTTATAAGAAATAAAAATAAATTGGACTTTGACCTATACAGAAAAGGCACGGCCACCAACAGGTATATTCCAAATGACTCTTTTCATTGCTTACAACATAAGCTTGCAAGTTTGCACTTTTTAACATATAGATTAGTAAATTTCCCCTTAAACAAAGAAAGATTTGAAGCAGAAAAGAATAGGATTAGGAATATAGCTGGCGAAAACGGTTACGACGAAGGCTTAATAAATAAGCTGATAAATAGACATTCTTTTCAAAAGACCTTTCGGAATTCTACCTTTTTCAGACAAAAAGATACCTGCGACTCAAAATTTGGAGCAATTCCTTATAATCCTAATTATACGAAAGAATTACACAAAGTATTTAATAACACCGGTCTTAAATTAGTATATCAATCTGGTAACACAATAAGAAGCTTACTAGGAAATCCCAAGGATAAAACTACAGTTCTAGAAAAAAGTGAAATTTACGAAATTAGTTGCATGGATTGTGACAAAAAATATGTTGGCCAAACGAGACGCTCTATTCAAACACGTTTTAAAGAACACTTAGCACACTTAAAATACGGAAGAACAGAAAAGTCAAGTGTGGCCGAGCATGCTTTTGAAAACATCATAGATAACATTAGATAACCTAAAACTTCTAAAAAGTGTACCAAACAAAAGACTTTTGAATGCATATGAAAGTATGGAAATCATTAAATCCAGAAATAGTTTAAATAAAGATAGAGGACCCATCCCGTTTAGTACACTTTATTCTTTGGTTGAGGGGAGATAGGATTAAAAATCGTGATCAATCACAATTTATTAGTCTTATCTCCGCCCACTAAAGGATTGTATATAAGATAGAGCGTAGATTAATTTAGTTCATTGTTTATCGTCTCCTGATGATGCTAACGTTGTTAGCGAAACGCGCGTCGAGTGCAAAAAAGTGTAGTTTTGGTTTGTGGAAAACAATCATAATTTTGTTCTGGTGTGTTAATATTTCCAGTAGGATTATGTTCCTAAGGCAATTAAAACAAAAAAAGAAGTTAAAAAAAAATTATTTAATTTAATATTTTAATTGCCTTAGAAGCATAATCCTACTGGAAATATTAACACACCAGGACGAATTCGTATCAGGTAACTTGGATAAGTACCTTGCGGAACGATGCCTATTTGTGAGTGGTTCAAGGTTGGAAATCAAAGTGTATGATGGTGTTTAATGATGTATAGTGGAGGGTGACCAGTGAAACTACTGATGAGCCCACGCTGGTTACCCAGGGCGAAACATCGTTTAATCATTTCTCTTTTCGCTTTGATCTTTTGTGTGTTTGAATTTTCGTTATTTTCACCCAAGATCTTTTGATCTTTTGTTTTTTAGTTTCTTTTCGGTTGAAGTGACTGATTTGGAGGTTTTTTTAACTTCTTTTTAAGCTATAATTTGTTTGAATATTGAATATCTCGAATTGGTGACCTTTTGACATTTCCCGAGCTAAGGTCACTCGAAATATTCAAAAAATTGAATCGGTGGCATTAGAAATAAATTTTGGCTTATTGGTCGCGATTCTTCAGAAACGACAGAAAATCTCAGCCGTCAGAATTCTGCAAAGTGGCGATTTTTACTTATCGCCTCATTTAAAATAAAAACACAGCAACCTTCATATTTATCCTCACGCTGTAAGAGAAACTGCGTCATTTTTTTATTAACATTTTGTAAATTTAATATTTTTAAGATATTCTGCAGGACTAGTTTATGGCGGAGCTAAATTGTTTCTACGCGTACCAATAAACGTCGAAAATTCTCACCATGTAAAAGGAAAGAACAAAATTTGTGTGACTTTTCTGAACAGTGACAGCGAAATATTCCATGGCTATCTATGGTTTTGTATGTTAAAAGTTTTAAAGATTTGTTTACACATAAAAATATTTAAGGAATATTAGCAAATAGTCCTGACAAAGAAGCATTAAGTGTAAACTTTTTTGAAGAATTGCGACCATTCTGCAAAAAATTAAGAAAGTTCTCGGAACCGTGTCTTAGTTTTTACAAAACAGTTGAGTCAATTCGGATGTTTATTTGACTCTAAGAAGTATGCTGCCGTGTTAATAAAGAAGAGCGAAGGATTTTGCATTTCCATAATCTATATCATCATAATTAAATTCAGCGAATCAACTTTCAGGTCATATTGTTGGGCAAGAAGAGTGAAAACAATAGTCTGCAGCGAATGGGTACTTTTTTAGATCAAAATATTAAGCAAAAAGAGCGAATGTCACACGTATTCTGCACATTCGCTGTTTTTTCTTAATATTTTACCTTATTTTCTAATACAATCGCTTGGAGGCGTGCCGGCCCTTACACATTCTCTATTCTTTCCTAACAATTTTGAATTTTGTTTTTATGTCAAAAATTTCTTGTTTTTTTAATAGTGAGACCTTATTTAACCAGGATATCAAAATCCCCAAAAACTGTCTAATTCCTTATTATTCTTTAAATATAATATTAAAACTTGTAGTGTTTGTTCAATATTCGCTGATTTTGACAAATTGTTGCTTAAATTCTGTATATAGCAATTTTTAACAAAGAACGGCGAATGTGCTGCAGCTGTAACATTCGCTCTTCTTTCTTAACAAGTTGCCTTAAATTTTTAAATTAAAAGTCAACCAAAATCAACAATATTTACAAGATACTAAGATTTTTTTACGGGAAAATTACACGAAAAAGAAATTAAAACAAACATTTTTAAACTTCAAATGCGTTTTTCTCAAAACTAGAGCTTTGCACATTCGCTCTTCTTTATTATCACGGCAATATGGATATCACTTGACCCGCTTTGAATAAGACTTCGACATTTCCCTAGCTAAGGTCACTGACAGAAAAAAAAAATCTCTCTTTTTAATGGTATATGATGAATCTGAATACATTTAAAAACATATGAGGACAGATTTCAAATAAACTTCTTTATGCCTATTAAATCAAATTTGGCCGGATGTTTTTGATTTTTGAGATGGAACACCACCCTACACAGTTAAAAAACCGCCTATGTTCTTATGAAAATTAGTTTTATGCTGTTTTACAGTGTTTTATAAGTTTCTATGAGCCAGGCTGACTTTCTCCTCAAAACCGATAGAAAAAATCCGTACTTTATGAGATTTCTTCCGATTTTTACACATAACATCAACAATCTCGTGAAACTTTTCTATGAAATTTGACGCGATTGAATGCTTTGAACGTCACTTCGACGTTTTCTGAGCTAAGGTCACTGACAAAAAACCTAATATGACGTCCGTCGGTTTTGACTCAAATTTTGGTCGGTAGTTGGTTTGTGCATCAAACAACGTATTTTTTACTAAGATGTCGCCAACAACTAGTGCATCAGTTGTGACGTCAATACTTACCAAAAGTGACGTAGCCAATTGTTGGTGATATTCGCTATTTATCAGCGACGTAAATTAACGTTAATTACGGCGACGTAATTTTTACAATAAAATTCAAGGTCGGGCCAAAGTGCAAACGGACGTCAATAAATTTGGGATGTATGTTGAACGTCATACTGGGTGTTCCAAGGTGGGTGCCTTTTAGATTATTTTAGAAAATATACAACAGAAACTTTTCAAACTTTCTATTCTAACATAATTCCATGTAAAGTTTGTTATTTTAAATAAAACCCCCCTTATGTTTTTGAATTTATGAATTCTACAAAAAATACTAGGTACATTTTATGCATAATGTCCTATACTTATTTTCAATTGTTTTTAAAATATTGACAGGTAAAAATAGCCACGTTGTAACTTTGACAGCCCGTAACATCAGAACGGTTAAAGATAGGACAAAATTATTTTTATATTCTTATCAGGCTACTGTTTTATTTTTAATCCAAGGTTAAATTAACCTTGGAATATTTTAACCCTGAATTAAATTAAAAATAGTCTAAAACGATAGCTTGTGCAAAACCAAGATACCAACGTGAAAACTTGTCAACCAATCCAATCCAAAAATGCAAATATATACAGTGTGTTTAATTTAAAATAACAAAGTTTTTGCCAAGATTTCTTGTAAATGGCAACACTGCAAATACGAAAGTGTTTTATAAAAATTCTTTACATGGACTTATTTTAGAATAGCAAGTTTAAAAGTTTTTATTGTATAGTTTCCAAAATAATCTAATAGGCCACTCACCTTGGGACACCCGGTATAACGTCCAATTCATGAGACGTTATATTTAGTATGAGTTTTAAAGTAGAATTGTAATAAAGTTGACGTTGCCAAACTTTCATTTTTAAATGTTTTACCATAAGAAACGGACTTCTTTACAAATATTTTATTTTTAGGTTAATTTTTTTTAAATTAATTTCTTAATATTTTTGAATTACTTTTGTGGGTTTCTTTTAATATCTATTTTAATTATATTTATCAGTAAACTGACCTTGGAAGATTTGGATCCATAGAATGTGTAAAACTAACTTTTTTCAGTTACCTACAATAACTAAGATAATAACTATTGTCATCCACATTTCATTGGTATGTGTTTGTTTAGACATATAAAAGTTTTTACCTAATAAGTTTAAACTTGGTGTGCACAGAAAAACTTTGGGTCGTGGGTCTACGTAATTTGATGTAATATTTGACCAGAACACTGTGCAGCACGCGACGTCGAAACGACTCGAATTTTGATTCCCCACTTAGATGCTAAATCGAGTCCTCAGGAAGACTGATAGACGTCGGAGCCGACGTCAGGTATTTGTTGCCCTACGTAACCATAACGTAATATAACGTCCAAATGCTTGTTGGGCTACTTTTAAAACATTTATTTCAGGGGCGTTTTCGATCGTCAAGACAGCTTAAGATCTGACTACATGAGTGATCGAGAATCTTCCCGATATGGAATCGTGCAGCAGGCTTCAATAGAAAGTGCGGATTCCAGATTGTGCTATTTGACGTCATCCGAGGTAAGTCGTATGTCTAATATTCATAGTTGTTTTGGTTACAAAATGGTTGATCATATAAAAAAAAGTTTTATGGAAGGAGTTCTAAATCTAAATGATTACGAGTAAAGTTTTTAGTGTAAGACTCTTTGGGATAAGATCTATAAAGCAACAAGAAATCTGAAAGATTTCGGATTTTTTACAGAAGATAAAAAAAATGGGTCCAATAAATATTTATACGAACCAAAGAGGGAAAGACGAATGCTTTTGGTCCCACAGTGTACAAATTAATAGACAATTACTTATTGGGCACTTAAAGCCAATTAGGTAATTATTAAATATATTGGTATATACAAATCCGTATCCCTATCACGTGGACCAATGAATTAGGTTCACTTTCAAATTTATGGCTAATGCGTGACAGCGTCAGCTGATCAAAAAACATGTTTTCGATTTACCGAGATCTATATGAGTTTATCTGTACCGCATACCACATTAAAATATATAAACTTTGAACTATACAGACCGCTTCAAGCTACTGCGAACATAGAGGGAATCAAGTCCAATTTACTCTCCGTGCCGTACGACCGAGGTGGATTCGAAGCACGCTGCAGTGTTATCTTTTGGAAATTAATTTTGTTTTTATTATTTTGTTTTATTTCTGCCTTGCTCGAAAAACAGATGGGTAAGTTCTTAATTGAAATAATACATTTTTAAAACCAAAAATGGATGTCTACGAAGTTGCCGAAAAAGTGCAGATGGTCAAATGGTCAAATCATCATAACCCAACATACGTTCGATATTGGTCGAGGGAAAATTTGCATTTGTATTTTGACGTAAGAACACAGTATCCCCAAAAACTAAATGTTTGGGGGGGGGGGTATTATAGGGGAACACGTAATTGGGCCATTTTTTATTAACGGCAATTGCAATTTGAATGGTCCTAGATACTTGGATCTACTGCAGCAGCACATTATTCCAACTGCTAGGCAGTTGTTAGGTGTAAGATTTGGTGAAACATGGTTTCAACAAGATGGTTGTTCCGCTCACAATGTTGGCCTTGTTAGGGAATATCTTGATAATGTATTTCCTAATCGGGTTATAAGTACACGGGGAACTATTTTATTGCCAGCTCGATCTCCCGATCTTGCTCCTAATGACTTCTATCTGTTTTTGAAGAAGCTTTTCAAATTATCACCCTTAACAAGCTTGGAAACGTTAGAAGGCGTTTTTATAGTAGGCTCGGATATTGTCTAGGCGAGCAAGGAGGACTTTTCGAACATTTGCTTTAATTTTTTTTTGACTGGGAGAATCTTTTTGGTTTTTAGAATGTATTATTTTATTTTGAGAACTTGCTTTTATTTTGTTCTCCTTATTATTTTCATTGTAACACACTCGTCACTGATAAATCTGAGCAGTTGACAATAAAACGCTCTTATTTATCAGTGACAAAAAATAAGAAAATTACGTTATAAAAATTTTCGTATTTATTGACCAAATTCCGGTTTCATTGACTACGCTCCACACAGCACCGTGGTTAGAGGCGTACTAAATACCAAAGGAAAGTCATGCAAGTGGTGATCGCAAGCCTGAGTATTGGTTGCTTCACTGATAGGCGTGCGGTGTCTCTGCATGTACGTACACTGGCAAATTAGACTTCTTCCGCCCTATGTTCGCAGTAGCTTGAAGCGGTCTGTATATTTTTGAGATAGACATACTCCTAGTTTTAATTACATATAAAAACAAAAATTTTTGATGTAGATATTTTATAGGGAGGGCAATTTGAGGGCAAACCTCATATCACAGGATTCGCATATCTAGTTCTCGAGATATCTGCGATCAAAATCTTCAAATTTAAATGTTTAAAAGCGATTATATCACAAACTAAATACCGAAGTAACAATTTTTAGTTGTCTTAGATGCCATAACTAAGAAATACACTAAAATTAACGTTGCATAAAGTAGAAAAACTAGTCATTTGTGCAACGGTCGCTGCGAAGGACAAGAAAACGACGCCACACCGTAGCGTTGATATTAACTAGGGTAGATTTGGCAACCCTTTAGCCGAGTAACACACTTTGTTCTCGGGACGTCCTCTGTAGGTTAAGTAGGTCGGTAACGTCGTCGACCCAAATAGTACGTGATGGGAACGTTCCCAGCAGCAGTTTTTTTACAAAAATTGAAGCTAACTTTTTTAACAATTTGATAGAAAAAGGCTACTTATTTTTTGCGTACCGAATTTATGGACGGGCCCTTATCGGGGCCTTGAAATTTTTAATCTTTTGGTTTCAGAGCAAGATGACGTCATAGCATAGTCCCTCTAAATAATAAATTCACCCTTTAAGTTCGTTGGTTATTAGTTTCGTTGGGCTAGTTTGTTATTGCTCTTTATCTAACACATGACATTTGGTATCTCGTCTTTTTCTACTTATCTGTTATCGAATGTGTCATTTACTCTGGGATCGTTTAAATCATCCAAAGTGTGTTATCTCCTTGAGCAAAAAGAGGTCTCCGTAGGACGATTCTAAAAGGTCCGGTAACAGTCCTTACCAGAGCGTTGAGGGAAACGTACAAAAACAGGTCCCAGGGACTTTCCAACAACGTCTATGTAACGTCCCAAGGGACGTTCTCGGAACAAAAGTTTTTGGAAACATCGCTAGTTCCCCGAACGTTCCCGGAACGTACTGTAAGTTATGGTGGGATGTCGCAGGTACATTCCCGGAACGGACTCGTGTTATTAGGGTAACAACGTTTATTTTTACTGGAATATTGTGAGGTTTTCAACGACCGCAACGAACGACGTATCAACAACGCCCAAACGTTGACAATTAACTAGAGTTAATTAATTATTTACGTTGTTTCAACGTTTTCAACAATTGGGGCCAAATAAACAACGCAGTTTCGACGAATTTCAAAATATAACTGTATCTGACAACTATAGAGGGCAAATGATTATTGCCGCCATACTGTGTTCTTTTCCTGAGTTGCGCCGCTCGCTACGCCATTTGCGTAAATCGTTAAAAAAATAGTTCAGTCAAGCCACTCCCCCCCCCCGAAAGATATTCGAGTTTTGATATGCCTATAATTTCGAACCAATTTTGAACCAGTTTAAAAAATTTTGAACCATAGTCCTTCCTTTATTTTTCATATTCAAAATGGGGGATGTAACCGGACGTCAGGCTACACCCCCCTCATTTAAAGCGTAGTAAAAAATGAAAAGCAACTATCCCAAAATGAAGAACTAATCTTGAACTCCTAATTTCACCAAAAAGAATTTCTAAAAAGGTTGACGTCAAGCCACCCCCCCCCCCCCCCGAAAGATATTCGAGTTTTGATATGTTTATGATTTTGAACTAATTTAGAACTAATATTGAACCATTTTTAAAAATTTTGCAGCCGGACGTCGAGCAAAAAAAAAACAGGAAGGAGTATGGTTCAAAATTGATTCGAAATTATAAGCATATCAAAACTCGAATATCTTTTGGGGGGCGGGGGTAATTGACGTCAATCTGCAGCCCCACCATATTGTTTAAGAAATACAGGGTTACTAGTGGGATTTTCGAAATTCTTTTTTGTGATATTAGGAGTATGAAATCATTTCTTATTTTTCAGATAGTTGCTTTTCATTTTTCTCTACGCTTTGAATGAGGAAGGTGTAGCTTGACGTCTGGCCATTTTGAATATTAAAAAAAAAAGCAGGAAGGAGTGTGGTTCAAAATTCCCGGAACGTACTGTAAGTTATGGTGGGATGTCGCAGGTACATTCCCGGAACGGACTCGTGTTATTAGGGTAACAACGTTTATTTTTACTGGAATATTGTGAGGTTTTTAACGACCGCAACGAACGACGTATCAACAACGCCCAAACGTTGACAATTAACTAGAGTTAATTAATTATTTACGTTGTTTCAACGTTTTCAACAATTGGGGCCAAATAAACAATGCAGTTGCGACGAATTTCAAAATATAACTGTATCTGACAACTATAGAGGGCACCTCCGTAGTTGCAAAATAGTTAGGTTTTCAGTAAACCAAGAAATGATTATTGCCGCCATACTGTGTTTTTTTCCCGAGTTTTGATATGCCTATAATTTCGAAACAATTTCGAACTAATTTTGAACCAGTTTAAAAAATTTTGAACCATAGTCCTGCCTTTTTTTTTCATATTCAAAATGGGGGGTGTAACCGGACGTCAGACTACACCCCCCTCATTTAAAGCGTAGTAAAAAATGAAAAGCAACTATCCCAAAATGAAGAACTAATCTTGAACTCCTAATTTCACCAAAAAGAATTTCTAAAAACTCGTTTTTAAAAAAAATATGGTGGGGGATGAAGGTTGACGTCAAGCCACACCCCCCCCGAAAGATATTCGAGTTTTGATATGTTTATAATTTTGAACTAATTTAGAACTAATATTGAACCATTTTTAAAAATTTTGCAGCCGGACGTCGAGCTAAAAAAAAACAGGAAGGAGTGTGGTTGAAAATTGATTCGAAATTATAAGCATATCAAAACTCGAATATCTTTCGGGGGGGGGGGGTAATTGACGTCAATCTGCAGCCCCACCATATTGTTTAAGAAATACAGGGTTACTAGTGGGATTTTCGAAATTCTTTTTGGTGATATTAGGAGTATGAAATCATTTCTTATTTTTCAGATAGTTGCTTTTCATTTTTCTCTACGCTTTGAATGAGGAAGGTGTAGCTTGACGTCTGGTCATTTTGAATATTAAAAAAAAACCAGGAAGGAGTGTGGTTCAAAATTTTTTAAAGTGGTTCAAAATTTGTTCGAAATTGGTTCGAAATTATAAGCATATCGAAATATCTTATTTTTTTACTGCATTTTGATGATTTTTTAGTTAGCTACAGTTTAAAATAGGTTTAAAGTCGTTTAAAGCAATTTCAAAATTTTCAGTATTTAAATAAAAAAATAATTTAGCAAAAAAATAAGGAGGATTGAAGGCTTGCTTATTTTTTGAAGCTAAAATATCCTTCTCGACGGAAAACTAAGGTTTGTTGGTAAATTTGGTGGATGGTAAATTTTTAAAAGTCACTTTAATGTTATAAATATGTAAATGTGTGATGTCCCAAAGGCTATCAGTTCTAAATTCTCTCATATGGTAGCGTATTTAATTTGTGAGACAATCGCTTTTAAAAATTGAAATTTTAAGACTTTGATTGCAGGTATCTCGAAAACTAGATATTCGCACCCTATGATATGGGTTCAAAATCAAATTTTATAATTTCAAATTTTGTGTAAAAAGTAAGTAAGTAAAAAAGTAGCTAACGTCAAAGGTTTTAATTTTTCTATTTAATTACAGCTAGGATTCTATTCGCCAGAGGTCTCCGTGGTTTTTCCGCGTTAATGTAAAGCCGCCAGAGAATGAAAACCCTTACATTTGGAATCAGTATTCCATTTATTTGACATCTGATATTTCTGTGACACAAAAAAATATGTTCTGCAATATTATGTTTGCAAACAAAATATTAGCGTTTTATAAGAAATGAACATTTAGCTTAAAATCAAAGCAAGCAGAGACAAATAATTTCATACCATTTTATTATATCTAGGAAATAAAAGTATATTTCGAAAAAACTATTTTTTTCTACTAGTGTGCGGAAAACACCACTTTTTCGCATGCATTTTAGTTTTAAAAGTGGCACTTTTCCGCACTAGTGCGGAAAAGTGAAAATGTCTAAAATTAGTACCTTACATCAATATTTCCACAACAAAAAAACTACTGCAATCCGCTATTAATCTGCAGAATGCGACAAATTGTATGTTTACCATTAATATTAATAATAGCAAGTATAGTGTTGTATAGTCCAATTTTTTGATAAGCGGACTGACGTCATTTTTGCTCTGAAAACGTATATTTTTGTTGTCAACAGTTCGTATGTCAAATAAATTGTTGTTGTTAGTTTGAAGTAACCGTTTAAACAATAAACGACATGACTTTTTTTTACATATTTATTGTAGCTGTCTAAAACAATGTATCAAATATAGATCCAAAAAAATGACATCAGTCCGCTCATCAAAAAATTGGACTATAGTAATGTACTGTTTATCAAAAAATAAAGAAGCCTAAAATTTTGTTTTTACGTTTTCCTCACGCTAGTAGAAAAAATAGTGTTCCTAACACGTGCTGAAAGTGTCTTTTCCGCTCTTGATTGGATGGCCGAACTCCGCTACGCATCGTTCGGCCAACTGCAATCGCATGCGGAAAAGTAGCACTTTCAGCGCTAGTTAGGAAATATACTATAAAATTGCTTTTAGAGTAAGACGAAAAGCACTTTAAAGTCCAAGATTTTTCTCTGCGTGTTTTTGATGTCCCGTCAATTATCACCAATTTTGTGTTAGATCCTAAATAGAAAATTAATTTGTCTTTAGTTTTAAATTATTTTCACAAACCCTCTACATAATACATTAAGATGAGATCATTCTGGAATATCTTTAAAATAGAGAAAAATGAGATCAAAAAATTAATTACTTAAGATTAGTCCCGTCAGTTATCATGGAATTGCCCTTTTATACAGTAATTGTCGATTCCGAAAAAAAACACACAATTCGATACGCATCAAGGGAATCTTTAAAGGGTTTAAATTAGGGCAAAGTTGCGCAATTTGAAGCTATGCCTAAACATGATTGATGATTACAAATTCCGGGTTGTTCCGGAGATAGGCGAAAAAAACCGACATCTTCATTTTAGTTTTTATTTTTCTGCGCCCTTATTCTTAAAGCTGTCAAAAAACGCTTAAAACTTTCTACAGGCACTTATTTGAGATCTACCTAATGATAGGTGCACTTTCGAGATTTGACATTTCAGTGCGACAGGAAGCACTGTCAAGTTCATTTTTTCTTATGGACGCATGCTTTTTTTCTCCTGCCGTTTGGTTCATAAAGGATTACAGATATTTTACAACCTCATTTTCACAAGTATCTGACGTTTTGAGTTAATTGACCATCATCAGCCCAAATTCAACCAAAGAAAAAAACGTATTTTTAAAATATTAGGTAAAGGTATTTTGTTACAACAAAATGTCAAAAAACCTGTCATTTTTAAAATGTTAAAAAAGTACTGCAATCGGGTTTCCAAAATATCTGTAGTTATTAAAAGCAAAACTTAAATTTGGGCTGATGATGGTCAATAAACCCAAAATTTCAGGTGACTCAACAAAATAGGGTTGCAAAATGTTATCTATTATCCTTTATGAACCAAACAGTAGAAGAAAAAAAGGATGTGTCCATAAGAAAAAATGAACTTGACAGTGCTCCTGACACACTGATATGTCAATTCTTAAAAACGGACCTCTCACTAGGTAGATCTTAAAAAAGTGCCTGTAGAAAGTTTTAAACGTTTTTTGACAGCTTTAAGAATAAGGGCGCAGAATAAAAACTAAAAATGAAGATTTCGGTTTTTTCCGCCTATCTCCGGAATTTGTAAACTTTTTTTTTAGTTATAAGCAAAGCATGAAATTGCGAAACTTTGCCCTAATTTAAACCTTCTCGTATCTCCTACCGTTTAGGATATCCCCATGGTGAGCATCGAATTTGAAACACCCTGTATAAACAATTGAAAGGTTTCGGAGTTAGGTTTAGAAAACTATGAAATTGGCTGAGGGTACCTCTAGATACCACCGTTCTCAACTAAAAAACCAGTTAACTCTTATCTCCTCAGTGCCCTTTAGCCAAAGATTGCCACCATTTTAACCAAATTGACATGTAAGACATGGATTTTCTGTCAGTTGGGTGTCAATATGACCGCTATAGTAGGTTGAAGGATACTAAATCGAAAAAGAGTTAACTGGCTTTTTAGTTAAGCAGGTGTAGCTCTAGACACCAAAAATTCACTTTTTCATTAAAATTTTAAAAGCCGGGAAAAAGGTGCTAAAATTTAAAGCTGATAACATTTCTAATAGGTAACCTAAACTGATTTGTAATAAAAAGACGTCGATATTGTGTCAAATATGGCGGATTACATATGGCCGACATGCAATTTTGCGGGTCCTCGACAATTTTTTGCAACTTGGTACATTCTACAGGAGCCTGAAAGGTACACCGTTGGGGAAGAAATTTCATACTCTATAAAAACCAGCTTTATCATTATTCTTATAAAGTGTACTGGGTTATCCATTATAAATTTTACCCCCTCTTTTCTCTGTTATTCTGCATTTTACACAAGATAGTCTTAAACAAAAGCTGCATAACTTTAAGTTCAATACCTGTCGAGGTATTAGCCGAAGAAGTAATTGTTTAACAGTCGTCTGTATGTGTTAGGTAAATAGCACTAATCAGAACAGAGAAGAAATTACTTCATATAGCAATTGTTTTTTCGAGTTTTGGGGCCTTCTTGTAAAAAACGCCCCCACCCAGAGGTGTCCTATATTTTTTTTGTTATAGTGGTGTGGCCGTTAACATAATAGCACTAATCAGAAAAGAAATGAAATGAGTTCATATAGCTGATATAGCAATTATTTTTTGCAAGTTCCGGGGCCTACCTGTAGAAAAATCCCCCACTTAGACGTCTGCCAATATTTTTTTTTTGTTATCTTTGGTGTGTCTTTATCAAAACTATATAAACCTTAAATGGGATGAAATGATTAATTTTTACTGCCACCACCTCTCTATCTAATAATTTAGTACGGCGCGGACGACCTGCCTCCTCAACGTTAGTTTTGTATTCACATTAAGAGTGAATGTAAATCCTAAACACAGTTCATTTACTTAAACTTGCACATCGCGTGGTTTTTCAAAAAAAAACATATCTTATTTTTATTTAGTTTATTCACAGGCCAACACACATATTGATGCCGGCGATTTTGTAACTGTTCCTGGGTAATTTTTGGGTGGAGAATCCGAAATAGCCATCAGATTTTGTCTATCAGATCTAGCTTTTAAAATAAGAATTATTTACTTTTCTTTAACCTCTATGTATATTTTACGTTATAACTATGATTATTGCCAGTAACAAAAAAAAAACACATACCACAAATCACACACTTACAAATTTTCATTTATACGACTGTCTAGCATGGAGTTAGTCTCGCTGAAGGCTCCAACAGTAGTCGGCCATTATGTGGCTATCCCATCGTCCTTGACATCGATCTTCCATAGTTTTAATATCCTGATGGAATCTTTCTTCCTGTTCTTCACTACTGTCACCTAAATTTTCTAGAAAGCGATCTAGGAACTTTTATGCTCATGTTACAACCGAGAATATGAAAATTTGAAAGCAAATTTTCCTCTAATTCTATGTAATTTTCTGCTCTGTGATTTGCTAAAAAATTTTTAAATACTTGAACAAATGAACCCCAAGCGTTAGATTTAGTCTCATTCATTGATGTGATGAACTGTGGATCTTTAATAAATGGCCTTATTTGAGGACCATCAAATATATCAGCTTTTAGGTTTTCCGTGCTAATCTCAGGAAACTTACGTGACAAGTACCCAAAATAATTTCCATCTCGATCTAACGCATTCACAAACTGCTTCATAAGCCCCAACTTAATATGCAAGGGTGGTAGTAAGATTTTTTCTCTCGTAACCAAAGGTTCATTCACTACGTTTTGTTTTCCTTGAACCGTAGTATCTCTTAAAGGCCAATTTCTCTTCACCCACTGCTGATATTTAGCTCTGCTGTCCGAAAGACATAAAAAACATATTTTATATATCCACTTTGCTGTCCAAGAAGAAAGTTCACCATTTTCAAATCAAAACAAATTGCCCACTGATGTTTTTCGTATTTAACATGTTTCAAAACTTGTGCTATTGTTTTATACTCCGCTTTCATAGAAGTAGAATGTCCAATAGGAATTGAGGCATATTGGTTACCGTTATATAAAAGGACACATTTTAAACTACGTTTTGAACTGTCAATGAAAAGGCGCCAATTGTATTCTGTTAAACCCCTTTTTTCTAAGAGTCCTTTTATATCATTGCAGAATACCAGTTTATTTTCGTAAGTGAAAAAAGGCAGCAGATCATTTTCTCTCTTACGATAAAATGTAACATTAGTGCCTAGATAAAGATCGTTTAGTTCTTGTTGATTAAAACACTGAGGAGTTATTAAATCTGCTTCAAAATCACTCTCGTTTTCTGATTGCATTCTTTGAACTTCATCAGACGTTGATGTTTCTGTATCATCTTTCGGGATTTCAGGACGACTGCTGAAGGTTGGAATGGGTATTTCCTTAGAGTGCGGTACAGGTCTTCTTGCGGAATCTAGATCAGCATATGTCCAATTATGTCGATTGTTCCTATTTATGCCTTTAATATTAACAAGACAAAAATAGCAGACATCATCATGGTTACGTGGTTCCCTTCAAACCATTGGTACATCAAATTTCAGGCACTTTCTGTTTCCAATTGTCCACTGTCGCAAATGTTCAAGACATGTTTTACACACCACATGTGGAGCCCAAGATTTATCTTGATATCCCAAATTAACGCCAAAATAGGCAAAATACGACCTTTTTACAAATTCAGAAATAGTTTTTCTACTTTCTTTCAAAGTGTATTCGCCACATACATAACAAAAAACATCTGGATGGTTTAAACAGCTAGGCCTGCTTGTGGATGCTATTGTTTTAGTTTTAACACTATAAAACGACGAAACTGTACAAAAAATTATGACACAACTTTATTTGCAAAAACTACACAATGTATTAAGTCGAGAAGGATAAAGGTAGACAAAAGGTACTAGGTTTCCAAAACCAATTAGTCGAGGTTGAGCAGGTATGGGGAGATCGGATCATAGGGAATTCCAAATATAAAATAGCTAATAAAATTAAAAGGATTAAGTAATGCAGGCTAACCAGGTCTAGAAATATTGGTTTACGGATAATTTCAGGTATATTTGGCTAACTAGATCCTAGTTTTGAATACCAAATTTCTATTTTGAATTTTAAAGAGATGTTGATTTATTTATTTTTGCCTTTTATTAAAACTAAATTCAATAGCTGATAGAAAAAATCTGCTGCCAGTTTTAGAATCAGCATATTAAGTATATCCAAAATCAGTTCTTGGATCTCAGGCACCAAATTTTTTTTTATTTAGTTGGCCTGTGTAATCGATAATTTTTACCGTGAATTAAACATTTTTGGGATACGTAAAATTACGTAAAACACTTAAAATTATTTATTAGTTCCGAGATAATGCTTTAAATTTTCACCGTACAAAATTTGATACAAATTTTATTAACAGTTTTTTAGATTAAGTAGTTGGAAGAAGCGCATTTTTTATTCATATTCACTCTTAAGTGTACTTCGTCTGTTTAGCAAGGGGTTTAGCTGTGCGGAGGACCCCCTTGCTCATAAGCTCATTCAAGATTTTTAGGAAATGCTAAATTTGACATTGAATGTGCAAATTTTTGTGCGTTGACATTCTAAAACGGTTAATGTTATTCAAATCGGGCAGTTTCTTTCTTAGTTATAATTACATATTATTTAAAGAAAGCGTTTTTTTTTCGGCACGCCCTAAATGATATAAAAGTTTTATTTTTCGAAAACTGTACACTTCGTGAGAAAAATGGTAAAGTGGGTTTTTATAGAAAATGGAATTTCCTCTCCAGCGATGTGCCATTCAGGGTCGTACAGATTAGTTGTAATATTTTATACTTTACCTACGTTACCTTTTGGTGTAAGAGTAACAATGGGTAATAGTAAGTGCAGGTATAAGTGTTTTTATAAAAAAGTGCCACTTTCGAAATCGACGCTCATTCTGTGGAAACAAGAAAGATGAAAACTAAAAAAGGTAAGTAAAATTAGTTATTTTTTTTTAAACATACCTACTTAATTTTAAGCAAATAAGAAATAAATGCGCATGCAGATCCAATCCGCATTTTGTCTAAGGTATTCTCTAAGAGCCAATTTAAAAATTAAGCCCCAAGCATAGTTGGTATAACTAATCTTCTAGATTTGGTGGATAATATTGTATACCTACGTAAAATTAAACAACTGCTTAGTAAATTCCACTATTCTGAAACAAAATAACCCAAATTTTTAATTGTCTTAGTTGCCATAACTAAGAAATTCAACAAAATAAACGTTGCTTAAAGTACAACAACTAGTCATTTGTGCAACGGCCGCTATGATGGACGAGAAAACGTTGTTATTAACTAGGGTAAGTTTGGCAACCCTCTAAAAACATTTATTTTTACTGGAATATTGTGGGGTTTTCAACGACTGCAACGCACGACGAATCAACGACACCAAAACGTCAATAATTAACCAGAGGTAATTAATTTACGTTCTTTTAACGTTTTTTCAAACGACCAAATAATAATCAATGCAGTTGCGGTTAATTTCAAAATATAACTACAGAATGCACCTCCTTAGCTGCAAAGCAGTTAGGTTTTCAGTAAACCAATAAATGATTATTGTCACCATACTGTTTTATCTTCTTGATTTTCGCCGCTACGCCATTTGTGTAAATCGTTTAAAAAATTTATTTTTCCTCTGAATTTTGATGATTTTTTAGTTAGTTTTAGTAATTTTTAAGTATTCTTTTAGACTGGCTACAGTTTAACATACGTTTAATGAATCTTTAAAATTTTCGGTATTTAAGAAAAAATAGCAAAAAAATAAGAAGGATTGAAGCTTATTTTTTAAAGCTAAAATATCCATTTTTGACGAAAAACTAAGGTTCGTTGGTAATTTTAGGGGATTTAAGTTACTTAGCTACATATTTTAGAATTATTAATAAATGGTAATTGACAATTAGTCCATTTGTGGTTGCAGACGTGGAAGTCTTGATCAATTATATTACTCGTAGTTGCTTCGGCGTCAGTGTGAAAATGTTGCACGCGACTCTAGTCGCAGACAACGTTACCACAAGTCGAAAAAATCTGCGCCAAATTGGTGCAAAAGCGAGTTTTTAAAACGTTTATACGCCGTTTTCACGCAACGTTACGTCGCGTTTGGCAACGTTAAAACGTCGACAAATTGTTGCTTGGGAAAAGTTATCAATTTTTTGGCATGTTTCGCTGACACTGTATCTTTATCAAGAGTAATATCAAACTATACCTACTAAAACCTATATTACAAATCTCGTAGTTTTTCAAATCTATAATAAAGAGGAAATCTGAAAAAGATTCACCAAAGGACTTTTATTGAGGTCTAATCAATAAATTGTCTGAACTTTTCGACTCCAGCAGATCCAATAGTACCTTTATTTACCGTATGTAATATTTGGAATTTCTATTAAAATTGTAATTGTTTTCAATTAAATCAAATCTTCCTGTCTATCCTATAGAAGTTTTTGGACAATCAGCTCAATTCAATTTATGTACACCTCGTTTACTATTGATTTTGCTTTTGTTTTTATTAGTTTTTAGGAATTTTTGTGTCAAGTTATCTGTTTAAAGGCAATATTTAGATTAAGTTTTTTAAGAAAATTAGCGATATTGTTGCTTCCTTGACGGATGTGTGTGATTAAACTATAAGTATTTGTTATTCGTCTCATTTACTGTTGTTTTTTTGTTTTTTTTTATATAATATTGTACATGCGATCAAAAATTGTAAAGCTTTGCAAGCAGAGAGTCAAAATTCAACTGCGAATTAAATTTTAATGTGAAATATACGTCACATTTATTGCAAAAAATAATATGATGTAATGATCGTAAAACATGGCCGACCCAGTTTGATTCGCCGATAGCAAAAAATGTTACTTTAAAGGATTTGCGACTCAGATGTGATCAAAAAAGTTATTTCCTTCACTCAGCCACATTATTATGGAACTATGATGTCGCAAACTTTTGTAGTGAAATTGAAAGTAATTTAGTAGTTGTGGCGAATAAGTAACGAATATAAGTCGGGACTAAAACAAATTTACGAATGAGAAGGAACCTTGGCTGACGGGAATTGTTATTGTCCCATGGTGGTACGGAATACTTTCAAAGCAAACTATAAAAGAATACAAGTTTAAAGTCGTTTCTGGGGGTGATTATTACGTAAGGTGCACTTTTACGCACATACTTTACTAAAAAGTATTTCAAACTTATGAATCCAAGTTATTATTCTGATGACCATACTACTGCGAGAGGAAAGTATAAAGCCTTTACCCATGTATCTGATACTATAAATGCTATTTGGGGGGTGGGAGTTAACTATCGACACTGTAGTCGTTACATTTTCTACTTTGAATTTATATAACATGCCTTTTGCGCGATATATCTAACTTCAAACATGAACAACTGCTACACAAACTTTCATCTCCTATTTGGTTTTGATTTTAAATTTAGTAGCTCCCACAGGTCTTAATATTTAGACCTATGGGGGCTACGTACTATTTAAAGATTTGATTGTTAAAAAATGCGAAAATTAAATCTAAAAACTAATAATAGAAGAAAAAATTTAAGGCAAAAGACGACTGGGTAGTAGACAAGTATCATGACAATAAATAAGTCTTAGGCAATAGTATGTGCAAGTATAAAAACTCTTAGGGTTTATCTACCTGTTGCTCGGAGATTTACCAAAATATCCATTTTACAAACATATCTGGTAAAATGTTCGAAAATGTTACCTGCAGCCTCCTCGTTAACCACGGGAAAATAATTCAATTGTTTTACTTGCGATTTGACGCTTTCCAAACCAACAATTTAAAAATCGATAATATTAACCTTTACGCTCCCTACGTGTCCTTAAATGGGCTACAAATCATAGATATATGAGAAACGAGTCGATAACGATTAGGGTTAAAAACCCAAAGAAAACGTTAAACTAAAAAAATTGGAGTCGCTTTTTTAGCGAAGACCAAAATAAGTCAAAATATCAGCAACAGAACTACAGAACCGATCGGAATAAGTCATTTAGGCGGAAGCAAATAAATTATTAACAGCATTTGATGGGAAGGTTAGACAAACCGTATTTTTTCTTCCGCCAAAACTTAAAGTCAAAAAATAAAAACTTCAATACGCAAGTTGTAGACCGTGCAAAAATCTACAAATTTTGTAAATTGTTAATTGAAGGTGAAGACAATGTTGAGTAAACTAGAGTTTTTCACAAAGTTTCATCTGGGAAAAAGACAACGAAATACTAGAACAATCCTTCAATCATGTTAACAGCATAAGAAACTGCATCAGATTCAATTTGGAAGAGGAAGGAAGTTCTCAGCTTCCTTTTCTCGAAGTTCTAGTCACCAAAAATATTTCAACCATAATCACTTCCGAATATCGCAAATCAACTGGACAATGTCTTAACTTCAAATCAAACCACTCCACTTCAACCAGACTAGAAATTGCAAAATCTCTCATAAATCAAGCCATCTACATTTGCAATAAAAAAGAAGCTTTAAATAAAGGAACAAGGAACGGTTTCTTCAACTACACAATCAATAAAGCTCTTCAGACCACAGCAACACAAAGGACGACAGACGTAAATACTGAAAGGAAGGCGACACTTATAATTCCATACATCAAAGGAATCACAGAAAAGATTACGCCACCAATACCATCTTTGGACTGTCTTCAAAACGACCACAACAATAAGAAGTCAATTAGCAAGAAGTAAACCACAACGGCAACGCCACAAACTGCGTCAACCAGGTACCATGCGAGTGTGGAAATATCTACAACGGAGAAACCAGCCGACCCATGGAGGTTCGCTTTACTGCATTCGTTGTAAGAAGTCAGCTAAGCAATACAACCTTTTGAACAAGTAAGGCGGTGGTTCTCAAACAATAAATTATATTTTTGGAACATGACGAATTACATTTTCTCAATAATAGGTATTGGTTTAAATAACAAGCGCAGACAAAATTATTTTTTTTGCATCGGTAATTAGGAAAGTCATGGTTTGGACATTTGTAAACAGTACTTACTCATTTAAAGTTAATAAAAAATAATTAGGTAAAAAAAAAGATTGTTTCTTGGCTTTTACAGTATTTAGGCAAATCAGCTTTACGAATTCTTTTTTATAAAGTTTTGATTCTAAAAAGAACCGATATTGCAGTCTTGCGATAGAACGTACCTACTTATAAATGCATACTAAAAATAGTCTTCCTCTGCTTCCGAAATATCATCCATCCTTTCAGAATCACTATCATCATCCGTAATAATTAACGGTCTTACTTCGTCTATAACCTGTTCTGTCTCATAAGATTCAAAAATAATTTTTTCCGTGTGTGCAATGCATTTCCGCCATTCTTTTTTGCCCACTTTGCTAAGTGCCTCCTCCCACAACTTTATAACGCTAGGCTCACGGATATTTTTACAGGCATGTTTATCATAATAATTTTTGCTAATACCCCATACCAATTCAATTGCGTTTTAATGGCAATGGTAGGGTGGTAATCTCAAAACTTGATGTCCATATTTAAGGGCTAATTCGTCAACAAAATATTTTTTTATATGGCTGCTCTTTACACTTGCTTAAAAGATCACTTTTTAAAAATAAATTTTCATGGTTTATGTTTTTCTTTGACAGCCACTCTCTTATTTCCTCTTTTTTCCAGCTGCTTGTAGGAAATTTCTCTTCGTTTTCTAAACTTTTTAAAAGTTTTTCCTCAAATCAATGCTCAAAAATTTTAGCAACCATATTGCCGTGATAATCGTCAGTTTTTTTGTTGATGAAAATATTAAACTGGCATTTGAAATAAACCCTTCTTCATTGCGTGCATGTATTATTATATATCTTTTTCCATTACTTGCACGGGTATTGGAATAGCAAAGTTTCGATTCATCCTGCCAAGACGATTTTGTTGAAGTTCCGTGCGCAAATACCCATGTTTCGTCAAGAAAAACAACGTTTTTTATTATAATATCTTAAAAATTGCCATCTTTTTGACACAATATTGGATTGCTCGCAGAGCACTGTTTTGTTGTTCTTTTTTTATATTTAAAGTCCATCTCTTTTAAAATTTTGGACAAACTGGTATTTCCAATATTCACCTTCTAGGCGTTGTGTCACCTTGCTGAACATTTTCCATAACTTTGCTTTATAACTGCTTTAAATTCCGTAATTCACACACAATAAGAAACAAACTAAAAGCAAACGAAAGCATAAAATAGAACATACCATCCCCAACTGGAGCAAATTTTAATTATTTCTCGGAAAATAGTGATTATTAGCATTGACGACAGCTCCAGATTTACCTATAATGACTGCAAAAATTCTACTTAGAAAAATCATCTTTGCCACACACCCTATTTTTTTATTTTGGGATTTTGACAAAATTTTGATGTGATGTAGACCCCTTTAAAAGCATCCCAAAAAGCTGGAAAATAATGGCACCACTGATCAGACAGTATCAAAGAGGCACTGAAATACATGTTATAATTAGATATTGGCTCAAAAAACGAAAAAAATACTTTGTTTTAAAAACTTTATTAATGCCTTTATTTGACATTTTTATTTAGTGGCATTATTTTTCAGTGCAAAAGTTCTGCAGTTTTAGTACCAATTATCTCTGATGTAACATTTTTAGTGGTCCCTTTATTGGTTTTACTGCTGAGAAGCTAATGACCTACATTTTTTTACAGTGGCGTAGTACCTTCAAAATTGTCAAAATTGTGCTGACCATCTTGCTGGACCCGTTGCACGCCCACTATCCGTGGTTTAGCAATGGAAGTCTGCCAACTGATAGTTCCCAAGGTGCGACTCTCTTGACCTGGCCGTAGCCGGACACTCCAGCAGAACATGCAAGGACGATTCTTCGTCTTCCATGCACCATGGACTCTCTAATTCTCCGGCGATTCCCAGCATCTCTAGGTGCTTGTTGAGGCAACAGGGTCCTGTTTGGAGCCCTATTGCTGGTCTCACAACCTTCCTGCCTAGGTGGAGTAAGGACTTCGGGCAGGTGCTCTTCAGTCAGTTCTGTTTCGGTTAGACCGTCTATGATGACCTGGAGCTTCCTGAGTTCCTTGGCCAATTTGTTTATATCAGCGGCGTTCGTAGAGGCCCCCTGATGCATTTTTAGAGTATCCAATGAGTACTTGTGCAGCTCCCTGTCGGACCTCTTGTGTTGGTTCCTTGTTGATCCTTATCTTTAGAGGTTTCACTAGGTACCTGTTCAGTTCCCTGTATTACCTCCTGGTTGTTGGAGGGTCCTTCTGGGATTTATATTGTGGTGCCTCATTCACACGGCCTTGGCCATTAAGCCAAGGCCCCCACATCAGTCCCCGATGTACCACTCAGAAAAGTCGAGAGCGAGCCAGAGTTGGGTTCACCTAAGCGCTCCCTATCTCCGGCACACCGACGCCAAAGATCTGCGTTCCAGGGGGGGGTGCGGTATGACATTCCTCCACAGGATTTAGTCACCGACTTATTCAGCGGGGTCCACCCTCACGACTTGGACGCACCTGTTGGGAATTACCCAAGTGCTCTGGGCCCCCTTGGACCGGGTTAATGCTTGTATCTTGCCAAGCCAACCCAACACAAGCAATGGCTTGTGCTGTTTAGAACCAGACAATTGTAAAATAATTTATGGTCATCCGGCTATTGATTTTTAAAGTTATATCTGAATAATTAGTAATGTTTAAAAAGTGACATTTACTGAACTCTAGATTTTTGCATGGTCTACAAATTTTGTATTAAATTTTTTATTTTTTGAGGTTTAAGTTTAGCCCAAAAATGAAATTATACTATTTTTCTCCCCTTTTTCACCTCCCCTTGCCAGATTTACCCCACACTAGACCCTTTACCATTACTACACAAACTCTGTGCTGTAAATAATTGTTTTATCTTTTATTTTAATTTGGTTGGACTATTGGAATTTTTACATTGATGCCTTTCTATTTCCTTTAATTTCTATGCTTCAAACTCGGCTTTTTATGCAAATTGTTTCCAAACTATTTGATATTGTTTTACAATCAAAACAAGCAGTCATCCGGGCCCGCTCTGTGTTAGACATTGACGGATTACATCAGGGAAACAAGTGAAGTTGAAAAAAAAACACAAAACAAAAGCAAAACTTTTGAGTAGACAATTTGGCCATCGCTGAATGTTTGACATGCAATAGCCTCGCGTTGCTGATGTTTATAAATTAATGGTGAAATGAGAATGAAATGAAAAATTAAAAAATAATAATTCGTTACTTTAGAATTTTAAGAATGAATTTGAATCCTAAAAAGGGTTCGTTTACTTAAACAAATAAACCGCACATCAAAAATTAACAAAATTTTGCACCACGGAGGCTTCTGGTATCCTCCACTGACCATTCGCGTAGTTTTTAAAAAATATTTGTATATCTTGTTTTTATTTACTTTTTTTAAATAATCGATAATTTTTGCCGTGATTTAAACATGAAGGTATAGAAACAAAGATGCGAGAATATGGGAATCCCCCTTAATAACACAAATCAGATCATCATGGCACAAGATTACGACGACGTAGAATACATGACTCAAAAACTGATCGAAGGGTATAAGAAATAGGTACTGGAGGTGAACATCCCAAAAACCGAATACATGTGTGTCGGTGGAGGGCACCAAGACCTTCTTTTGAACGACGGAAAGATTATCAAATCGTGCTCAACCTACAAGTACTTGGCAGTAAAAATCTCAGACAGCGGAACATTGGACGATGCTACAAGGATAGAAACACCCAAGGCAGGAAAGGTATGGCAATGCTTAACAGCATCCTATGGAACCAAAAAATTACAAGACGAAACAAACATCTAATTTATAATACTATCATAAAAAGCATAGTCACGTATAGTTGCGAAGTATGGCAGCTAAAAGAAAAGACCATGAGGTTACTGGAGGCAACGGAGATGGAATTCTGGAGGAGAGCGGCAGGGAAATCGAGACTTGAAAGAATTCCAAATGAAACAATCCACGCAAACATTAAAGTAGGACACACTAGAACGGACGAAATAACAACCAAACAACTAAGATAGTACAGACACATCCAGAGAATGGCGGAGCAGCGACTCACTAAACAAATTCTTACCCGGACACCCGCTGGAAGAAGGAAAAGGAGAAGGCCGAGAAGGAGTTGGAGAGAAGGCATAGACAGGGAAATAAGAGAGAGGGGATTGAATGAAGATCTATGGAATGATAGGGATGAATTGCGATTGGGAATCGGAAGACGTCGAAGGACATTTTAAAACCGAAAAAAAAAATGTAAAAACTTAAAATGATGCAAAATCCGTGAAGTGGTTCCGGAATAATGCTTTAAACTTTCACCGTACAAAATTTGATACAGATTTGATTTTTAGATTAAGTTATTGGAAGAAGCGCATTTTTTATTCAAATTCACCCTTAAGTCAAATTATTAAAATAAAAAAAAAGTGATAGGAATTTAATTTTGGAGAAAGATAACGCAAGAGAGAAATTTATAATTTAAATATTTTGATGAAAAATATAGCTTCGGGCGAAAGTATGATAACTAAATAGTGCAAAATTTTGGCTAAAATGTATTTCAAGAAATTTTAGGTTTTATATAATAAATATTCTGAGATTTTTTAGAGATTAATTGCAACAGTGGGGGGATGGGATTGATTTTTAAGAGCCCCAATGCCCAATATTTTTTCTTATTCTATATTTTTTTCTTCCTCTTCTTCAAACTTTAAATATATCAAATCCCACCTAAGTATAAGGTTTCTTTTACCTAAGGGAAGTTAATTAATTTAGTTAATTAATTTTGGCCGGTAATCACAGACTTTTAACTGATAAAAAGTTTTAAAACAAATGCCGCAACTTTACAAAAAAAAAACAAGTTTCAAAATGTGTGTTTAATGACTAAATAATATACTAAATAGTCTGCGTAACCGTGTTACCAACATAGGTAGCAAAATGTTACTAACTAGCTGCTAGGTTTGCATTAAAAAATTCACCAACCGTTTAAGTAGGCTTTATGATTTAATAAAGACGTTAGTTATCCAACTGAACAACTTTTTAAAGATACTGGATTTTTTAACATTAAGCAATTAAGAACATTTGTTGTAACCGTGTTCATGTCTTGTTTAACTTTAAAATGAATTTAAAGCTGCTGTTAAATTTAATAACAAACATTTTTTATATCTAGGAGAGTATTTTTAACGTCTGTATCTTTTTTAGGTTTTATTATTTTTGAATGGGGTTTTAGGTATCGTACAGCTGATATTTTTTTCTAAAAGGAGGTTAAAACCAAAGTTTGCCATTTTGTATTTTATTCAGTATACAAGGTGTGACAAAAAGTACTGTGTTTTTCTGAAAGTTTAAAGTTAACGAAATTGGAAAAAATTTAAAATTATCAAATTGGTTATCAAATCTTTCTTAACAAAATTAATTCTCAGATTTTTTATTTTTTTCTTTTGTTTTGGAGATATGATTTTTTTTCAAAATTTATGCGTATTTTACATTCTTTTGTCTCGTGGATTTAATCGGATTTCGCATATAATTTTAAATATGCATTTTCACAATCTCCGGTAGGCCAATTAAAAATAAAACGTACCCAAAGTTATTTTGAAAATTAATCTTGATTTGGTGTTTACAAAAAATACCTTATATGTTCCACATCAATTTTCTCGCTATTCATTAAAAAAAAATATTAATTTTTTCAGTTATTAGTAACTAGTGACCATTTTTACTAAAGCGATTTTTTATTTTGTTAAAATGTTAACCAGGGGCAGAGCTAGATTTTTTTCAGAATACACTTTTATTGATAGAAAATGGTTACATAAATTAGAGAAAGCAGGTTCAGCGTATACTTTTTTAAATTATTATGTAATTTTTCTTTAGAACAAGCAGATCAGGGAAAAAATTTTGAAAGTGAATTAGGGAAATTTTGGTATCATTCGAAAGGTCCAATTTTGCACAAGTTTGCACACCTATTTTGAAATTTTGCACACCCCATGGGAACCCCCAATAGGGTTCTCGAGTAACGAGGCTGGCCCCTCCCTATTTTTCAAGGTAGGTGTGCAAAATTGTGCAAAATTGGATCTTTCAAATGGTACCAAAATTTTCAGAAAATATCTAGGGGGATCAGTTCCTTTATGGCACTTAGAACTTAAGTGGAAAATGAGAAAATGGCCCTTTGTACCCATTTAAGGGTTAAATTGAGGTTAAGTATCCATATTTTGAGTTAAAATAAAAAACTAATTAGATTTAAAAAAATCTTTATTACAACATGAATATTCCAGTGTAAACTTAATCTAAAGTAGTTTAGCACTTTTTCCAATTATTTGGCCTCAGTAAGGCAGTAGCTTTTAATTCTTGGTACAAAGCCAACTTTCAAACTGGCTCGGTTCGTAATTAATCAAGACCCCCGCTGGTCATCCCTGACAAAAGATTTTCTTTTCTAAGGAGAAAAGCATTTTTTTTACTTGATACCGTAAAACGTTCATAAAAAATCTTTATACCTGCCCTTTTGAAACAATAATAGACAGTAAGTTTAAAATAAATTTAGGTAAAAAGTATGTTATTTAATAATAAGCTTTTATGAAAAACACTAAAAAAGTAGAATATCATTTTTTTCCTTTCTGACACCATAATAAAAGCGATGAGCGCCAATTAAGATTTTGGAGCCTTTTGAGTTTAGTAAGCGTCAAACTCGGTACAAAACTTGGGATGAGCGGCTTTTATTATTAATTACTCATCTAATAAGGGTTAAAGTTTGAGCTCATCGCCTTTATGATAGTATCAGAAATCTAAACAATTATTTTGACATTTTTAGTAACTCATGCATTTCGAATAATGTTTGATATTTTACTTAAAGCTCCCATTTAAAGAGGGGAAGCTTTTATCACAAATTTCTAATTATCTGCACCAAAATTCCCTGCAAACCAATTTTGAACTAAATCGAATTTGTATAGTTGGAGGTGGGGGTACTTCCCGAAGAGGGACGAGTTACCAACATCATAACTTTTAAAATTTAATCAAAAATTTGTGTCCGTCGACCCCAAAAGCCTCTGGCACGATTTCCTCCACGTTGCATCGAAGAGTAAGGGGGAACTGTCAGCTTCACTATATCACTGCCAGAGATCTCTTATTATCCAACGAGATGTGACAGTCAGCAAGCCGTTTTTTTATGCGCATGATCCGGACTGCGGGTCTAAATTTCAAAACCTCCTGACCCGCTTGTTGATTATTTATCAGTATTTTAAATCATGAAAAAGTTTTGATTGGGATTGTATTAACAACTCGCGGCTAAACTGTGCCGTTTTAACTCGCGTTTTTAAAAGCACTATTTTAGCCACTAATTGTGAGAACTACTATAGTGGAACACAAAACTTCAAACTGCTTATTCGTTGCAGCTTTCGTTAAAAAATTATGAAATTTTAAATTTTTAAATACAGTATGGCCCTCTTAACGGTCTCCTCAACAACGTAGTTTTTTTTTATAATATTAGAAACTTAAAGTAAATATTTCAACGCATCGGTATCGGTATACGTATCGCGTTCGAAATAAACCCAAAATACACTACATTTTTGACTTGCTCATGCCATATTTCGAACAATGCCCGCTTTTTTGACGGGTGCGATGACACAAAATCTGACAGCAATCGATGCGTACGGAGTGATGAACGTATCGTTACGTCCATCCCAACGCACGCATTGATTGCTGTTAGCAGTTCTGTCATCGCACCTTTTAAAAAAGCGGACAAGTCAAAAATGTAGTATATTTTGGCTTTATTTCGAACGCGATACGTACACCGATACCGATGCGTTAAAATATTTACTTTAAGTGTCTATTGTATTGTCACTGAAACTATAAACGCATACGCATACGCATACGTAAACTAACTAACTAACTAACTAACTAACTAACTAACTAACTAACTAACTAACTAACTAACTAACTAACTAACTAACTAACTAACTAACTAACTAACTAACTAACTAACTAACTAACTAACTAACTAACTAACTAACTAACTAACTAACTAACTAACTAACTACCTAACTACCTAACTACCTAACTACCTAACTACCTAACTAACTAACTAACTAACTAACTAACTAACTAACTAACTAACTAACTAACTAACTAACTAACTAACTAACTAACTAACTAACTAACTAACTAACTAACTAACTAACTAACTAACTAACTAACTAACTAACTAACTAACTAACTAACTAACTAACTAACTAACTAACTAACTAACTAACTAACTAACTAACTAACTAACTAACTAACTAACTAACTAACTAACTAACTAACTAACTAACTAACTAACTAACTAACTAACTAACTAACTAACTAACTAACTAACTAACTAACTAACTAACTAACTAACTAACTAACTAACTAACTAACTAACTAACTAACTAACTAACTAACTAACTAACTAACTAACTAACTAACTAACTAACTAACTAACTAACTAACTAACTAACTAACTAACTAACTAACTAACTAACTAACTAACTAACTAACTAACTAACTAACTAACTAACTAACTAACTAACTAACTAACTAACTAACTAACTAACTAACTAACTAACTAACTAACTAACTAACTAACTAACTAACTAACTAACTAACTAACTAACTAACTAACTAACTAACTAACTAACTAACTAACTAACTAACTAACTAACTAACTAACTAACTAACTAACTAAACTAACTAAACTAACTAAACTAACTAAACTAACTAAACTAACTAAACTAACTAAACTAACTAAACTAACTAAACTAACTAAACTAACTAAACTAACTAAACTAACTAAACTAACTAAACTAACTAAACTAACTAAACTAACTAAACTAACTAAACTAACTAAACTAACTAAACTAACTAAACTAACTAAACTAACTAAACTAACTAAACTAACTAAACTAACTAAACTAACTAAACTAACTAAACTAACTAAACTAACTAAACTAACTAAACTAACTAAACTAACTAAACTAACTAAACTAACTAAACTAACTAAACTAACTAAACTAACTAAACTAACTAAACTAACTAAACTAACTAAACTAACTAAACTAACTAAACTAACTAAACTAACTAAACTAACTAAACTAACTAAACTAACTAAACTAACTAAACTAACTAAACTAACTAAACTAACTAAACTAACTAAACTAACTAAACTAACTAAACTAACTAAACTAACTAAACTAACTAAACTAACTAAACTAACTAAACTAACTAAACTAACTAAACTAACTAAACTAACTAAACTAACTAAACTAACTAAACTAACTAAACTAACTAAACTAACTAAACTAACTAAACTAACTAAACTAACTAAACTAACTAAACTAACTAAACTAACTAAACTAACTAAACTAACTAAACTAACTAAACTAACTAAACTAACTAAACTAACTAAACTAACTAAACTAACTAAACTAACTAAACTAACTAAACTAACTAAACTAACTAAACTAACTAAACTAACTAAACTAACTAAACTAACTAAACTAACTAAACTAACTAAACTAACTAAACTAACTAAACTAACTAAACTAACTAAACTAACTAAACTAACTAAACTAACTAAACTAACTAAACTAACTAAACTAACTAAACTAACTAAACTAACTAAACTAACTAAACTAACTAAACTAACTAAACTAACTAAACTAACTAAACTAACTAAACTAACTAAACTAACTAAACTAACTAAACTAACTAAACTAACTAAACTAACTAAACTAACTAAACTAACTAAACTAACTAAACTAACTAAACTAACTAAACTAACTAAACTAACTAAACTAACTAAACTAACTAAACTAACTAAACTAACTAAACTAACTAAACTAACTAAACTAACTAAACTAACTAAACTAACTAAACTAACTAAACTAACTAAACTAACTAAACTAACTAAACTAACTAAACTAACTAAACTAACTAAACTAACTAAACTAACTAAACTAACTAAACTAACTAAACTAACTAAACTAACTAAACTAACTAAACTAACTAAACTAACTAAACTAACTAAACTAACTAAACTAACTAAACTAACTAAACTAACTAAACTAACTAAACTAACTAAACTAACTAAACTAACTAAACTAACTAAACTAACTAAACTAACTAAACTAACTAAACTAACTAAACTAACTAAACTAACTAAACTAACTAAACTAACTAAACTAACTAAACTAACTAAACTAACTAAACTAACTAAACTAACTAAACTAACTAAACTAACTAAACTAACTAAACTAACTAAACTAACTAAACTAACTAAACTAACTAAACTAACTAAACTAACTAAACTAACTAAACTAACTAAACTAACTAAACTAACTAAACTAACTAAACTAACTAAACTAACTAAACTAACTAAACTAACTAAACTAACTAAACTAACTAAACTAACTAAACTAACTAAACTAACTAAACTAACTAAACTAACTAAACTAACTAAACTAACTAAACTAACTAAACTAACTAAACTAACTAAACTAACTAAACTAACTAAACTAACTAAACTAACTAAACTAACTAAACTAACTAAACTAACTAAACTAACTAAACTAACTAAACTAACTAAACTAACTAAACTAACTAAACTAACTAAACTAACTAAACTAACTAAACTAACTAAACTAACTAAACTAACTAAACTAACTAAACTAACTAAACTAACTAAACTAACTAAACTAACTAAACTAACTAAACTAACTAAACTAACTAAACTAACTAAACTAACTAAACTAACTAAACTAACTAAACTAACTAAACTAACTAAACTAACTAAACTAACTAAACTAACTAAACTAACTAAACTAAACTAACTAAACTAACTAACTAACTAACTAACTAACTAATATACATATACAGGCATTCTTCAAAACGTGGGACGAACGTGTCAAAAATGTGGTCACTTTTGCTTGGTTTTAACGTATTTGAGCTAGCGATCTATTGGGTCGACATCTCCGAGATATGGGCCTCTCATCTTCTCCTATTGTAGTGTCCTTATGGTCTAAACTGGCGGCCATTTTAACAATTAACTAACCAAAAATTGGAGAAAATTGCTTATATTTATAGTTTTTTGATGACCTTTTTACGCCAGATAATAAAAAAAGTCGTTAGTTTTGAAATGGTTATAACTTTTCCGTATTTTACCAATTTGCCCTATGCATCGCTCTGTAACAAGTAAAAAAAAATCCAGACGTAAATAACATGGGCGCGAGTTATCCTGTACTATAACAAGTGAAATATTCTTCTACAATATCCGCTACAATGGCGGCTATTTTCTAGAAAATGCAATAAAACATGGGTTTCCAGATTCCACTTTGAGATTTAGTGTACCAAAAAATATTTGGGAATGGCATGTTGCTTAAGGTGGGGAACATAAATGCTTTTAACTTGTAAGGGTTTATTCCAGTCCATTCTATTTTAATAATACGTATAGCAGTGGTCGCTCGCGCCCCGCCTTCGTTTGTAACAAACCGGGCAAGAGGCTGCCCATAAGGATTTTTCCGCGAAGTAACTACAAATTACCAGGTAACCCGGTTTCTCGCCATGACGCCACGAGTAACCACACTATGTTACCAACCTAGTGGATGTGGTTTCTTCAAAAATGTGAGGTTAAATTGCGGTTTATTGTTTGTTTATGGTTTTTCAATTTCATTTAAATCTCATGTGTTTGAATAATGATGTTTGAGAGTAACCGTGACGGCGTGACGTCATGATAAGTAACCCAAACGAGTTTATCCTATATAATACCCGATCTTTATAAGCCATATATTGGGACACTAGGGAATGATGAGGCTCCACACGAAAAATGTAACTGGGGGGGGGGGGTAAAAACAACCTACTTTTTAAAACTATCCGCCATCTTGGATTTTTACGAAATGTCAGTTTTGCCAAAACAGTAATAAACTTTGAAACCTTCGCTTTCCAAAATGATCACCACTATTAAAATCGGAGAAACACGTCGGGAAGCATACCTAAGCAAACATTATGCTTTTTTTTATTTGACCAAATTATGCTTACCAAACTCACTTATTTGAAAAATATATAACTTTCTTATTTCTCACCAAATTTTAACAAGCGATACATCAGTAAACTAAGGAGGAACATGACTTTCGAAGTGTATTGCTACTTTTGCACCAGTGGTGTACACGAAAAATTTACAGGTGATTGGATTTTCACGATGTCAATTTTGATATCAGATTCCAAAATTCTCATGTCCTGGCTTTCCCAAACGACCAAAATTTTTAAAACAAATATATTTATAGGTAGAAATATTATTGCTTTACATAATTACATAATTTATTCACTAATTCACCCTCGCAAATTTAATATTAAACCCGTGGTTTAATAAAAATTCGTTGTCACCTGTCTTGTATGTAAGTAGGTTGTCTATATTTTAAATTTGTATTAGCCAATGTGAAAACACCTGATGCCTTGATTGCAACGTCTACTATGTTTCGACGTGAAACTGAATTCGTTTTCAATACGATTCACTATTAGGTTTTCATGAAACGATTTGAATGCGTTTTGAACACGATTTGAGTTGTCGACATGTTTTTTTTGTATTGTACCAGTTTTTTATTGAATTTTGAAAATTAGAAAACAAAAAAGGTGTACTGAACTGAGGCAGGCGCAACGAAAAAAAACTTGCATTCGCTTTTTGATTCACGTTTTCACGATAGTTCTACATGTAAACGTAATAATATAATTACCATATCAATGAATGTGCAACGTTCATACAGTCCAAAACGTTTTGACTTTTATATCAAATCCATTGATATATACTTAGATTTAGTGCGGAAAAGTTAACTTTGTGGTACTTTTCCGCACTCAACTAAAAATAAAAAAGAAATATTTTCTATATTTTAAAAAATTTTCTTCCTTGCGTTAGGTAAACATTTTAGTCACGATAAATAAAGAGTAACATTTTAAAAATTCCTTTTATTTGGTTAAATGAATACAAGTATAGCGAGTAGAAAAAATATTGTACCTCGCGCATAAAGTGAATTTTCCGCACTTAAGTGCTGGCCGAACTCCGATAACTGAAAAGTGGCACTTTCCTCACTAGTTAGTTAAACTACTATTTTGGTTTCACTAATCCATAATTTTTCGGCTTTGCTAATAATCACAATACACGTTTATTTATCTTAGATTTTTGAAATCGAAAAAAAAACTGCGCAAGTCTCTTTCCCGTGCTTAAAAATTATCCAAATTCCGCTTCGGAAAGTAGTACTTTACGCACTCGTAAGTCAAATATCTAAAATTAAATCGAAACAAATGCCCATTTTAAAGATTTCATGCAGAACCCCAAAAAAATCTGATTAGCAGTGGGTAAATCGCGCAAGATAATTGGCTCAACTTTTTTGAGACCCAAAAAAAAGTCGTAAAACATTGTCTTCGCAATTTAAGCAAAATTGTTCGAGTCCCTATTTTGTTTCGAGCAACAAGAAGACATAAACCATAAAAGAAAAGCCAAAAATAATATAAAATTGATTTCCCCAGGGCTTTAGGGTATTCTTGACGCGTGCTTTCAGCGCTCTGTTTGAACTTGAAAGCCTTTTAATGAGGGTCTGTTAAAAGGGTAACGTATTGGACATTCTTTTTGCGAGGGTGAAAGGTTTTTTCTATACATGTTTGGCCAAACTTGTAAGCAACATCTGTAATCTAGCCAGATTTCGTTCAGTTTCGGGCGGCTTCGCGTTTTCAATCCAGGCGACGCCATTGTTGCGGTTTTTTTGTTTTGATTCTGTGTTTTCATTTGTATTGCGCGTATTATTAACTGTTAACAATTAGAAAAAGTTAGGTTCAAAAATGCCGCTGCGTAAAAAAGACATGCTCCATTTATGGAGAACATCAGACAATCAAAAATAAGCGATACCATCGGATGTATCGATTGGAGAAGGTCCAGAGCCATGGAAATACCAAAACAAAAGACAAAGATAGATCCGAGAGATTTCGTTCAGTTTCGGGCGGCTTCGCGTTTTCAATCCAGGCGACGCCATTGTTGTGTTTTTTTTGTTTTGATTCTGTGTTTTCATTTGTATTGCGCGTATTATTAACTGTTAACAATTAGAAAAAGTTAGGTTCAAAAATGCCGCTGCGTAAAAAAGACATGCTCCATTTATGGAGAACATCAGACAATCAAATATAAGCGATACCATCGGATGTATCGATTGGAGAAGGTCCAGAGCCATGGAAATACCAAAACAAAAGACAAAGATAGATCCGAGAGATTTCGTTTAGTTTCGGGCGGCTTCGCGTTTTCAATCCAGGCGACGCCATTGTTGTGTTTTTTTGTTTTGATTCTGTGTTTTCATTTGTATTGCGCGTATTATTAACTGTTAACAATTAGAAAAAGTTAGGTTCAAAAATGCCGCTGCGTAAAAAAGACATGCTCCATTTATGGAGAACATCAGGCAATCAAATATAAGCGATACCATCGGATGTATCGATTGGTGAAGGTCCAGAGCCATGGAAATACCAAAACAAAAGACAAAGATAGATCCAAGAGATTTCGTTTAGTTTCGGGCGGCTTCGCGTTTTCAATCCAGGCGACGCCATTGTTGTGTTTTTTTGTTTTGATTCTGTGTTTTCATTTGTATTGCGCGTATTATTAACTGTTAACAATTAGAAAAAGTTAGGTTCAAAAATGCCGCTGCGTAAAAAAGACATGCTCCATTTATGGAGAACATCAGGCAATCAAATATAAGCGATACCATCGGATGTATCGATTGGTGAAGGTCCAGAGCCATGGAAATACCAAAACAAAAGACAAAGATAGATCCGAGAGATTTCGTTTAGTTTCGGGCGGCTTCGCGTTTTCAATCCAGGCGACGCCATTGTTGTGGTTTTTTTGTTTTGATTCTGTGTTTTCATTTGTATTGCGCGTATTATTAACTGTTAACAATTAGAAAAAGTTAGGTTCAAAAATGCCGCTGCGTAAAAAAGACATGCTCCATTTATGGAGAACATCAGACAATCAAATATAAGCGATACCATCGGATGTATCGATTGGAGAAGGTCCAGAGCCATGGAAATACCAAAACAAAAGACAAAGATAGATCCGAGAGATTTCGTTTAGTTTCGGGCGGCTTCGCGTTTTCAATCCAGGCGACGCCATTGTTGTGTTTTTTTTGTTTTGATTCTGTGTTTTCATTTGTATTGCGCGTATTATTAACTGTTAACAATTAGAAAAAGTTAGGTTCAAAAATGCCGCTGCGTAAAAAAGACATGCTCCATTTATGGAGAACATCAGACAATCAAAAATAAGCGATACCATCGGATGTATCGATTGGAGAAGGTCCAGAGCCATGGAAATACCAAAACAAAAGACAAAGATAGATCCGAGAGATTTCGTTCAGTTTCGGGCGGCTTCGCGTTTTCAATCCAGGCGACGCCATTGTTGTGTTTTTTTTGTTTTGATTCTGTGTTTTCATTTGTATTGCGCGTATTATTAACTGTTAACAATTAGAAAAAGTTAGGTTCAAAAATGCCGCTGCGTAAAAAAGACATGCTCCATTTATGGAGAACATCAGACAATCAAATATAAGCGATACCATCGGATGTATCGATTGGAGAAGGTCCAGAGCCATGGAAATACCAAAACAAAAGACAAAGATAGATCCGAGAGATTTCGTTTAGTTTCGGGCGGCTTCGCGTTTTCAATCCAGGCGACGCCATTGTTGTGTTTTTTTGTTTTGATTCTGTGTTTTCATTTGTATTGCGCGTATTATTAACTGTTAACAATTAGAAAAAGTTAGGTTCAAAAATGCCGCTGCGTAAAAAAGACATGCTCCATTTATGGAGAACATCAGGCAATCAAATATAAGCGATACCATCGGATGTATCGATTGGTGAAGGTCCAGAGCCATGGAAATACCAAAACAAAAGACAAAGATAGATCCAAGAGATTTCGTTTAGTTTCGGGCGGCTTCGCGTTTTCAATCCAGGCGACGCCATTGTTGTGTTTTTTTGTTTTGATTCTGTGTTTTCATTTGTATTGCGCGTATTATTAACTGTTAACAATTAGAAAAAGTTAGGTTCAAAAATGCCGCTGCGTAAAAAAGACATGCTCCATTTATGGAGAACATCAGGCAATCAAATATAAGCGATACCATCGGATGTATCGATTGGTGAAGGTCCAGAGCCATGGAAATACCAAAACAAAAGACAAAGATAGATCCGAGAGATTTCGTTTAGTTTCGGGCGGCTTCGCGTTTTCAATCCAGGCGACGCCATTGTTGTGGTTTTTTTGTTTTGATTCTGTGTTTTCATTTGTATTGCGCGTATTATTAACTGTTAACAATTAGAAAAAGTTAGGTTCAAAAAGGCCGCTGCGTAAAAAAGACATGCTCCATTTATGGAGAACATCAGACAATCAAAAATAAGCGATACCATCGGATGTATCGATTGGAGAAGGTCCAGAGCCATGGAAATACCAAAACAAAAGACAAAGATAGATCCAAGAGATTTCGTTTAGTTTCGGGCGGCTTCGCGTTTTCAATCCAGGCGACGCCATTGTTGTGTTTTTTTGTTTTGATTCTGTGTTTTCATTTGTATTGCGCGTATTATTAACTGTTAACAATTAGAAAAAGTTAGGTTCAAAAATGCCGCTGCGTAAAAAAGACATGCTCCATTTATGGAGAACATCAGACAATCAAATATAAGCGATACCATCGGATGTATCGATTGGTGAAGGTCCAGAGCCATGGAAATACCAAAACAAAAGACAAAGATAGATCCAAGAGATTTCGTTTAGTTTCGGGCGGCTTCGCGTTTTCAATCCAGGCGACGCCATTGTTGTGTTTTTTTGTTTTGATTCTGTGTTTTCATTTGTATTGCGCGTATTATTAACTGTTAACAATTAGAAAAAGTTAGGTTCAAAAATGCCGCTGCGTAAAAAAGACATGCTCCATTTATGGAGAACATCAGGCAATCAAATATAAGCGATACCATCGGATGTATCGATTGGTGAAGGTCCAGAGCCATGGAAATACCAAAACAAAAGACAAAGATAGATCCGAGAGATTTCGTTTAGTTTCGGGCGGCTTCGCGTTTTCAATCCAGGCGACGCCATTGTTGTGGTTTTTTTGTTTTGATTCTGTGTTTTCATTTGTATTGCGCGTATTATTAACTGTTAACAATTAGAAAAAGTTAGGTTCAAAAAGGCCGCTGCGTAAAAAAGACATGCTCCATTTATGGAGAACATCAGACAATCAAAAATAAGCGATACCATCGGATGTATCGATTGGAGAAGGTCCAGAGCCATGGAAATACCAAAACAAAAGACAAAGATAGATCCAAGAGATTTCGTTTAGTTTCGGGCGGCTTCGCGTTTTCAATCCAGGCGACGCCATTGTTGTGGTTTTTTTGTTTTGATTCTGTGTTTTCATTTGTATTGCGCGTATTATTAACTGTTAACAATTAGAAAAAGTTAGGTTCAAAAAGGCCGCTGCGTAAAAAAGACATGCTCCATTTATGGAGAACATCAGACAATCAAAAATAAGCGATACCATCGGATGTATCGATTGGAGAAGGTCCAGAGCCATGGAAATACCAAAACAAAAGACAAAGATAGATCCAAGAGATTTCGTTTAGTTTCGGGCGGCTTCGCGTTTTCAATCCAGGCGACGCCATTGTTGTGTTTTTTTGTTTTGATTCTGTGTTTTCATTTGTATTGCGCGTATTATTAACTGTTAACAATTAGAAAAAGTTAGGTTCAAAAATGCCGCTGCGTAAAAAAGACATGCTCCATTTATGGAGAACATCAGACAATCAAAAATAAGCGATACCATCGGATGTATCGATTGGAGAAGGTCCAGAGCCATGGAAATACCAAAACAAAAGACAAAGATAGATCCAAGAGATTTCGTTTAGTTTCGGGCGGCTTCGCGTTTTCAATCCAGGCGACGCCATTGTTGTGGTTTTTTTGTTTTGATTCTGTGTTTTCATTTGTATTGAGCGTATTATTAACTGTTAACAATTAAAAAAAGTTAAGTTCAAAAATGCCGCTGCGTAAAAAAGACATGCTCCATTTATGGAGAACATCAGACAATCAAATATAAGCGATACCATCGGATGTATCGATTGGAGAAGGTCCTTGCTTTAGAAAGCTTTTTTAGTCCACCATAACAATATGGTATGGGGGACTATTAAAATCGTGAAATTTTGACTTTTCTTAATTTTATCAAAAATGAGTTACTAAGGTTCCAGAACACCTTAATAGACGAAAAAAAGTTGGTGCTAGAAAGCACGGATAGTCCACCATATAATCGAGTATTTTATTTTGAAAGGAAATGAAAATATCTCGAAAACTATAACTTTCAAAGATTTAAACCTTATTATATCAATACTTTTAAAGTTATGATTTTTAAAATTTTTTCAAATAACTCGGAAACTAAAGCTCCCACGAATTTGAACTTTATAACAAAATTTGTAGTCCATATTCATGAAAGCTTAAATATGAAAACCGTATATCCCATTTGCGTTTATTCCAAAGTTAAAACTTTTTAAATATTTTATCCCCCTACAACCCCCCACCTCCCTACCTAAAAGTTAATCAGTTCATGGTCAGCCGATAGAAGATTTTTGTACCAAATTTCGTTAAACTCGAGGCGTTCTTGAGTTATCGTGTGTACAGACAGACAACAGACCGACAGACAACTTTTTTTTTTCATCGATTTTCATGTCTTAAAGTCGGGAATAATTCTTTTAATCCATTGTAGTTTTTCGCTATTTCGGTCTTATCTTTCCTGCCAGGATTCTAGTGTTTTCTCGTTTGCAGTTTATTTTTTTTCTTCACTGCGGCCATTTTTATCTTTATATACAATTTTTTCGATAATTAGGGCTATGGGCGGGATTCCTGGTATAAACTGAATAGCTTCCTTTGATATCGTTCGATAGCAACAGGCTACTCTTAATAAGGGTTTCCGTTGCATTCTTATCAGCATGTATCTTTCCTGCCAGGATTCCAGTGTTTTCTCGTTTGCAGTTTCTTCTTTTTCTTCACTGCGGCCATTTTTATCTTTATATACAATTTTTTCGACAATTAGGGATATGGGCGGGATTCCTGGTATAATCTGAATAGCTTCCTTTGATATCGTTCGATAGCAGCAGGCTACTCTTAGTAAGGGTTTCCGTTGTATTCTTATCAGCATGTTTGTGTACTTCTTTGTGCGCAGTACTGGACTCATACGTCACGATTGAATGGATTACACTGTATGGTAACTTCCTCTAGCTCGTACTGGGCACGTTTATGTTGCGCACAGGTCTTTATGGTTCAGCTAGTCTTTTAGTTGTCTTTTTAGCTTCTTCTGGCTTCAGCAATGTAGATTCCCAGATATCGTACTGTCTTTTGCGATTTTATGAGTTCGGAGTTCGGAATGAATGAGTTTATGTTTTTGTTGTTCCTCTTTTTTTACTGTCACATTTTTGAGTCCCGTAGGCACTAGTAACTTAATTGAACTACCTTCGAACATCAGACCAGGTATTTTTTTATCTGGTCTTTTTGTTCTTCAGTAGTCTACCGACTTAGAGAGTGTATAACTAGAACTCTTTTATAAGTAATGTACTATTTTTCCTAAGTATGAGAACAAAGATTTTTTTACTTCACGGTACCAAATAGTTTCTATTATAATTAATTTAAAAATAATGCTATTTCAAAAAAATTGGTGTATTTCGAGCAGAAAAGTAGCAATATATCATCTTAACTAATGCGGAAAGCGATACACACGCAAATAGTTAAGGACGGGAAAGGTTTTAAAATGTAACCAGCACAATGAGCAATATTTATGTCTGAAGGAGAGCTAGGTATTACTTTGCGCATAAGTTCTGAATTATCTTATTTCATCTTTTTAACACCTACTAGTATTAATTATTAATGGGAACTTACTTATTGATATCCTTTGGAAAACGAAAGGCTGCGGTTGCAGTTTTTTGCAGTATTGACACAGCCATTAGTTGCACAAATATTATTGTTTGGCATGCTTAAAATCACATAAGAATAAAAACTCTGTAGCACGAAGGGCTGAAAACTCACACTATTAATGAACATAATTAGGTACAGAGAATTCTTGAGACCTGAATTTTATTGCCTTTTCCCCATCCTTACTTTTTGGTGGTAACGATTACCTGTTGCGGATTGTGGATGGACATCACAACCGCAATTTAGTATTACCTCCCTATGTGTACGACGTATTCAAAATAATTATCTATAGCTACATAAAGTATAGCATCAAAATTTGAATTCAATAATTCAAAGATACTCGTCGTACGCACACGAGTTCAACAGTCATGCTACAGAAACTTAAATTAACACAACAGTTTTTACAGCTAAGATGAATATAAATGGCGTGAATTAAGTTAACTGCCAAAGATGGAAGATGCGCGGCTACTTGCGTCAACATTTCCGAGTAACCAGTCTAAATCCCAGTTCCTTGGTAGCTCAGTTGGTAGAGCATTAAACTGATGTTCTAGAGGTCCCGGGTTCAAACCCTGGTCGAGGAAAATCTTTTTTCCGATGTATTCCCTCACCCTTTGCTCTCTACGCTCCAAATTCTGTAAATATTTGCATTGTTAGAGCTTGAAAGAGTAGGTAATTTCAGGAAAAAAATAGAGTCTTTGTGAATATCTATAAGCCATATTTAGTTTAAAAATTGTTTATTTTTAGAGCAAAATACACTAATAATAAAGAAAAGAGTTCTCAATAATAAATAAGTCGTCATTTTTATAAAGCGTCATATTATTAATAGAATATTTACCCTCTATAAGATACCTTATAAAGAACTCCGAATAAAAAGGTTTTCAAGAAAAATGGTTACAAAGAACTTTTTGAACTCAAAACGATGCCAAACTTAAACATTCAGGAAACTTTGGGCAATATATTTGTGTGATTTACCATCCTCAAGACAGCGTGTGTTGAAAGCATAAGAATTTCGAAAACTGTCGTTCTAGGTCAAAATGATTGCCACGTTATTATTTGCAGCACAATAAATAAAAAGAAATAATGACAAGAGAATGAAGAATTACACTAGGGAGCAAATTTCAACTTTTTTTTTGTTTCGCGAATAAAAACTATATTTTTGGGTTTAACTACACCAAAGTAAGGAAAAAATAACAACTAAAGATTTAAGTTAGCAGGCAAAAAAAATTATATTATTTGTTACCAAATTTATAGGCATTCAATGAATATACAAAATACATATAACAATCTAATTTTAATTTTACAAAAGCAGGTAAAGTACGAACATAGATCTAAGAGACTCATTATAAATGCTAATCCCCTATACTCTAATAATCACCATGCAATGATTTCTGAGGATTACAGGTGCATATTTAAAAATGTGTAATTATTTCTTAATAAGTACACCTTTTTGTCCGAATTAAAAAGGAATAGGGTTTGATTACGTCACAAATTAATTTTCTTAAAATAATTACGACAAGCTTAAGATACCAAGCTGATTTCTAGTTTTAAAAATCAGTTAGCAGTTGGTTTTTAGTTACAAAAGAAGTTATTTGTTGTTAATTGTGATTGTATAAAAAATGTTTCATTCGTGAAAGGAACAATCGAGTACGTCACGTAGAGATACGGGGAATAATGGCGTTACAAGAGAAATAAGTAATAAAAACAATTTAAATGCGATATTTTATCACTTGATACAAAAAAGTAATATTTGACGTTTATACCACCCTTCTTGAACGTGGGTTATCAAAATTTGGTATAGTGAAGGAAGCGGCAGCTTTAACACGAAGATCGATAAAAACAGTGTGGCGTGTAGTAAATAAACCGATAGTTGGGAAAAGAAAAAGGAAGGATTCTAATACTTCTAAGAAATTGGACATGGGTGATGATTCCCACTTTACAAACAAAGATGATACAGGAATACAGTGTTGCCGTGAGACACTGAGAAAATGTATTTTAAACAACGGTTTTAAAATAAAAAAAATTAATAAACGGCAAGTGATTATGGAATCAGCCCATTTAAAAAAATGGAGGATGGAATAAGTAATAGGGATATTGTTTATCTCGATGAAACTTGGTTTGACACCCATGAGGTTCCAGATAAAGGTTGGGTAGGTTCTACTGCACAACTAAAGCTTCATCAAATAACGGAAAGATGACACAAAACTTATCATTCAGGACTACAAAATGATATGTATTTTGAGGATAGCTACACCAAAAAACAATTGCTTGAAATAATTAAAGCATTCTCAGTAAAAAAAATACTATTGTTATACTTTGGCGGAAGAAATGGGCCATACAGTGTTGAGACTTCCTCCTTACCATTGCATGTTTAATCCAATTGAACTCATATGGCATGAGCTAAAAGCAGCGGTTGAAAGAAATATTGTTTCGCCAACTTTAAATTCTTCTGTGGTAGGATGACGGAACAGAATATTTTAAGTAAAAGCTGGGAAAATTGCGTAGCTCATGTCTACAAGATAAAAAAATCATATTTAAATATAGATCTGCTACTTAAAGAGAAATTTATAATAGACTTTAATGACGACAGTGACAGTGAAACTGACTTTAAAAGTTACTATCCCGTTTTTTTTTGTACTATATATGTATGTACCTGTTAAACTCAATTTTATAAATTTAACTTATGTTTGTGTTTTTTATTCTATGAGCAAATATATTTTCTAGGTGTGGGATGTGTCTATTAGGTTAAGATAATTTTTTCATTTAAAAAAAATTGTTAGATCGAACCGTCAATAAAACATATTATGTTCTTTAGCTGAAAGGTGATCCGTGGTAGAAATTCACTGATCTCTTACAACACTAAGTGCGTCCCTACTTCCATTCGAACACCCGCTGAGTCGCAATAAATACTTATCGGCCATGAATAATAACGAGTCTCCTAGATTTAGACGTAGACCAGTACAGAGTCGCATTCGGTGTTGTGTGAAGCAATGTGTACTCGGCAAGTACACATTGCTTCACACAACACCGAATGCGACTCGAGACGACGACGGGCGGCCCCACTTCTCAGCAGCTCCGCAGTTAAAGTTGTGCCTAGAGTAACAACAAACGAGGTAGAAGTAGGCGGCACGGTTGACACTGCACCGAAAACTTTGCGGGACTCAAAGGTGGACGGCCGGTGACCCCGCCAAACTGGGTAGAGGAGACTAGCCGGTGACCCAAGAAAAGGACGACCTGGACTTCTCCTAGATCGGGACTCCATGGAACGCGGCTGGACTTCGACAGATTTGGTAGCGGGAGTCGACAGAAGGTGACTTGGAAGAGGCGGTACCACCTTCGGGTAGCAGAGCCACTCCAAAGAGATGCATCTGAAGACTCCGAAGGCGACCTCGACCAGCGAAACCGGGACCTCGATTTTCGGGTCAACCTATATGACGGCGGGCTGCTGGGGAGAAAAGTCTACCGTCAACTAAGTTCTGCTGGGACGGTAGCGATGTTAGATAGATGCAAGTCTAATATGTAGCAGGACCACCCTTCGGAGGGGGTGTAAAGCCGGCCGTCCACTGTGTTTACTTGCTACGCAGTCTAAATATCCCTGCCCTCGACAAAGAGGTGTCAGTACTACTACTAGATCGATGGTCAGACTATAAATATTTTATTATTGAATCTGGAGTTTGTACTCTCATTTTGCGCTTCTAAGCCTACCTTTTGAAAGTAGCCTCTGGAGCATCTCTCGTAATAGTCCAGCAGTAGTCGGATAACATCTCACAGTTCCATGTTCCCTCATACCTTCTTTCTATGTTTAAAATATCTTGGGGGAACCTCTCACCATGCTCGTCTATCCAATAAATGAATTTTTAACGACTTATTACACTTTACGTCTTGGTAACACAAAAGAATTTGGGCAACCAAGTCCTTATAGTTTTCTGCTCTAGTATTTCACAAAAAATTTGTTGAAACTCCTAATAGAATAGAACATTTTCACAAGATAGGACAGAACGGTATATTAGATTGCATATAATTATAAAAAAGCACAAAACTCACAGAACATCATAAAAAACTGTAAACAGAGAGAGTTACAGAGAAAAAAATCAATTAATGGTGATTAAAAGTAAACCGGTTATTGCCGATTGCACCATAATGTTAAACCTAGTTTAAATTTAACCGTTGTTTAGAATACGCATCCACAAAGATCTTAAAATACCAAGGTCTCACATTCTAAACTTCAGTTATGTTTAACCCCAATTTAATAGTACGGTGCAATTGGTAATTAGTAAGTTTAATATTTATTTTATGTTTTATCGCGATTCTGTTTGTAAAATAATCTCTTCTATCATATTATTATATCGAATTTAAAAATTACCCAAATAATGGTTTCTTCGGAAATTTCACTCCTCCTTCGGAGTTGTGAAATTATAGAAAACACGCACTCGTAAAAAATTATCGATAATTTTAAACTCTAGTGGTATTACCCCCGAAAACATTTTCTGAATTTTAAGCCAGCAATTTTTATATTTTTAATTTGCAATTAAAAGATGTATCTCGGAAGCGGCCAATACGGTTAAGATAATAATTGGAAAATCCTACGTGTCAAGAACCACTAAGATCACGCTTGTAACAAAGCAAATAAATTTTAGACGAAAGTAAAGGGAAAATTGGAGGATAAGGTGGAACCACAGATACAGCAGAGAGGTGTAGATAACACCTCCTATTTGTTAGGCAACGATATTGATAATAGCTACGTTACAGTTCAATTCATATTAATTCTTTATTGGTGCCAGTACACATAGTGTTTACACAAGTAGAAAAAAAATTAACTATGCGTTTCGGACTTCAATTATCTATATTTTATTTATACACGACGTTTCGATCAGTACAATCTCTGATCGTTTTCAGGTGCAAACTACAACCAATTCCTAAGGCTACGTACTTACATACTATGAGTAATCAACCTTGAAGTTTAAGAAATTGCCTCAGAAGGGGCTTTCAAATATTTGGAATTTCAACACCTGGTTTACTGAAAATACCCTGATTCTGCCCAATAAAGGCAGCTTCAAGGAATTTCCGTTTCTTCCATTGCGACTCCTTGTGCAAAACTTTTGCTTCTGGCCACTTCATTCGGTGTTGTTTTGACCGTGCATGTTCGGCGATTCCTGATTTCGTTATTTCACCTTCTTTGGGTATTCGTCTGATGTTCCTTAAGCCTAACAGATAGTGGTCTTTTTGTTTCCCCTTTCACTTACACACCTTTCAGTGCACTCACAAGGAACTTCGTAAATGCATTCCTTTTTACTAAGAAGACTTCGAATTGTATTACTAGATTTAAAAGTTGTTTTGATATTAAAGTTTTTCGCTACTCTTCGAATTTTCTCCGATACTCCTTTAACGTATGGAATTGTTGGTCTTGTAATCTCTGTTGTGTTTGTTGAAATTTAGAAATAGTATCTGTTATAAGTTTAAGGCTGTAACCATTCTGCTGTAGATCCTTCTTAGTGTTTCTTATTTCCATTTCCAAGTCATGAGAATTATTACAAATTTGAACGGCTCTGTTGTACAAAGTTCTGATTATGCCTCGTTTGGTTGTTGCAGAATGATTTGAACCTTGATTTAAATATTGTCCTGTGTGAGTGGGTTTACGATAGACTGTTATTTTGATGTCGCTTTCTACTCGTTTGACAAGTACATCAAGAAGAGGAATTTGACAATTTCGCTCCAACTCCATTGTAAATTTAATGGTGGGTCTTATGTTATTTAGGTGGTCAAGAAATTCTGAAAGTTGTTGGTCATTCCCGGTCCAGACAATAAAAGTATCATCATGATATCTCAGCCAGAGCTTAGGTTTATATGTTGCGGTATCTAACGCGTGTGACTCGAACTACTCCATGTAAATACTGGCCACCACTGGTGAAAGCGATGAACCCATTGGAAGACCGTCATCCTGAGCATAAAATCTATCTTTCACTTGAAAATAAGAGTTATTTAGGCTGCAGTCCAATAACTCCATCACTACCTCCAACGGTAGGCTGGTACGTTCATAGAGGGATTCGTCATCAACCGGTCTATTTCTAATAATATCTAGCGATCAAAACTGACAAGTCTATCCTCGGGTCCTAAAACAAAAGATTTAAGAATATTAACAAAATGGTTGGAATTTTCTACAAATGAAGCGGTCTTGCCTGCAAGAGGTTGAAAATTTTCAAAAGAAATTTTTGGGAAGTCCGTATAGATGAGGAGGCTTGCTATAATGTGGTGTAAGTTGAGACCTTGTATTGTCCGGAATATATCTGGAATACTTTTTCAAAATTCTATAAACCTTACTTTCGATTGATTGCGTCAGATCTTTTGGGAGAAATTTATAGTTTCCTTTAGCAAGTACCTCTTCAACTTTCTGATCATAGCTTTCCGTGTCCAAAATCACTGTTGCATTGCCCTTGTCTGCCGGTAAGATTTTAACTGATTTGTCCTTTTGAAGATTCTTCAATGCGATTTCCTATGTCTTGCTTATATTGGATTAATAGGTTTGTCAATAATGGTCCTTACTTGATGTCTGAACTCATCGGCGTCTTGTTGTGGAAGAGGATGACCTTCTATTGCGGTGTTTGTTTAAATACTTTGTTGTTCCAATTAACAACGCTGTTTGGTAGTTAATTAAATTAATTCCAGAATAATCATAGCCATTATTTGTTTTAGACACTAAATTGTTACAGTTTCTGGTGGGAATATTATAAACTTTTTTTATTTAGCTCACTTTTTTTAAAGTGCAAACAGCTGTTGACTTAAATGTTTTTTTTTTTCTGCAGTTCACATATATAAAACTAGCACAACTTAAAAATTTAATGTAATAAAATCTTCTTGTCCAAGAACAGAAGAGCAATTCAAGTAACACAAAAAAATAATAATAAAATTTCTTTATTTAAATGAAATAACTATTACAGATATGTGAAGTCTAGCGATTGGCTACTCTACTTAACCTTACGAAATTAATTAAACAGATAAAAAAATAATAAAAAAAACAAAAACAAAACAAAAAAACAAAATACAACACAATACAACAATTCAATTTAAAAACAAATTTAAAAGTAAATTTAAAAAAAGCGATAAGTATAGCAAACTTATATAAAAAAAAGTATGAGTTATTAAAAAAAACAACTTAAAAAAAACAAAATATAAAATATATAGGTATAGGTAAGAAAAAAATATAGTGTTGCTTCCTTAAACTACCTTATTATTGGTGAGTTTAAAAAATAGTTAGAATTAGTTCTATTTATGTAAAAAGTTAGACGTACGCGAAGTGTGTATGGACTAGCATTAAAAATTAAATAATATATGCGAAATGTCGAATCAACCAGATTTTTCACAACCTTATAAATAAAAACAACATCGGAACAGTCTCCTACTCTCAAGTGAATTTAGGTGATATAATTTTAAATTTTCCTCGTATGAGTAAAAATGAAGCTCTCGGTTATATCTAAAATTTATACTTTTAACAAGCCTCCTCTGAACACTTTCTATTCGATCAATGTATTTTCTGTGGATGGGGTTCCAAACGGTAGACGAATATTCCAAAATAGGTCGAACTATAGAATTAAAAATTAAAAACAAAAAATTTTAACAAAAAAATTTACAGGCCACCGCAACGCCACCGACTTTTAGAGCTGGTAGAAATAATCAAGGTTAAAGTATATCCGTAAATTTAAAGTTTTGGTTGGGAAATGCTTCCTTTCTTGCCAATAGCATAACAAAAAAGGGACAGAATGAAAACAACGACGATTTTCTGTAATTCTCGGACATACCTCTTTTTGACATCGGTCCCCCATAATAATAAAAGCTGGGCCCGTAATCTTCAATTTCGGAAAAGGGAGCAGTCGCGGGAAATAAGAAACGCACCTGATTGGCCGCATTCTCATTTTTTTGTCACATTTCTGTTAGTTTTAGCCATAATGGCATTCGTTGTGAGCGATTTTGCTCTTCTGCGTTATACGAGGAGAGCAAACTAGACACTTAAAGTAAATATTTCAACGCATCGATATCGGTATACGTAACGCGTTCGAAACAAAGTCAAAATACACTACATTTTTGACTTCATGCCATGTTTTGAACCATGCCTGCTTCTTTGACGTGTGTTATAACAGAATCTCGTTGCGTACGGAAGGATGTACGTATCGTTACGGACCCACGAACATACGCAACGATTTCAATCAGCATTTCTGTCATCGCAACCTTCAAGAAAGCGGGCATCGTACGAGACATCGCATAAAAAAATCAAAAATGTAGTGTATTTTGACTTTGTTTCGAACGCGTTGCGTATACCGATACCGATGCATTAAAATATTTACTTTAAGTGTCTACTGACCGCTCACGAACAAAGTCATTAGTGCCAAAACAGACAGAATAGTGACAGAAAACTGAGATTTTGTCTATTCAGGTTCGATTCTGATTTTGGGAGCATACCCTTACCGGAAATTGAAGAATACAAGCCCAGATCTACATAAAATTTAATGAATTTTGATAAATTTGACAATATTCTTGTTGGCTAGATAGCCATTACCGCTAAGGCTAGTAAACTTTAAGATAAAAACTAAAAAAAAACAAGTATACTTTTGTGGTTCAAAATGATTTTTAGTAGTGGCTATTCGCTTCACGCAGCTAATTCAGTGATCACTGACGATCAGTGATGCCCCCCCCCCAGATACTTCCAGGTCCCTCCAGAAAACTATAGCCTAGTAGTTGTCAGTCATATATATGACGGGGCTAGTATAATGTCTGGGAAACGTAAGGGCTTAAAAGGTTTAATAACAGAAGAACATCCTTTGGCAATATACATTCACTGTTTGGCACATAGACTTAATTAAGTTGTTGTTGGCGCATGTACACAAGTTGCACCCGCAGCTTCTCTCTTTAATACATTAGAAGAATTATATGTGCATTTTTCGCAACCAGGAAATCATGAAAAACTTAAAAAGGTTGCAGAGAGCTTCGATATTAAATTTTTGGAAGTATCTAAATTTTCTACTAATCGCCGGGCATGTCGATTTGAAAATTGTAAAGCAGATTTATTAAACTTTAAGTGGGGCGAGTAAAATAGCACTAAAAAGTGAAGTAACTGATAACCAGGATAGACATGCCCTTAAAGTTGTTGGACTATTAGCATCTATTTAAAAAACCGAGTTTTGCATTTGCCTGCACACTCCATACTTTGTGTTATTACGTATGAACGTTTTGAGTCAGTACTTTCAGTGTAAAGGTGCTACTCTCGGCAAAGCAAATTTAATAATAGATGGTACCATAAAGGAAACGTCTTTGGATGGTACGCTGCAGTCTCTAGAAGAAACTAGAAACAGTTTTTAAAATATTTATTCTGAAATCCAAGACTTCGTCGATAACATGATATTTCTTCAGAACCTATCAGATTATCAAAACGGAAACGGCAAATTGCTGCACAAACTAAGGATTATGTAGTGAAAATCGCTCTTGGATAGCGCGATAGAGTTGCCATCAGATGTAAGTTGCTTAGAACTGAAAAATAAACATGCACTACCTAATAATGGATAATTTAGCAGCTAATTCTAGGGAGAGGTTTTCAAACTTGCTATTGGCTACATCGGTAAATGGTTTATTTAAATAAAACATCGAAGAAAGTCAAAATTTTATTGAAAATTACTCCACGATTGCAGGTGTGGATGTATCTATGCTTGAAGTTGATATCTTCGTAAAAAAAATTTGATTACTTGTAAAAATTTAGACATAAATTTAAAATCTACCAAAGATTCTGTTAGACAAGACTTTTGTGTTAACCTCTAGAAATTATTTCTGATTGCTCTTTTTTTCTATTAAGTTGTTAACGAAGCTTCTCTGCGATGTGTAGAATAAAAAATTGAACCAGAACTACAATGGGACAAACCCGATTTTCCAGTGTTGTCAATTATTAACATCCAGAATGATTTAATTAAAGAAGAGATTACAGACAAGGAAGTTGCAGTTAATTTAAGTTAATTTATATTAAACAGCTGGGTTGAGTCGAATAAGGATACGGTTAATTTCAGTTAAGGTAATAATGCATAATATTCGAGATAATATTAAACAGTTTTGCGAAAAACATCACTACCAAGCAGTGTCATCTAGGCCCCCCTAGGCCCCCCAGGTCAGAGAGCTAGTTACACCTATGGTTAAAGCAATTCATAAAAGGCAGATTTCTAGGTTTGTCTTTTATTTATCTTTATTTATAGTATACTTACTCTGACATTTACAAATGTGTGGTTGATTTTTCCTAAAAATATGCCACCAATACATCTTGATTCATTTTCTTAAGGTTTTTTAATTCACACCATTTTATAAACGCATCAAAGTTCTGCGCTCTTTAGATTTTTCAGACAGCAAATCGAAAGTGATTCTAGAAGCAGCTCCTAGTGTTCCTTCCGGATTCAACATTCATTTTATAGACCTCAGTCCATTTTTGTAAACAAAACTTTAAAAACAAATTTTAAAAGAGCTTTTTAGGAGTGTCAAAACTGCAAAAATAAAATAAAAGCTAAAATCTGTCAACAAGAAGTCATAGCCAACTTGGCCAAAACTGGGACCGGAAAAGGATCAAGGGACCGGAAAATTTAATAAAAGGGTCCTTTCGTGAAAGAACATGCTTTGTAATGTAAATGTTTCCATACAAAAAATCGTTAAAGTCGGCAGCAGAATCACAATAATTTTTAAAAAATAATATAATAATAAAAAAAAAGAATTTCTAGTCCGTGAAAAATAAAAAGAAAGTTTCGTGGGTAACATCAGGGTAACATAGAACTGTACCTGGCGCCAGGTTTTTTTTTGTTTTTTTTTTTAATCACAATAATGTTTGGTTTGGTTTAGTTCATGGAAGCTACCATAAAAATGACGGCATATCGTTCTATTCCCAAGCGCGGATTTCGAGGGGGGTAGGGGGATAATTATCCCCCCTCTGGACTTAAAATTTTAGCAAATAACATAACGAAAATCGAAAATTTTAAAGAATTGCCAACACAAATTGCAAAATTTTTCGCCTGCGGCGCTAGATAAAACCATTAATGTCCACAATTTTAATTAAAAGGTTTAAATACAATTTTTAGTGTAATTTTATCAAAATTTTCGCCTGCGGCGCATTTAATGAGTATTCTTATTCACACATTTAAAATAAACTGATATCTCGAAATCTGATTACCAGCCCCTGGGTTTAAGGCGAGATCCGCGCTTGTCTATTCCTATCTAATTTCTCTGGATAGGACATAAATATTTAACGCCCTTACAAACGTCTTGACACCGCTTTGTAAAATATTACCGTAATAATATTGCGGACCTATAAGTTCAAAGTTTCTTGTTAAATATTTATCAATTAATTTCTCAAAGTTCCTATCAAGAAGCATTATAGGTGGCGGTAGCTGCAGCCGCGATAATAGGAATGTTAGTTTTGGGTATTTGTATTGGACATTAACAATGGAACAATTAATATACATGTTATGAAATTATAATAATGTTATTTTTCTTATGGTATCACCTTATTTTTACTCGGTTGTTCAATTCAAATGTAAATTTGAATTTTTTTATATTTTCATTATTTTTTTAGTTTCCTTATAATTTTGTTAGTGTAGTTTTTTTATCTTTTTATCATATTTGATGAAATTATTATTTTCAAATTCAGCACTAAAAATTTAAATGTATTTTTTAATATTTTAATAATTTTTTTCAGTTTTTCTATCATTTCTTTGTGTTTTTTTTAATATTTTCATTATATTTTATAAAATTATTAATGTTAAAAATTGCATGTCAGTATGTTAACCCTTTTTTTGGCCTATAACTTTATAAGTGGTTATTTTATTACCTAATTTTTACTCGATTTTTAAATTCAGCACTTAAAATGTAAATTTGTATTTTTTTTATCCCCCGTAGCCCAAAAACGGATTAACATACCAATATGCCTTTTTTATCAATAACAACTTCTCAAAAATCGAGCCCATAACGTGCATACTAGTTAGAAATAACCAAAACCCCACAATTTCCTCTAATTTGGACCACCCTGTACATGAATTTTAATAAATACAATAATAGGTAGTTACGTTACTAGACCGAAAAAGAGAGAGAGGTCGATACAGAAAGTTTTGTAAAGTTGACAACCAACTAATATTCACCTATTTTTACGCTTAGAGGTCATTAATAAACTTTTTAGTTTAAAAATAAAAATAAAATAATTTAAAAAAAAATAATAATAAGAAAATTTCAAAAAAATAATTTTTCTTTAACTTAAAAAAATAAGACAAAAATTTTAAAAAAATTAAAAGCGAAAAAAATTAAAAGAAAAAAAATTACAAAAAAAAATCAAAAAAAAGTTTTTGAACTGCCAAAACAAGTCATAGCCATCTTGACTAAAAATGGGACCGGAAAATAAAACATATACTGGAAAAATTATCATTTTCCGATCTCTTCTTCCTTTTCCGGTCTATGTTTTATTTTCCGATCCCATCTTTGTAAAGTTACCCTTTCCGTACAAAAAATTGTACAAAAGTCATTTATCAACAGATTTTTCTGTTAAAAATGCCATCGACGTGTGCACCAAAGTGCATTATCGAGCCACCCCCACGGTACTTTCCGGTCTATAACAAATAAATAACAAACTTAAAAGTATAATTTTAAATCCTTAGTTATTGAAAAATTACAACAAGCACGGATCAGAAGAAGGGTTTAAGTCATATAAATTTTTTTTAAAAAATCACAAATTTTACCTTACATTGCATACATGAATCGTGTCAAAAATAGCACTTTCTGACTGTGGAACAGGTGCAAAAACACATGACCTAATCTCGACACTTGGTTTTCTATACTGCACACATGTAATGGAGATATGTCTGCGGGAAAATCTAAGAAAAAGATTTATTAACATCACGATCTGTCCACGTCGGACATCCTAATAGGAGGCAAAGAAAATGCAGACTCCCTAGCTAGGAAAAAATCGGAATTAGTTTAACTCTAAACTTTTAATTAAAATATCAAAAAACTGGGTTCGTGGCCGCTTAACAAAGTAGACTAGAGGAGATGAGAAAAACTAATGATTTCTTATTCTTCATTTGATAGAAAAGTGTATAAAAGAAAGGAGTACTCTTTTCTGTCAAATCAAGATTAACGGCTGTGTAATTAAATGCCAATAAAATCTATATGTTTGTAGCGGATTCATAATGTCGAAACTACTTTTTTTTGGGTTTTTCGCCACTAAGTTAAGGAAATTTTTTCAAAAATATGTTAAAACCCACTGCGTAAATTCCTAAAGAAAAAAATTTGTTCGTTTGTCACTGGTTTTTAAATAAGATAAAAAATTTGCCTACACACACGCAAATCCTAACTAGAATCTAAGTACTTATCTGACGTTTCGGCAGAAATTCTACTGCCGTTATCAAAGAATTTTATCCTTTTCAAAAACTTTTTTCTATTCTTTTTTAAAATATCTGTCTGTTGTCATACAACTGACTGACTTTGACTGATATATATTTCAAATATTAACTTGACAGTTTGGTGCGTCGATAGTAGCCAACAAGGTATTGGGTAAATTTAGTAAAATTTAAAATCAAAATTATATTTGTTTGAGTGTTTTCGATTTTAGATTACTTTATAAAAATACAAAATTTTTATTTTAAAATATTAATTATAAAAATTATCTTTTGACTAACTTTAAGAAAAAAAATATTAGAAACCCAAAGAACATCAATGCTATTTTTTAATTTATTTTAAAAAAACCTTTTTGAAAATCTTGTTTTAAAATTGGAAGCCAAACTGTATTTATATCAACTGATATGCTAGCTATGCATTCATCTTCGTTAAGATAGATGCAAGCTGCTTCTTTGATTTTTCGTTTAATTTTGTCTCGTTCTTTTTGTAATATACTGGTTTCTCCCCACATCACTCTATGATCATTTTCAAAAGAATGTTGGCAAATTTTAGACTTCTCCCAGTCTCCCCTTCTGAGGTAACCCTTATGGTCATTTATTCTAACTTCAAGAGGCCTTGAAGTTTCTCCAATATAAAATTTACAACACTCGCAAGGAATTTTATAAACGATATTTTTTGAGTTTTGCTCAGCATTTAATGGTTTTGTTTTGGTTAGAATTGATCTAAGAGTATTTGATTTTTTAAAAATTGTTCTAATATTATAAGTATTAGCGATTCGTTTAATTTTTTCCGAAATACCTGGTATAAAAGGAATTATTAAATTTGTTGGTTGTACATTATTATGTCTACGTTCGCATTGTCTTGGAAATTCGATTTGTCTAAAAGAATTTTTGATGAAGTTATTTGGATAGGAATTTTTAATTAAGACCTCTTTTATTATTTGTTTTTCTTGTAAAAATGTGTTATTGCCCGAACAAATAATTTTAGCTCATTGCAGAAAAACCTTAAACCTTGCGTGGCTGTAGAAAATAAATTAATTGTTCCACAGTTTTTGTATTTTAATACATTCGAGCGTTCAATTTACTTTTTACTAATTTACAAATTTTGTAATGAATATTCAATAAATGCCTACTATAAAATAAATATAATATATAACACAAGGGTAGAGTAAAAACTAACGATTCCTAATTAATTTTATCGTTACATTTGAATATAATTTTTTATGTTGACACATTTTGATTGCTCTCAGCTGAAATAGAGCCAAAGAGTGCTTGCCAAAAATTAAACTTTTCCTACGCAAAAATTAATAATTAACGAACCGGCAACCAATTCTGCAGATTTGGAGCCAAGTTACTCTTTGCTAGGTTTGGACCACAGCATATGATTACCGGTAGCGAGATGATCAATGTACTTTTGGAGAAGACGTCGAAGTTGTTACTGAGAACCTAAGCAAATCTGCGCAATCATTTAAAAGATGGAAAAAAATGGATTTAAAATTTGGTAAGGTTGATGACCAGAATTATCAACATGCAACATTTCAAGGCTGTCATATCTCCTCTTCAACGACTACAACACTGTCAGCTAACGATTCATGTTGGACAGTTGCTTATGTTAATGCAACTTTCGCTGAGAGCACATGTGAGGTCCGTGCACAAGGAAAAAATACTCGCACCAATAGAATACAGGCATAACTTGGTTTTGATAGTCCTTAATGTTAGTGAGTTAGGGGATATTTGAGCTGTTCTTAAGACAAGCATAAGCAACGAAATCAAGAATCGTCGAACATGCATGTTCAAAACAATACCGAATGAAGTGGACAGAAGCAAAAATTTTGCAGAAGGAGTCACACTGGAAGAAACGAAAATTCCTAAAAGCTGCGTTTATTGGGCAGAATCAGAGTATTTTTAGTAAACCAAGTGTTGAAATTCCAAAAATTTGGAAGCTCCTCCTTGGGCGGAGCCAACTTCTTAAACTTCACGGTTGAATGATTTTCCATAATACATAAGTACGTAGCCTTAGGAATAGATTCTAGTATGCACCTGAAGACGATCAGAGATTGTACTAATCGAAACGTGATGTATAAATAAAATATAGACAATGGAAGTCCGAAATACAGAGTTAATTTCAAACACATCACTGTCTCAAATCTTCCCTGTTGTTTAATATCAACATTAAAAAAATAATAAGTGTTGCTCTGTAAAACTTTACAAATTGCAGACACTCACAGTGAGATTTACTAAAAGGGTTTAGCCTATTTTAGACAGGTCCTAAGTGTAAGTGAAGTTTTGGACATAGTTTGATTTATAGGAATAATTTGAATTATTTTTTTTATTGAAGAATCATCTTAACACAATCTTTTGTTGGATTTAAGAAAAAAAATTCTAATTAAATTAAAAGAAGTTTTTTTAAGCCTAGGGGGGATCTAAATGGTAAACACTCTGTTGAGCAAATTAAAATTGACGTTATATGTCACTCTTATCAAAACTTACCCTTGTTTATTGATTTTCGCGATTAATAGTCACTGTCACAAAACCATTTCGATATCTAATCATAAAATAAGAATTAGATTAACTTTGTATTTATTTAAAAGGGGTTGTTATCTATCGAAAGTATGAAAAAACTTTACAAACACAAACCCATCGCCATCGCAAACCACAAATAAAAATATTTCATCAAAGTAGGTCATGAAAAAAAATGCGGCTAAAAACAGACCTGAATCCAACTGATGCGTTCACACAAGAGTCATGTCGACTCAACGAACTGTTCGGTGTCCGGTTCTCTGGTAGAACATGATGACACGACCATTAGCAAAGTACCGATAAAAACTGCCGAGTTGAGACTTTTGAGTGTGATCTTTCAGTGTAAAGATTTGTTTGATGATTAAGCTTTTAGACAAACTCAATGTTTTAATTTCAGTTCTGTTTGTAAATAAACGAATAGGTACAGTTGTTTTGGATTTCACTTATGCTTGTTTTGCCTCGTAGTGCCCTCATAAATATATTCTTTGTGCTGAAAACGGGTTTAAAATATGGCGTTTTTCTGGACAAAATTGGAGGTGTATTGATTAATAAACAACTTGGGATATTAAATAAGGTAAATTAATTCTTGTAAAACGTTTGCTTAGGGAAATTATAAAGGAACTTATTACCAATTGCCACAAAAATCATCAACTTTATAACCTCAAACACAAATAATGAAGCTATTATGTGCCAAATTTGGTATATTTTGAAAAAAAAACAGTTTTTCTGTGGTATTTTGCAATAACAATACAAAATAATCAATAACTTGGTATCTTTTCTGTATGGGTACGTGTTTTTTGAAAATGGGTTTTAAAATTTAGTACCCCCCACAGGTGTAAATATTTACACTTGTAGGGGGTACTATTTAAGATCTTAGTAAATCCCACTGTTAGTGTCTGCACAAGTTGTTGAATCAAATTGCTGTTAAATGCCCGGATTGTGGGATTTACTGGAATTTTGAAAAAATAACATGGATAACTTATTGCCAATGAAAAAACATTAGGGACAAATTAAATTCCTACGTTGCTAAATTACCACATGTAAAATTAAATATATTGGACATATTTTAGGAAATGATACATGTAATAAAAGAAAAAATTGAAGGAAAAAGAGGTCCGGATCCCAGACGAATTTCATCTCGTATAGTATAAGTACAACGACAGTCGTATAGTATAAGTACAACGACACTTTTCAGAAAAGCAGTAGACAAGAAGAAAAACAGTAGTGTCTCTGGATTAGCTAAGTAAACTAGAGTTTAGAACTTACATTGTTTTTATTTTTACTTTTTCACAACATTTCGAATGTCGAGTTTTGCGTTTTAGTCATCCGGCTTAAGTCGCAAATAGCAATAAATTGTTCGTTGTGTGCAGAAAGCATGAATTTTGACACACTTATTCTTTGGACAATTCTTTAAAATTTTGTTGGAGGAAATCGATGATCGGATGAATAGGCGCAAAGATGGCGGCGATTTTTTCAAAATGCACGTCTATTTTTTTTTTAAATTGTAGGTTCGCCATCAAAACAAGATTATACTCGAATTCATATAACTCGATAAAGAGGAATTGCAAAAAAAATGGTTACATTGACGTATGACGTTTATCGTCCTTAAAAAGTGACATTTTATTTTAAAACAATATATTTTGAGAATGTTTTTTTGATAATTTTTCATAACTTAATAAGCCGCGACAGGTCTTTTGTTGTAATTTTCTGATTTAGAAAGAATATCCAACCAACTTTTCTAATTGACTTTTTGCTTACAGGGTGATTGGTTTAGTTATATCAGGCCAGTCAAAGTAAGATTTTTTAAAAAAGCTACATTATCATCCGTATCTTTTTTAGATCAAATTTAGTACGATTATTACAATTGTAAAGATCAATTAATTGATATATAATTGATATATAATATAATATAATATAATATAATTGATATTCTAAAAAATTTTTGGATAGGTGGCGCTGCGGACGACGTGGCACCTAAATTTCCGATTTTAAATTTGATAAAAGTTCATATATTTTTAATAGCTTAGAAAAGACATGCATATTTAATAATATAATCGATTATGTATAGCTGAAGTATGTAAATTTGTATAAAAATAATTTTAGTTTGATATGGTCATTGGTCGCCAAAATTTTTTTTGAGTATGTAAAAAATCGGGGTTTTCAACGTTTTCTTCAATTCTTCCTAGCGACCAAAAATTTGACTGGATATACATGTTGATGACTTCTGATCAATTAGAAGTCCTCAACAAATCGATTTCAGATACGAAATTCCAAATTCCTATCGGGCTGTAGGCCAGTAAAGTTGACCTAATATGTGTTTAGTCGCCCCGTATAGGTACTCTTATGTACCATATTGTTCATTTCTTGCGGAAAGCACCAAATTTGATGCGCTTACTTTTTTAACATTTTTTTAAGAAAGTGGTCAAGAAAATTTATGATCGAATGTACAGAAACCAAGTTGGTGGCGAATTCTTCAAAATGGCGCTCTTAAATCGAAAGTTACTTATTAAAAAAAATATGCTTGAATCTATAGAACTTAATAAAGAGAAATTTGAAAATACTAGTTAAATTGACGTGCACCTTCGATGACCTTGAAAAATGTCATTTTACCTTGAAAAAATACTTTTCCAGAGCAAGTTCCAGAGCCCATTTTTTAATGTTTTATAATTCTGAAAACGGCGACAGGTCTTTTTTTATAATTTTAAAATGACATCAACACATCTCTCCTAAGTGACTTTTTGCTTACAGGGAGATTGGTTTAGTAATATTTTTACTAAAAGCCACATTATCATCTGTTTT